>CM022300.1:463860456-465060456 GCA_011799875.1 Thinopyrum elongatum
CGGTCGCCCCCTCCCTCGGCTGGATCTGGATCGGGGCAATCCCCCGATCCCGTCCGCCCCGTCGCCGACGCCGCTCGCCGCCGCCCGGAGCCCGCGCCTCCCCGCTGGCCTGCACCTCGTCTCCGTCGCCGTCGTCGCCGACGACCTCGTCCCCGACGTGCCCTCGCTCGGGCCCGAGCCCAGCGTGCTCGCCCCGACGCGCCCGACCGCGCCCCGTCTGCGCCTCGTCTCCGACGCCGTCGCGGACCGCCGTCGCCCTTGGACCTCGCCGCCTCGCCGGACTCCACCGACGCCAGCCTCCCCGTCGACCCGTCGTCTCCGGCCTCCACCCCGAGCCCCTCCTCGCGCTCGACGCCGACGCCCCGCCTCGACCCCGTCGCCGACCCCCCCTCCACGAGCTCGAGCCCGCTGCCCTGACCCTGCACCCGCGGTGAGGGCCACGCCCTCCCTCTCTCTCTGTCGCCGTCGTCGCCCCGCACCTGGCCCGCTCCAGCCGCTCGCCGCGCTCGCCCCTCCCGAGTCGCACGCGCGCGCGCGCCTGCCGTTCCTCCCGCTCGCCCCTGCTGCTGTTGCCGCGCCGCGCATCGGCCGAGCCCCGTCGCCAGCGCCTCGCCCGTTGCCGCTCCGGCCACCGCGCCGCCCCGCTCGCCTCCGGCTCCCCGCAGCCGCGCGATAACCTCGCCCGCGCCACGCCCGGCTCGCTCGCCGGCCGCGCGGTTCTGCTGCGCCGCCGCCCGCTCGCCCGTGCGCGCGCGCGCGTTGACCCCCCCCCACCGCGCGGACGCGTCCGGCTCTGGACGGGCACAGCGCGGACGAGTCCGGCTGTGCCACTGTCCAGTGGGCCCCCCCAGAACGTTTTAATAAAAGAAAAAGAAAGAAATAAAAATAAATAATTAAAATAATTAAAATAATTAATTAATTAATTAGTTAATTAATCCTGATTAGGTTAATCTAATTAACTACTTAGTGTTAATTAAACAGTAATTAGTAATTAACTTAATTAACTGCTGACGTCAGCATGATGTCATGCTGACGTCATCAATCACTGTTTCGGATAATGTTGAATTAAATAATTAATTAAAATTTCAGAAATTAATAAAAACTTTAGAAAATCATATCTTTTAAACCGTAACTCCGATGAAAATATTTTATACATGAAACTTGCTCAGAACGACGATACGAACCCGAATACATCCTCCGTATTCCCGTCAGATGCCCGCAGCTATAAGAACGTTGAACAATTAGACCGATTTCGATAAATGAATAGTGTCCAACCCTAATTAAATAAATCCAAATAAATTCCTAAATTAACTAAATCGCTTAGTTAGGCTGTATATCACCCTGGCCCTGCGTTTAGACATGTCATGCATCCCTGTTGCATCATTGCCGTGTGTTTACTGTTTCTTCCCCCTCTTCTCTTCGGTAGACTACGACACCGACGCAGCTGCTGGTGCCCCGACCGACTACGTTGTTGACGACCCCTACTTGCCAGAGCAACCAGGCAAGCCCCCCCCTTGATCACCAGATATCGCCTATTCTTCTCTATACTGCTTGCATTAGAGTAGTGTAGCCTGTTACTGCTTTCCGTTAATCCTATTCTGCTGCATAGCCTGTCATTGTTGCTACTGTTGTTGATACCTTACCTGCAATCCTAAATGCCTAGTGTAGGATGCTAGTTTGTCATCAGTGGCCCTACATTCTCGTCTGTCTGCTATGCTACATTATTGGGCCGTGCTCGCCACGGGTGGCGATTGCGGATATGTATACTACTTATTACATGTGACATCAGATGGATACTAAAGTCGGGTCGGCTCGAGGAGCACCCGCAGGTGATTCACGAATGGGGGCTGAAAGGATTGGCCTCCTCGACGGCCCCCTAAGTGACTCTTTGTTGTGGAGCGGCAGGGCAGGTTGTGACCACCTAGGAGAGAGGTGGGCCTGGCCCTGGTCGTCGTCCGCGGTGATCTCATAATAACACGTTTAACGAGATTGGATATTTGATCTGAGTCTGGGCACTAGCCTATACGCACTAACCAACTACGCGGGAGTAGTTATGGGTATCCCGGCGTCGTGGTATCAGCTGAAGCCTTCTTGACGTCAGCGACTGAGCGGCGCGCGCCGTGTTGGACCGCGATAACGTAACCGCCGTGATCGTGTGGGTTGCTAGGTCTGCTCGCGGCCGCGTACGCAACGTGCAGGAGCGCACTGGGAGATGGGCCCAGACCCCAGAGTGCCTAGGATTAGTCCGGCGTGCTGACCTCTCTGTTGAGCCTAGGTGGGGCTGCGACGTGTGGATCTTCCGAGGCCGGGCATGACCCAGGAAAGTGTGTCCGGCCAAAGGGGATCGAGCGTGTTGGGGAATATGTGGTGCACCCCTGCAGGGAAGTTTATCTATTCGAATAGCCGTGTCCCTCGGTAAAAGGACGACCCGGAGTTGTATTCCGACCTCATGACAACTAGAAATGGATACTTAATAAAACACACCCTTACAAGTGACAGATATAACCCGGTGGTCGCTCTCTCGCATGGTGGCGACGAGAGGATCGTCGGGTAGGATTATGCTATACGTTGTTGCTTGGTTAACTTCCAACTACTCTCTTCTATTGCTTCAAGATGGAGGCTGCCAGAAGCGTAGTCTTCGACAGGACTAGCTATCCCCCTCTTATTCTGGCATTCTGCAGTTCAGTCCACCGATATTGCCTCTTTACACATATACCATGCATATGTAGTATAGATCCTTGCTTGCGAGTACTTTGGATGAGTACTCACGGTTGCTTTCCCCCTCCTTTCCCCCTTTCCCTTCTTGCTGGTTGTCGCAACCAGGTGCTGGAGCCCAGGAGCCAGACGCCACCTACGACGACTACTACCACCAGGGCGGAGCCTACTACTACGTCCAGGATGCCGACGACCAGGAGTAGTTAGGAGGATCCCAGGCAGGAGGCCCTGCGCCTGTTCGATCTGTTGTATCCCTGTTTGTGCTAGCCATCTTATGGCACCTTGTTTAACTTATGTCTGTACTCAGATATTGTTGCTTCCGCTGACTCGTCTATGATCGAGCATTTGTATTCGAGCCCTCGTGGCCCCTGGCTTGTATTATGATGCTTGTATGACTTATTTATGTTTTAGAGTTGTGTTGTGATATCTTCCCGTGAGTCCCTGATCTTGATCGTACACGTTTGCGTGCATGATTAGTGTACGATCAAGCCGGGGGCGTCGCAGATGATAAGATCAAGAAGGCTGAGGGAGATCAAGCTCCGGCAGCAGAAGAAGAAGACATCCTTCAACCTTACTACAATTAGCTTACCCCTACTGAAATTGAAGCTTTCAAAATTATTGAATTAGTTCATGTGCAAAATAAATATCTCACTCGCGAAAATATTCTGTTGCAAGAGTACATCACCGCACTCAAGGGCATTATTCGTAAACTGGAGCATCTCCTACGCTCGATGTGTGGCACTACTTCATCAACAACTCCATCATCACCACCTCCGAAGAAAGAGACATAAATACATGGGTATGGGCACTCCCCTTGGCAACTGCCAAGCTTGGGGGAGGTGCCCCGGTATCGTATCACCATCACACCTTTACTTTTATTGTTTTTCTTAGTTCAATCCTTTTGGTTATATCTTGATCTAGTAGAATAAAGTTTTAGTATGATCTAGCTTGGAGTTTTGTTTTGATCTCTATCTATGTAATCGAGTCCGTGAGTTATATAATAAAGAGTAGTTTTGAGTTGAGGGCTTTGTTTTCTTGCTATGATCTTGAGGGAATAAAATAATAAAAAGATCATATATTGATCATATGGAGAGTAATGACTTCACATATAAAGAGTATGATGAATAAAATTTGTTGGGAGTTGACAAACATAGTTTTGGTCATTGTTGCAATTAATAGGAAGTAATAAAGAAAGAGAGGCTTCACATATAAATATACTATCTTGGACATCTTTTGTAATTGTGAGCACTCATTAAAATATGACATGCTAAAAAGTTGATGTTGGACAAGGAAGACAACATAATGGGTTATGTTTTCTTATATCCGAATAGAAGTTATATTGTCATGGATCCTCCAACATGTTGAGCTTGCCTTTCCCTCTCATGCTAGCCAAATTCTTTGCACCAAGTAGAGATACTACTTGTGCTTCCAAACATCCCTAAACCCAGTTTTGCCATGAGAGTCCACCATACCTACCTATGGATTGAGTAAGATCCTTCAAGTAAGTTGTCATCGGTGCAAGCAAGAAAAATTGCTCTCTAAATATGTATGATCTATTAGTGTGAAGAAAAGGGACGTACTGCGTAATAAAGTTCTTTATCACAAGCGGCAATATAAAGTGACGTTCTTTTGCATTAAGATTTTGTGCATACAACCATAAAAGTGCATGACAACCTCTGCTTCCCTCTGCGAAGGGCCTATCTTTTTACTTTTATCTTCTACCCTTATACAAGAGTCATGGTGATCTTCACCTTTCCTTTTTTTTACACTTTTTCCTTTTGGCAAGCACTATGTGTTGGAGAAAGATCCAAATATATATATCCACTCGGATGTAGGTTATCATAAAGTATTATTGTTGACATTACCCTTGAGGTAAAAGGTTGGGAGGCGAAACTATAAGCCCCTATCTTTCTTTGTGTCCGATGGAAGCTTTGAACCCATAAGTATCGCATGAGTGTTAGCAATTGTGAAAGACTAAATGATAGTTGAGTATGTGGACTTGCTGAAAATCTCTTATATTGACTCTTTTCGATGTTATGATAAATTGCAATTGCTTCAATGACTGAGATCATAGTTTGTTAGTTTTCAATGAAGTTTTTGATTCATACTTTACCTTGTGAATGAATTGTTACTTTAGCATAAGAAATTATATGATAATATATGTGTTGTTCTAAAGATGATCATGATGCCCTCAGGTCCGTATTTTATTTTATCGACACCTCTATCTCTAAACATGTGGACATATTTTTCGATATCGGCTTTCGCTTGAGGACAAGCGAGGTCTAAGCTTGGGGGAGTTGATACGTCCATTTTGCATCATGCTTTTATATCAATATTTATTGCATTATGGGCTGTTATTACACATTATGGCACAATACTTATGCCTTTTCTCTCTTATTTTACAAGGTTTACATGAAGAGGGAGAATGCCGGCAGCTGGAATTCTGGGCTGGAAAAGGAGCAAATGTTAGAGACCTATTCTGCACAACTACAAAAGTCCTGAAACTTCACGGAGAGTCATTTTGGATTTAATAAAAAATATTGGGCGAAGAAAGTACCAGAGGGGGGCCACCTGTCATCCACAAGGGTGGAGGGCGCGCCCCTCGTCCTTGTGGGCCACCTGGCAGGCCCCCGACGCCCATCTTCTGCTATATGGTGTGTTTTGACCTAGAAAAAATAAGAAGGAAGCTTTCGGGATGAAGCGCCGCCATCTCGAGGCGGAACCTGTGCAGAACCAATCTAGGGCTCTGGCGGAGCTATTCTGCCGGGGGAACATCCCTCCGGGAAGGGGAAATCATCGCCATCGTCATCACCATCAATCCTCTCATCGAGAGGGGGTCAATCACCATCAACATCTTCACTAGCATCATCTCCTCTCAAACCCTAGTTCATCTCTTGTACCTGATCTTTGTCTCAAAACCTCAGATTGGTACCTGTGGGTTGCTAGTAGTGTTGATTACTCCTTGTAGTTCATGCTAGTTGGTTTATTCGGTGGAAGATCATTTGTTCAGATCCTTAATGATAATTAATACTCCTCTGATTATGAACATGAATATGCTTTGTGAGTAGTTACGTTTGTTCCTGAGGACATGGGAGAAGTCTTGTTATAAGTAATCATGTGAATTTGGTATTCGTTCGATATTTTGATGAGATGTATGTTGTATTTTCTCTAGTGGTGTTATGTGAACGTCGACTACATGACACTTCACCATGATTTGGGCCTAGGGGAAGGCATTGGGAAGTAATAAGTAGATGATGGGTTGCTAGAGTGACAAAAGCTTAAACCCTAGTTTATGCGTTGCTTCGTAAGGGGCTGATTTGGATCCATATGTTTCATGCTATGGTTAGATTTATCTTAATTCTTCTTTCGTAGTTGCGGATGCTTGCGAGAGGGGTTAATCATAAGTGGGAGGCTTGTCCAAGGAAGGGCAGCACCCAAGCACCGGTCCACCCACATATCAAATTATCAAAGTAACGAACGCGAATCATATGAGCATGATGAAAACTAACTTGACAACAATTCCCATGTGTCCTCGGGAGCGCTTTGCTTTATATAAGAGTTTGTCCAGGCTTGTCCTTTGATACAAAAAGGATTGGGCCACCTTGCTGCACCTTAGTTACTTTTGTTACTTGTTACCCGTTATGAATTATCTTATCACACAACTATCTGTTACCGATAATTTCACTGCTTGCAGAGAATACCTTGCTGAAAACCGCTTGTCATTTCCTTCTGCTCCTCGTTGGGTTCGACACTCTTACTTATCGAAAGGACTACGATAGATCCCCTATACTTGTGGGTCATCAACAGGCTCCTCAATATTTTCTTTAATAGGGGGATGATATTTAAACCATTTCTCCTTAGGGAGATCAACATGAGTAGCAAATGATTCACAAAAAGAGGCTACTATCTCAGAGTCAAGTCCATATTTAGTGCTAAACTTGTGAAAAGCATCGGTATCCATAAAAGATTTAACACAATCGAACTTAAGTGTTAGACCTAACTCATTGCCTTTATAGAGTACCCAATCTTTAGAGTTGCGCTTAATTATTTCTAGAAGATTCCATCTGAATTCAATAGTTTTCTTCCTAAAGGAGCCAGTCGAAGAAGAATCGAGCATGTTTTGATTATCATGAGCAAGCCGAGCATAAAAATTATGTAATATAATTTCCCTTCAGAGCTCATGATTGGGGCATGTATACATCATATACTTAAGCCTCCCCCAAGCTTGTGCGATACTTTCTCCTTCACGAGGACAAAAATTATATATATAATTCCGATCACGATGAACTAGATGCATAGGATAAAACTTTTGATGAAATTCCAATTTCAACCGATTCCAATCTCAAGCTCCAATATCATCACATAGCCTATACCATGTCAATGCCTTTACCCCAAAAGATAAAGGGAAGATCTTCTTCTTAACTTCATCTTCGGGTAAACATGCAAGCTTAAATAATCCATAAACTTCATCCACATAGATTAAGTGCATATCAGGATGTAATGTTCCATCTCCTACATAAGGATTGGCTAGCAGTTTCTCTATCATACCCGAAGGAATCTCATAATAAATATTTTTAGTAGGTGTAGTAGGTTGAGGAGCAACTCTTTGTGCTTTCGGTCGAGATGAAGATACCCCAAACAAACCCCTCAAAGGATTGTTTTCCATAGTAACAAGTAACAGTAAATTTCAGCACATAATATAAATGTTTCCTTACCAAATTCCACTCACCAGAAGCGCTTCACTCCCCGGCAACGGCACCAGAAAAGAGCCTTGATGACCCACAAGTATAGGGGATCAATCGTAGTACTTTTGATAAGTAAGAGTGTCGAACCCAACGAGGAGCAGAAGGAAATGACAAGTGGTTTTCAGCATGGTATTTTCTGCAAGCACTGAAATTATCGGTAACAGATAGTTTGATAGCAAGATAATTTGTAACTAGTGACAAGTAACAAAAGTAGCAACAGGTGCAACAAGGTATCCCAATCCTTTTTGTTGCAAAGGATATGCCAGAACAATCTTTTATAATAAGTAAAACATTCTCGAGGACACGAGAATTTCATCTAGTCACTTTCATCATGTTTGTTTAATTCGCGTTCGCTACTTTGATAATTTGATATGTGGGTGGACCAGTGCTTGGGTGCTGTTCTAACTTGAACAAGCCTCCCACTTATGATTAACCCCTCTCGCAAGCATCCGCAACTACGAAAGAAGAATTAAGATAAAATCTAACCATAGCATTAAACATATGGATCCAAATCAGCCCCTTACAAAATAGCGCATAAACTAGGGTTTAAGCTTCTGTCACTCTAGCAACCCATCATCTAATAACCACTCCAAAATGCATTCCCTTAGGCCCAAAGATGGTGAAGTGTCATGTAGTCGACGTTCACATGACACCACTAAGGGAATCACAACATACATATCATCAAAATATTGAATGAATACCAAATTCACATGATTACTTATGACATGACTTCTCCCATGTCCTTGATACATCTTCAACATTATGAAGTATTCATGCCATGTTTATAACAATTTTATATGGTTTTGGTATGATTTGAATGGAACTAACCCGGACTGACGTTGTTTTTAGTAGAACTACCGTGGTGTTGTTATTTGTGCAGAAATGAAAGTTCTCCAAATGCAATGAAACTTTTTGACGATTTTTTTGGAACAAAAGAGGCACTAGAAGCTTCGTGGGCGGGCGGGGGGGGGGGGGGGGGGGGGGGGCAGAAGGTGAAGGAGGTGAGCACAACCAACCAGGGCACGGCAGGGGCCTTGCCCGTGTGCAGGTGGGTTGTAGTCACCTCGAGGCCCATCTTCGCGTGAAACCAATGCCAAAAAATCCTATAAATACAGAAACCCCCAGAAATAACCCTAGATCAGAAGTTCCACCGCCGCAAGCCTCTGTAGCCACGAAAAACCAATCTAGACCCCGTTCCGGCACCCTGCCGGAGGGGGAAATCATCACCGGTGGCCATCTTCATCATCTCGGCGGCCACCATGATGAGGAGGTAGTAGTCCACCCTCGGGGCTGAGGGTTTGTACCAGTAGCTATTTGTTTAATCTCTCTCTCGTGTTCTTGATTTGGCACGATCTTGATGTATCGCGAGCTTTGTTAATATAGTTGGATCATACGGTGTTTTCCCCTCTCTATCTTGTTGTGATGAATTGAGTTTTCCCTTTGAGATTTCGTTCTTATTGGATTGAATACTTTTATGGTTTTGAGAGCACTTGATGTATGTCTTGCTATGAATACCCGTGGTGACAATGGGGTATCATATTGATTCACTTGATATGTGTTTTGGCACTCAACTCGCGGATTCCCGTGGTGACATTAGGGTAATCTATGCATAGGGGTTGATGCATGTTCTCGTCCTTGTTTCTCTGGTAGAAATGTTGGGGCACTCTTTGAAGTTCTTTGTGTTGGATTGAGTATTATGAATCTGAAACCGTTTGATGCATATCGTATAATCAACTCACGGATACTCACGGTGACATTGGAGTATCTAGGTGAGATTAGAGTTGGTTGATGTGTATCATACGGTGTTATTTTAGTACGAACTCTTGGATAGATCGATCGGAAAGGATAACTTGGTGTTATTTTAGTACGAACTCTTAGATAGATCGATCGGAAAGGATAACTTTGAGGTGGTTTCGTACCCTACAAACAATTTCTTCTTATGTTCTCCACTAGATAAGAACTTTGGAGTGATTCTTCATCGCATGTTGAGGGATGGTTATATGATCCAATTATATTAGCACTGTTGAGAGATTGCACTAGCAAAAGTACGGACCCTAGGCCTCATTTTCAAGCATTGCAATACCATTTGTGCTTCGTTTTGTCAATTGCTACCTTGCTGTTTTTTATTGTTCATATTACAAAAATCAACATATACTATCATTACTACGCTTGTATCACCATCTCTTCGCCGAAATAGTGCACCTATACAAATTACCATTGTATTTGGTGTGTTGGGGACACTAGAGACTTTATGTTATTTGGTTGCAGGGTTGTTTGAGAGAGACCATATTCATCCTACGCCTCCCACGGATTGATAAATCTTAGGTCATTCACTTGAGGGAAAATTGCTACTGTCCTACAAAACTCTGCGCTTGGAGGCCCAACACGAGTCTACAAGAACAAGTTGTGTAGTGGACATCAAGCTCTTTTCTCGCGCCGTTGCCGGGGAGGTGAGTGCTTGAAGGTATATCTTTAGATCTTGCAATTAAATCTTTTTGTTTCTTGTTTTATCAATAGTTTGGTTTATAAAAGAAAACTACAAAAAAAATGGAATTAAGGTTTTCTCATATTATTCGTCTTTATCATGTCTTTCTTGAAAATGATGGAAAGGAAAATTGTGCTCAATTGATAGAAGAAGAATTCAATAAAATGTTTGGCATAATATCTTTGAATGATGAGCATGATTGCAATGTTGTTAGTATGAATTCTTTGAATATCCATGATATTAATGATATGCAAAGCCATAAGCTTGGGGATGCTATATTTGATGAAGATGATATTTTTAGTCCCCCAAGTTTTGATGAGAAAAATTATTACGATGATAGCATGCCTCCTATTTATCATGATTATATTGATGAAATTGGGTTTGGAAGAGTGTCAACTCTAGGTTATGATCCCACTATTTTGGAGGGTGTTGAATCTTATTTTAATAATTATAAAAGTGGATTTGAAGAGGTCATGACTTTATTTAGTGATGATTCCACTATTTCGAAAGAGGTTTCAATTGATTATGAAAGCAAATTTGCTATCTATGATGATTATGGTGATGACATGTATGCTATATTGAATAATGATAACCATAAAACCTGTCATCGTGATTTTAATTTTCAATCACATGATAGTTATTTTGTTGAATTTGCTCCCACTACTATTGATGAGAATAAATTTGCTTATGTGGAGAGTAATAAAATCTCTATGCTTGTGGATCATGAAAAGAATGATTTATGTGATAGCTATATTGTTGAATTCATTCATGATGCTACTGAAAATTATTATGAGAGGGGAACATATGCTTTTACATACTGCAATAATATCAAGTTTCCTCTCTATGTGTTGAAAATCTTGAAGTTTTGCTTGTTTTGCCTTCCTATGCTAGTTGATTCTTGTTCCCATAAGTTGTTTGCTCACAAAATCCCTATGCACAGGAAGTGGGTTAGACTTAAATGTGCTTTCCATGTGATTCATGATGCTTCCGTTATGTTTCAATTCTTGTCTTTTATGTGAGCATCATTGAAATCTTCATGCCTAGCTAAACGGCATTAAAGAAAAGCGCTTGTTGGGAGACAACCCAACATTTACCCCTACTATTTTTGTGGGTTCACATGATTAGTCTACTGTAGTAATCATGTTTTATAGATTTTGTTTCAATAAAGTACCAAGTAAAGCCTTTGGGATAGTGTGGATGATAGTTGACTTGATTCTGTGCAAAAACAAAAATAATTTGCGCCAAGTAACTGAATTGTTAAAAATCACTGGAGCGTTGAAAAACTCTGAATTTTTTAAAGATCATTTATACACAAATTTCCTACGGTTTCCTAAATTTTAAGAATATTTTGAGTCACATAAGTATGACCAAAATTCAGATCTTTACGTACTCTTCTGTTTTTGACAGATTCTGTTTTCAATGCATAGTTTGCTTGTTTTATAGTTTCGATGGCTTATATTGGTCAATATAAGTTGTAGAAATTGTAGGGTACAGTAGGCATTGTGTGAGAACAATTATGAATCTTGTCTTTGACACTACCCAAGTGAATGATTTGTTTTATCATACTAACCCATCTCACGAAGTTCCATTAAGTTTTGTGTGATTGAAGTTTTCAAGTTTTGGGTGAGATCTCGATATGAGGAGAATAAGGAGTGACAAGACCCTAAGCTTGGGAATGCTCAAGGCACCCCAAGGTAATATTCAAGGAATATCCAAGCAACTAAGCTTGGGGATGCCCCGGTAGGCATCCCCTCTTTCGTCTCCAACATTCTCGATAACCTCACTTGGAGCTATATTTTTATTCGTCACATGATATGTGTTTTGCTTGGAGCATCATTTTATTTTATTAGGATTTTATTGCTGTTATTTATAATAATGTTCCGTATCTTTTACTACAATAAAAATGTCAAGTATAGCCTTTGCTATGCTTATTTTGCAAGTCTATATGTGGCTGTTTGAAGACAGAAAGTTGCACGCTAGTGCACGAATTCTTGAGTAAAGTCAGAATGCGATAAAATGTTGAATTTTTTTGTAAAATAAGATATGATAAATTTTATATAGTGTGGTGAATTTACAGAATTTTTTGAGTTAGTTAATTATGAGGATAATTGCACTCTTTACAGACTATCCTATTTAGACAGATTGCTGTTATGTTTGCATTGTTTGCATATGTTTGCTTGTTTAATGATTCTATTTGAGGATAGGAGTATTAAATATGCAGAGGCATTTAGTATGAAATGTTAAATAATAATTTTAGTGATTTGCTACAGTATAGAATGATAAGGTTATTGCATTGACTCATACTAACTTTTCTCACGAGTTCTTGTTCAGTTTTGTGTGGATGAAGTTTTTAAGATTTAGGGAAACCGTGACATAAAAGGAATTAAGGAGACATAAAAGCTCAAGCTTGGGGATGTCCAAGGCATCCAAATATAATATTTCAAGAAGTCTCAAGCATCTAAGCTTGGGGATGCCCCGGTAGGCATCCCACCTTTCTTCATCAAGGATTATCGGCTAGTATTGGTTGAGCCTAAGTTTTTGCTTCTTCGCATGAATTGTGCTATTCTTGGAATGTCATTTATTTTGTTTTGCTTGTTGTTTTAATAAAATTCTTAGATTTGAAAGTCTTTAACTGAGAGAGAGAGAGAGTCCTCAAATGGCTACCCATTTACTTAACTACTCGTTTGAACTTCACTTATATCTTCTTGGAGTAGTTTGTCGAACACTCTCATGCTTCACTTATATTATTTTGGGAGTTGATACTAGTGATGAAAATTTGCACAAGCTATGAAATTGGTCCCAAAGTGATGGATGTTCAAGAAGGATATAATAAAAACTTTCATATAGATCATTGGATATGATAAGTTTGATTCCTTGCAATAGTTTTGCGATATGGAGATAATAATATGTGAGTCATGTTGGTGAGTAATTATGCTTTAGTAAGAATATTGGTGTTAAGGTTTGTGATTCCCTATGCAAGCACGAAAGTCAGTAGTTATGCAATGAAATTATATCCTACTTGTGGTGCATTATTCGGTGTTAGTTATGTTTAATGCTCGTTTATGATCGTTTTTGTTTCTTGGTTGGTCGCTTCTCAATCTATTTGCTAGCCTTCATTTGTACTAAGCGGGAATATTGCTTGTGCATCCAATCTCCTTAAACCAGGTTTTGCCATATGAGTCCACCATACCTACCTATATGCGGTATTTCCGTGCCGTTCTAAGTAAATTTGTATGTGCCAACTCTAATTTTCAAAATAAATTTCTTTTTTGTGTGCCCGTATCGCTCATGAAGCGGCAGGGGTAGCCAATATTTTCCATGACAGATGTGTTATTCTCAAGATGAGTGCTTATTCATGAGCGGTACAAGCACACAAAAAGGAAATTAATTTTGAATATTAGAGTTGGCACATACAAATTTACTTAGAACGGCACGGAAATACCACATATAGGTAGGTATGGTGGACTCATATGGCATAACTGGGTTTAAGGATTTTGGATGCACAAGTAGTATTCCCACTTAGTACAAGTAAAGGCTAGCAAATAGATTGAGAAGCAACCAACCAAGAAACAAAAATTCTCATAAACGAGCATTAGGCATAACTAACACCGAATAATGCACCACAAGTAGGATGTAATTTCATTGCATAACTATTGACTTTCGTGCTTGCATAGGGAATCACAAACCTTAACACCAATATTCTTACTAAAGCATAATTACTCACCAACATGACTCACATATCACTATCATCATATCTCAAAACTATTACAAAGAATCAAGTTTTATTTTTTCCAATGATCTTCATGAAAGTTTTTATTATATACCTCTTGGATATCTATCACTTTTGGACTAGTTTCATATATTACCATTGCTTATAACAAGCTCAAACAAATTCAAGTGAAGAACATGAGCATAAAATTTTTCATCTCTCAAAATAATATAAGTGAAGCATGAGAGAATTTCTTCAAAATTCTACTAACTCTCAAATTAATCTAAGTGAAGCATGAGAGCATATCTCTTCAAAATATAAAGCACCACCATGCTCAAAAAGTTATAAGTGAAGCACTAGAGCAATCTCCAAAAAGTTTCGCTGCGTTTGGACTCCGTGTGATATGGATATTCTACGAAGTAAAAAACAAGCAAAAGACAGCAACTGGCACTCGGCACTATGTCAATAGGTTAGTCCCAAAAAATGATATAAAGTTGCTATAAAATGAATATAAAACATCCAAGAATGATAATAGAACAACATGAAACAATAAAAAATTATAGATACGTTGGAGACGTATCAGGCACCTAGGTGGCCCCCTCTGGTATTTCTTTTCTCCAATAATTTTTATTTATTCCAAAATAAATCTCCGTGAAATTTCAGCTCATTTGGAGATGTGCAGAATAGGTATCTCTGATGTACCTTTTTCAGGTCCAGAATTTAATGTGCCGGCAATCTCCCTCTTCATGTAATCCTTGCATATTAAGAGAGAAAAGGCATTAAAATTGCTCCACAAAGTGTTATAATGATAAAAACACTATAAATAACAGTAGGAAAACATGATGCAAAATGGACGTATCATGGAGCGGTGGATAGAGCCCTCCAAGGAGGGGGTGAATGAATGGCTTGCCGGTTTGAAGGAGGAGGCTGTCAGGGTGGAGAACGACATGATTCATCCCACCAAAATTTACGAGGCCGCATTCCTCAAGGCCAGGGCCGAAGAGGCCAAGAAGGTCGAACGTCTCCGGAAGAAGGCCAAGGACACCGGCAAGGGAAAGCAGGTGGTCGAGCAGACTGAAGAGCATACCGAAGAAGGTGCTAGTGGGCCTGTTGAGGACGATGCCGAAGAGCGGCCTGCTGAAGAAGATGATGAAGAGCATACTGGTGAGACCATAGATGACGATGATACCGCCGGAGAGCATGACGGCGATCAGGAGGAGCCCGTCGAAGAGGCAAAAGGGGATGACAACGAGGAGGAGGAGGAGGAGGAAGAGTGTTTTCCTTCTACCCGCGCCAAGGCTGCCATCGCAAAGAAGCCCTGCAAGAAAGAAGTGATAAACCACAAGTATAGGGGATCAATTGTAGCCTTTGTCGATAAGTAAGAGTGTCGAACCCAACGAGGATCTAAAGGTAGAATTTATATTCCCTTCAAGTTCTATCGACCACCGATACAACTCTACGCGCACGTAATGTTCGCTTTACCTAGAACAAGTATGAAACTAGAAGTACTTTGTAGGTGTAAAGGGATACGTTTGCAAGATAATAAAGAACATTTAAATAAAAGCTAGGGGCTGTTTAGATAAAGAAACAATTAAGTTAGTTTTAGTAGAGAGCTTTCTGTCACAAGAAAGTTATTTGTCCCTAGGCAATCGATAACTAGACTGGTAATCACTATTGCAATTTTATATGAGGGAGAGGCATAAGCTAACATACTTTCTATACTTGGATCATATGCACTTATGATTGGAACTCTAGCACGCATCCACAACTACTAAAGATCATTAAGGTAAAACCCAACCATAGCATTAAAGTATCAAGTCCTCTTTACTCCCATACACAAACAACCTACTTACTCGGGTCTGTGCTTTTGTCACTCACGCCACCCACCATAAGCGAATCATGAACATATTGCAAACCCTACAACGGGGATCCCTCATGCTTTCGCGACACGGAGAGCACCATAGGACAGCACCAATAATAAAACATACAACTCAAACCAATCACGATCATCAATTAACCCATAGGATAAAACAGATCTACTCAAACATCATAGGATAGCCATACATCATTGGAAAATAATATATAGCATTGAGCACCATGTTTAAGTAGAGATTACATCAGGTAAAAGCAATGTTGGGGATATCGCTTATCGGGAACTTATCGGTCGACCCATGATAAGGGGTAAATCGGCCAGTTTATCGGCATATCGGCCGATTTATCGCCATATCGGCTGATTTATCAGCCGATTTATCTTATCGGTCAGACAACGGTAAGCGATAAACCGGCTGATTTATCAGAATATCGGAAGATGTCTTAAATGGTGGGTAAAAGACGGGTTACATCGCTGCATAGAGGGGGAGAGAGTTGGTGATGACGGTGGCGAAGTTGTTGGTGTAGATCGTCGTCACGATGATGGCCCCGACGGCGTTCCGGCACCATCGGGAGAGAGAGGGGGAGAGATCCCCCTCCTTCTTCTTCTTCCTTAACCTCCCCCCTAGATGGGAGGAGGGTTTCCCTTGTGGTACATGGCCTCCAGGGCGGTGGAGGGGTGGGAGCCCCTTCGAGATTGGATCTATCTATCTATTCTCTTCTATTTCTGCGTTCCTGTTTTCTGGCCTTTCATCGTTTCTTAAATTCTCGGAGATCCGTAACTCCGATTGGGCTGAAATTTTAACACAATTTTTATCCAGATATTGTCTTTCTTGCGGCGAAAGAAGGGCACCAACCGCCTTATAGGGGGCCCACAAGCCTCCTGGCCGCACCCAGGGTAGGGGGCGCGCCCCCTAGGGCTTATGGGCCCCTCGGGCATCGTCTCGCGTTAATTCCAATTCCCAAAAATCACATATATTCCAAAATAAATCTCCTTAAATTTTTATCGTGTTTGGACTTCCTTTGGTATGGATATTCTGCGAAACAAAAAACATGCAACAAACAAGAACTGGTACTGAGCACTGGATCAATATGTTAGTCCCAAAAATAATATAAAAAGTTGCCAAAAGTATATGAAAGTTGTAGAATATTGGCATGAAACAAAAAAAAATTATAGATACGACGAAGACGTATCAGCATCCCCAAGCTTAATTCCTGCTCGTCCTTGAGTAGGTAAATGATAAAAAAGATAATTTTTGATGTGGAATGCCACCTAGCATAATCTTGATCACATAATCTAATCATGGCATGAATATTAAGACACGGGTGATTCAAAGCAATAGTCTATAATTTGACATAAAGACATCAATACTCAGGCATCCCAACAAACAATCGTGTCTTTCAAAATATCAACGCTAAAGAAAGCTATCCCTACAAAATCATATAGTCTTGTCATGCTCTGTCTTCTTAACACAAAGTACTTATCATGCACAACCCCGATGACAAGCCGAGCAATTGTTTCATACTTTTAATGTTCTCAAGCTTTTTCAACTTCACTCAATACATGAGCGTGAGCCATGGATATAACACTATGGGTTGAATAGAATGCGGTGGTAGGGATCAATAGAAGAAGGAAGAAAGTCTCGAATCAACTAGGCGGATCAACGGGCTATGGAGATGCCCATCAATCGATATCAATGCAAGTGAGTAGGGATTGCCATGCAACGGATGCACTAGAGCTATAAGTGTATAAAAGCTCAAAAGAAAACTAAGTGGGTGTGCATCCAACTTGCTTGCTCACGAAGACCTAGGGCAATTTGAGGAAGCCCATCATTGGAATATACAAGCCAAGTTCTATAATGAAAAATTCCCACTAGTATATGAAAGTGACAAAATAGGAGACTCTCTATTATGAAGAACATGGTGCTACTTTGAAGCACAAGTGTGGAAAAGGATAGTAACATTGTCCCTTCTCTCATTTATTTATTTATTTTTATTTTCTCTTTTTTTTCTTTTTGGGCTCTTTGGCCTCTTTTTTATTTTTATTTTATTTTGGGCTCTTTGGCCTCTCTTTTTTTATGTCCGGAGTCTCATCCCGACTTGTGGGGGAATCAGTCTCCATCATCCTTTCCTCACACGGGATAATGCTCTAATAATGATGATCATCACACTTTTATTTACTTACAAACTCAAGAATTACAACTCGATACTAGAACAAATATGACTCTATATGAATGCCTCTCGTGGTGTACCAGGATGTGCAATGATCTAGCATAGCAAGGATATCAAAAAACTGACAAGCCATGATAATACCATGCTAGCTATCTTATGATCATGCAAAGCAATATGACAATGAACGCTCAAGTCATGTATATGATGATGATGGAAGTTGCATGGCAATATATCTTGGAATGGCTATGGAAATGCCATGATAGGTAGGTATGGTGGCTGTTTTGAGGAAGGTATGTGGAGGGTTTATGCACCGGCAAAAGTTGCGCGGTACTAGAGAGGCTTGCAAAGGTGGAAGGGTGAGAGTGCGTATAATCCATGGACTCAACATTAGTCATAAAGAACTCACATACTTATTGCAAAAGTTTATTAGCCATCGAAGCAAAGTACTAATACACATGCTCCTAGGGGGATAGATTGGTAGGAAAAGACCATCGCTTGTCCCCGACCGCCACTCATAAGGAAGACAATCAAAAATAAATCATGCTCTAACTTCATCGCATAACGGGAGACCATACGTGCATGCTTCGGGAATCATAAACCTTAACAGCAATATTCTTACTAAACCACAATCATTCACTAGTACCTCCCACATATTATCATCTCTATATCGCAAAACTATTGCAAGGAATCAAACATATCATATTCAGTGATCTACAAGTTTTATGTAGAATTTTGTGACTAACCATGTGAATGACCAATTCCTGTTGACTCTCTAAATAGATATAAATGAAGCAAGAGAGTTTAATTATTTCTACAAAAGATTTGCCCACTCTCTAACAAATATAAGTGAAGCAAAAGAGCATTCTACAAATGGCGGTTTTCTATGTGTAGAGAACCAGACAATCCAAACTTCAAAAGATATAAGTGAAGCACATGAAGCATTCTATAAAGCCATACTCAAAAGATATAAGTGAAGTGCAAAGAGCATTCTATAAATCAACCAAGGACTATCACATACTAGCATGGTGCATTATTAAAATAAAAATAAAAAGCACATGACGCTCCAAGATTTACGCATATCATGTGACGAATAAAAACATAGCTCCAAGTAAAATTACCGATGGTCGTTAGAAGACAGAGGGGATGCCTTCCGGGGCATCCCCAAGCTTAGTTGCTTGGGAGTCCTTGAATATTACCTTGGGGGTGCCTCGGGCATCCCCAAGCTTAGGCTCTTTCCACTCCTTTATTCCTTCATCCATCGTGATCTCATCCAAAACTTGAAAACTTCAATCACACAAAACTTAACAAAACCCTCGTGAGATCCGTTAGTATAATAAAACAAATCACTGCTTTAAGTACTGTTGCAAACCCATTCATATTTTATTTTTGCATTATAACTACTGTACTCTAACTTCACCATGGCTTATATCACCGATACAATCCATAGATTCATCAAAACACGCAAAACAATGCATCAAAAACAGAATCTGTCAAAAACAGGACAGTCCGTAGCAATCTGAACATTAACCATACTTCTGTAACTCCAAAAATACTGAAAAATTAGGAAAAAATAACAAATTATCATAGAAGTACTGTGTAAAAATTTCAGAAACTTTTGACTTTCCAGTAAAAAATGTAAATTCACGCACCACAGCCAAAGTTTCTGTTTTCTCACTGCACATACCAAACAAACAATCTAATCATCCTAAAGGCAAAGCTTGGCACATTATTTTTATAATACAATGGATTTGTACAAGGGGATAATTATTTATGTTGAAAAGTTTCTGTAATTCAAGATTTGCAAAGTTTTCATGGGCATGAACAAAGTTCAAGGAGCTCCCCCACTTCAACGGTGCTCGTCTTTCTTACTTTCACTTTTCTTTTTGAAAAGTTTTAGGTTCCCCTCTATATTTTTTTAAACTTTTTTAAAAGCACTCAACAGAATAAAATGACTCTCTAAAACTTCCGGGTTGTCTCCCTGACAACGCTTTCTTTAAAGCCATTAAGCTAGGCATATAGTGCTCAAGTAATTGATCCACCCGGATCCCAAGGTATATCAAAGCCAATTTTAATTAGCCATGATTTGTAATTTAGTAGTGAGCACAAAGTAACATATATCATGCAACAACGAAGTCTAACTCTCTTCCTATGCATCGGCATGTCATAAAAGAACAATTCATGCACACAAAGTAAAGGCCGATACATAGCATAAACAATTTTTTGCAATTTTATTATGTTGGAAACATAGAGAGGTGGAGATGTAGTTCCTATCTCATAATAATTGCAAGTAGGAGCAGCAAGAACATGCATATTATATTCATCAAAATCATCATGCGTAATGGTAGAATGCAACCCATCAATGTAATCCTTAATAAGATCAAACTTCTCCGATATAGTGTAGTTGGGAGAATTCAAAAAGATAATAGGACTATCATGTGTGGGTGCAATAGCAACAATTTCTTTCATAACATAAGGAACTATAGCAAGTTCATCTCCATAAGCATCATTCATATTGGCATCATGGCCACAAGCATAGCAAGCATCAATTTCATCAAAAAGGGATATTTCAAACGAATCCAAGGGATCATAGCAATTATCATAGCATTCATCCTTCGGTAAGCACGAAGGGAAATTAAACAATTTATGAGTTGAAGTGTTACTCTTATTAGAAGGTGGACACAGGTAGCTAATCCGCTCTTCTTCATTTTGTTCTTCACTCTCCTCATCATCTTTTTCATCCAATGAGCTCACAGTGTCATCAATTTCTTCTTCCATAGTTTCCTGCAAAATATTAGTCTCTTCCTGGACAACGGAGGAGTCCTCAATATATGGTTTAATATAAGCATTAGAAGCATAATTCTCATAGCAATATTTAAGTATGGCAAAAATTTCATATTTGTAAAGAGTAACATCATACTTTTCAATCAAAGAAGCAATTTCATAAGCACCCTTAAAAGCAACAAATTCTTCAATTTGTTCAATATCATAGTAATTATAAACACCTTTAGCATAAGAAGATAAGAATCCATTATCACTAAACTCACATTGATAGGGAAGGTGTTTTTTAGGGTCTTCAGAACAACAAGTAAAATCATATATTTAGCATAAATTCCAAGCATAGCATTGCAAAGTATTAATATGATGCCATAAAAGTTTCCCTTTTTGAGATAAGCAGTGTCGCACAAAATAAGCATGCTCATTTAATGATTTTCCCTCAACTAAGCTAGTTGGGTTTTCAGCATGAGCACAAAGGGATCAAAGATGATCCAAGTAAAAAGCTTCAGGAGTATGATAGATTTTGGGTGGTTCTTCAACCATTGGTTTAGTAGGTACAACTATTTTTTTTGGTATTTTACATTTCCTACCCATGACTAAAGATAGAAAACAGGAGCACAAATAAAAACTACTTAGTGATAAAACAAACAAGCACACACGAGAATATTCACCCACGCTATTGCTCCCCGGCAACGGCGCCAGAAAAAGGTCTTGATAACCCACAAGTATAGGGGATCAATTGTAGCCTTTCTCGATAAGTAAGAGTGTCAAACCCAACGAGGAGCTAAAGGTAGAATTTATATTCCCTTCAAGTTCTATCGACCACCGATACAACTCTACGCGCACATAACGTTCGCTTTACCTAGAACAAGTATGAAACTAGAAGTACTTTGTAGGTGTAAAGAGATAGGTTTGCAAGATAATAAAGAACATGTAAATAAAAGCTAGGGGCTGTTTAGATAAAGAAACAATTAAGTTAGTTTTAGTAGAGAGCTTTTTGTCACAAGAAAGTTATTTGTCCCTATGCAATCGATAACTAGACCGGTAATCACTATTGCAATTTTATATGAGGGAGAGGCATAAGCTAACATACTTTCTCTACTTGGATCATATGCACCTATGATTGAAACTCTAGCAAGCATCCGCAACTACTAAAGATCATTAAGGTAAAACCCAACCATAGCATTAAAGTATCAAGTCCTCCTTACTCCCATACGCAAACAACCTACTTACTCGGGTATGTGCTTCTGTCACTCACGCCACCCACCATAAGCGAATCATGAACATATTGCAAACCCTACAGCGGGGATCCCTCACGCTTGCGCGACACGGAGAGCACCATAGGACAGCACCAATAATAAAACATACAACTCAAACCAATCACGATCATCAATCAACCCATAGGACAAAACGGATCTACTCAAACATCATAGGATAGCCATACATCATTGGGAAATAATATATAGCATTGAGCACCATGTTTAAGTAGAGATTACAGCGGGTAAAAGAGAGGTTACACCGCTGCATAAAGGGGGAGAGGGTTGGTGATAACGGCGGTGAAGTTGTTGGTGTAGATCGCCGTCACGATGATGGCCCCGGCGGCGTTCCGGCGCTACCGGGAGAGAGGGGGAGAGATCCCCCTCCTTCTTCTTCTTCCTTGACCTCCCCCCTAGATGGGAGGAGGGTTTCCCTCTGGTCCATGGCCTCCATGGCGGCGGAGGGGCGGGAGCCCCTCCGAGATTGGATCTATCTATCTGCTCTCTTCTGTTTCTGCGTTCCTGTTTTCTGGCCTTTCACCGTTTCTTAAATTCCCGGAGATCTGTAACTCCGATTGGGATGAAATTTTCACACGATTTTTATCCGGATATTATCTTTCTTGTGGCGAAAGAAGGGCACCAACCGCCTTACAGGGGCCCCACAAGCCTCCTGGCCGCGCCCAGGGTAGGGGGCGCGCCCATAGGGTTTGTGGGCCCCTTGCGCATCGTCTCACGTTGATTCCAATTCTCAAAAATCACATATATTCCAAAATAAATCTCCATAAATTTTTATCGCATTTTGACTTCGTTTGGTATGGATATTCTGCAAAACAAAAAACATGCAACAAACTGGAACTGGCACTGGATCAATATGTTAGTCCCAAAAATAATATAAAAAGTTACAAAAAGTATATGAAAGTTGCAGAATATTGGCATGAAATAATCAAAAATTATAGATACGATGGAGACGTATCAAGAAGCAGTACACCCTGACTCGTCAAGCACAGAGCTTGTCGAGATCAAGGCACACGAGAAAGCTTCCCGGCCACAACCCTCTCGGCGGCAACCTCCCCATGTCACGGCATCCCAGCAACCGACCCCATCAACTATTGAAGAGGTGGTTGCTTCACAGCCCCTAGCTTCATCGAGGACGAAGCGGGTCAGGAGCCCTCCAGCGCCATGTGCCACGACCAGGGCTGAGGCGGCAGCGCTCTACAACTTGTCCGTCCTCAGCGGGCCCGATGAGGAAGAAGAGTAAGCCCTCCATCTTCTCATCATCATATTTTTAATATCTGTTGTTGATTCTGATCATCTTGAATGTCTTGGTCTTGCAGGGATGAGGCGTCACTGGCGGGAAGGAGCCTGAAGAGGGCTAGGATTTTCGAAGAGAGCGGAGCGGCAGCCAACATCGAACAGTGTCTAACTCCTTCAGATGTGGCCGACTCTAGCCCTCGGCACGAATCCAGTCTCCAACTCCCGCTGGCCGGCTCCTCTGATGAGACCACCATCATGGAGAATGACAAGGATATGGGGGCAATTTGCTGGAGGGAGTGCACCAAGGAGTGGACCCCTTAGTGGCGCCCTCAACCTCTGCTTCTTTGCCAAGCAGCTCGCTGACAAAATCCACTCCTCCTCCAGAAGAGCGCCAAGAAGAGCTCGTCCGCATCGAGGTCCCGCCGGCAACTAGCGTTGCCGGGGACTGAGCGATGACAACTATTGTTGCCGGAGAATACACGAGACCTCCTCCCACAAGCCCATTAAGGTAAACTTTTGTCGGTTGATCCTTTATCCTTGTTGTCTCTTCTTTTTCTTGTTTTCTTGAGCTTGATCTAAATCTTGGTTTCCTCCCACCCCTTGCTTGTCCTTTTTAATCTCATAGACTCAACTCCACTGGAGGAGGAGGAGGAGGAGGAGGAGCCCATTGTATACGTCCAAGGGATTGCAAGGAGCGCCATTGACGAGGCCACCAATATTTCTGCCGAACAGGCCGCGACAATTGAGACTGAAGAGGCCAGAAAGACTGCTGAAGGAACCCATGGAGCTCCCGGCAGCACCTCTGTTTCTGCTAGCACGGACGTTGAGATGATAGAAGCCGACAATGATGACCTAGCCACCATCAACCATCCGATACCACCTGAAGTGCGACCGGCAACAGGTCCATTGATGCCTTTCCTTCAACAGCAACATTCTGAAGCCCCAGCTCATCTGAAGCTGGGAAGGCTACCCCTGAGGACAAATTTGTCGGGATCATCATCCCTTTGCTCCGGACTTCTACTGAAACAGGCTCCTCCGATGACAGTGCTGCTGACCTTGCTTTCTTGAAAACCATGGTGGTGGCTGATGGGAAGGATGGATGGGACAGGGGCTAGGGTTTCATCTGATTTTTGTATAGGGTGATCTATATATAGGGAAAATTACTAGGCTTGGACCCTCCGATCAGATCGGACGGTTGAGAATTAATAGGTTAGGGGAGTCCAAAGAAGGAACCAAAGATGTTTGGGGATGTTTAGGAATGATTCGGATCCACCGGTCACGACTGCCTGGTTTGGGTCCGGGGCAGTTTTGGACGCGCACGCGAGGGAATCTACGGGATGTGCTGAGAGTCAAGACAATCACTATCAAGTGGGGTTGGTCTCGAAACGGTCAACAATGATGACTGGGAGAACCGCAACTACGAACAAATGCAAGTTTTAAAAAATGCCGGCGGTGGAGTGTCGTTGCAATGCGAATGGTGCGATGATGAATGCAACAAACAAAATAATTAACACGACTATCACGAAAACATGGAAGGCATCTGGAGCGTCGGTCTTGGGCTGTTACAACTCTCCCCCACTTACAAGAGATCTCGCCCCGAGAACTAAGAATGAGAAGAGGAATATCAAGAGGAAGAGGTAAAACAAAGTTGCTTCTTTGACCAATGAGTGAAGCCAAAGAACCTTGAGAGTTGAAACTTGAAAGAAAAGGCCACACCGGAGACGAATGAAGTTGAAAGCACTTTGTTAAAAAGAGGAACAAGGAACACCACATGAACCTTGAAGGTTGCAAAGACATGAATCTATAGTTCAATGGACAAGATAGAATTAGAAACCGCTCCGATAGAAATGAGATAAACAAGGAATAAGAAATAAATGATTTGGACAGTACTCCTGTTGAAAATAGAAGGAATAGAACATGAACTTAACAAGATGTGATGATACTTGGCGAGAGCAACAACATAATGCCTCCGGAAGAAATGAAAGAATGCAATGAAAAGAACAGAGAAGAGAACAAGATCTTCCACCATAAGGGACTCGAAAGAGCAAGCTTATGCGGAATGCTAGAACAAATTTGTTGAAAGAATCAACAACTAAAAGATATGCTTCCAATGGCCTTATGGAAACATAAAAAAATTGAGGTTGAACCTGCCACTAACGGAATCAATTGATTTGATTGAGAGCACTAAAGAGATGAAAAACTTTTTCTACCAAGATGATAAAGAGATAACTTGGCTCATTGAGAAGCACCACAATAGCAACATTCCTTAGGGAAGGATTTAGGTGAAATCTATACCAGGATAACACCAACGAAGAAACTGTTGGGTTAAAAAAACTCATGAACAAAGAGAAAACGATGGTTTTAAATTATCTCATTCTTGACAACTTGTGAATCATGAAACACAAATGGAAATTGTCAAGAGTGACATAACACCACCTCAAAAGATAAGGAAGAAGGAATTGCACTTCGGAATGCACGAGGAAGAATACTTGAGCCCCTTGAACAAGGATCTTGACGACTCTTCGAGAATGAAAGAAATCTTTGATGAACCACCATGTAGAGCCTCCATGAAGAACTTCGGTAAGAAAAGAAAGGGTAGGAAGAAAGTGAAGGTTGAAAAGAACAAGATGAAATGTTGCGATGATTTAGATGGAGCTTCGTGATGAGATAATGTGAAAACTTGGAACTCCGGAAAAGAAAAGATGAGCAACTTCGAACCGAGAAATTGATATCATGAATGAACTCCGGAAGAAGGAATTAAATCATCTCCATGAAACAAGAATAAGAATTATGATATGTCTATCCTTCATCAAATGAACTTGATGACAACCAATGGATTTGGCATGCCCCTTATTCTTGTTGAAAAGGATTGGAGAGGGATATAGCGCAACTTGAGAAAGTCTTCAATGAATCACCGGTAGGATTTGGAAACAATGAATGAAATGATACAATAATAAGGAAGAGGAATGTTGAATGAACCACCGTAAGAATTTGAAAACAAACAAAGAAAAAGAATGCCTCATCGGGAAGAATTAGACAAACAAAAGAAGATACTTGAGGCAATCTAGATGTAAGAGAACGAAGAGATCATGAGCTGATTAGAGAGTACTTGAATGAAGCATCGGAAGAATTTGGAGATGAATGAAGAAACAACACCATAGGATGAAGAGATCACGAGCTGACTAGAGAGTACTTGAACAAAGCACCGGAAGAATTTAGAGATGAATGAAGAAACAACACCATAGGAGAATTTGTTAACGAGAGTTGGAGGTTGAGAATGAAGAATTCTTCTGGAATGATGGCCTTTGGAGAATCAAAATGAAACAACTCATGACAAGGATTTGTGATGGTCATAAAAAGAATTTTCACGACTGGAACAATTGTGAGGATGGCATGAAGCTAGAACCATGAATCTTCAAGAGAACGGACCAAGATTTAGGAGAAATTCTTCTTTGGTCTTCAAAGCTGAGAATGACAACGAGAACAACCATGTAGAATTTTGAGATACTTCGGATTAATGAAGGATAGAAAGGTTGAGCCAAAGATGAAAAGAATCTGAAAGCGACCTTGGAGGAGGCATCTGACTGATGAAAATTCATTCTTACGTCAAACTTTAAAATGAATTTGAGAATAACTCCGAAAAAATTAGAAGAGTCTGGTAAGATCCTAGGAAAGACTCGTGGGTTAGGGCCCACTCAAAAGAAACATCGTTGAACAATTTTAAAAGAGAGATTGCACCGGTTGAATTAAATGGCTTGAATGAGATAACAATCTCGAAATAGCTTGAATGGATTAAGAATGTAAATATGAAACTTCTGAGATATCTTCTACACTCCGGATATGAATATAGAGAGGTGAATAAATAAGAGAGCCTTGGATTAGAAATTCCAACATGGGAAAACATGTGAAACAATAGGAAGAGATATAATCAACACCGAAACTTGAATTGACTCCACCGGAAAAGAATATGAGAATGAAGAATGATGAACTTGAAGCTTCCTTAGCACCTTCGTGAGAATCACCGGGTAAGAACATTGAAGGAAAAGAATGAAGAAACTTCACATGAATAAAATGGAGACTTGATTAAGAAATTTGAGTCCCTGAAGAAAAGGCTGGGAGGGTGAGAAAACAAAGATAACTTTGGACGGATGAAACAGACACCATTGAGAAAACTGAGAATTGATCTTGCAAATGTGGAAAATGATAGGATCATCTTGGAGAGAAGTGCACCAGTTGGCAAATAATTTACATGACAATCTCGAACGGTAAAAGGATTAGTATTCCCATAGAAACATGAGAAAACCGCTTAGGAAAGGTATGGAATCGACATTTGACTTCGAAGCAACTCGAATACTACAACTCAAAACAAAACAAAGGATTGGGCTTGCAGAATAAGCCGGAAGCAAACATATGATAGAGATTTCATCCAAAATTTTCATGGTGGGGCCCACACGGGCTCGATCGTTCAGCGATCATCACGTACAAGGCAGTGTACATGACTTACGAAGCGTCCCGAGCAATAGCAAAGCTACACAAGGCTCAATAAGACATAAGGAGACCACTGTAAAAACGACCGTATACAGGCGGACCACTAGACGTCGAACCCCAATCTCATATCATGCATGTGTCAGAAAGATATCCTAGGTAACTACTTGACTTCCCACCTAGGAACTCCCGAAATTTTTGGTTATGCAATCTAGTATAACAAGTACAAGGAGCAAAGTATCATCACACAACTCCTAGCAGAATTCTACGCTCCAAATGTACCGCCTCCTCAACGCATAACCAAAAACCTCAGAAATTCGTGTACCTCAGACCTTCAAAAAACATCCGCTATACTAGCCACGGCAATACATCTGATCGCTCTCCCCAGTACTGGGTGGCGCCGAACTACTCTCACCACAAAGAGTATAGAAGCGTTTTCGAGGTCGGCGTCCTCTGGTATTCCGGAACCGAAACAATAACAATTGTGACAAGAAAACCTTGCAGCTCAACTCCCCGGGTCCAATCCATACAATCAGGAGGCACCAAGACAAAATTCTTGTCACATCGATATTGCAACGATTCGAAAATACCCGCGTGATCCTAAAAAAAATTGAGTGGGAAGAGTAGTATCATCAAAACACCTACGTCACAAATCCTCACCAGAGCGACGAAGGGATAAGGGGTAAAAAGAATTCCTACTCTTTGATATATAGCTAGACTCAAAATAGTCTTTTTTTTCTAGACTCGGCAACATCAACGGTTCGATCAATCAAGAGGCTCCCGCGGTCGGTAAGGCTCTGATACCAACTTGTAGCGCCCAAGATACAATTCTATCCCGATCATGTGATGAATTCATGATTGGGGTAGAATCGCATTTCGAGCGCATAGCAAGGTGGATATCATTAAAACATACCATGAACTGAATAGAAGAGAATACCAGATACATGCTTACACTCGCCACAAGCTACATCATGAATACATGAATACATCAATACGTAGCAATGATCATAGAGAAGAGCAGGATCCGACTACGGATCAAATCAAACAAAGAGAAGAACGACATCCACCCTGCTAATCCCAGGCTCCCGATCGGGATCCCATCCTATGATCGACGACGACGAAGAACAAGCAGAAGAAGAACTCCAAAGCAAACATGCATCACTCTCACGTCAAAGCATCGCTTTACCTGTACCTACACATGTTGTTGTAGTAATCTGTGAGTCATGGGGACTCAACAATATCATTACCAAGGGTATCAAAACTACCAAAGCTTAATGGGTATGAAATGGTTAAGTGGTGAGGTTGCAGCAATCACTAAGCATTAGTATGGTGGCTAACTTACGAGTACAAACGTAAGAAGAGTAAACTACGCATAACGGTCACAAACTAGTAATCATCAAGAAGTGATCCTGAACTACTTACGAGTCAAACACAACCCCATCGTGTTCTCTTCCTAAACTCCCTCGAAAAGAGACGATCACGGTTACGCACACGGTTGGTGTATTTTATTTCGGATTTAGTGTCAAGTTCTCTACAACCGGATATTATAAATTTCCAAGTCGCCACATAACCGCGTGCACAGCTCTCAAAAAGATTTAACCCTACAGGGGTGCTCCATTCCAAGTAGTCCATTACAAATTACCACACTCATCCAATGGAACATCCTCACACCGTGATAACACGATGCTTACAATAAGGAATCCTGATGGACAAGCCACTCATCAAAGGCAAAACTAAACCAACAAGACCTCTCGGCGTGCCGACACCCTGATAGGAGCCGCGTGTATCTCGTCTCATGCCACGACTGAATTGTCCAAACTTCTGGTAGGCCAAAGACAAAGTTGCCCCTGGTGCCCACCGGCAGTTGACAGGTTTGGACCAACACTCATGAGGAGCACTGGCCTGGGTTGTTGATTAATTATCCTCGAGTGCTAGCCAGTCCCTATGCAAGTTTTAGTTATTATTAGGCAAATGGTAAAACCAAAGTTGGGCCTTGCTGGAGGAGTTTTAGCCTAAGCGAATGGTCAGGGGGTCCCCATAAAACCCCACACATGTTAGGAGCGCTCATCAAGGAACATAACACTGGTATGACGGAAACTAGGGCGGCAAGAGTGGAACAAAACACCAAGCAAAAGGCCGAGCCTTCCACCCTTTACCAAGTATATAGATGCATTAATTAAATAAGAGATATTGTGATATCCCATGATATCCATCTCCCAACATGGAACAACCTGCACTGCACCTGCAACTAGCAACGCTATAAGAGGGGCTGAGCAAAGCGGTAACATAGCCAAACAACATTTTGCTAGGATGGTGGAGGTTAGAGGCTGTATCATAGCAATTTGGGAGGCTTGAAAAACAAGTGGTAGGTAGCATGACATAGCGATAACATCGAGACAACTAGCAAGCAAAGATAGTAGTGATATCTAAGGCAATGATCATCTTGCCTAAAATCCCGCTAAGAAGAAGACCGAATCCATGAAGAAGACGAACGGGCATAGTCGAACGAATCCTCACAATTCACAACGTTACCGGAACTATCGAGAAGAAGCGCAACTGGAAAAGAAGCAAACAACACGGTAAACACACAAGCATAAACATGGCATGATGCACAATCAAGTATGATGCATATCCGGTTTAATGAGTCATGGCATGGCAAAGTGCAACAATAAAATACTATAAATTAAGTGAAGCTCAATATGCAACGAGTTGCATATTGACAAAACTTCACGTTTGAATTATTTAGTTCACCCTCGTTTATGTACATGACAAGGTTAAATGTTGGTTAACATGGCAAGAGGTGAAGCATATGAAAACTAGCTATTTAGGCAAGTTTAAATGAGGCCGGAAACAATAAACAACAATTTCAGAAAATCCCCATATGCATTTTTTGAATTTGCTACTGTTCTGCCTAAAACATCATTTTATAGTTGTTAAACAGCAAAATAAAGTGCACCATGTTAATCTACACATTTTTCTACCCCATTTACTTATAAAGTTTATTTAATTCGGAGCTACGGTTATTTTAGTTATGAAATAAACCATTTTAGCATGTCATTTATGCAAATTAATGCAAACAACAAGTTTATTTTTTTAACATGGATGAAACTTGGATATTATGAAACTACACAAAATTATAAGCATTTTACATATTTAAATCATTTTAATCCGATGCACAGTTTGTGAGATATTAAATGCATGAACATGAGGGATTTTCTGTAAAATAGTAATTCTAGATAATAGGAAATTCGCAGATCTGAAAAAAAACTGGGCTGAAACTATAAGCGCTGGATAACAAAAGTGCGCACGGGCGGGAAATAGCGGGGTGGTGCTCACTTTGGGTCCTTGGATCGGTCGGTGCAGCGGACGAGGCGATCCTGTTTGGTTTGAGGGACGGCGCGGTCCCGGGACAAAGGTGGACGACGCGAGCCGAGATAGAGAGAAGCGGGATGGCAAGGTGCAGGCGCATCATTTGGGTGAAGGTACGATGCGGATCCGGGACGACACGGTCCCGCAGCGGTTGGGTGGAGGCAGAGGAGGTGCTCGTCCCCTCGCACAGGAGACGAACAGGGAAGCGGCGACGGCTTGAGGTGAGGGAGCGCCGGTAGCCAGACTTGAGGCACAGGGGCGAGGCGAGGTTGAGCAAATCCAGTGGGTGGCGCTGCTCGGGGGTCATCGGATGAAGCAGGATGACGGCGACGGCGCCAGGAGGAGCAGGCGACGGTCACTCGGCCCTTGATGGGCTCCCAAGGCCCGGATCTGGGCCCCGCGAGCTGCAGTGGCTGAGTGAGAGGCGGTGACACTTGGCGATGGCAGGTTTGATCGACATGGAAAATGAGGAAGGTGGGTGAGGGAGTCCTGGACTAGGGGTTCCTCAGGATGCCGACCTATCTCTCATGGGCTGGATAGCTGGGCCGCACTATGGCTGCTGATGGACCAAACTGCGGAGCGACATTGTATCCGGATGGGAGACTTTTTGTGCCTTGGTGTGTACTCCAAGTCACGATGGAAGATTCAGCATGTTTGTTCCCTTGTTGTAATCGACCTTATGTAACCCTAATACCCCTGGTGTCTATATAAACCAGGGGACTTAATCCGTAGAGGCCACAGAACATTCACCATCCTACTAGTTTAGGGTTTAGCTCATCTGATCTCGTGGTAGATCGACTCTGTAATCCCCATATACACAAGCAATATAATCAAGCAGGACGTAGGGTATTACCTCTTAGAGAGGGCCCGAACCTGGGTAAATATCGTGTCCTATGTCCCTTGTTCCCCATCGATCCAAGATCCACAGTTTGGGACCCCCTACCCGAGATCCGCCGGTTTTAACACCGACATTGGTGCTTTCATTGAGAGTTCCGATGTCGGATCGCCAAAGGATCGATGGCCCGCCTGATCATCGGAGACGGCATCAACACCGAAGGCGTTGATACGTCTCCAACGTATCTATAATTTATGAAGTATTCATGCCATGTTTACAACAATTTTATATGGTTTTGGTATGATTTGGATGGAACTAACCCGAACTGACGCTGTTTTTAGTAGAACTATCGTGGTGTTGTTTTTTGTGCAGAAATAAAAGTTCTTCAAATGCAACAAAACTTTTTGACGATTTTTTTGGAACAAAAGAGGCACTAGAAGCTTCTTGGGAGGACCAGAAGGTGAAGGAGGTGAGCACAAGACACCTGGGTGCGCCAGGAGGCCCAGGAGCGCCCAGGTGGGTTGTGCCCACCTCGAGGGCCATCTTCACGTGATTCCAACACTGAAAAATCCTATAAACAGAGAAACCATCATAAATAACCCTAGATCAGAAGTTCCGCCAACGCAAGCCTTTGTAGCCATGAAAAACCAATCTAGACCCCGTTCCGGCACCCTGTCGGAGGGGAAAATCATCACCGGTGGCCATCTTCATCATCCTGACGGCCACCATGATGAGGAGGGAGTAGTCCACCCTCGGGGCTGAGGGTTTGTACCAGTAGCTATGTGTTTAATCTCTCTCTCTCTCTCTCTCTCTCTCTCGTGTTCTTGAGATGGCACGATCTTGATGTATCGCGGGCTTTGTTAATATAGTTGGATCATATGGTGTTTTCCCCTCTCTATCTTGTTGTGATGAATTGAGTTTTCCCTTTGAGATTTCGTTTTATCGGATTGAATACTTTTATGGATTTGAGAGCATTTGATCTATTTCTTGGCACTCAACTCGCGGATTCCCGACGTGACATTGGGGTAATCTATGCATAGGGGTTGATGCATGTTTTCGTCCTTGTTTCTTCGGTAGAAATCTTGGGGCACTCTTTGAGGTTCTTTGTGTTTGATCGAGTATTATGAATCTGAAATTGTTTGATGCATATCGTATAATCAACTCATGGATACTCGTGGTGACATTGGAGTATCTAGGTGACATTAGAGTTGGTTGATGTGTATCATGTGGTGTTGTTTTAGTACGAACTCTTGGTTAGATCGATCGGAAAGAATAGCTTGGTGTTATTTTAGTACGAACTCTATGATAGATTGACCGAAAAGAATAGATTTGAGGTGGTTTAGTACCCTACAAACAATTTCTTCTTATGTTCTCCGCTAGATAGGAACTTTGGAGTGATTCGTCATCGCACGTTGAGGGATGGTTATATGATCCAATTATATTAGCATTGTTGAGAGATTGCACTAGCAAAAGTACGGACCCTAGGTCTCATTTTCAAGCATTGCAATACCGTTTGTGCTCACTTTTTTTACTTGCTACCTTGCTGTTTTTTATTGTTCCTATTACAAAAATCAATATATACTATCATTACTATGCTTGTATCACCATCTCTTCGCCGAACTAGCGCACCTATACAAATTACCATTGTATTTGGTGTGTTGGGGACACTAGAGACTTTATGTTATTTGGTTGCAGGGTTGTTTGAGAGAGACCATATTCATCCTACACCTCCCACGGATTGATAAACCTTAGGTCATCCACTTGAGGGAAAATTGCTACTGTCCTACAAAACTCTGCGCTTGGAGGCCCAACACGAGTCTACAAGAATAAAGTTGTGTAGTAAACATCAAGCTCTTTTTTGGCGCCGTTCCTAGGGAGGTGAGTGCTTGAAGGTATATCTTTAGATCTTGCAATTGAATCTTTTAGTTTCTTGTTTTATCACTAGTTTGGTTCATAAAAGAAAACTACAAAAAAAATGGAATTGAGGTGGCCTCATACTATTCGTCTTTATCATGTCTTTCTTGAAAATGATGGAAAGGAAAATTGTGCTTTGATAGAAGAAGAATTCAATAAAATGTTTGGCACAAAATCCATGAATGATGAGCATGATTGCAATATTGTTAGTGTGAATTCTTTGAATATACATGATGCTAATGATATGCAAAGCCATAAGCTTGGGGATGCTATATTTGATGAATATGATATTTTTAGTCCCCCAAGTTTTGATGAGAAAATTTATTATGATGAAAGCATGCCTCCTATTTATGATGATTATAATTATGAAAGTGGATTTGGAGAGGTCATGACTTTATTTAGTAATGAATCCACTATTTCGGAAGAGGTTTCAATTGATTATGAAAACTAAGTTCCTATCTATGATGATTATGGTGATGACATGTATGCTATATCGAATAATGATAACCATGAAACTTGTCACCATAATTTTAATTTTCAATCACATGATAGTTATTTTGTTGAATTTGCTCCCACTACTATTGATGAGAATAAATTTGCTTATGTTGAGAGCAATAAATTTTCTATGCTTGTAGATCATGAAAAGAATGCTTTATGTGATAGATATATTATTGAATTCATTCATGATGCTACTAAAAATTATTATGAGAGAGGAACATATGCTTTTACATATTGCAATAATATCAAGTTTCCTCTCTATGTGTTGAAAATCTTGAAGTTTTGCTTGTTTTGCCTTCCTATGCTAGTTGATTCTTGTTCCCATAAATTGTTTGCTCACAAAATCCCTATGCATAGGAAGTGGGTTATACTTAAATGTGCTAGTCATATGCTTCATGATGCTCTCTTTGTGTTTCAATTCTTATCTTTTATGTGAGCATCATTGAAATCATCATGCCTAGCTAAAAGGCATCAAAGAAAAGCTCTTGTTGGGAGACAACCCAACATTTACCCCTACTGTTTTTGTGTGTTCACATGATTAGTCTACTGTATTAATCATGTTTTATAGCTTTTATTTCAATAAAGTGCCAAGTAAAGCCTTTGGGATAGTGTGGATGATAGTTGACTTGATTCTGTGCAAAAAAACAGAATTTTTTGCGCCGAGTAACAGAATTGTTTAAATTCAATGGAGCATAGAAAACTCTGAATTTTTTACAGTTGTTGGGTATACAAATTTTCTACGTTTTCATAATTTTTCATAATTTTTGGAGTTACATAAGTATGACTAAAATTCAGATATTTATGTACTGTTCTGTTTTTGACAAATTCTGTTTTCAATGCCTAGTTTGCTTGTTTTATGGTTTCTACGGCTTATATTGCTTAATACAAATTGTGGAAGTTGTAGAGTATAGTAGGAATTATGTGGAAACAATTATGAATCTTATCTTGACAGTACCAAAGTGAATGATTTGTCTTTATCATACTAACCCATCTCACGAAGTTCCGTTAAATTTTGTGTGATTGAAGTTTTCAAGTTTTGGGTGAGATACCGATATGAGGAGAATAAGGAGTGACAAGACCATAATCTTGGGGATGCCAAAGGCACCCCCAAGGTAATATTCAAGGAAGATCCAAGAAACTAAGCTTGGGGATGCCCCGGAAGGCATCCCCTCTTTCGTCTCCAACATTATCGGTAACCTCACTTGGAGCTACATTTTCATTCGTCACATGATATGTGTTTTGCTTGGAGCATCATTTTATTTTATTAGGATTTGCTTGCTGTTATTTATAATAATGTTTTATATCTTTTATTTCAATAAAAATGACAAGTATAGCCTTTACCATGCTTATTTTGCAATTCTATATGTGGCTGTTTGAAAACAGAAAGTTGCATGCTAGTGCATGAATTCTTGAGAAAAGTCAGAATGTGTAAAATGTTGAATTTTTTGCACGATAAGCTATGATAAATTTTCTACAGTGTGGTAAATTTTCAGAATTTTTGGAGTTAGGGAAGTGTGAGTAAAATTGCACTCTTTACAGACTGTCCTGTTTAGACAGATTGCTGTTATGTTTGCATTGTTTGCTGGTTTAATGATTCTATTTGAGTATGGAAGTGTTAAATATGCAGAGGCATTTAGTAGAAAATGTTAAATAATAATTTTAGTTATTTGTTACAGTAGAGAATGATAAGGTGTTGCATTGATTTATACTAACGTATCTCACGAGTTCTTATCGGATCCAAAGAATGAACATCTCAGACGACCTGTCCTCGGCTCGTGTCCGGCAGAACCTTGAGATAGGCCACGGGGAATTTTGCGTCCCACCCACCACCCACTTGGTAGCCACTATCAAAGACTTACCGATATGCTGGACTACGCCTCCGAGGAGGTCGAGGACATGGACGATGACATCTAATTGACAGTCCACATCGACACCAACCCCCTGCCACTGGCCGATGGACGGCCACCTCCACCTATGATGTGTACATGGTGGATACCCCTAAGGACAACAGCTATGGCGCCAACAACGATGATGGCAGCCCCAGGAGAGATAGCAACAAGCCGGGCGAGGAGCCGCCTAAGCACTAACGACAACGCCGATGATCTAGGGGACGAAGGAGCAGGGAAAACAATACAGACACCGGGGAGGATCACACCCCGGACAACATCGAGGACCTCGGTGACCCAACCCTCAATCAGCAGCCTGATGGCTTGGAGGAGCGCGAGGACGAATTTAATCTCGAGGACCTCAACGACTCCGAGGACAGTAACTACCTCCCTCTCTCCGAGGAAGAGGTCAGCCTCAAAGCCGAGGACTTCATAGTCCCGGAAGACCCACTCGATCAGGAGCGGTTCAAGAGGCAACTTATTGCCACCGCATGCAGTCTAAAGAAGAAGCAGTAGCTCAATGCCAAACAGGACACCCTCAACGACAGATGGACAAAAGTCCCGGCAGCCAAAGAAGGGTACAGCTATGAGCAACAAAACAAAAGTTACCCAAAGCGGAAGCTGCTGCCACAGTTCGACGACGAGGCCATCGAGCCTATACCACCAAGACGGACCCAAGGCAACCAGCCATATCGCCCCCTAGAGGCCGGGATAGGCCAGCTGGAGAAGCCGAACTCCCACCCGCCCCCCTCGCCTTAAAGGCAAGGAAAAACCGCAGCCTGAATATGAATATGACCTGCGTCACGACCTGGCCGCTAGAGCAGGTCAGTTAAGGTCCATCTATGGATCAAGAGGTTACCCTCCCAATAGAAGAGACGGACACCAAGCATGGCTCGACCGAAATGATAGAGTTCGGGATCAACACCAGGCCCGGATAGAATCCGAGGTTTGATGCGATGTGGCCCAAATAAGGGGTGCCACTCACCCAATGTGTTTCACCCATGAGGTGATGCAGCACCAATTCCCAGAAGGGTTTAAACCCGTAAACATCGAGCCATACGACGGAACTACAGACCCGACCGTGTGGATTGAATATTTCCTTCTCCACATTCATATAGCATGAGGAGATGACCTCCACGCCATCAAATATTTGCCATTAAAGCTCAAAGGACCAGCCCGGCATTGGTTGAACAGCCTCCCTGAAGACTCCATAGGGAGCTGGGAAGAGCTCGAGGATACTTTCCGAGCCAACTTTCAAGGCACCTATGTCCGGCCTCCGAATGCCGATGACCTGAGCCATGTGGTCCAACAGCCCGGTGAGTCAGCCCGGCAGTTTTGGAATCGGTTTTTGACCAAAAAGAATCAGATAGTTGATTGCCCGGATGCCGAAGCCATAGCCGCATTCAGACACAGTATCCAGGACAAATGACTCGCACGACAGCTCGGCCAAGATAAGTCAAAGACAATGACGACCCTCACCTCCCTCATGGCCCGCTTTTACGCGTGTGAAGATAGCAGGTTGGCTCGTAGAAGCACCAACCCAGAAGACCCCCGGCACTTCGGAAGCTCGGGACGGCAACGGGAAGCCATGATGCAATAAAAACAAGCGCCGACACAATGGCACCGAGGCCGATGACACGGCAGTAAATGCCGGATTCCATAACTCCAAATCGGGACCACGGAAAAAGCCTTCTAAAGGGAACCAGGATGGACCCACCAAGTTGGACACCATCCTGAATAGGTCGTGCCAAATCCACGACACTCCTGACAAGCCTGCCAACCACACCAACCGTAACTGTTGGGTCATTAAACAAGCCGACAAACTCACAACCGAAGACACGGGCAAAAGCCCTCGCAGCAAGGACGACGAGGAGCCCCGCAGGCCAAACTATGGATGCCAGAAATAGTTCCCTCCCGAGGTCAAGACAGTGAACATGATCTATGCAACTCACATACCAATTGGAGAGGAAGCGCGCACTTCGGGATGTATACGCCGTAGAGCCGGTAGCCCAAAAATTCAATCCATGGTCGGCCTGCCTGATCACCTTTGATCGCAGGGACCACCCGACCAGTATCCGTCACGGAGGGTCAGCAGACTTGGTCCTAGCCCCCATTATCGATGGGTACCACCTCACCGGAGTCCTCATGGACGGAGGCAGCAACCTCAATCTGATTTATTCAGACACCGTAAGGAAAATGGGTATTGACCCGTCAAGGATCAAACCCAGCCACACCACCTTCAAGGGAGTAATCCCTGCCGTTGAAGCCTATTGTTCGAGCACCCTTACCTTGGAGGTCGTGTTCGGCTCTCCGGATAATTTCCGGAGTGAAGACTTGATCTTCGACATTGTCCCCTTTCGCAGTGGCTATCACGCCCTCCTAGGCCACACAGCTTTCGCTTGATTCAATGCCGTCCCCCACTATGCCTACCTCAAATTAAAAATGCCCATTCCAAGAGGCGTCATCACAGTCAATGGTAATACAAAGCGCTCTCTCCGGACAGAGGAACACACCGCGACCCTGGCGGCCGACCACCAATCTGGTACTGAAGGGCCAAAGGGCCCGCACGCCGTCAAGGCACGAGAGGCAGGCAAACGAGCCAGAGCCTCGTCTCCACTCAAGGAGCCTCCCTTCACTCGCTGTGCATAGGGATACCCCCCCCCACACAGCACGCCCACCCCGACAGCATGCTATGTGCCTCGCCAGCACAACTTCGTGCTCAAAATACCATGGGTAGCTGTGGGGCTTAAGCACCAAGAGTTCGGTTCAACCGCACCTTGGACTAACGCGTCTCTGGACGACGAACAGGTACCATCTAGGACCTATCCGGCATTAAGCCCGAACAATACGGCGACCTCTTGAAGCTCCCTATCAAGGGCCCGTCATCGATAAACATCCCCTCCATGGAGTCCTTCTGCCAAATAAAAGCAAAGGCGCAGACGTGCAGTAGGGCACAGTAAGGGCGTCAACCCATATGTAAATTTTTCTTCCTCTTTTCAAAGCATCCATATCAGAAGTTTTTTCGACAGTTCGAATTGTACGACTAAACGTCATGAGCTTATTGGAAATAAAGCAAACCTTTTACGGTTCATCTACAACTATACTCCACTTTCCTTTTCCTGCTCTTCGACTCTGTCCCAATCAAGTATGGTACACATCTGATTTTATATATAGACCGGCTACTAGGCCGGGGGCTTGATCGTAACACTCGCCCTATATATCAAGTCCGGCACCCTTTTCCCCTGTGTTCGGCATCTCGGATATCGCATTATATGCATCGGTTCCGAATTATGTCTTGGGTCAATAGTTGGGTTGCCCCACTCCTGTGCTTACCTTCTTATGTTTTGCATGTTCGGCTAAGTAGGTAAAGGAAGAACCACTGCGATTGTGCTTCCGACTAGTCTGGTCAAGTACCTCAGTGGAGAAAGCCAAAAACTGACTGTCATAGTACGCGAGAACCGGTCGGCAATCCGATGACAAGTCTTCAAACTAAAAATCGTTAGCGATTGCACTGTGTAATACGAAGGGTTTGTTTTCGAACAAACCAAGTGATAGATGCTTGGCCCTCGGGTTCGCCGAACATCTCACCACACTGGGGGCTGGTCACCAGCCCCCACAGTCAAGCTCCTATGGCTAAGTGAAAGCATTAAAGCCGCATAGTCCGATTGCCTTGTTTCCCTCCTACACTACCGCCTCCGGGCACCGAGACGTCAGCTAAGGGTTACAGTGCGGAGGACGGAACACCCCTCATAGCATCTACGAGGGGGCTGAAGCCGACGACTGGTAACTTTTAGTATGAAACGGCCGCACAGGAGTCAAAATTAACACAAACAATTACAAGTACGATAACCCATACAAAACACTACTGCATTACAAAGCATAAGGTTTCACCACCGTTTAATACATAGCGGCGCAATTACTCAAGGAGTACATCCTTCGAACATTGCGCCTCCACTGCCCGAGCACCGTCCATCACGGCGGAGAAGTACTGCTCTGGGCGCCTATGCTTCTTTCCAGCTGGAGGAGGTCCATTGGCCATCTCGACGGGTTTGATCTTCGACCAATGCACCATGGTCTTTGAGAACGCCATCCGAGCCCCCTCGATGCACACCGAGCGCTTAACGGTCTCAACACGGGCAGCAACATCACACAGCTTCGCCACCAGACCGAAATAGCTGCTCGGTATGGGCTCAGAGGGCCACAGCCGAGCATAGAGGTCGTTCATGGCTGGCTCCGCCATCCGGTGCAGCTCCATCAATTGCTTCATTTGATTAATGAGGAGGGGAGGGTGCTCGGGCGCCTGGAACTGTACCCAGAACAACCTCAGCTCAGAGTCACCCTCCCGAGCCGCATAGTGCCTGGATGCATTAGCCACACTCTTCGGAAGCTCTGCAAATGCTCCTGCGAAACGCCAGACCCGGGTCAGCAACGCGAATCTGTGGCCACCAAAGACACTCTGCAGTAAGTACTGCTTACCATTTGCAATCTGCTTTACTTGTCGGAGCTCCTCCCGGGCGCCCCGTGTCTCCGACCGTGCCTCCTGGATCTCTGTCTTTATGTTCGCCAGCTTGGTGGCTTGATCCTTATTTTTCTGCTCAAGGTCCTCACATTTCGTGATGGCATCCTTGAGCTCTTGTTGTACTTCGGCCACTCTGGCCTCGTGCTTCTCATGCTCGGTTTTCGCCAACGAGAGTTCGGCCGCCGCTTGTTCAGCCACCGCCTTCTGTTCGGCTACCTCCTTCTTGGCCTTCAGCAGCTCGGCCTTGAGGCCCTCAACCTCTGCAGCGACAGCTGCAATCACCTCTTGCTTAGGGATAATCCCGACTACTTTGCTCGACAAATAAAATCAAGGAACCACTCTTGAACGGACTAACCTTGTGCTTCGTCAAACCGCTTGTTGATGAGGTCGAGCTCCTCATCGAAGCTCTTGAGCTTCCGATTCATCTCGGCCAGCTCCGCGGCATTGGCGGCAGCCGCCAAAGCTGAGGCCTGCAAAATGACAGCAAGCATCTCGTTTAGACTATTGTTTTGACAGTTTTGATCCTCGGCCAAGCTTTTTCAAAGCCTGCCAGAGTCTCGGGGGCTGCTATATATATATATAAGGACCGCCAAAATCTCGTCCACAAAACACAATTTTACTAAGAGAGAGCATTACATCGCTTAGCTCAAAACCTGTCAGGAGGCCATCAAAAGCATCTTTCAGTCCGCTGTTAACGGACCGAACGCTTAGCAAAACCACGCCCATCAGGGCGCGATGTTCCGCGACTATGGAGGAGCTATTCACAGCCTCCCCATCATGTCCGGCCACTCTGCCGCAACCCGCCCTCTGGTGTTCGGATCGGGCGGCGGGGCCCCGGCCCCCCCCTTCGGTGGAAGGAGGATGCGACACTTCGGAGGGCCTTGGGGGCTCTGGAGCCGTATTCTGTGAAGGCTCAGACTAGCCGAGCTCCCTCTCTTGATGTTCGGCGGCCAAAGCATCGGCCTCGGCCATGATGACGCGACCGTCGCCCCTCATGCTTGGAACGGGAGGGGTCCTTCGGGACAACACCTCTCCGGTCTCCCCGATGGTCGGAGGAGGCGTGGAGTGTGATGTGTTTCCGCTCTCCGACAAATCGGCTGGTGGAGAAGTCCCCTCTGAGACTTGGTCGGTGGGGAGGTCGCGTGGTGGGCTGTAGCATTGAAACATACATGCTTTCAATAAATAAGCTAACAGAACCAACAGCCGGAAAGTCTTCGGATATTCACCTTCTAGCGCGTGGCTTGACCCTGGGGACCCTCTCCGGGACCTTCTCGGATGTTGCGGATCCCTTATCGGAATCCGAGTTGTCATCAAGAAAGACCAACTTGCCATTGCTCTTCTTCGAGGCATGGGAAGGCTGCTCCTCCTCGGCGTCGTCCAATGCTGCCCTTTTCCTGGTGCGGGAGGAGTCACTCTCCTTCTCCTCTTCGTCCTCCTCTTCCTGCTCCCCCTTGCAGGCAGAAAGGGCTTGGGTATCCTTGGACTTTGTGTCCGGATGGACTCTTGGGCGGAGGCCCTCCCTGGCCTCCGTCGTTTCGTTCTTCTTCTTCTTCTTCTCCCTCTTTTCTGGCGCCTTATACGGCGCCACGGTCAACAACTCCTTCAATTGAGCTGACTTGGGGCCTTCGGGCAGGGGGGCTGGGCTAGAGATATGTGTGGACTTCTTGAGCCAGCCCTGCGGAAAGGAGAAGAAGAAGGTAAGGGCCCTTGCGGAACTATAAATCCGAACATAAAACAAATGATTTTTTGTTACCTCCTTAGCGGGGTGTTCAGCGTCAAGGCCGTTGTCCTCCTTCTTGGCCGGCCATGTCTTCTGCGGCTTGAACAACGCCCTCCACAGCTTATCGTGGGTGGTGCCGAAGAAGCGCTGCATGGTGCGGGGGTCTTCGGGGCTTCCAGGACCACATTGGCGTGGCCCGGAGCTGGCAAAGAAGGAGGCGACGATGGAGCATAATCTGGACCACGTCGGTCAGCTTGGCTCCCGCTTTTATCATATTGGAGACGCGCGTTTGCTGCGTCTCCACCTCTGTGGTGGACCCCCACTCAAGACCCTTCTTGGTCCATAAGGTCAGCCTCGCTGGGGGTCCGGATCTGAATGCCAGAGCGGCCGCCCAGGTCTGGTCGCGAGGCTCTGTGATGTAGAACCACTCTTTTTGCCAGATTTTAACGGTGTCGATGAACGTGCCCTCCGGCCATCCAACTCGGGTGTGCTGTAGGAGATATGCCCTAGAGGCAATAATAAATGTTATTATTTATCTCCGTGTTCATAATTAGGTTTATGTTCCATGCTATAACTGCTATGGTTCTCGAGTCTGCAAATAAAACGAGGCTCAGAGGAAGACTCATATGCATGTGTGGAATAATAAACGGTAAAATGTATTCCTAGTCTAGCCTCTAAGACTAGCTCAAGTGTTGCATGATGGTTCTGTTTTCCTGATCATGGGCATGTCTATGCCAGCAACTTTGAGGGCACAATGTTAGCAGAACATTTGTGTTGAATCGACCCGAATTGATGTTATGCTATGAGATACATTCGTCACAAGTTTATGGTTAATAACACAGAGATGGTTAATGTTTGCATGATTCCTCAGACCATGAGAGTATCGAGTTTCTTCATGCTTGATTCATGAACTTTGGGGTTTGTTAAACGTCATTCGTAACTGGATGGCTATTACGGCGGCTTACGGGTTCATGGGAAAGTATGTCAAGTAACTTGATAGCTCAAGATTGGGATTTGCTCCTCCGACGATGGAGAGATATCTCTGGGCCCTCTCGGTGTTACGGTATCCATCATCGTCTGGCCAGACACTTTGTGATTTGATCACGGGGATGCCGGAACACGGTAACGAGAAAAGAGAACAATACCGGTAACGAGGTAACTAGCATAGTGGACAAGTTGTTGATCCACGGGAATGCCAACATGTCTCACCTCGGGTATTTGTAACATATCGCGAAGCAACAAGAATAGCACACGGCAACTGGAGGTTCACTCGAATATTCATTCGTGTGGGTATAGGGGTCAATATGGGTGTCCACGGCTCCGATGTTGATCATTGATCGGAAGGGGTTCCAGGTCATGTCTATACTTCACCGAACCTATAGGGTCACACGCTTAAGGGTCATCTATCTGCTGAATACTAGACAGGGAGTCTGAGAGAAAATCACCGAAAAAGTTTCGGACACCGAAAAGTTTCGGACAGCGGAAAAGTTCCGCAGAGAGAGGTCACCGGATGAGTTCCGGTGAAACTGAAAAGTTGTTTCAGAGGATACCATTAAGTCAAAATGGTTTCGGCACATGCCTGATAATTCTTGGAGGGTGCCAGAATCATTCTGGAAACTTCTGGGAATTTTCTGGAAGAAAAACCGGAAATGTTTCGGAGCTGCCGGAACCGCTTTAGATGCTTTTCGCAGATGAAAATCACTAATCTGGAATTGTTCCAGAACGCGTTGAAAATTATTTTAGTGGGTACTGGAATTGTTCTAAGCCCACATAAATATTTTCAGTTCGAACGGACGCTGAAAAATGTCGTCATGAATAGTGAAAGTGCTTTTTGGGAATTTTTATGGAAAGCACCTTTTTGGAAATTCCAAAAGGGCCTTCTAGAAGGGGAAGGAGGGCATGGCACCTCATGGGGGGGTCCCCCCCCCAAGGGTGGCCGGCCAAGGAGGGGGAGCACCATGGTGCTCCACATGGCACTCCCATATGGCATATTCCCTTTTGGAAAGGGATATTCCAAGGGCACTTTGGGGTTTTTGTGTGACAATTTTACCCCTTGGCTTGCCTATATATAGGAGTGATCTTGGCAGCCATTTGCTCATCCCTTGATCTCATACACATGCCAAGATGTTATCTGGCTTCTCTCTCCCTCCCACGAAAAGAGTTTCGTAGAGCCGAAAGGCTGTCTGGGTTCCGGCAGGAACTAGTTCTGGACGGCGAAGCCCTGCCGGATAGCTGACACCGTATGTGTGCAACTCTGTAGAGAGGTCGTAGTTTCGATCTTAGTGCCCGAGGGGCTGTTCGAGAGTGCCTCCCGAAGGGCTGTCCAAGTGACGGTCCGAGTTCTGTGAGTCCTCCCGAAGGGCTGTCCGAGTGACCGTTCGAGTTTCGAAGGTCCTCCCGAAGGGCTGTCCGCGACATCGTCCGGGGGACTGTTCGACCGCCTCCCGGAGGGCTGTTCGAAGGGAAGATGAGGGTATACATCCTCGCGGTTGGGAGGTTGTAAATCCTAGCTGCGGGGATCAGCACCGCCGATCGTCATCGACTTTACTTCCGCTGCGCTACGAGTCGGTAACGAAAATGATCAAACCTTGTATGCAGTCTCCATAGTGGTCCTGGGCTGGTGCGTAGGTCGGAAAATTTTCGTTTTCTGCTGCGTTACCCTACATGTGCCTGCTCACCATGCCCCCCCCCCCGCGCAGTCCGCCTGTTGGCCGTCGACAATCTTCTGCTTGACATTGAACACTTTCAGCCATAAGCCGAAGTGTGGCTGGCTCCGGAGAAAGGCCTCGCAGATGGTGATGAAGGCCGAGATGTGAAGAAAAGAATTTGGTCCCAGGTCGTGGAAGTCCAGCCCGTAGAAGAACAACAGTCCCCGGACGAATGGGTGAAGAGGGAAGCCCAATCCCCGGATAAAATGGGGAATGAACACCACTTGTTTGCCGGGGCAGGGCGTCGATATGACCTGGCCCTCCTCTGGAGCCCGATGAGCGTTGGCGGACGAGGTAGCCCGCTCACTTCAGGTCCTCGATGTCGTCATTGGTGACACACGAGGCCTCCCACTTGCCCTTCACTCCAGATCCAGCCATTGTTGAGCTCGGGGAGAAGTCTTTGGGGGAAGATGGAGCGGAGCACTTGAGCTCTGTGGATTGGGAGAGGCTGTGGCAAGATGAAGAAGAAGGCGTGAGGGGATAACTACGGCTGGTCTCTTTTTATAAGCGGTCGTGATACCAAGAGTCCTTTAAACGCGCAGCTGGCCTCGCCACTTCCCGATATACTCGCGACGTTACGCGCGAGTGGGATACTGGGAATCATTTATCAAATCCCTTACAAAGCGGGACACGATCTCCACCTCAATGGGACGTGCCAATAGAGGGGCGGCCTCGAGCCGCGCATCAAGTTCTCATGACAGTTCGATGTTTATAATCGGCCGTGACCCTTCGCCGAAAAAAATGTCAGTTGTGGGTACTAAGTATATTTGAATGGTTGGCCTTCAGGGTTAAACAAAAATGATAGTTCAGATGCCGTATACGGCATGACTATGAATGTGGGCCGGATACTCTCTAAAGGCTCGGCTAGAAAGGATTATTTTGAATACACAGGAGGAACTCACCTACAAGCCGAAGACCACAGATGCGGGAGTTACAAGAAGCCGGCATTGAAGGCTAGTTCGGGGGCTACTGAGGGAGTCCTGGACTAGGGGGTCCTCGGGATGCCGGCCTATCTCTCATGGGCGGGACAGCTGGGCCGCACTATGGCTGCTGATGGACCGAACTGCGGAGCGACATTGTATCCGAACGGGAGACTTTTTGTGCCTTAGTGTGTACTCCAAGTCACGATGGAAGACTCAACATGTTTGTTCCCTTGTTGTAACCGACCTTATATAACCCTAATACCCCTGGTGTCTATATAAACCAGGGGACTTAGTCCGTAGAGGCCAGAGAACATTCACTATCCTACTAGTTTAGGGTTTAGCTCATCTGATCTCGTGGTAGATCGACTCTGTAATCCCCATATACTCAAGCAATATAATCAAGCATGATGTACGGTATTACCTCTTAGAGAGGGCCCGAACCCGGGTAAATATCGTGTCCCACGTCCCTTGTTCCCCATCGATCCAAGATCCACAGTTCAGGACCCCCTACCCGAGATTCGCCGGTTTTGACACCGATAGTGGGTGGTGGTGGCGGCTGGCTGGATCGGGAGGAGATCCCGAGGTGGGAGAAGAGAGGTGTAGTGCGGCGGTGGCTGATGGGAAGGATGGATGGGACAGGGGCTAGGGTTTCATCTGAGTTTTGTATAGGGTGATCTATATATAGGGAAAATGACTAGGCTTGGACCCTCCGATTAGATCGGACGGTCGAGAATTAATAGGTTAGGGGAGTCCAAAGAAGGAACCGAAGATGTTTGGGGATGTTCAGGAATGATTCGGATCCACTGGTCACGACTGTCTAGTTCGGGTCCGGGGCAGTTTCGGACGCGCACGTGAGGGCACGTGAGGGAATCTGTGGGATGTGCCACGAGTCAAGACAACCACTAGCAAGTGGGGTTGGTCTCGAAATGGTCAACAACGATGAGTGGGAGAACCGCAACTACGAACGAATGCAAGTTTTGAAAAATGCCGGCAGCGGAGTGCCGATGCAATGCGAATGATGCGATGATGAATGCAACAAACAAAATAATTAATACGACTATCACGAAACACATGGAAGACATCTGGAGAGTCGGTCTCGGGCTGTTACAAGTAGGACATGGGACACACATCAGCTCACAAGACTCAAGGTGCCGGCCCTTCCACGCCCTACTCTTCCTCGTCGGAGTCCAGAGCCTTCACGGTGCCGGTCAATGTGAGGTCAACAATGGATCCGTCATGTTCGGGAGAGGCCAACGCGGCTGTGCCGCCTAGGGTTGCCGGCCACTCGTTCGTCGCCGGAGAGGGAGACTCCACCTCGCCAACGTCCGTCACGAGGGCTGCTACAACCTCCCGCGCTCACTGCCTCGCACGGCGGGCACACCGCGCCATAGCGTCAGCTGACGGGCCATAGATGGCCTCGTCGTCAGCGCGCCAAAGAAGGGATTGCGCGTCCGCCACGACGGTGATCGGACGCCAGACAGAGCGCACCGCCTCCGGCGAGGCAGCGACAACGCGCCGCACACCGGATCCAGGCACCATTTGGGCGGAGACGATGGATTCCCGGCGGATCGAGTCCGATCGTGTCGGGCATTCTCCTCGCGGGCGTAGCGAAGCGCACCATGGACGACCATCTCCTCCTCGGGCCTGACTGGGATGAGGTCCCAGTTCGCATATCGGCTGACGAAGGACTCGAACCCGCTGTCTGCCATGCCGGAGAAGGCTAGAGTTCGCCGAAAGTGAGCTTGGGGGCGGGGGAAGGGGGAGTGGAGTGGCTAGGGTTTGGTCCGGGGAGCATATGTGGACGAATATATGTGAGGTCGGGGTGGACCAGCGTGGTTCCATATTTGCCCCTAGATTTGGATTGAATATGAGGGATGCCGGTCAGTCCGGGCGTTTCAGGCCGATTTGAGGCGCATGACTGGTTTTTTTTTTAACCGGTCACTGAAGTGTTTGAGGAGGGTGTGGGGTGTGTGTGGATGTAGATGCTCTAATTTCGCGTAGAAGATAGGAAATCTAACTGTTGCTGTAATTCCGTGGTATTTACTCGATCATACATTTTAACTTTACGTATTTCGGTTGGAGGTACTCCGCAGTTTGGCTTTGATGAAGCGCCATTTCGGTACCGCTTACACGTTGGGTCTTATCCAAGGCGTGGCATTTGTGTCAAAGTGCAGAAAGAAATATGCCATTTTCTCTAGACCGTCCTGTACCTTGCTTTCGTCTTCCTCGCCCCGAGCCTCGGCCCTCCTGACCTAACCAATCCGATCCAAGGCGGCTCCATCTCTCCTAGACTGTACCACGGCGTGCCCTGCCGTAGCACTGCGTTACCGCCGGCGCCTCACCCCCACTCCCACAACCCCTCCGCCTCTCTCACGCGCCTCGCCGCCATCGCCGTTCCCGTTCTTCCCGTCGCCAATTTTCGCCCCTGCTGCCTCCGCCCCGTCCGCAATCTCGGGCCATTGGGTTTTGAGGTATGAGGGTTGTTCTCAATCAGAGATTTGTTAAATCCCACTCACCTTTCGCAATTTCTGGGTGCGCCGGTGCGCACCATCTAGATCCGCCCCTGCTTACGGATCCCTGATTTTTTTTTTCTACTTGTTTTTCGAAATAGGTCCCAGGGATTGGCGTCTGGAATGCAATGGTGGGGATAGCCTGACCCGTCCAGAGCCCGAAAGAAGAGCACATTTCTCGTTCCAATCTCGGTTTTCTTGGATTTCGATTCGTTTGTTCAGGGCCGGCCGAGATGGACGACGACGGCAGCTTGAGCATTCGGAATTGGGGCTTCTATGAGACGATGAAAGGCAACCTCGGCCTGCAGCTGATGCCATCTGTGGCCGGCGGCCACCGGGACACAAAGCCGCTGCTCCCCAACGGCACCTTCTTGCCGCACCACAACGCCCCGCACCACCCGCCACATTCACATCATCCCCGCGACTATGTTAACGGCGAACCCTCTGGTGGCATGCCCACCGAGCCGCCGGCTATTCACATGGATTTTGTGCGCAATGAGGCCTGGATGCACCCCTCGCAGCATCAGCACCAGCACCACCACCAGAACCAACATCAACAGCAGCATCAGCATCAGCATCAACATTCCCGTGAGCAGAAGGTCCTTCATGCTGTTCCTCTTGGGCCTGCTGGACATATTGGACATCCTGGACATGCTGTGCATCACCACCCAACAGGTTTTGGGATGATGCCAGATGCGCGTGGTGCGCACACTCTCCAGATGATGCAGCCACAGGAGCCTCCTGTGCCTGAGGAGGAAAAAATTGCCCCACCGTTGGTTGAAGAGCATTCTGTGGTTGGAAGCAAGCCTCCGGTAAAGAAGAGGCAGCAAGGTCGTCAGCCTAAGTTGCCGAAGCCGAAGAAGCCTAAGAAGGTTGCTACTTCAGGGGAAGATGGGGCACCCAAGGCCCGTGCACCCCGAAGCAGGGGTCCTCTTAAGCCTGTGGAAATGGTAATTAATGGTATTGATTTTGACATTTCAAGGATACCAACACCTGTGTGCTCATGCACTGGAGCTCCCCAGCAATGCTACCGGTGGGGTGCAGGTGGTTGGCAGTCTGCATGCTGCACAACTTCTATTTCGACATATCCGCTGCCAATGAACACAAAGCGCCGGGGCGCACGTATTGCTGGAAGGAAGATGAGCCAAGGTGCATTCAAAAAGGTTCTTGAGAAGCTAGCTGGTGAAGGGTACAACCTTAATAATCCAATTGACTTGAAGACCTTCTGGGCCAAGCATGGCACAAACAAGTTTGTAACAATCAGGTAAGAGACATGCTATGTTGATCGCCTTGTAGGGTCCAACGCTGCAGTTTGGTCTGAGTTATTCTCTGTACCTGCTCTCGCCAATCTGTAGACGTCTTTAGAAGTAGCTTGTAGCCATGTTCAGTTTCCTGGACTTAATTTACATGCCTATTTCGAGCTTCAGCTGTGAAGTAGGAAGTCTGTCTGTATCTGTCATGTCAATTTAGAAGTTGTAGTGTAATGGCAACAGTTTTTCTGATTTAGTTAGCATTTAATGCTTCAATGTCTGTTATGACCTGGATGTTTATGGCTCCATGTAGAGGTTTTCTCCATTAAAGTTGAAAGATAATCGCTACCTCTTCTAGGGCTAGTTATCATTTAATTTGGTATTTCTTTACATCTGCCAAGTTTATATATGAAATACTCGCATGACTCATGCGGTTCTTATCTTTGACCTGCTATTAAGCTTGTGCTCCCCATGGATCTAAGCAAGTAACATGCCTGATAGTTTCTCATTGTTCCGATCTGGTGTTACAATGCACTGAAACGAGTATTTTTATTTGTGTGCCTCTACCTTAATACCTTGGACATTATTATAGCAATTGCTCACCAATGGTTTGCATATCTTAACTCAATATGTGTAGTATTTTCCTTTTGAAATAGCATGAACTTTAACTTGTGTGGTGTTTGATCGCCCTTTCTCCTAGAATTATGCAAGGGAGTATATTTATAAGGTATGTGTAAAAGTCTTACAAGTTAAGAAAAAACATGACAAATGAAAACAGAAGAGAAAGAAAAACATCACCAGCAAGTGGACAGACAACTACTGCTGCACAGCGTACTACCTGAGTGCCCCCAAGAGTGAAAGATTTGCTACCAAAGGTCAGTAAGATCCTGCAAAGGTGTGGCCGGGCCTCCTTGTGAAAAAACCTTTCCTTCCTTTCCTTTCATAGGTGCCATGGGCCCAAAATAATGAAGCTGTCCATACATTTTCCTTTCTGAAAGATCTGGGAGTCCCTATCCTCTTGCCACCAGTCTTACAGTTCACTATCAAGAGAGGGTGTTGCATTTAAGACCAGTCCATCTGTAGTTGAAGAAGTTTAATTATAGCGACTTTCTATAACAAAATCCGAGTTGTTGAAATCTGATTACATGACTTTCTGTCAACATCTTACTAGCTTAGTAGGTTTCCAGAAGTATGAGGATAGATCTTTGCTCAGGGTTCAGTATTTGGAAATCGAGGTTTCGTTGTGGTGTCTGCTCGCAAATATTTATCCATAGTTCCAAACTGAGCAGGTTTGATTGCAATGAGGGGAAAGAAAACATGGGTAGCAAAACTAAGTAATACGCAGATTGTTTGGTTTAGCCATTGAACAAAAATCTATTTGCTTGCCAGCTCTGGTTTGTTTCTTCTTTTAGCCAACAGACATAATGAACTACTACCAACCTTTTTTGCATTTACGTTGGTTGGCTTTCTGAAAGCACTTTTCCGTTTCTATTTTTGTGCGTTTCAGTCATCTTAAGATATACCACAGTGCAGAAAGCGCTTTCTTATTTCTATTTTTGGATGTATCAGTTACTTTATCATCCTAAAAGCGCTTGTCTGCTTCTACCATTCGATGTATTACTAGTTAGCTGGAAAGTACTACTGTCCTTTTGTAGAACTAACATCAAAATCTTGCCAAAGTTGGTAATTATTCTCTATCACAATACAACATCGGCCGGATATGCCATCGGGTCTATTTGAAGAAACTGGTGTGGCGGTGTTGGAGGTTGGTGCCCCCAGGCAAATTAAGTAAAATCGATGATTGACCACTTTCTATCGCTCGCTGCATACATCTTTAAAGAATGACAGCGAGAGAGGTTGTTTTTAAAAATGTTCGCGTCGCTGGGCTCTCGCGTCCCTGATGGGTGAGTGACCGTGTCGACGGCGACCCCTTCTCTCTCCTCAGGTCTCCCCCGTGACAACCTCGACCGGATCCGGTACCCCTGCGTGTCCTCTCTCCTCTCCCCCCGTGCTCCCTTGAGCTCGTTTGTGCTGCCGGCGCCATGGCTCCCCGAGCCCTCTCCCAGCCGGCGTCAGCAGCGACGGTGAGCCGGCGGTAGGCTCTCCGTCAGTTCTACTGCAGCACACCCCGCCGGTCTGCTCTGGATGGGGGGCTTGTCCTGCTCGGCGAACAGCCTCCCCTAGCTGCGGTTGCCAAGGTTCCTCCTAGTCGGTGTCCGTGCCGTCAGGAGTGACGGCACGGCGGCAGGCTCTCCGTCCATGCTGCTGCAGCCCGCGCCGCAGTCTGCCCTGGTTGGGGGGGGGGGGGGGGGGCTGAGAGCATCTCCAGCCGCGCCCCCAACAAGCCCTCCCAGGTCCCTTTTTTGTCGTCGGTGTCGAAAATTCGGCCCAGCCGCGCCCCCAGAAGCCCAATTTTCGCCGGCTCGGGCTGATTTTGACGCCGGCGGACCCAGGCTGAACCCGGCGCGCTGGGGGGCGCCCGAGGGCACCGGGGGAGCGTTTTTGGCGCGAAAGCCCAATGGGCCGCCGAGTCAGCGACACGGCGCTTCGTCATCCTCCCTCGTCGCCTCGTTTCTCCCGCGGGGAATCAATGCCAAGGCTGCCGCCGGTCAGCCTTCCGTTGATTCCCCACGGGCGGCGCAGTAATGCCTCGGGGGCTCGCCGTCCCCTTCCGCCACGCGTACACACACGCCTGCCGTCCTCTCGGCGGCTATAAAAAGCCACTCTCCTCGCCCGGGACAAACACTCCATCGCCCTTTCTCTCCCTCTCTCGTCGCCGAAGCCCTTCTCGTCTCTCTCTCCGCCCACCACCAACCTCTCCGATGGGCGAAAGGTTCCCGGGCGACTCTGCGGCGGCCAACGGCTTCGGCCGCCGCAGTCTGCACGAGTGGGAGGCGCACCTCCTCCACGAGGCCAACTACCCGGCGCCGCCGGACATGCGCGCGCCGGGGAGGTGGAGGCTCAGCGTAGGCGGCGTCCCAGTCCCCCCGCGACCCGACCCCGAGCACCTCGGCCACTTCCACGAGGAGATCGAGCGCGTCCGGGCCTCCTTGCCGAAGGAGGTGCGCGGCCGCCGGAGTACGCCGCCGACAACCACGCGAGCTGGGCGGCGTACTTCCAACGCCGCCACGAGCAGCAGCTCGCCTCCACCAACAACGTGCCGGTGAGGGGGCGCCATAACGCCGATGGCCGCCGCCTGTGGTGGGGCGTCCCCGGGCGGACGCTCCACTTTGTCCTCGAGCACCTCGAGGGCGGCAACGAGTCGCCGCTCCAGTACCCGACGGCCCCGGCGCCTGTCCCTCGTCGGAGCGGCGGCATCTGGCTGCCGAGGCGAATGGTGGGTTCGTCCTCCTCCTCGTCCTCCCTCTCCTCCGGCTCGCCGGCGATGGCCAGCGTCAAGCCCGAGCCCGTGGAGACGACGCCGCTCGGGCGGCGCACCCGCGGCAGCGCCCTCGTCATCAACGAGGGCGGCCGTGGCTCCTCCTCCCGCCTCATCAAGCCCAAGCCGAAGCCGGGCCTCGTCGCCGTGAAGAAAGAACACGACGACATGGCCGCCACCGCCGAGGCCGCCCTCAAGTGGGCGCGCGAGGACTACGTCTAGATGAAGATGGAGCGCCAGCGCCGCGCCCTCGAGGAGATCGCCGCCCGGTGCCGCGGCCGCGACGAGGGCGGCGTCGTTGTCCTCGACGATAGCAATGACGACGCACCACAGTCGCCGCCAACCAAGCCCGTCCGCCAAGGCGACGCAGGCCAGGGGTGCAGCAGGGACGACGGCGTGAAGAAGGACGACGTCTGCGGCGACGACGGCGGCTACGATGCCTTCGGCGCGTTCTTCGGCCTGTAGGGGCGGCGGACGGCGGCGTCTAGTTTTTTTTTTATGTTTTACTTATGTTTTTAAGCCTTTATGTACAAACATTAATGAAATCGCCTAGTTTGCCGAAATATGTCGTGTTTGGCCGAGTTTTCTATTTTAAATATTTCAAGAAAACGGCGTTTAGGAGCGACCTAGGGGGGGGGGGGGGGGGTCGGGGGCGGGGGGTTGGCGGCGGGGGAGGGGCTGAAGTTGCTCTGACCAACCTCCCCTAGCCGCGGCCGCCATGGCGCAGCGACACCCCGTGCCTTTGGTCGTCCCACGAAGTCCCGGACTCTTCTGTTGCCAGTTGCCACCGTCGTTAGCCGTCCCTATCGTGTTGACGCAAGCCTCTGGTGCTCGGGACGATGCCCTCGTCCAGGTAGCCTTGGGTGGCATCATCCTTGCGTGATGATACAAGGGCTCAGCCGTACGGCATGCCTGGGCGGCCTGTGATGTGGGCCTACCTCGCCAATGACGACGATGTCAACGAAGACGGAGTGCTAGCCCCGCAGGTGGCGCTGGCTACCAATTGCTCACCTCCGACTGGTCGGCCATGTGTGGGGTGTGAGGCGGTGACAGACAGAGGATGGCAGGACGTGTTGTCGCGAGGTCTGGCACCACCTGCCTTGGCGATGACTCCCGTCCTATCCCCGCTTGGCTGCATGAAAGATGTTGCATATGCGTCGCTTTTGGGCACCGTGCGACTGTTTGTCGAGATTCTCTTTGGTGCTCCCGCTGTTTGAAGAACGGTCACCGTGCGCGTGAGTGTCGCAACCCCTTGCGTCCACTCTGCATGCCCTTGCATGCCTTGTTGTGTCGTCCGAGCCCCGCCTCGGCATCGAGCATCGTCGAGCTCCAGCTTCCTGTGGAGGTCCGATGAAGTCTGTGCTTCCCTCCGAGGCGCTTCGTCATGAGTCCTGGGCATCTACCATCTCTGCCTTTCTAGTATAGCTGGCTCGGCAACCCAGTGTGATGTTGTGTTGCAGTCTGCTCTGGCAGATCAGTCCAAGCTGTTGCAAGGCTTGCTAGCGCGGGTTGGGAGCTTTCTGGAGTGGGCGCAGGCTGCTCTGGGCAAGCTCTCCCTCGTGCCGACTATGTTGTCGACCGCTTCGACGTCGCGGCCTCCTGGTATTCCTGGTGTTGGTTCCAAGGAAGACAAGGGTACAAAGCTCTTCAGTTGTTTCTCCCCTCATGTTGGGGTTAGTTCATTGTCATTGTTTGGCCTGCCCTCTATGCCGTCTACCATTGAGGGCGAGGCCATCGTCGTGATCGTTGCCCCTGTGCTGCAGATCATGCCCAAGCTTCAACAGCTATGTGTGAGACCTGCTTCGCCTCTGTCTATGGAGCATATGGAGGTCGACTCGCCGGCGGCCTCGTGTGAGGGACATGATTCACCTATGTCATGTGAGCAACTGGAGGCGCCTGAGTCCATTGTGTCGGTGGTACCTATTATTGATAATCCTGAGGTGGTCGGTATGCTGGCGCCTGATCCTTTGGAGCCCAACCAACCACTCAACTTTGTGGACCGTGGAGGTTTCGATGTTGCGGTCACCCACTCGCACGTGACCGTTGGGCAGGTGGTGTCTGTGCGTGACAAGGTCGATGAGATTCCCTCCAAGCTAGAGCTTCGCAGCTTGCTCACACGTTTGGAGGCGGCTAGCCCTGGATCTGGTAAGACATTTGTGGAGGAGGCTCTCAGGAGCAAAGAAAAGAAGAGTGGCACCACAGGAAATGCGTCCACAACTGGTTGATGGATGGTCATCAATCTCTTGGGTTGTGGCCTGGCTTTGTCTCCGTGGATTTGCTGGTGCACGTGGTCTTCGGCCGAGGTACTCTAATTTGGGGTTTCTTTGCAATGTACCAGTGTGAGGGTTGGTGGTCGTTGCATGTTGGGTATGGTTGTCGGGGCGATCGTGCACTTAGGGGTTGCATACTCTGTGAGTAGTCCACATGTGATTGGTTTGTAGCGGGTTTTGTCTGGGTTTCATAATTAACTGGGTATTTTTTCTGCTTAATTAATCAATGAGGCAAATCTTTTGTCTTTGTTTGTAAAAAGAAAAAGAATGACACAACTGCCGTTGAGATCAAACCAGTGCTCCAATCGTGCCCTTGGTTTTGTTACTCACTTGTGGGTGAAAACTTGCATCTACACAAGGGCACTTCAAATATTTTTATCTTAGCATGGTTCCATGGATTGATGTGACAACATGTTTAATAAGGAAAGAGAGAGCGGCTATATCTTAAAAGTAAGATTAATAGTATATCCAATAGCCGGTTGTATGAAATTGTCACACATATAGCCAACCTAATAATTCACTCGTACAATAGTTAATTATACGAAAGGAAAGTGAATAGACAGGACTACTCGCCCGCGTTACTCCCAGGGGTGCGATGAGGACAAACCCTAGCCGCCGCCGCTGCCGACTCCTCACCCTCCCGATCTCCCCACCGCCGCTAGAGGAAGCCGGCGAACAAAGCTCGTCCGGTGGACGACGGTGGCGGGGTCGTCTCTTTCTTATGCGGGAGGCCTCCGGCTAGAGCGTGGCCCTGTCCCTAGGCAGCGCCGCCATGGTCTGCGGGGGCAGTGTGGTGGCTGGCTGTGGCTGGCGGCTGCAGCAGCGGACCTCCATTGTTAGCTGCCGAGGCGGCGAGCGATGGCCATGGGCTTCGGTGAGCATGGCTGGGCACATTTTAGGCAGGGATGGAGTTGCGGTGGGCCTGATTTGGCCGCGTGAGCTGCTAGGGGTGGTGGTGCGAGGATGGTGGCGCCGCGGCTCTGCTTTGGCTAGATCTGGGAGGCGCGAGGTGGTGGTCAGCCAGCATGGCATCTGCCTTGGCTGGGCCTTGACGGCGGCGGCAACAGCAACATGCGACTTCCTACTACTCCCGCAGGAGTCATTGGGTTTCCCCAAAGAGGAAGGGTAAAGTAGATAGCAGCAGAGTTTCCTTGAGTTAAGAACCAAGGTTTATGAAAATAATAGGAGCTTCAAGCTAACAAGATAAGCGGTACCTGCATACAAACAAAATAAAATACTTGCACCCAACGCGACAAGGGGGTTGTCAAGCCCCTTGTCTTGCTAGTTACAAGGTTAAAAGCAAATAGATAGAGAGTGGTAAAGTGAAATGGCAAAATAAAGAAGCAACTTTTGCGGAAGAATATACTAATGAAGAATGGATCCATAGGCCATAGGTTCACTAGTGGCATCTCTCTCTCAAAAACATGCAAATGGCATGGTAAAGATATTACAATTGGGCAATTAAAAAGATTGTGATTTTTATGGCCATGATCATTCACGATATAATCTCATATAGGCATTACGTTCACGATAAATAGACCTTAATCCAACTGCATCTACTACTAATACTCCACCCCAAAACCGATAACCAGCATGCATCTCAAGGTATTAAGTTTGTAAGAAACAGAGTATCGCAATAAGCAAGATGACATAATGTACACAAAAAGAAATCTAGAATACGATTAAACCCCGTCGTTTTATCCTTAGTGGCAATAATACAATACATGTCTTGGCCCCTATTGTCACTGGGTTAGAGCACCACATAATGTACACAGAAAGAAATCTAGCAATACGATTAAACCCTGCCTTTTATCCTTAGTGACAATAATACAATACGTGTCTTGGCCCCTATTGTCACCGGGTTAGAGCACCGTAAGATTGAACCCACTACTATGCACCACTTCCTTTGAAGAACTACCCATCAATCTTAGCCAAAGAAGACAAATATATCGAAAAGTTACATAGCTACTTAATTATGAAGCAAAAAACCCCAAAAAGGTTCAACTAATTTCAATAAACAATCTGATCATAAAGTGACAATTCATCATGTCCCTACAAACACACCACCGATTACATCAAATTGATCTCGATCAAGAACGAGAACATGATAATGAAGATCCAAAGAGAGAGAGGACCATCTAGCTACTACTATATATGGACCCTTAGGTCCTAAAGGAACTACTCACACATCATCACTGAGGCAGCAAGGTTGATGAGGATGGCTCCGACAATGGCTTCCCCCTCCGGCAGAGCTCCGGAATAGGGCTCTAGATGGGATCTCTTCGGAACAGAGGCTTGCGGTGGCGATAATTTTTTCTAGAGGTATGATAGCTGGTTTTGGTATTTAAAGAAATTTATGGCGGTGGAATTTGACTAAGGCGGTTCCCGGGGACCCCATATGGACAGGTGGCGCGGCCACCCCCTGGCCACGCTATGTGTCCATGTGCCCCCTGTGGCTCGTCTCGATCTCTCCCAAAGCTTCCTGCGCTTCTTGTTGCCCCAAAAAGTGTGTTAAATCGGCAACGTATTTTGACCTCCGTAGATATTGATTTCCTATGAAACAAAAAACAAGCAGAAAACAGGAACTGACACTAGGCACTAAATTAATATGTTAGTCCATAAAAATAATATTAATTGACATATAAGTATATATAAAGATAGTATAATAGTATGAAACAATCAAAAAATATAGATACGTTTGAGATGTATCACTTCCCCTCTCCATGGTGATGGCCCAAGGTGACAAATTTGCTTCCCCCTTCCCAGTTTACTTTGCTTTGAAGACTTGACAAACATGCTCGAGGAGAAATTCGTGTGCTGTTGTGGCTGCGGGGAACGACGACGCGTGCAGGCACCGTCTCCTCCCTGGAGGCGTTGCCATGGCCTTGTCCAACCCCTGTTCTAGCACCGGGGGAAACCCTAGGCTCGGTTCGTCAGGCCAGGCAGCGGTGGCACCATGGCGTCGTCCCCTTCTTGGAGGCGCTGTCTGGGTGCTTGGGGTGTCTTTCAGAGGAGTAGCCGGTGTGGGTTGCCTCGTTTGCCTCGGCGGCGAGGCTTGGGATGATGAGTTGTCATGTGTTGGGTGTTGCCATGGGCATGAGCATCCTATGCGCTATGTACTCCATCAACGACGCCTCATTTGCGATGTCTTCCTCGAGTCAGGCTAGTTCCTTTTGTCCACCTGCTGATCTCCTAGGTGCCATGAGTGGAGGGTGCGTAGATCTATTTTGGTTTGGTGTTTTTGTCGTGCTTCGAGGTGTTCGGTTACGATTGTGACGCGGTCTATGTGCTTTGTGTTCAACCTCTTCGCCATTCATGGCTTCAGTTTGGGCAAGGCGAGTGTGTGCCGGTGTTGTCATGGTGGATGTGGGTGTGGGTGTGGTTGCTAACCTCTTGGTGTAGTGTTGTGCCCAAAGGCGTTGTATCGACATTCTTGGATACTCCTATGAATATATCTAGAAAAAACAATTAATTATACCTGTATGCTATGCCATTCATATTTGGCCCATCCTTTCTCTCACAAGGAGTTTTGAAGCCCGTACTATAGTTGGTTGTAAGTCTACAACATGCTTCTCTTCTCTCGTTTCTAACTAGGCAAAAATCAGAGATGACCTCTTATAGCCCATACGATAAAGTGATGTAGGTGGGCTATAAGACTAAATATTATATTTTTGTTGAGTTGAAGAAGAGAGAAGAGAAGCGGGGTACAACTTAACAATTGTAACATGTGCTTGTAGAGACTTTATGAGAGAGTGGGATGGACCATGTATCAATAAAGCAGTACATATTTATATTTAATTATTATACTTGTCGGTTATAAGCTTGACTATATAAGACCTGGCAACATCATATAGCCAGCTGACTACTTGCTCTAATAGCATGACTAATAATATAGCCAGCTGTTGGCTATAGGATGTTTTTTTAGGGGAGGCTACATGATGTTGACATGTCATCTATAGCTAATCTAATAGCCAACATCTATAGTAGTTAGTTAAAAAGAAGTATTACTTTATTAACACATGAATCACCTCACACTTTTACAAAGTTTTTTTTGGAGAATGTGCTATGGCTACTCCCTCTGTTTCGTTTTAGTCTGCGTATAAAATTTAGCTGAAGTCAAACTTCTTGATGTTTGGCAAACTTTATAGGAAAATATATCAACGTTCACAATACAAAATCAATATCATTAGATGCATCATGAAATTCCCGCAAAAAATGCATCATGAAATTAATTTTCATGTTGTATAACTTTAGTATTGTATAGATATTAATATTTTTTAACATAAATTTGGTCAAACTTTACATAGTCTGACTTCAGACAAATCTTATATACGGAGTAAAAAAGAAACAGAGGGAGTAGCTCTTAAGAGCAAGCATAATAGCAGAGCAAGCAGCCGAAAAATGCCAATGGAGGCCAAGCTCCTTGGAGCTTGTTTTCCAAATACGTAGAAGACCTTAAAAACAAGAATACTTTGCATACATCTTATAATTAACTAAAGCACATAAAAATTCCCTAAAAAATAAATAAAACACATACAAATTTGCCATCCATTTTATATAAAACTACCACATAGCCAACAATTTAAAACATACATATATTTGTATGTATTTTGATGTGTCTACATGAAAACTTGCCAGTATCCAGGAAAGCGATTTGCTATAGCTCTAAGAATTAATATGTCATGACATGTAAATTGCAATGTGCGTGAGAAAAAATTTGTAAACTAAGGTGAGTGTCAACACAAAAATTGATGCATGAAATTGCCATGTTTGATAAAAAGCAAGAACTATAATGTAGAGTTGCCATGGTGCAATATCTAGATTTGCCACCAATCTAATCAATGATTTGCCGTGTCATACAATTCTTTTTACAGTTGGCTTGATTTTAGTGGGTTTTTATTTTCATAAAAATGCCATGTATATCTTGAACATTTAGAAAAATTAATTATCTTATCACTAAAAAAGTTGCCCTTTTGACCATTACAAAAATTGTAAAAAAAATTGCCGCGTGGCCGTGTAGGTGGCACATAAAATTTCTAAACATTTCTATAATTTGCGATTATTGAATAAAAAACCTTTGAAAATTTCATGTGACCATCCATGTGTTTAGGAATTTTTTTTGCCATGTCTTACAATATACGATGATGAAGAAAAGGAAACAAAATTTTGAAGTTGCCATGTGACCAATACCAAAAAGTTGTAAAATTTGCCATGTCTTACAAATTTCTTAAAAGTTGCATGGTGTCTACATATGTCATGTTATAAAATACCAAAAAATCCTATAAGTTGTCATGTGAACTTTGCAAAATTCTTTAAAAATTGCCACAAATTTGGAGGGACGAAAATAATAATCTGAATTTGCCATGTGAAGAGTGCAAACAATGTGAATTTTTTTTTTTGGATTTTTGCCATGTCGTTTTCAAACTTTTTTTTGATAACTTACCACATTTTTAAAAACCTTGGCATGCCACTATACAAAATAAAATTCCGTGTTTTTAAAATAATATTTTCTCTTAGAGAACTCACTAGTTCAAAAGTTTTCCACCATGGTCTAATGAATAAAATTGTCATGCTGCCTATAATAAATCTGTCATGGTCTAATAAATAAATTTCCATGGCCTAAATTATAAAATTGTCATGCTACATATAATAAAACTATCATATTCCAATTAATAAAATTACCATGCTACCTATAATAAAATTGCACAAGGCAAATTCAAGAATCTTGTTTTCCAAAAAAAAAACGCATGGCAACTATTGGTGTTTGTAATGGGAGCAAGGCAAAATTTAAGAAATTTCTTCTTTAAAAAGATGGAAAATTTAGGAATTTTCCATGGACATGTGGCACTTATTTAGGAATTTTCCATTCGCTGATGATGAATTTGGGAAATTTGTTCTTATATAAGATGGCAGAATTAGGGATTTTGTTCCCTAGAAAAAACATAGCAACTCTTGGAAAATAAAATTTTGGCATGGTACAGAAAATAATAAATTGCCGTGTTATGTTAAATAAACTTGGCGTGTATATAATATATTTATCATAGACCATGGCCAAAAAAACGTTGCCATGGCAAATTGCCATGAATTTAGGAGGAAAAACAAACTGTTACAGCTTTGTTAAAATAATATTGCCATGCTACTTACAATAAAACTATTATTAATAAATTTCCATTGTATAAATAGTAAAAAAATGGCAAAAGGTCTAATAATAATAGTGACATGCTACCTGCAATCAAACTACCATGGCCTAATTAATGAAACTACCATGGTGTATAGAATAATAGTACCATGCTAAACACAAAAATAAAACTACCATAGCTAATCATATATACCTAAGAGAGTCATCCCACCGAACTTATATATCTCAATACGCAAACATGCCACCTCATCATACAATTGTGAATGGTAAGACCCACCTCAACATGCAACCACGCATTAGAAAGACCCACCACAACATTCAACCATGCATGGAAAAATATTTTCCATTAAATTATTCTACTTATATTCAATAAATTTTGCTACAACTGTACATAATCAAATATAATATGTCATATGTATTTTAATTTTGGTTCTCATGTTATCGACCCAAATTTTCATCAATCATTTCCCGCAATAACACACGGGGAATCCTCTAGTTAATATAATTACCATGGTCTAATTAATATAATTGTCATGGTATAAATAATAAAATGTGTCATGTCACCTACAGTAAAACAACCATATCCTAATTAATGAAATTACCATGATATAAAATAATAAATTTCTCTATAGTTCATGGCAAATACGGAAAAAATCTATCTATGACATGGCAAAATGTATGTAATTTGTGACAAAAAGAGTCACATGGGCAACCGTAGAAAGATCTTGTTAACTTAAAGTTGCCATGGCAATTGTAGAAACACAAAATAGGATTTTTCATCCAAGCAGTACACATGATGGCAAACTAGGAAAAACAAATTATGAGTGACATGGCAAAACTAAAATAAAATTTGGGTCTATATGTCATGAAAAATGTAGAAAATATGAAAGGTCATATGGCAAAATTAGGGGGGGGGGGGCTAATTGAACATGTCAAGTGTATATATTTGAACAGCAAAAGGTCAAATGGCAACTTTAAAAAATTGTTGTTAACCAACAAATCAAGAGAAAACACACTAGAGTTGTCGTGTGTAAAAAGGCCACCGTGATCTCCACACAAGTAACATCAATCTGACCATCAACTTCTCCAAACATCTACCATCACTCGAAGTAGAATAGGATGTGGGAGTGTGGATACATACCTCAAAAAGATTCATAAGAGCGGACATCGGGCAGTGGGAGCCCTCGTGGCCCAACCGTCGGTGCTGCGCCCTACTACCGATGCATCACAGGGCACCGCCAGCAGCGTTCCCTCATATGCCTCTCCTAAGCCGTTGTGTGCCTCGGCGTACACGAGCCCCTACGCCTTCCCCCTCCAGCACTGCATCCACCCCATGTCTGTGGCCGTCACCAATGGCATGCAATTACTCATATTGAGCCGCGAACCTCCAGCAGCCACGTCGGCAGCCAGGAGGCACCCTTCTTCTTCCATCTCGTGCATTAGTCCCCCTGGTTTTGTGGGCTGGTTTTTATGCGTTCCATTTTGTTGGCCGATTTTCAGTTCTGGTTGTCTTATTTTTATTTTTTTCCTTTTTCATTTATTCCTTCTTATTTTTTCTATACTATTAGCCTTTAGCGCTACATCCACCCCGTGCTTGTGCCATCGCCAGTGAAATGGGATTACTCATATTCAGTTGCGAATCTCTAGCAACCACACCAACAGCCAGGAGGCGTGCTTCTTGTTCCGCCTCATGCATTAGTTTCCCCCAGTATTGTGGGATGGCTTTCTATGTTCCATTTTGTTGGCCGATTTTCAATTCTGTTTTTTGTTTTCTAATTTTTTTCTTTTTCCTTTTTCAATTTTACAATGTCCTTTTTTGTTCCTTTTATTTTTATTGTTTTCATTATTTAAAAACATGTTTTAATTGTGATTTTTCAAAATACTACGAATAATTTGCAAATTTGTGAACATTTTTCTAAAGTTCATGAACATTTTAAAAATTATGATTTTTTAATTTACATTTTTTCTACAATTACGAATATTTTTTGAATTCTCCAACTTTTAAAAATACATGTACTTTTTCCAAGTCGGAAAACATTTTTAAAATTCATCATATTTTTAAATCTAAGAACTTTTTTCAAATTAATGAACATTTTTGAAATACAATGAACATTTTTTAAATTCGTGTTTTCTAAATTCATGATCATTTTTCAAATTTGCAAACCTTTTCAAATCTGTGATTTTTAAATTTTCTCATTTTTAATTTATGAACTTTTTTGAGTTCATAAAAGAAATATTCTATAATAACCATTGCTAATCTTCTTTACAAGCACTATCTTTTTCACGTACGGGCAACACATAGCGAGCGAGCGAGGGGAACATATCTGGTGCACCGGGGCAATTTGTGCTACCGGTGCACCGGACCCCGTTGCATATTAAAAAATATTCAAAAAAATCCAGAAAAAATTTAGTGCATCGACACAACATCAATGTATGTTGTCACAAAAATTCAAATGAAAAATTCAAAACAATGCTCAAGATACAAAAATGACAAATTTGACGTCAATGTGCTAATGGGCCAAAATTGAAGCCCAACTTGTGTTATGTACTATTCAGTATCAAATTTGTCATTTTTGTGTCTTAAGCAATGTTTCGAATTTTAATTTGAATTTTTGTGACAGCGTATATTGATATTGGGTCGATGCACTAAATTTTTTCCGGATTTTTTAAACATTTTTTAATGTGCAACGGCGACCGGTGCACCGGTAGCACCAATTGCCCCGGTGCACCAGATACATCCCCAGCGAGCGAGAGCTAGTGACAACGAGATTGGGTCCACAACCCGTTCGACTTGCCCTAAGGCGAAATCACTAGTAAAGGTTTACTCGTTGCAAAGGTCACATCTCGACCTTCTCAGGCACTGCATGTACTTCACTTTCACAACCTCGAAGTTTTTTTAGATTCATTTATTCAAAATGTTTTATCTTTTGAACCATGCGTCCAAATCCCCAAACCGTTTTCACCATTGGATTCCTCGCTTGGAGATCTTCGAAACTAGATCCCATGTTAATAGTTTTCGATGAACTTCCTTTTCGCGAAAAACCGGAAACAAAAGCCAAATACAAATTTTTTTCCAAAAAAATCCAAATAAACCGGTAACAAAAAAAAACAGAGCCTAAAAGCATGGTTGCGGTATTTACTCTTTTTTTGGAAGCACAAGCTATGAATTTTCTTTTTATCGAGGAAGTACAGTTTATGCTTCCCGTAGAAACACATATTGTACTCTTCCCTTTGCAAGTAAAAGCACAGTTGTGCCGCTTCTCATGGAAGCATATATTTGCTTCGCGGGAAAGCACAGCTTGTGCTTCTCGCGGAAGCAAATGTGTGCTTCCATTAGAAACACAACTGTGCTTCTTATGGTGGCATACATTTTTTTCCTTTCTAAAAAGCACTGTTGTGCTTCGCAAAAAAACTCTAAAACCTAGGGAAAAGTCGGAAAGTCGAAAAATCCCACAAAACATATAAAATCCAAAAACCGGTAAAAAATAGTAAAATTTAGAGGGAACGCCCAACATGCGACACACGACTAGATGCATCACTTGACATGCTCCCAAGCCATCAAAAATCACCCCTATAGGTCCCCCTAAGGGGTGACCAATTGTTACTCACTGCTATGCATCGCTCGTTGCGAGCAATACCCTCTCACGTCGCCTGCTCGGGTAGGCAGCTCGCATTGCAGCTTTGCATCGCTAGCTAACACATGGACCAGGCATAGCATGCAATAGAACGCACGAGCCTCCAACTGAGCGAGCACATGGTAAGATATTTCCTTTTTTTCTTCTTCTTTTGACTTTTTTCACGTTGGTTTTTTATTTCGAGTGCATTTAGTTTGAATTTAATAATCAAGGAGTTGAGAATACTGTTTGCTAATTCAAAAAATGTTCACCTTTGGAAAATATTTGAGAACTAAAAAATATTCATTGATGAAAAAAAGTTCACAAATTTGAAAAATGTCCGTGTTTCAAAAAATATTAGCAAATTTGAGAAAAATTTCATGAATTTGGAAAAATATTTTGTGTTTATTTTTAGGTATGTTCTTTTTTTAGAAAAATTGTGTACTAGATAAAGTTCAGCATACATTAATAAAGTAGTTCATCATACATTAAAAAAAGTTCAGTTTGTAAAAAATGGTCATCGCATGTTAAAAAAATTGATAATCATACATTAAATAAAGTTCACTTCATATAGAACAAATGTTCCATATATTTTAAAAGATGTTCGTGGTGAATTCAAAAAATATTTACAGATTTGATAAAACGTTCATGATTTCAAAAAATGTTCACGTATTCGAAAAAATTCATGTGTTCAAAAAATGTCCGTGAATACAAAAGAGTGTTCGGTAATTCCCAAAAATGTCCATGAATTCCAAAAATGTTAACATTTAAAAAAAATGGTCGCGAATTCCAAAATTCGTATAAATGTAAAAAATTTAATGGATTCACAAAAATGTTGCCATGTTCCAAAAATGTACACGTATTGCCAAACTAAATTTGGAAATAGAAATATATTTTTATTCTATGAACAAAACTTGAAAACAAAAATAGTTTTTTGGAAGTCTGACAATTTTTGAAAACATGAAAAAAAATCCAATTAATGAACAAATTTTAACAATAGAAACATTTTTTGAAATTCCAAGCAATATGAGAAAACATGAATGTTTTTTGAATTTATGAATAATTTTTTGAAATTGAGCATTTTTTAAATTCCAAAAAATGAAAATAAAATAGATAGAATGGAAAAAATAAAAACAAAAAACCAAAACCAAAAGAAACCTAGGAAAAGCAGTAAAGAAACGAAAAAACGGCTTGGTGCCTTCTAGAAGGTTCACGAAACCGATAAAATACCGGCTTCCTCTAGAAGGTTCCCAAAAGTGGTTAAGGATCTTGTGTAGCCTTTTTTTTAGCAAATCTTGCGTAGCCTTGTGAAAACAGCAAACCCTATTTGGCGCCTTCACCGCCCGTTGTTATAGGCGTTTTCGTCATCCGGCGCACACCCCCACTTCGAGCTAGGCTGGCCCATTTAACTGTTCTTTATTTCCTTCTAAACTCCAAGAAATAAAAAGTGGTTGAGGATCTTGCATAACCTTTTTTGGGAGCAAATCTTGCGTAGCCTTGTGAGAACGGCAAACCCTATTTCGCGCCTTCAGTGTCCGTTGTTAAAGGCGTTTTCATCATCTGGCGCACGCCCCCAATTCGAGCTGGATCGGCCCATTTAACTCTTCTTTCTTTCCGGCTAAATTCCAAAAAAGGTGCATGAGACAGATTCGAACTATAAACCCCTGACTCCAAAAAGGTGCAGGAGACAGATTACTCCAAACCACTCGATTGAGAGGGAACCACAACAAACCACTAGGACATCTCCAAGCTTGTGTTTAGTAACTTATTTTTTTTCTTTTATTCTTTCTTCACTTTGCTAGGTCTCATTTGTTTTTTTCTTTTCCTTATTTATTTATTTTTTGCTTGTTAGTTTTTTCTTGTTCCTTTTTCCTAAACGCACAATTTTTTCCAAATTCGTGAACTTTTTCTCAAAATCAATGGACTTTTTTCAAATTCATGAATTGTTTCTTCAAAATCTATGAACATTTTTCAGATTCATGAAATTTTTTGTTTAAAAATAATGATTTTTTTTTTCCAAAATCCATGATTTTTTTTCTCAAAATCGATGATTTTTTTCCAAATTTGATGAACTTTTTCAAAGTTGATGAACTTTCTTTAAATTTGATGAACTATTTTTTTTGAAATCAATCAACTTTTTCCAAATTCGATGAACTTTTTTCAAAGTTGATGAACTTTTTCATAATTCGATGAATATTTTTCAAAGTTGATTATTTTTTTCAAAATCGATAAACTTTTTCCAAATTCGATGATTTTTTTTGAAAATTGATTAACTTTTTTTAAAATTTGATGATTTTTTTTTCAAAATCGATTAACTTTCTTTCAGACACGTGAACTTTTCTCAAATTCATGAACTTTTTTCAATTTGTATAAACTTTTTCAAATTTATGAACTTTCTTCAAGTTCATGTTTTTCTATTGTGAATTCGTTTTTCATTTTTATCATAAACTAGTACACATAATAAATTGATATATATTACTCCTACATGTTAATGTTGTACTAAAAGAAGGATCAAATAGAATATTTCCTCATAATGGACAACAAAGTTACTTCGGCCTACTGTTTATTGTGTTAGGTTAGATGTTAGCGGGCAGTGTTCGAATCTTGCTTCTACTGGAAGAAGTAAATGTGTTTTTTACGTACACGCGGAACAACCTTTTTCTGCTGGGCCGACCTTGCTATGTGTGAGGTGCGAGCGCCAGTAGCGATTACCGGCGCCTTAAGTGCTGAACAAGAGCTCCCTGTGAAAACCACCCCAGGGAACCGCTATGTGTGCCTCTTAACAATCGGCCAAACTCGCGTGCTCGTGGGCGATCGGTCGGGATATGTATTCCTATATCATTTGTGGAGCCTTAAGCGTCAAAGAGGTGCTCCTAGCGATCTCGGATAGGGAGCTCCTTTTTGATGCTTGATCGAATAGAAGACCTCTCGCTGGTGAACATTGTGTTGCAAGCCACTAGAACTGTTGAGATTTGTGACTGATGGACATCATGAAACATTAAACACTAACAACAGCGGTAGATCCGAACATTTTTTGAACATTTCTTGAAATTTGCGCACAATTGTTGAAGAAGTATCTGATTTTTTTAAATTTTTTGAATTTGTGAACAACTTTTAATTCTGAACATTTTTTAAAAGAGATTTCTATTTTTGTGCCCCTCCTTCCTTACTTGTGCTCAGTTTTGCCCATAGCATATAATTTTCCTCACTTTTGCCCTCCACCACTTGGCCCATTCTCACAAGAGTGCAAACGGAGCCTTGCCGTCGGGTCAATGCAGTTGACCGTTACCTGCTCAGTTATTGACGCGTGGGGCCTCAGTTCTTTGGACATGTGGGCCGTGAATGGCAGGTAGGCCATGGCCGTGACCGCTTATGACGAGTGGGGCCTGGGCTCAGTGAGCTATAGGTTTCTTCTGCCTAAAATAGCCCAACCCCCACCGAGCAGCCGCATCCCCACCCAGCCGCCACCACCGTTCTTGTTGCAGTCCTGCCGCCGCCCTACCCTAGCAGCCCCGTCACCCACTCCGACCGTCTGCCTGAGCTCCATTGGCGAAGCGACACAATGATACATAGCAGCCTGCAGGAACCGTCTGATATAGTTGAGCGACAGGTACGTTTCTAATCGTAACCCTAGCAATTAGGATTAGTCGATTGAATGGGCGATTTAATTGTTGTTCGTTGGGCTACTCCAGTTTTCAAACAGTATTGACATTTATTTAGGATTGTATTCATGATAGTGGCCCATTCTAGTGTGAAAAAAATAAAACCCTAGAAATTAGGATCCGTTCATAGGAGCCCATTTTAGATTTTGTGGTAATTTTGATCCTTATAATTGCTTTCATTTATACAATTCTGATTTTTAAATTTCATCTTTGATTGATTGCTAGCTCTACCTGGATGGAAGAGGTCGATGGAAGAGTTTTGCACCGGAGACGAGCTGTTGCTGGCTAAGTGCAACGAAATGTGCTCCTGGTTTCCGAGCGTAAAGCAGCTCGAGTTGCACTCGCTGGGCCAGACCTTGGAAGTGACAGCAGATGAACTGAAGTGGATGGTTCCTGAAGACAAGGGGGAATCACAATGGAGATTCTCCTCTCGGTAATGGCAGAGACGATGGAGTCACCGAATCCTCGACAACGAGCTCGTTGGTACGAGTATCGCTCCCGCCGCTCGGCGTCGAATCCAGAGCTGGAAGGGCCTGTGAACTTGCGCATTATCGACATTGTCGACGAGGAAACAGAAGAGAAGGATTCAGACGATGAGGAGGAGGAGGAAGGCGATGCTGACGAGGAGGAGGAAGAAGTTTCTGAGGAGGAGGAGGAGGAGGCGGAAGAGGATTCTGATGAGGAGTAGGAGGAGGAGGAAGAGGATCCTAACGAGAAGCAAGATCGGGAGCAGGAGGAGGATTCTGCTGAGGAGGAGGATGCAGAAGACGTGGGCTATCAGGGGTTATGGAGATCATCGCTCATCCTTCGCCAACAGACATGAATCTGACGATTGCATTGGACAACGAGGCTAATGAGATGGATGACCAGGAGATGTTCGATGCTGATGCCGGGGAAGATCTACCGCTGCTTAACTTGGAGACCAAACTGGGCTGCAAGACTGCCCCAATTGTGGTGGAGGAGTATGAGCTCTCGGCTTAGTTTGAGCAGAATGCTCAACGTTCCCACCGGCGCGTGGCTCGCCATCTTAAGCGTCTCCCACCCCCTTCTAGCAAGCGATGAGGATCCAACATGTGGATGCCCATCGCCAAATGAAAACAATTATGTTATTTGAATATGCTTAATCAATTGGTGTATGCTACATTTTTGAATTTTGTAAGTTCAAAGGGTTTTTGCATGTGTGCATCATGCAAAACTTAACTAAAATAACAACAACATGCAAAACTTACCTAAAATAGCAACATGCAAAACATAACAAAAACAACAACATGCAAAACTTACTTAAAATGGGATCCATGTACAAGGATTTTATTTTGTGAAGATCTTTTTTTAAACTTGTGGTGTTGCAAGTCTATGATTTTTTCCAGTAACTAGTTCACACAAAAGGGCTCCATGCACAAGGATTTCGGGGATGTTTGGATTGCCACCAATGCCGACCCTACCAAAAATTGGCTCGCCCGTGAGAATTGGAAGCTGTTTGGGCTGTCACCGAAATTTTGGCTCGCCCACCCCGCCCGGAATGACTCCATGTTATTTTTGCCAACGCATGGGCGTGCGGAGGGCACATAAATCAGTCGCCAAAAAATTGGCGAGCACATCTCTCGCCCACTTAGTACGTGTATCCTATGCTGTGTTAGTTAAATGAACAGATGCGGAAATGACCGATACGTACGTGTATTTTTTTGACGCGAAATTAGGAAGTGGTTATTTGAATCGGTTACTCCCGCCGACCTTTTACTGCTACCGGTTGTCTTTTAAGCAAAACTAATGGTTTCAGTTTTCGTAAAGGCAGCCATGAGCTTCGTCTAGTTCAAAAGTTGTACATATTTCTTTTTGTATATATAAGACGTCCGTATATATTTACTCTTACTTGCAAATTTCGGTCTTTCCTTGATAATTGCTAATTTCATTTTTTGCATGTTATAGTTAATTAAAATTTCATATTAAAAATATAATATAATATTTTTATTTTTATTGCCTAACCATTACAACTAAATTAAAATCAAACCAAGCATCAATCAATCCTAATTACCAAACCAAATGGAGAACTTGCCAAATTTTTGGGAGGTACAATGGCTACAATCCAAACAAGAACAACCTGCCAAATTTTTGGTCATGCCAAAATTTTGGTTGGGCTAGTTGAGGCACAAACCAAACAACCCTTCATATTTATGAGCCTTTTTTCATTTTCTTTGATTTTTTTCAAAATGAGGTCAAACTTGCAAGGTTGACCAATCCTACCAGATGGTTGGGAATTTCAAGTTTGGTTGTGCCCAGTGCCTATACCATCAATTCAAAAGGTAAAAAATATTTTTGGCAATTTTCAGGCCATACATACATGACACTTGTAGTTCAAATTTGAGCTAGTTCTAATAAATCTCAAGAAATTCAGTAAATGGATGAAATATAGAAATAAAACTAGATAATTCATGAAACTTGGCAAGTGTGCATCCAATGTGGTCTACTTTGGACTAAAAATGGAAAGACCCAATGTTATAACTTATTTTAGGTACTTACTTCACAAAAAAGTCATTTCTAGCACTTGAAAAATGGAAAATAAAATTTTATTCCAAAAAATATATAATTGCTATGCAAACATTGTACACAATGGTAACACCCATGGTTGAACCAAATTTGGACATGTTATTATGAACTATGCCATGGATGTGGCCATGGGTATGGACATATGCATTGAAATCCATACAAGTTCATAGTAGATAGACCATTTTGTGTAGGTTTTTTTTTTCAAACTTGTAGTATTGCAAGTCTAATTATTCCCAGTAACTACTTCACACAAAAGGGCTCCATGCACAAGGATTTCATGCTTTGAGGCCTTTTTCATTTTCTTTGAATTTTTTTCTCAAAATGAGGTCAAACTTGCAAGGTTGACCAATCCTACCAGATGGTTGGAAATTTCAACTTTGGTTGTGCCCAGTCACCAATTTAAAAGGGCAAAATGATTTTTGCCAATTTTCAGGACATACGTACATGACATTTCTAGTTCAAATTTGAACTAGTTCTGATAAATCTCTAGAAATTCAGTAAATGGATGAAATATATAAATAAAACTAGATAATCCAGGAAACTTGGGAAGTGTGCATCCAATGTGGTCTACTTTGTATAAAAATGGAAAGGCCCAATTTTATAACTTATTTTAGGCAATTACTTCACAAAAATAAGTCATTTCTGGCACTTGAAAAATGAAAAAATAGGATTTTATTCCAAAAAAATATAATTGCTATGCAAACATTGTGCACAATGGTAACACCCATGGTTGTGCCAAATTTGGACATGTTATTATGAACTATGCCATGGATGTGGTCATGACCATGGGCGCATGCGTTGAAATCAATACAAGTTCATAGTAGATAGGCCATTTGTGAAGTTTTTTTTCGAACTTGTGGTATTGCAAGTCTATGATTTTTCCTAGTAACTAGTTCACACAAAGGGCTCCATGCACAAGGACTTCATTTTTTAGGCCTTTTTCATTTTCTTTTGATTTTTTCAAAATGAGGTCAAACTTGCAAGGTTGACCAATCCTACCATATGGTTGGGAATTTCAACTTTGGTTGTGCCTAGTGCCTATACCACCAATTCAAAAGGTAAAATGTTTTTTGCCAATTTTCAGGACATACATACATGACACTTGTAGTTCAAATTTGAGCTAGTTCTGATAAATCTCTAGAAATTCAGTAAATGGATGAAATATAGCAATAAAACTAGATAATTCATGAAACTTGGGTAGTGTGCATCCAATGTGGTCTACTTTGGATGAAAAATGGAAAGACCCAATTTTATAATTATTTCAGGCACTTACTTCACAACCAGGGGTGCATTAAAAAGTAACTGGTCTACCTAGGCTTTGGTTATATACTGTTCGGTCAACAAGGGGTCTTTTGCAAACGTTGCAGCTCCCTTTGCAATGCCGTCGCCTATACGCCTACTGTCTTCCATCAAGAGGGCAGAGCCACGCGATGGTGCCCCATTGCCACCACCACCGCCCTTCCCGCCACCAGGCAGTCCCGCCAATTCTAGATGCCGCGAAACAATCTCTCGCCATAGACGCTCCACTCCCCGCACTCCCCTGATTAAATACCGGCGTCCGACATCATTCGACCGACACTTCACTCCATTTCTTCCACGCGCCGCACAATCCAAATCTAGTTCAGCCGCCACGGTGAGGCAGCGACAGATAGCAAGGATCTTATCTATAGTTTCTTATTGTTCCATGCTATTATAGTATCAATCTTGGATGTTTTATATGCTATTTTATATCATTTTTGTGACTAACCTATTAACCTAGTGCCCAGTGCCAGTTGCTATTTTTTTGCTTGTTTTTGGATTTTCAGAAAAAACATCATCAAACAAAGTCCAAACGGAGAAAAATATTTGGATTAATTTTTTCTGGACCAGAAGGGACCTTGAAGGTTCGGGAGAAGATTAGAAGAGCCCCGAGGGGCGCGCCCCGAGCTTGTGGGTCCCCCGTGGCACCTCTTGACCTAATTCCACCTCTATAAATTCCTAAATATTCCCAATATACCAGAGAGCCACCCGAAACACTTTTTCCGTTGCCGCAAGTTTCTGTTCTTCCGCGATCCCATCTGGAGGCCTTTTCGGTATTGTACCGGAGGGGGAATCGATCACAGAGGGCTTCTACATCATCCTTGCTGCCTTCCGATGATGGGTGAGTAGCTAGATGGCTTCTTCTCTCTCTTTGATCTTCAATACCATGTTCTCCTCGATGTTCTTGGAGTTCTATCCGATGTAATCTTCTTTTGTGGTGTGTTTCTTGGGATCTGATGAATTGTGGGTTTATGATCAGAATATTTATGAGAAGTAATGGAGTCTTTTCCGAACTTTATTATGCATGATTGTTATAGCTTTGTATTTCTCTCCGATCTATCCCTTTGGTTTGGCCAACTAGATTGATTTATCTTCACTTGAAGAGGTGCTTTGTGATGGGCTCAATCTTGCGGTGCTCTATCCCAATGACAGAAAGGGACAAGACACGTATTTGTATTGTTGCTATTAAGGATAAAATAATGGGGTTTATTCATATTAGTTGAGTTTACTTTGTCTACACCATGTCATCTTGCTTAAAGTGTTACTCTGTTTCATACTTAATACCATAGATGCATGCTGTATAGCAGTCAATTGGTGGAGTAATAGTAGTAGATGCAAGCAGGAGTTGGTCTAGTTGTGTCGGACGTGATGCCTATATACATGATCATTGCCTTGAATATCATCATAACTATGCGATTTTCTATCAATTGCCCAACAATAATTTGTTCACCCACCGTATGCTATGTGTTCGAGAGAGAAGCCTCTAGTGAAAACTATGCCCCCCGGGTCTACTTTTATCACATTATAAAATCCAAAAATACCTTGCTGCAATTTTTTTAACTTTTATTTTTTTTGCAATTTATCTATCTACCACTACAAGATTTGATCCTTGCAAGTAACGAGTTCAAGGGGATTGACAACCCTCTTGCTTGCGTTGGGTGGAAGTATTTGCTTTTGTGTGTCCAGGTGTTGTTCACGAGACTTTGCGTGATTCTCCTATTGGTTCGATAAACCTTGGTTCTCGCTAAGGGAAATACTTATCTCTACTGTACTGCATCTCCCGTCCTCTTCGGTGAAAATCCCAGCGCAGCTCACAAGTAGCAGGAAGAATTTCTAGCGCTGTTGACGGGGAGACATCATCAAAACCTATCAAGTACCTATACACAAACTATTATGTACTTGCTCTACTTTTTACTTGCCTTTTGCCTCTCGTTTTCATCTCCCCCACTTATCATAAAAATACAAAAACACAAAAATATTTGCTTACTTTTTTGCTTGTTTGCTTGCTCTGCCATTATGGCTAGTTCTTCACTTGTTGCTTGTACCCCTGAGAATGAAGTGCTTAATTTTAAACAAAGGGGAGGAGAAAGTTTAAAAGATGCTTGGTATAGGATTTGCGATGCTCAAAATAGATCAACTCGTAAGCAATCCACTATCGTTCTTCTTCACAATTTTTATGTGGGTGTTACTACTTGGTATAGATTTGTGCTAGACACTATTACTGGAGGGAATTTCTTAAGTAGTAACCCTATGGATGCTTTCAATGCTATGGAAAATCTAGTGGGATCACCACCTATTACTATTAATGATATGACATTGACTTTGGAACATGTTATGCGAAGGTTAGAAATTATTGGAAATAAAATGCCCACTATCGAACATATTGATAACCTAGACAAAATGTTTCATAATCAAGTTACTCAATTTATGTCAAAAGTGGGAACTACATTAAAGTTAATAAAAGAGAAGGAACCAATAATTAATGAGAGGATAGAACAAAGCCCTTCTAGAATTGATAAGTTGGAGGAAGTTATTAATAATTTGGGTTCCGCTTTTTCTTCTGTTAAATCTTTTGAAAGAACCCCTCCTAATAATAATCCCAAATTTATTTATGTTCCTAAGAATAAATGTGCCACATCTAGCAACGGGAGTGAGAATCTTAAAATGATTAGTGTGCACCCCGATTTTATTGAATTGATAAAGGAACCTATCTATGAAAATAATTTCCTTAACTTTATCCCTAGGAGTGTGATTATTAAAAACTTATGTGCTAAGCCTCCTAGGAAGCATGGATGCATAATTGAGGAGTTGGATGTGAAGGATGACAATACTTGAAATAATGCCTTATGCCTAGCTAGGGGCATAAAACAATAGCGCTTGTTGGGAAGCAACCCAATAGTTATCTTATTTTTCTTATTTTCTTTTATGTTTTTGAGTGTTCACACAATTATGCTACTGTTATGATGGTGTTTTTATGTTTTAATTAGTGTTTGTGCCAAGTAAAGCCTTTGGGATGATTTGGTTGATAGTTGACTTGATTCTGTGAAAAAACAAGAACTTTTGCGCCCAATGCTGGAATTTCTATGACTTACTGGAACGTGATAAAATTCTGAATTTTCTATACATTATTTTTATACAAATTACCCATGTTTTCCTAATTTTCCTGATTTTTTGGAGTTAAATAACTATAGTGTTTGTTCAGATCATTACAGACTGTTCTATTTTAGACAGATTCTGTTTTTGTTGCATAGTTTGCTTGTTTTAATGATGCTATGGATTATATCAGCGGGTATAAGTCATGGAGAAGTTAGAATACATTAGGTATTATGAAATAATAAAATATGAATGGGTTCGTAACAATACCTAAAGTTTATGATTTGCTTATTATATTAACGGATATCACGAGGTTTCTGTTGAGTTTTGTGTGCTGAAGTTTTCATGTTTTGGGTGAGATCACGATGGATGAAGGAATAAGGAGAGGCAAGAACCTAAGCTTGGGCATGCCCAAGGCACCCCAAGGTAATATTCAAGGATATCCAAGCATCTAAGCATGGGGATGCCCCGGATGGCATCCCCTCTTTCGTCTATAATCCATCAGGTATACTACTTGGAGCTATATTTTTATTGATCACATGATATGAGTTTCACTTGGAGCGTCTTGTGCCATAGTAGTCTTTGCTTTGTTTGCTTTTTAGTTGGCCACAATCATTGTTTACTGCACACACCTTTTGAGAGGGACACACATTTATTAGTGATTTGTTAGAATACTCTATGTGCTTCACTTATATCTTTTGAGCTAGGCAGTTGCTCTAGTGCTCCACTTATATCTTTTAGAGCACGACAGTGGTTATATTTTAAAGAAATAGTTGCACCATCATGCTTCACTTATATCTTTTTGAGAGTCTAATAAATAGTAATGGCAATATGCACATGTTATGAAATTGGTCGTGATATGATAGGTATTCAAGAGGGATATAATAAAAACTTTCATGTAGATCACTGAATATGATAAATTTGATTCCTTGCAATAATTTTGCGATATTGAGATGGTAATATGTGGCTATTTTTTAAAATATTACATTTTTTATTAAATTAGAGAAATATTACGCAGCTTTGACTATTTTCAAAAATAATACGACATCGGCTTCAGCAGAGCCGGGTGGTTTTAGTCGGTCGCGCTGAGCCTGATAGGGCCGAGTCGGCCTGGACGAAGCCGAGTACAACCCATTCAGCTACAACGAGGATGACTATGACCCAGTCGGCCACGCGTTCGCTGATTAGTGGCCAAGCCACGTCGCGGAGGTCTAGTCGGCCGGGCCCGCATGCAGTAGGCCACAACGGCGTCGACAACCCGGCTTATCAGTTTCGCCATAGCCGATAAGAGGTAGCATAGGCCGGCCGCGCGATGCCTCCTTCTTCTTCCTCCTCTTCTGTTCTTTTTCTTTGCTCCTCTCCTTCTCTCCCCAACCCAAAAACATCAGAATTAATACATGATTCTTAGCCGATTTCTTGCCCATTTTCCACCGTAGTTGCATTCTAGAGGGCTGGGGGAGGCAAGGGAAACCTCGATCTACTAATGGGATAGCTCTTGGTGGTGGTTGCGGTGGTGGAGGTGGAGGTGGTGGTGGTGGTGGTGGTGGACTGCGTGTTCGTTGTGTTGGTGGTGGTGCTGCTTCGGGGACTGAAGGCTGAATTGTTTCGCACGCTTCAAGGGTAACATTCAACATACATTTTCTCTGTCATATTTGCATATGTGTTCGAATATTCAGTTATAGTTGGTCCGGTAGTATTCGGTAATTTATTTAGATGTGAAATAATATGGTGTGCGATTATTTAGTTGGTTCAGTGTCGTGGTTCGACACGATCACCTATGGGGCCATCGGCCCCTTCGTGGTTCGGCAAGGGGGAAGGGCACGTTGCACAAAGAGCGGAGGCCATAGAGCAGCACGGCAATGGTGACGCGGGTAGTTTTTACCCAGGTTCGGGCCGCCACGGGGCGTAAAACCCTACTCCTGCTTTGCTGGATTGGGTGGAGGACCGTGACGAACGCGCAGCACTCAAGCCCGGCAAGGTTGCCTCGGGGAGAGCAGCTATGCGCGTATGATAGTACAAGGGACCGAATCCTTTCTAAGGTTGCCTCGGCCCTCCTTTTATAGGTAAAGGGGTTACCACAGTGGCAAAACAGTCATTATCCAATGATTAGATAGCCACAATGCTATCATACCTAACTCTGCAGACAGGACAAGGTGCATTAAATGCATCGCTTAGTGACACGTCATGGAAGCAGCCCGGCAAGCCTTGCCGTGCCATTCAACCACCTTCTCGCCTGTCTGCGTGACACGTCCCTGGACGGGTGTCATTTAGGGGTGATCTTCCTCAGAAATGGCTGCCACGTGCTGAATGACAGCCACTTAATCACTTGGGGGCTCGACACCGCACCGATAAGTGACCGGCATTGCTGTGAGGTGGAGCGGCGGAACCTTGGCAGGGAAGCAGGCCGTCGGTGCCCCGGCAACCCTTGCCGGGGAGGTCTTGGGACTTGCCCTTGGGGTGGCCTCGACCTGACCAGGCTTGCCTGCCCGGCAAGGGAGGCTTTTCCCTTGGTGATATCTTGTTCCTTCGGCTTGTCTTGATCTTCTTGATCCGCCCTTTGATTTCTCAAAGAGCTATTTCTTCTGCTTGGCCTTGTCTCATTGCTACAACTTTGCCCTTGAGCCTGTGTACAGTCCGGGCAACATACACCAGGGTTTGTTGCACCGACAGGAGCCCCCGGGCCTGGCTCGAACACGCTGCCGAGCGTTGTCGGGGTAGGCCCTATCAGGTACATAGGCAGCGGGCTCGTGGCAGCTTATCCCTTGATATTTTCTTTGCTTCTTCATTAACCTGTGCTTGAGTCAATTCCCGGTTTTTCTGTGCATCATGCAAGACGTTATGGGGGAGTTTTAAGCCACGACCCGTGGCTACCCACGTCCCATGCTCACGGAGTGGTAACTGCCATTCCACTAGCTTCTCTGCTTCTGGCGTTTCCGCCACGCATGATGCATGCATTGCGCAGGGTTGGTGGCGGACACGGGGGGCGCAGAAATGTGTGCCATGACAGAAAGCAAGGCGCCACGGATTGGCGCACAGGGTCGGCCTTGATTCCATGAGCCGTTGGTGGCGCGGAGGAGTCGGATTGGCAGAGTGGGGCGGTTGGCCCCTAGGTGAGGAGCCAGCCCCCGGCCCTGTTTGCCTATAAAAGGGGACGTGGGCGAGGTGCTGGCTCACACCTATCTCTTCCTCCTTCCTTCTGGCACTGCTTTTCCATCATGGTGAGGGGGAGAGGGCGTAGCGGCACTCCAGTAGCGACGATGAGGGCTTCTGCTCGACAGCGCCTCCCTCCTCCTGTTGGAGACGCGGGAGCGGAGCCCGTCATGCAGGGAGGCGGGAGAGGATGGGGACGTGGTTGCCACGGTGCTCGGGGTCGAGGAGGACGAGGTGGTGCTATGATCGCACCTGCCCCGGCTGTTCCAGACCCCAACGAAGGCCACGTCGGGAGCCAACCGCTGGAGTTCATCGTCAAGCTGCGAGGCCCCCGCGCAGCCGTCTTTGGCTTCCTACTCCATTTACAAGGGTGATGGAGATCGAGCAGCCGCCGGGGTTGAGGCTGCACATGAGGGGCTGCTGTAATGGCAGTATGCGGGCGGACGTGGAGTTCCTCGCTCCTCATGTCATGCTTATCCGGCGTGGTTGGAAGAGTTTTGCTTGCGCCCATAGCTTGGCGGCCGGGCACGTCCTCCATTTCAAGCTAATGGACGCCACCCTGCTCTCCGTCAAAGTCTTCGGACGCTCGGGTGCTCGCTTAGGGTGCTGCGTGGAGAGCTCGACTGACGACAAAAGCTCCTCCTCGAGCGATAACGACGAGGAGGACAGTGAAGGCGATGACGACGGAGCCGATGGGGAGGACGACGGCTCCGACTCTGGCTGAACACCAGCCGCACCGTCACCGTCAGCCGACGGCACCGCCATCTGCACCTGTATCTCCTCCCCGGCAAGGCGATTTGCTGGGGCGTTGGGTGTGGGTGGTGCCCTCGCCTCCTCCAGCAGTTTTCCAGCTGGACCCCAGCAGGCTTCCTCGTGGCTCCGACTTCGTTCGCCCTGCCGCGTCCTACTGGCCCTGGTGGCGATGACCAGGGCGTTGCCTAGTCGCTCCCTCCATCCGTCACCTTCGCCCGCGCCCTCTCGATCTTGTCAGGATCCGTTCCACGGGCCCTGACGAGGTCAGGCTGGGCTTCTGCCCAGGCACTCCTCTTGCCCTCTTCATCTTCCCCTGTAGTTCCTAGGGGGAGAGGGACAAGGAAGGGGTTACGGGGCATTTATCTTTTTTCCTAGGGGGAGAGGGACAAGAAAGGGGTTACGGGGCATTTATCTTTTTTTAGCCTAAAAAATGTAGGCACTTGCCAAACTTTAGTCTTAAATATGTAATCTTCTTTATCCATGTTTATGCTCTGTAATATCTGCACTCATTTATCCGCATATTAATGAAAAAGACAAGCCTTGCCGGGTACTTGTGCATGTATTATGTCCATGTAGAGGTGGAATGCCTCTATACGTTTGAGTAAACAAGTTTCCACGACAAGCTATCCTGTCGGTACTTTTCGTTTATTGCCGCGGGCTTGGCCTGCCGGGCTCGAAACTAGGAAAAGGGACCAGCCCCCCGTCAAACCCACTCCGTCAAAGGCCACTACAACCACCTCGACCGAAGCAACGTTCGAGTCAAAGGATGGGAGCACCCATGCTTCGAAGGTGACGAGGTTTCTATATGCACAAGTTTGCTCCTTACAGAACATGTATGGATAAGAAGGAACTTATCTGTTTGGCTTGTCGGGGACCGATATGTAGGCTTGTTTTCGTTTCTTTTTTTCGGGACCGAGTCCGCGGCAAGAGCCCTATAGTTTAGTGTAGAGGAAAACAAAGCTACATATGACCTTATCTACATGATCATGCCATGCTCATGTTATGCTATGCATGCGTGCAAGTTTTTGGGACCCCCAGCGCTTCGTTTATTTATCTGCTGCTCAGGGTCTGCGCCTGGCTTTGTACAAAGGGTTACATGCAGCATCGGCAAGGCTTGTATAAAAGGGTGGCTGCCGGGCAGGGCCCAACAGCCGCGCCTTACGGGTAGAACTTACAAAGATGCTCAATGTTCCATGAGTTTTGCAATTGAATGCCATCTTCGGTCTCCAGACGGACTGCGCCGGGTCTGGAGACTTGTACTACCCGGTAAGGGCCTTCCCACTTCGGCGTCAACTTGTTTGCACCCTTGGCGGACTGAACGCGCCTAAGGACAAGGTCGCCTTCCTCAAGGCTCCGGGCATGGACCCTGCGGTTGTGGTAGCAACACAGGGCTTGCTGATAGCGTGCATCACGCGTAGCAGCCCGGAGACGGTTCTCCTCAAGGAGCACGACATCGTCATGCCAGTGCTGCTCTTGCTCTACTCAATCATAGACAAATACTCGAGGTGACCCGTATATGAGTTACGTGGGGATCACTGCTTCTGCCCCATAGACTAGGGAGAAGGGAGTCTGGCTGGTAGCTCGATTTGGTGTCTTACGGAGGGACCAAAGAACCACCGGCAGCTCATCGATCCAGCGCCTGCCACACTTCTACAGCCTATCAAATGTTCTTGTCTTGAGTCCTCGCAGCACTTCAGCGTTCGCCCTCTCAGCTTGTCCATTTCTTCTGGGATGGGCAACAGAGGCGAATGAAACTTTGCTTCCGAGGGTTTGAACGTATTGCATGAAGGTGCAGCTTGTGAATTGGGTGCTGTTGTCAGTGATGACTCTGGAAGGTACTCTGAAGCGGCACACCAATCCCTTCAAGAACTTGATAGCTGACTGTGTGGTTACCTTTCTCAGGGGCTCCACTTTCGGCGACTTTGTAAACTTGTCGATGGCAATGAACAAGAATTCAAAGCCCCCGGTAGCACGGGGAAAGGGGCCCAAGATGTCGAGCCTCCAGACCGAAAATGGCCATGACAAAGGAATCGTCTGGAGAGCTTGAGCAGGCTGATGGATATTCTTGGAGTGGAACTGGCAGGCTTCACATCTGGTGACTAGCTCAATCACATCTTGGAGGGCCGTGGGCTAGTAGAAACCTTGCCGGAAAGCTTTTTCAACCAAGGCTCTTGATCCAATATGGGAGCCGCACGTGCCTTTGTGTATCTCTGCCAACAGTTCTTTCCCCTCTTCCCGGCAAATGCACTTCAATTTCACACCGTTGGGCCTCCTTCTGTATATCGTGTCATCGACGAACTGATACATACTGGCCCTCCGGGCTACTCTTTCAGCTTCTTCTTGCTCTTCGGGAAGTTCTCCTATTTGGAGGTAATGGACTATGTGCCGTGCCCAAGTTGGGGCCTGAGACTCGACAACAAGGACCAGTGGCACCTCCTCATTCGTGGGAGCGCATGCCTCAACCGCAAGGACTGGTAGTTCGGTGGGAGGGTGCTGCTCACCGAGCGAAGGGCTTCGGGAAGCTCTGCCGGGAGAGGCTTGCCGGAGTCCAGTTTCCTCCTCTTTTTGGACATTGTTGCCAGGGACACGGAAGGTTGAGTCAGGTGGAGAACAAAAGTCCCTGGTTCCACAGGAAGCTTTTGCGCAGCGCACTTTGACAGATGATCAGCAATGCTGTTTTTCGCACGTGGCACGTGCTCTGTTTGCAATCCATCAAAGTGCTCATCCAGCTTTCTCACTTCCTCCACATATGCCTCCATCAATGGACTCTGATAATCCTTGTTCACTTGCCTCACCATGAGCTGTGAGTCTCCTCGAATGATCAACTTCTTAATCCCCAACTCTGTCGCGATTCTGAGCCCGGCAAGGAGTCCTTCATATTCTGCAATGTTGTTGGTAGCCTTCTCCCGGGGGAAATGCATCTGGACCACATACTTGAGTTGCTCTCTAGTGGGTGCGACGAGGAGCACGCTAGCTCCTGCACCTTGAAATGAGAAGGCACCATCAAAGTACATGATCCATTCTTGGGGCGTTTCCTTGCTGGGGATAACTATTTCCAACGCCTCTTCGTCTGGGGTAGGTGTCCACTCTGCAATAAACTCCGCCAGTGCTCTGCTCTGAATGGTTGACGTGCTCTCAAAACTCAAACCAAAGCTTGATAGCTCCAAAGCCCATTCCACTATTCTACCAGTGGCCTCCGAGTTCCTCAGTTTGCGTTGCAAAGGGGAATCGGGTGACAACTGTGATCTCGTGGGCTTGGAAGTAGTGGCGCAGTTTCCTTGAGGCCATGACGAGGCCAAAGATTAAGTTTTGCACGCCAGAGTACCTTGATCTAGCCGCCTGCAACAGGGAGCTGACAAAGTAAACTGGCCGCTGCACCACCTTCTTCCTTGCCGTAGTCTTGGGATTGCCTTCGCTTCTCTGCTCTTCTTTCTCTTGATCTGCGTCCAGCCTTGCCGTGACCGGTGCATTTCCTTCTCCGGGGAGGACAGTAGCTGCGGCTGCTCCTTCTTCCACTTCCCGTTGTGCCACCAGTGCTGCACTAACCACTTGATTGGTTGCCGCCAAATACAGCAGCAACGACTCTTGTGGTTTTGGAGCGACTAGGGTGGGAACAGAGGAAAGGTAAGTTTTTAAGTCCTGCAGCGCTGCTTCCGCCTCCGGGGTCCACTTCACGGGCCCTGCCTTCTTCAAGATTTTGAAGAATGGAAGGGCGCACTCGGCAGACTTGGAAATGAACCTACTCAGCGCGGCAACACATCCAGTTAGACGCCTCACGTCCTTGACTGACTTGGGTGCTTGAATCTGTTCGATTGCTCTGATCTTGTCGGGGTTGGCCTCTATCCCCTGGTGAGACACAAAGAAGCCAAGTAGCTTGCCGGAGGGAACGCCAAACACACACTTCTCTAGGTTCAGCTTCAAGTTGATCTTGCGCAGGTTTGCAAAGGTTTCTTCCAAATCCTGAATGCGTGTTGATCTATCCTTGGTCTTGACCACTATGTCATCCATGTAAGCTTCAATATTCCTGTGCAGCTGGGATTCAAACCCCATTTGCACTGCTCTTGCAAAAGTGGACCCAAGGCTCTTTAACCCAAAGGGCATCCGTACGAAGCAGTACGTGCCACATGGGCTTATGAACGCTGTCTTCTCCTCGTCTTCCTTGGACATGAATATCTAGTGGTACCCGGAGTAGGCATCCAAGAAGGAAAGCAGATCACACCCGGAGGTGGAATCCACGATTTGGTCGATGCGCGGCAAGGGGAAGGGGTCCTTCGGGCATGCTTTATTCAGATCTGTGAAATCTATGCACAACCTCCATTTCCCATTCGCCTTGTGCACTACCACTGGATTCGCCAACCATGTTGGGTGCAACACTCCTCTGACCAAACCAACTGCGTCAAGTTTCTTGATCTCTTTGGCGATGAACTGCTGTCGCTCCAAGGCTTGCTTCCAGACCTTCTGCTTGACGGGCCGGGCATGAGGGCAGACATCAAGGTGGTGCTCGATTACCTCCCTGGGAACACCGGGGATGTCGGATGGTTGCCAAGAAAACACATCGACATTCGCCCATAGGAAGGCAACGAGCATGCTTTCCTATTTGTCGTCAAGGGTGGAGCTGATAGTGAATGTACCATCAGCGCCAACCAGCCCTGCCGGGACCTTCTTCATAGTGGGTACAGCAACCTTGGATCTTTTGCTAGTAGAACTCTCCGACAAATCATCGATGGGTGCATCGTACTCCGGAGAGGCGCGCTTCCCGGATTCCTTGCCGGTATCCTTGCTAGCTTTTCTCCCTTGTTTATTTTCCTTGGCGGGGACTGCGGCTTCCGCGGCCTCAGCAGCGAACGCATCCCGGTACATCTTGTCCACGCATATAATTGCGTCCTTCTTGTCTGATGGGATAGAAATGACGCCCATCAGTCCTGGCATCTTCAGGGTGTTGTATGCATAGTGGGATGCCGCCATGAACTTTGCCAGGGCAGGTCGCCCAAGTATCCCATTATATGGCAACGGAAGCTCGACCACATCGAACACGATCTTCTCAGTCCGGTAGTTCAATTCCCCTCCAAATATCACCGGCAGCGTGATCTTCCCCTTTGGACAACTCCTGCTGGGGTTGATTCCTTGAAACGTGCCAGTAACCTTGAGCTCTTCATCGGTTATCTGCAACTTGCTGAATACCTTGGGGGAAATCAGATTCAACCCGGCCCTGCCGTCAACCAACATCTTTGTGACCTTGAGGTTGCGGATTGTTGGTGATACCAACAACGGCAAGCACCCTACCGCGGTGGTGCGGTCAGGGTGATCCTCTTCATCAAAGATGATGGGCGTGCGAGACCATTTGAGTGGTTTCCGTGAATCTGCCGCTGGCTCCACAGCATTGACCTCACGCGCCCATTGTTTCAGCTGGCGGTGAGAGGAGTGCAAGGATGCACCCCCGTCAATGCATAGGGCGTCAGTGGCCTTCTGAAACTCTTGCTCACTGGTTTCCTCTTCATCCCCTTCATCGCTTTCGTCACCACATTCCTTCTTCTCATGGCCTTTAGCAGGTTTCCCTTGGTGTTGAGGGACCTTGCCGGGGCGGCCCCCTCGGCAGCCTCGGCCCTTCCCGCCAACGCCATCTTGGTCTCTTTCCTTGTTGCACTTCTCGTACTCAGCTTTTTGCTTCTTGACGAGTTGCTCAACTTGATGACACTCTTGGAGATCATGGCCCTTGGTTCGATGGATCTTGCAGTACGGCCTGCCAGCCTTCCCAGCCTTCTCGACAGCCGCAGCCTCCCGGCAGTCGGCGCACGCGGCAACTTCCTTGCCGGGGGCTTCGGCCTTGGCCTTCTTGCCGGTACTAGGAGTACTCGACCCCTCGACAGCCAGCACTACTTTCTCCTTGCGCTTCTTGTTGCGCTTCTTGTTCTTCTTCTTCTGGTTGGCGGCGTTGTCGTCATCTTTTGAGTCAACATGGACACCATCCTCTTCTCCGGGGAGACGCCTCCCCTTCTCCGTACGGGCACACTTATCCACCAAGGTGTAAAGCTCGTTCACAGTCTTGGGCAACCGGATGTTCATCTTGGAACGTATCCTGTGGTTGCGTACATTGGACTGGAACGCGGCAATCACAGCTGCCGGGTGGATATCTGGAATGTTCCTGTGCACCCGGCCGAACCTCTGCATGTACTTCCGCAAACTCTCCCCTTCCTTTTGTGGAAGGATCTGCAAATCGCTGGGCCGCCCTGGTTCTTGATGGCCACCTGTGAAGGCACCAACAAACTCGTGGCACAGGTCAGCCCAAGTCGAGATGGAGTTCTCCGGCAAGTGCATCAGCCACGACCTCAAATTTGGCTTGAGCGCCAAAGGGAAGTAGTTGGCGAATATCTTTTCATCTCTTCCTCCGGCGGCTTGAACAACAATGGTGTAGATGCTCAAGAACTCTGCCGGGTTCAGTCTTCCATCATATTTTTCTGGTATCTCTAGCTTGAACGTACGGGCAGATGGCCAACGGACTTGCCGCAGCTCGTGAGTGAAGGCAGGTATCCGTCTCCACCGGGCGCAGGCTCGTCGATGTTGGGGCCATTGCACCTGTCAGAATGGCGGTGGGTTTCGCGGCACCATTCTATGGTGACGCGCGCGTCTTCCCTCCGCCTATCCTCCAGGACTCGCCGTTGATCTTGACGGGCTCGAGGATCAGATGAAGCCATCGACACCTTGTCGTGTTCTTGGTTGTGTGGCTCTGGCTGCGGCCCCTGCGCTGGCTGTCGTGGGGGGGGGGGGACTGCACCATAAGGTTGGCCCCTTCAGCACGGCCAGTGGCTCGGGCCGCTGTCGCTGCCTGCGAATGCCGTGGCGAGCCCGCTCGTTGTGATCCCCCTACCTCAGCGAAACCAATCAAACTTTGAATGGTGGCTCTCCATTAATCCATTTGGTCGGCCGCTGGTGGGAATCTCAACAGGAGCTGGGCTCGCGTCATGGCTTCCGAAGCAGTACTTGGCATGGACGATGACGCAGATCGCGACGTCGCCCGACTCCTGACGGTACCGGTAGTGGCGGCGTCGCGCTCTCGTCGTCGCGAGCTAGTCGCGAGGGTGGCGTGACGGCGAGAAGGACGCACTTGGGGGTTGACAGCCCTGTTCGGAGCTTCGTCTTGACAGCACCCGCATCAGGGGCAGCTAGGAGGTCGTGATTCGCGCCAGAGCAGGCGCCATCGCTGCAGCTGCGTTCTCCAGTGAGGTGGAGAGGCGGAGATTGGATGTTCTCCCCTCCCGCATCTTGTGGAGCGTGGCCGCTAGGGTGATGTTGATGCTGTCCTCCTCCGGCGCCTCCTGCTCCCACCTCAGCTGCGGGGGGAACGATGACGGCGCCGCCTGCGCCGGTCATGTTCCCTGTGGCGTCTGCGTCCCCCGACGCCACCGCAGCCCCCATGGGATCATTGGCTGCATGTGAGGGGGCCTTCAAGGTGGAAGGACGGGCTGCTGTGCCGGTCTTTTTCTTGGGCGCCATGGATGATGACGCCGCCGTCGAAGAAGAACGGCGATGAAGATTGATGCGCTGCTTACGTCCTCGGGTTCGCATAAGCGCTTCCCCCTACCTGGTGCGCCAAAGATGTCATGGTTTGACACGATCACCTATGGGCCATCGGCCCCTTCGTGGTTCGGCAAGGGGGAAGGGCACGTTGCACAAAGAGCGGAGGCCGTAGAGCAGCACGGCAATGGTGACGCGGGTGGTTTTACCCAGGTTCAGGCCGTCGCGAGGCGTAAAACCCTACTCCTGCTTTGGTGGATTGGGTGGAGGACCGTGACGAACGCGCAACACTCAAGCCCGGCAAGGTTGCCTCGGGGAGAGTAGCTACGCGCGTATGATAGTACAAGGGTCCAAATCCTTTCTAAGGTTGCCTCGGCCCTCCTTTTATAGGTAAAGGGGTTACCACAGTGGCAAAACAGTCATTATCCAGTGATTAGATAGCCACAGTGCTATCATACCTAACTCTGCAGACAGGACAAGGTGCATTAAATGCACTGCTCGCCTGTCTGCGTGACATGTCCCTGGACGGGTGTCATTTAGAGGTGATCTTCCTTAGAAATGGCTGCCACGTGCTGAATGACAGCCACTTAATCACTTGGGGGCTCGACACCGCACCGATAAGTGACCGGCGTTGCTGTGAGATGGAGCGGCGGAGCCTTGGCAGGGAAGCAGGCCGTCGGCGCCCCGGCAACCCTTGCCGGGGAGGTCTTGGGACTTGCCCTTGGGGTGGCCTCGACCTGACCAGGCTCGCCTGCCCGGCAAGGGAGACTTTTCCCTTGGTGATATCTTGTTCCTTCGGCTTGTCTTGGTCTTCTTGATCCGCCATTTGATTTCTCAAAGAGCTATTTCTTCTGCTTGGCCTTGTCTCGTTGCTGCAACTTTGCCCTTGAGCCTGTGTACAGTCCGGGCAACATACACCAGGGTTTGTTGCACCGACATTCGGTAGTATTCGATAATTTATTTAGATGTGAAATAATATGGTGTGCGATTATTTAGTTGGTCCGGTAGTATTCAGTAATTTATTTAAATGTTAAATAATATTGTGTGTGCTTATTTAGTTGTTTCGGTAATATTCCGTAATATATTTAGATGTCAAATATTTAGGTGTGTGAATATTTTTAGTTGCTCCGGTAATATTTCGTAATATATTTAGATGTCAAATATTTAGGTGTGAGAATATTTTTAATAATTTTCTATTTTGAATACTTTTTTAGGTCAGCAGAGATGTCTGATGTGTGAAGTTCGTATTTTGCTACGGTCCTGGTACTGTCCAAACAAATGAGATGGCAGCTGATCTGAGTGATTTTCAGTACATAGAGGTGCCACTAACTGCCCCTCAAACATGGTATGTTAGTCAGTTGGAAGAATGGTTGACAGGATGTTTAGGGCTTAATACTGAAACACACAACATCGGTGTTCATGCATTATGGACCCGGTCAAGTTCAACCGTTTACTTTTATTTGAGGCCAATAGAGCAGGAGTCTCAGTGGGTGCGCTGGTTACAAGGTTGCGAAAGTAGGGGATGCAATCCCTTGCCTTAGTTCTTCCCGTCGTGAAGGAGGTCAGTGCACCTGAAGGCGAGGGTGGTTACGATCCTGGCCAGAGCAGTGAAGGGATGCATTTATCTATGTCATATTTTGTGTCAAATGTCGGAGATGATGGTTACGAACCAGGGCAGAGTAGTCAGGTAGAAGGAGGAAATGCCAATGGTTATTACAGTGGTGAGGCGGACACTGACGAGGTAGATTGGCACATGCAAAACCAGATGCAAGATGAAGATACATATGGTGATAGTGGTCATGCCAATGATTCGGATGAGTCAGATAAATAAGAGAACGCAGAGGAGGTGCCGAATCATGCATCATGGAATCAGGACTGCTCATCTGCAATGACTGTGAACGATGGCCATGATTCTGCCTGGCAATATCACCAGAACAACATTGCGATGGGTGCTATGTACCCCAACAAGGAAGCTCCGAAGGATGCAATCATTAAATGGGCAATGTCCACACAAAGGGTTTTCAGAGGTGAGGTGGCAAGTCAGAAATACTTGACAATGGTATGCAAGAACATACATTGTCCCTCCAGGGTGCATGGCTATCTCCCTAAGTATGGCACAAGTTGGGTGATCGGTGACTTAGTTCATCACACTTGTCTTATTCCCTGTCCTATCATCCACGCTTATTGCTCGGTTGCTTTACAGCGAGATAGTGGAGAGCAAAGGGATGGAAGTGAAGGCTATCCACACAAAAGTCTTCGTCAGTTCAAGTACAAAATTTCTTATGGCAAGGCTTGGGGGCTAAGCATAAGGCGCTTGAGACTAGATTTGGTTCTTATTTCGATGCATATGACTCTGTTGTCCGGCTCCGCCACACACTGCAGGACTGAAATCCTGGCACCTATGTCGACATCCATGGCCTCTTCATGCCAGAGTTCCCAACTGTGAGGGTGCTGCATCGACTGTTCTTCTCTTTTAGTGTATGCATCGAAGCTTTCAGTCATTGTCGACCAGTGATATGTGTAGATGGCACTTTTCTCACTAGCAAGTACAAGGGTCAGATCCTGATAGCCATTGGTCAAGATGGCCAAAATGAAGTAGTCCCACTCACATTTGCTTTTATGGAGAGCGAAAACATTGAAAGTTGGACATGGTTCTTCAGGCAACTGAAAATAGTAGTTGTGAAGGATAAGCCGAATGTGTGCATCCTTCATGACAGGCATGCAGGTATACTCAGTGCGATAAAGAGACTGACAAACCTTAGTCCCGAGGAACAAACTCCATGGCAAGACTTGCAGAGCCGTTGGTGCATGCGCCATCTGGGGGCTAATTTCTTCTCGCGGTTCAAAAATAAGAACCTCATGAATCTATTCAAAAAACTCTGCAAGCAGAACCAGCTATGGAAGTACAATTTGTTACGTGGCAGACTTAATGTGTGCATGCAGAGACATGTTAGGGATAGGAAAGCTGCACGAGATGCAGCTGTGAGGGCACATGTTGCAGCAGTAGCTACACAATTAGCAATAGGAACAACGGCCGTGGAGGAGAAGTATGTTGGGCTTTGTGACTTGCCAGAATTTGACCCACCTGGTACTAGGAGAAGGCTTGGGAGGACGATTAAAACCTTTGATCAGTGGATAGAGCATGAGCCTCTAGAGAGGTGGTCTTTGCTGCATGACACACATGGAGCAAGGTATGGTGGCATGACTACCAACCTTGCTAAAACATATAAGTTTGTCCTTAGAGGAAATCGGGCCTTGCCACTTACAACCATCGTTGAGGGTATTTTCTATGGAATGGTGAAGTATTTCAGAGATAGACATCAAAGAGCAGAGCAACATATCATGAACAACCCAAGCACACATTACTGTAAAAGGGTTATGAAGTACATGGATGAAAAGATGGAAAAAGCTAGGTCACACACTCTAGACGCCATCAGAAATCAAGAAAAAAGGTTTGATGCCCGCTTAGCAAACAACAAAATTCAGATGTGCGAATGAGCTGAGGACGCATGAGGTGAAAATTGGAAATGAAGTCTGGCCAATGTGTGAGCGTACCTGCAACAAACCGAAGTTGCTTAACCTACCTAGCTCCCATGTACTTGCTGCTTGCGGGCAGCTAGGAATGGACGCAATCTCATTCGTGTCTCCATATTTTCAGAAAGAGTCCGTCCTCAATACCTGGAGGTGAGTTGCTAGGATTTCGATCAATGGGTAACTTCAACACCGTCAACCCTGTTGAAAGGTGGTATATTCCAGACCCAGGGAATATGCGTACAAGTAGAGATAGACGACAGTGTCAGTGCATCTGGAATGATATGGATGAATCTGAAGCAAGAGGCCCCACTAGGCAATGCATTCTATGCAATGAATTTGGCCATAGGGATACTAATTTTCCCACTTTCATCACTGCCAGTGGTACCGGGCGTGGACGAGGCAACCGGGGACGAAGAGGAGGAAGAGGAGGAAGAGGGAGAGGAAGAAGCTAGGCTACGTTGAAATTTATATTAAGTATGACTCTATGTTGAAATTTGTATTAAGTATGACACTATGTTGAAATTTGTATTAAGTGTTGCACTATATTGAAATTTGCATCCAGTATGGCACTATGTTGAAATTTGTATTAAGTGTGGCACTATATTTTAAATATGTATTATGTGTGGCACTATGTTTTAAATTTGTATTGTGCATGCAACTATGTTGAAATAAGTGTAGGAATGGAGGGAATGTGGTTGCTTAATACAGACAGTGTTAGTAAGCATCATGCTGCGATATTACGTGAGCACAGGCTCGATCCCCTGGTCACTCGCACTCCTAAGGAAAAACGAAGGATACAACCGGATTGGGTTGATCGGTATGTGTTTTATTTATTTATTTCAAGCATGTATATTAATGGGACACACTAACTGAATTGTTCTGATATGCAGGTTGAAATGGGATGGGCTTTTAGCTTTCGCGCGTTTGATTGACACCACATAAACCTCCACATGCCTCGCCATTGACACCTCTTTGCTCACCTGCTTAGTGGACCGATGGAGGCCTGAGACCCACACGTTTCACTACCACTGGGGAGAGATGGCTCCTACTCCGGAGGATGTGTCACTTTCGCTGGGACTACCGTTGGCGGGTCCTGCCATAGGACCATTGGAGGCACCGGCTGGTTGGGAGCTAGATATTGCACTTTCCAGGGTGTTTATGACCGTGCTCCGGCTCTTGCGTCGGAGCATAACGGACCTAAGTATGATTGGTTGCTCCATTTCTAGGTTAGTTCCCCTGCCTCATATCTTTCATTTGTCATGCATCTGGTTTTACAGATACCTTTGCTATTTACTAATACCTTCTCTTTACTCAATATAGATCCAGAAGTTCCCGGGGTATCCAGGAGTCCCTTTCAATGCGACACAGATCATTCGCAGCCTGGAGGCATACCTATTGTGGCTTCTCGGCAAGGTGATGTTCACAGAAAACCATGTCACCACTATTAGCGCGCGCTACATCCCTATTGCAGTAGAGATCGCGAGAGCTGAGGCGCCGGATCAGATCACACAGAGGAGTTGGGGTTCGGCGGTCTTAGCGGCTACATACTGAGGTATGTGCAGTGGTTGCTAGCTTGCGATGCAGAAGTCAACCTTTCTTGGATGCCCTCTATTTTTCCAGCTGTGGTCGTGGGAGAGGTTCTCTACAGGACGACCAAACATACGTGTTGAGAGCCTTTGGGCCACCTGTTTGATGCTGAATGCATCGACATGCCTACTTTTGGTCTATGTTAGACATGTCACAAGGTATGTCTCATGTTATAATTTAGGGCCATTTGCATTTCAGCCCCTAACTCGAACCACCTACTCAGATTTACCCCTAAAAAAATCATGTGCTCAAATTTCCCCCTCTTCCGTTAAGTGCAGTTATAGAAATGCCCTTCAGTATATTTTCCGTCCAGTCAAAGGCCTTTGACCGTTAGATTTTTCTACACGCGCACTTAACGGTCAAAGGCCTTTGACTGGACAGAAAATGTATGGAAGGGCATTTCTATAAGTGCACTAAACGGAAGAGGGGCAAATTTGAGCATATGATTTTTTTAGGGGTAAATCTAAGAGTGGGTGCAAATTAGGGGCATAAATGTAAATGTCCCTATAATTTAATGCATCTTCTTTGCATACACTATGGCTGAAACTAACTTTTGTTTTGTGCAGAGACACTATGCTAGTGATCCGACTAGGCGAGCCTACACGGCATTAAACGAGCAGTTGGATACGTACACTGGGGTGATGTGGCAGCCATACATGCAATCAGCCATAGATGCAAGATACCCTGGCGATATGTCTGAGCTATGCACAAGAGATCAGGATTACTGGAGGACGACATCGAAGATCATCTTTGATGTCTTCGTCGAGGAGATGATCCAGCAAAGGGTTATGAGGCAATTTGGTCTTCGGCAGTTGGTTGAGCCTCCCCCTACAGAGAACCTGCTGCCAGTAGTAGTCCACAGGCATTGTCTACTTATTCAATGTTGGATTGTCTTTCACAATTGTCCATATTGAAGCATTAGTTAATTGTTGAACACACACCATAATTTTAGGATCACAAGGAAGGGGATGAGCAGGACACAGACTCAGTGGCTGTAGAGGCTTCAGCTGTACATTATAGAATGGGAGACTGTGACTACATGTCTCTGGAACGAGGATGTCGGGTTTGATCTCCGTGAATTCAATGCCTATTTGCAGCGGTACATGAGCGGAACACAAATACGCATCATTCAACACTCTCACCCATATGAGATACCGGCCCCTGCTACGTCAGATATGTACCCGAGCTATGATACTTCGGGCTCCATGCAGTACGCGGTAACATAAATTCTCTTTACCTAATGCATATAGTTGTTACATACTTTGGACAATTTCAGGCTGAGTTGACACACGAGCTTCACGATGAGATGACCAGCTTTGGACGTTCACTGTGGTCTGGACCTCTTCTTCCACATCGGCCTCTGCTCTAGCCCTGGGTGACGCGCATGCAGCAGAGGATACGAGCTGTCTACAAGGCTATCACGTGCACCCGCACTTCGGACGTTGTTCACCAGCAGCCCCTACAACGCCCCCCGCATCCCTCTACACAACAGCAGCAACCGCGTCTCTCCACATACCATCAAGAACCCACACAGCACCGACATCATCCGCGTCCACGTTTAGCACAATAGTCGACGACCAGGCCACCCCCTCCTGACCAGGCGGGAAGTTCGGCGTGGCAGCACCAGCAGCAGGGTCCCATGTTGGGCTTCACATTTCAGCCACACCCACAGCAGCAGGGTCCCATGTTGGGCTTCGTGTTGTATCCACAGCCAGCTCGTATGTCGCTTCGTAATTATTCTTTTCAATAACAATTGGGACTACGAATTTCTTCAGTACTTATGTTCCCTCCTGCAAGAGCCTACGGATATCAGGAGTCTATGTTCAGACATGAGGTGTCTATGTCCGGATCCGCATGGGAGAGTGATTAGGAAGGTGGGGAGAACATACAGGATTACATGTCGCAGCACAACGACTGGATGGGCATGTATTCGACTCCTCCACCAGGCCCCACACAAGATACACAGTATGACGAGGATGGGTCCGAGCTTCCTCTTCGTAATGTTAGGGTACCCCACAGGTATGGGTGGTCGACACCTGCACCTCCGCCTGAGCGCCAGGGTAGATGTCATCAGCGACGCTTCTCTCTATCAGTAGAGACATGACTATCTACTTATGTATGAGACATATGCCTATTCTATGTATGGGACAAATGACTATCTACTTATGTATGAGACATATGCCTATTCTATGTATGAGATGAATAACTATCTAATTATGTATGAGACATATGCCTATTCTATTTTAGTGCTCAGTTAGTTTAGCGGGGATAATTCTGATACTACAAACTAATTATCCAACATCGTGTAACAACTACAACATCAAATTAAGATACAACATAGTGATCCTACAATAAGACAGTACAAACAAATAATACAAGTACATCTGAATTAAACGGTAGGACTGAAACTACAAAATACAGCTTAAAAGCTACATGAAGGCATCATCGTCATCCTTCGTCGATGCGAAACTCTTGCCCTTCGACGATGCGGTAGTCTTGGCCTTGGTGCTCGGCATGAAGATATCGTCTTCGTTACCGCTCCATAAAAAAGTATGTTCTACTGCATACTTTAGGTATGATTCACTCTTATGCTTTTGCTTCTTCCATCTTCCATGCAACATGAGAAGTTCTTTCCGTATCTCCTCAAAGGTCCTTGAAGGCCACACACACCTAGTTAATGCGTGACCCAGCTCATTCAGTAGGGTGTCACTGCTGATGAGTTCGTCCCATTGAACTATTCTATTGTCTCTCTTGAAATCGCCAGCTAAACACAGAAGACATTGGGACATTGTAGGAATGAAGTATGTCTACCAAAGGGGGGGGGGGGGGGTGAATGGGAGTTTTAAAATTCCTTCAGAAATCTCAAAACTCTTGGAACCCAGCAGCGGAGCGAATGAAAAACAAACTACAACGAGCTATAACTAAGTACCGAGTGGAAACTAAAACATGCAGCGAGACAAATGAGACGAAAGAAAACAGATCAAATGTAAATATGGGTAGCATAGGTAACCAGTGATGCTCAATGTCGACAGGGTATTTGTTCGACTAGTTTGTCCTTATGCACAAGGACTACGTCCGGTTGGAGGGGTTGTGAGTTAACACGGAAGATAAACTCTCTTCACCCTATTCTCCTCGACAATTGGTTCGTCAACCAATGCCGATCACTCGTGGTAGATACTTGAGGCGATCTCCTAACCTTTACAGACTTCTTCTTCAAGAACCACAATCACTCTTGGTCTCTGAAGAAATTGACACCTAACCGTCTAGAGAGTTTGCAACTCTCAAGAGTAATAGGCGGAGCGTACTAGACTTAGATTCGAGTGATGCTGAACCACTATCTAATTCTTTGGCTCTAGGGGTTTTCTCTCAGTGGATTTTAAACTCAAATCGCTCAGAGAGGGGGTTGCTCAATAATCTTCTCAGAATAAAATGGAGCAGCCACCGGACAAAGCCGGCGCGGGGTGGCTATTTATAGCCGTAGCCTTCCCTGGTGGGAAATGACCATTTTGGACATGCGTTCCAGCCACTGGCCAACTGACACATTTACAACGGTCGGATTTTGGAGCAACGGTAACATTACTTGAGGAACAAGCAATGCTAACTCCTCGATCTGAGACGAATCTCTCGCAGCGAAGAAGATCACAGTCTCTTGCTGACAAGTATTTGCTCGAAACACAAAGAAATTTCTCTCACAACTTTCATAGGATTTGGGTTTAGCATCAGAGAATCAAAGCTTCGAACTCTACACCCCTCTTAATAGTACGGTGGTCCTATGACTCAATAAATAGAAGAAGAACAACAAAATAAATGCTACGTCTTCACTTCGTCTTCAATCTTCTCGAACACAGTCATTTTCTTTGGACAGGCACTGAGCCAATTGCTTCACATCAGCAATTTTTGAGGGGTCACTCTTGTTATCATAATCTTCGGTGATAACCTTCACTGCAACGCAGGGAGATTACCTTCGTCATTTAACTCAAACTCCTCGTGATCTCAGGGACCTGTTACTCTATGTGCACTAGCAAACACATAAGTCCCATACTGTTTATGTCAACAAACTCCAAAACATAAGGGTCCTATCATTGCACCAACAATCTCCCCCTTTTTGGATGGTTGTTGACAAAACAAATAATCATCGAAGTGAAGATAGATAAGTGAAAAGTAAGTCGAGCAAGAGTGAAATAGTGTTACTTGGCACGATGATGAAATAGACTCCCCCTAGATGTATGCAGGGTTATAGATATGAGATAAAATTCTCCTGCAATTTATTGAAGTATATAGAGGAAATTTCAATCATACGAGATAATGATTCACACTGATGACATATATTCCATCAAGACTGTAGTGCAATCATTCATAACTTCTGATAATAATTCCACCTACAAAACAAATGCTTCGAGAGAAATAGCGCAGCAGGCGGGGTTATTAACATTACAACATAGGAGTTTTACAACATAGGGCAGATAGGTTTTAAGGCAAGTTCCAAATCTCACACGAAACCAAACCAAATAAACACAGAGAGAAAATCTATCAAAACTCGATGTAATTCTCCCCTTTTTGTCAACTAGTGTCAAAAAGGTGACGAAGAACATGAGTGCAAAAGCTGTGAACTTGATTCACTCGGTGGCATCTCCAGAAGAACTCTCGGAAGAGACTTCAGCTTCGGAAGTGACTGCCTCAACTTCATTGTCAACAGCAGCAGATTTTTCTTCAGGAACAACAGTTTGAGGCTGAGATGATGAAGGCACATTGGAATCAGCCACTTGAGTAACACGTGAAAGCACATTTCCTTCAGCTGGTTTCTCTGTTGGTGAGGTAGATTTAGATTCTTCGAGCAATTTGCGAAGCTTAAGGTGAAGAAGATCAGTTGTTGGCTCACGAGCAGGTAGAGGAGGTGTAATGCGATCTTGGAAATCTTCAACAGAAAAACCTTTGTCAATAAAGTCATGAAGTTCTTTGAGATTTATGGTCAGGAGTTGTTTTTCGGTGAAGAACTTGCAAAGCAATTTCCAGAGACGCTTCTTGTTCTCGGCCGCAATCATGTGCATGACTTTGGTTCGATTGTTGATTGCATTTAGCTCGGCAGCAAGATGTTCTTTCTCTCGGCGATCATCAGCCATGTGCTACAACAACAACTGTTGTGTGCGCAAACTCACTTCGAGTTGCGACGGAGGTTGATGAGATATTTGTCGACCGCGCTGAGCCAGACGTGGCCCATCGAATGCTTTGTGATAATCTTGAGGGCTTGACATGGGTGCTTTACCCGAAGAAATATCTTCCATAACTTGCAGGGTATCACGCACTGGAGGAATGAAGCTTTTATGACTAACTTTTGCCAAATATTCTATGCACATTATAAGATCAACCACTTTCTGGATCCATGGCGCATAAACTTTGAGGCATTTTGGATGCTGAGCAGAATCCTTCAAGATACACAAAAACATGTCCTCGACATCAAAGACATATCACTTGGAGATTGCATTGATGGCATTTCGAAGAACATCAGAGATGACATTATCTGTATTCATCCCGCCCAGAGGGCAAATGGTATAGGTGAGCAAATGGTATAAAGTCTGATTCTCGAATGTCAAATGCTCAGGCAAGGGAGGACCATTGTAGTCATGAATCTTTTCTTTATCCATGGTGCATCGAAAGATTTCATCTGAAATGACATCAATGTTGTGCACTCTAATTTCAGTTTTGCCATGCTCGAACCGAGGGAAATGAAAATGTGAGACAAAATCTGTTGATGTGCATTTGATGCATTTCCCTTCGGTCATCCACTCCATGATCCACTTTGAGCTATCAGATTCATCACTAGAGATGTACAAGGTTGCATAGAACTGAAGTATGATTTCTCTGTTCCACGGATATTCGAATGCAAAGACATTTGTGAGGCAAAAATCTTCCAGATCTTGCAGTAATTGATCAAAACAGCCAATACTCTTCATAGCTGAGATGTCCGGGAAGTCATGAGGAAATATCTTTCGGCTGTCATAGAGAATTCGAGAATAATACATTGCCTGTTCTTTTGTCCAGAAATGAGGCGATTTAGAGGTGCGTGGACCTTTATACAGACTTTCTTGAAAGAACTAGGGATGTGTATTTCGATTGAAAAGTGGCCCTTTGGCGCCAGCAGCAGCCGAGAACAAAGGTAGTTGTTCACAAGGATATGGATATTTGAGTTCATCTTTGACTGAAATCACTTCATCTCCATATACTACGGAGTCTGTATGATGAGTAGAAACAGATTTATTTGCAGACAGACCAACATTTGAAATTCTTTGCGCTATGTCGATTGACAATTGCAGTTGAGATGGAGCAAATGGCACAACGGCTGGAGCTGCGAAAACAGTGGGCAACGAAGCAGATTCCTTTTCGGTAGGCACTGGAGGTGGTTGCGATTTATCTATGGGAACCTGTTGTTGTTGATGAGTTGGAGGAGCCTAAACATTCAGTGATGCACGAGCTGGAGAAGCTTGGGGTTCGGAGTGAGGGATTTCACCTTCTTCAGAAACAACTTGCTGAGATGGAATTTCCACTCTAACAGGGGAGGCCAGAGGCACTGGTTCAGTTGGCCTTGGCGAGGGAGGTGCATCGTGACTTGAACATCAGGTTGCGAAGGAATATCAGGCTCAGGAGAGTTTTCTTTCTGAGGCTGAGCTTCACTGTGGTCAGGTGATATTTCTGTCATAGCAGGAGGATTATTTTTCTTTGCAGTTTTCTTTCACCTCTTCTATGTCTGCTGAGCAGTTTGATCAATGTGTCCCTTGACAAGATCATTATAGCCAGTGACTTGTGCTTGATGCTCAATGCAGATCTTCTGAACAATATCATCAAGATCCGAGTGAAAGCCCAATCTTCTACCGTGGAGGATAGTCATATCCTGATTAATATCCATGTAAGATTCTTCAAGTTGTTTAATGACAAACTTGGAAGATGCAGTTTTAATTCGACCATCAAGGTCATTGAGTTCGGCAGTGAGGGTGTTGATTTCAACGGAATCTTCTCTTATGTCTTGAACAACAACAGATGCTTGTGAAATAACTTCAGAAGGAATTGGCAAAGATGCCACTAGACCATCGAATGGATTTTCCACGAACTTGTCAAGCTGCTCCATGATGAATACATGATTGCAATAATGAGGAGCATCAGATCGGACATCAATCTATGCAACCGGAGCAGTTTGCACTGGAACTTGCTCGAATGGAGGCATAGAAGCCAATGGTTGTGTCAAAGTAGGAGCAAACTGAGCAGCTTTTTCCTTCGGTACAACATCTTGAGGAGCTGTTTGCTCGGTGGTTGGAGCCTTGATTTTCTTCATTTTTGGCTTTGGAATTGGTTCGCCTGGCTTGGCAGTGCCGACAGGAGCATCAACTACCAAATCCTTCAAGTTATTGCCTCAGGATGAGGAGTGGTATTCACAGAATCCCTCATGGTGACAGTGGTTGGTGGAGTTTTTCAAGCTTTCTTTGGAGGTGCTATTGGAACAGTACGAGCCCAAAGATCAGGCAGCACCGTAGAAGTTGTGATGTTCACTTGCTCACTGAGAGTAGTATCAACTTCCTCTCTTGGGAGCGGTGGATCATCTTTATCGGAAGAATTGCTTTCGGCATTTCTGTCGGTTGGTTCAGCCGACCTCTTCTTCGGTGCACTCTTGCACCTTGCACTGGGATTAAGTTTGTGTTTGGAGCGTCCTTCAGATTTTCCTTTAGCCTTTTTATTCTCAACATCATCTTTGAGAAGGCGACGATTTTCTTCTTCACGAGCTTTTTCTTTTTCAGCCTTCTTGGCTCTCTTAAGGGCATTCTTCTGACGCTTAGCCAGTTCATCAGGATAGGATTCGGGAGTGCAAAGGGAGGACTGATGAGCATTTGGTGGTGGTGGTGGTCTCTCCTGGGGATCACTTGCTCGAATGAGACCAATTTTACGGCAGTCACCCCATGGAGGATGAAAAGCAAAGTTCTTTGCAAACCGAGGATTAATCATTTCATAGTTGAACCATTTGTGCACCCAGTGGCGTCGAATCCTTTGTAGACGCTTGTCTCTTTCTCGTTTTGACTCTCCTGGAACAGTGATATAATTATCATGAGAGATGTATTCAGCTGAATTTGCGTATGGTTGTCTGCCACCCTTCTTTTTCTTCAGGGCATCTTCTTCTTGCTCGTCAGCACTTGGCACATTTCTTTTTCTCTTGCCAGTTGCTGGGCCTACTGTTGGACCCTTTGCATTTGGTGCTTTTGACTCATCTGCTGTACCAAAGATAACCTCTTCTTCATCAGCCATGCTCATTGGTCGAGCAGAATCTTCAATAGACTGCATATACCTGTGAATAAGAATAGATGCGAGGGAAAATGGGGACAGGGTTACGAATGCTCACAGCGAAGATTTTTCGAACGAAAACATTTTGATGAAGGATTAGATGCAGACTTTGAGAGATGTTTTGAATGAAGGAAATGTATAGAACGAACTAGTAGGTTCAAGGAAAATACTAGTCAGCGTGCTTAGCATCCCATTCATGCGAGACATAACACAAACCCTAGATTTGAAAATTTTGGATGCGAGGGACAACTACAAACCACATCCCCACAAGATACCTAAGCAGTTAAGATCTAAGATATGCGGTAAAAACAGAAAATTTTAACCATGGAAGAACTCGAATGAGAAGAATGGAAGACCGAGTTCGCACTACACATACCCTAGCTTGGTGATGTGCAGCAGCTACGGCGGCGGGGGGAAGAAGATGTCCCGCAATGGCAAGGAAAGATTCCGGCGACCACTTTTTGGCAGCAAAGCGGCGAAGGGATCGTCGGTGTCGAGCTCAAGGAGGAGCACTATGGTAGGGCTTTGGAGGAGACGGTGGTGAGGATGAAGAGAAGTGGATGAGGCAGCAGTGGTACGGCAGTATTTATATGCAAGGGAAAATAACCGCGTCGAGTGAATCCGATCGAATGGCCACTATCGAGAGACTATTGCTATTCAACGGATAGGATGGGGTGGCATTTGATGGATTGCACATGGCAACCATCATAAAAGATCGTGGTCCTGACTTGGGCGGGAAACCCCATATTTTGGATAGCTTTTGCCAAAACAGATTAAATTCGGACCTAATCTTTATCGTGGTCAAGGACACCAGATAAAGTTCCAGTACCAGATGAAATTGAGCATTCATAACAAAACAACATAGACTGGAAGAGATAGAACAGAGGGAAACCAGGGTCCTAGGCATTTTACTCAGGTAAAGAAACACAAACACTCGAAAGAATAGCTATGAGAGAAATGCATTTGGACTAACACAAAATCTTTCGATCGAAAAGAAACTCAATGAAAGAAAATTGTGGTGGCGTGACCCACAGTATAAGAACTGTATGACCCCGAGCATCGTACAATTATCATGGCACCCGGTTAGTCTAGTTCTTCGTTAATGTATGCACTCTCAGAAAGAAAATTTCACTTTGTCGAAATTTTCAAACTCTTCGAGTGTTGTGCACCCATTCCTCCTAAGATGTGGAAGTGTTGGCACGTGTGCCAAATCCATCTTACTGCACGTTTGCGAAGTCTAGGATATTTAGCCCACACCGTAACGCACATAATCTTTTCTCATCGAGAGGCTTGGTGAAAATATTAGCGAGATTGTCTTCGGTATTGATGTGATTGATAACAATATCCTCTCGAGCAACATGATCGCGAATGAAATGATGTCCAATGGCAATATGCTTGGTGCAAGAATGCTGCACTGGATTATGTGCAATTTTGATAGCACTCCCATTGTCACAATATAAAGGAATCTTCTTAACCTTGATGCATAATCCTTTAGAGTCTGCTTCATCCACAATAACTGAGTGCAACAAGCGCCAGCAGCAATATATTCGGCCTCAGCCATAGAGAGAGATACACATTTCTGCTTCCTTAATGACCAACATACTAGTGATCTACCGAGGAAATGGCATGTCCCCGAAGTAGATTTTCTGTCAACCAAGTCACCTGCGTAATCTGAGTCTGAATAGCCAACGAGATCAAACTGTGCTCCCTTAGGATACCATAAACCTAAGGTGAGGGTGTGAGCCAAATATCTCAGAATACGCTTGACCGCTTGGTGATGCGATTCTTTTGGTGCAGCTTGATAGTGGGCACACATGCAAACACTCAACATAATATCAGTTTTGGATGCACATAGGTAAAGAAGAGAACCAATCATCGAACGATAAGCCTTCTGATCGTAATCCTTACCGTACACATCTGCGTCCAGCTTACCATTCGTGGGTATTGGAGTTTTGTAGCCCTTCATTTTGGAATCTTGCATTTTGAACTTCTTCAGACATTCTCTCAGATATTTTTCCAGAGATATGAAAATTCCATTTGCCTGTTGACATATTTGAAGTCCGAGAAAGAAATTAAGTTCACCCATCATTGACATTTGATATTTCTCGGACATCATTTTCCCGAACTCTAAGCTGCAAGCATTGTTAGTACAGCTGAAGATAATATCGTCCACATAGATTTGACATATGAATAGATCATTATCAACAGCACGAGTGATAAGTGTGGGATCAGTGGATCCTGGCTTGAACCCTTTATCAAGCAAAAACTTTTTCAAGGTGTCATACCATGCTCGAGGGGCTTGCTTCAGCCCAAATAGAGCCTTTTTCAACCTGAAAACTTTGTTAGGAAACTCAGGGTATTCAAAGCTAGGTGGCTGTCTAACATAAACTTCCTCATCAATTTCACCATTGAGGAAAGCACTTGTCACATCCATTTGATAAAGCAAGATATCATTGTAATTTGCATAAGCGAGAAGAATACGAATTGCCTCAAGGCGTGCGACAGGAGCATATGTTTCATCGAAATCAATACCTTCTACCTGTGTATACCCTTGAGCAAAAAGACGTGCTTTGTTTCTCACTACAATGCCATTTTCATCTCGCTTGTTCCGAAATATCCATTTTGTGCCGATGATATTATGCTTCTTAGGATTCGGTTTGTCAACCAATTCCCAAACATCATTCAGTTCGAATTGCACCAACTCCTCTTGCATAGCATTCATCCAATCTGGATCATTCATGGATTCCTCATACTTGGTAGGTTCTGCCAATGAAACAAAGGAGAAACTGCCACAGTAGTTAGCCAAACAAGTGCATGAATGAGTTGTGGGTCGATAACCTGGATTCTCGAGTTCATCAAGAATTAATGAAGGGTCAACGTGATTAGCCACTCGTGGATGAGGATTTTCATCTTGATGATCATTATCATTTTCATCAGCATCAGCATTTGTATCGCCATTCCCTTCAGGATTGCCATTGTGCTCGGCATTTGGATTTGGGTTGCCATTAGTATTCAGAGTGGCATTTGCTTCGGTAGTGGCTTGGTGAGTTCTGCTTCAAGTCATGGGGCCATCATCATCAGAGGACTCCGGTGCATTTCCTTCAACTGGCTTGACGCTCCCAAGAGCCATTTGCCGAAAGGCATCCGAAATTGGTGGTTCATCTATCACATTTGGCAGGTGCTCCTTTTGGGAGCCATTAGATTCATCAAACCGCATATTTACCGTTTCCATAACTTTCCCGTGGTGAGAGTTATAGACTCGATAAGTATGCAAGTTCGAGCCGTAACCAAGAACAAAACCTTCATGTGCCTTAGGTGCAAACTTGGAAGAACGATTCATATCACGAATGTAACAGGGTGCACCACAAACACGCAAATAAGAAACATTTGGTTTCTTGCCAGTGCTAAGATCATATGAAGTTTTCTTAAGGAACTTGTGAAGATAAACACGATTGATAACATGACAAGCAGTGTTAATAGCATCAGCCCAGAAACGAATGGGAGTTTTATACTCACTGAGCATTGTTCTCGCCATTTCAATGAGAGTTCTATTCTTTCGCTCAACAACTCCATTCTGTTGGGGAGTGTATGCAACTGAGAATTCATGAGTAATACCATTCTCATCGAGAAAATCTTCGATATGAGTATTTTTGAACTCAGTACCATTGTCACTTCTGACATGCTTGATTCACACATCATATTCATTCTGGGCCTTCTTAGCAAATCTTTTGAAGATGTCTTGGGTGCAGGTTTTGTCTTCGAGAAAGAATACCCAAGTATAACAAGAGAAATCATCAACAATAACAAGACCATAATGACTGCCATCGAAACATGCATAGTTTTGAGGCCCAAATAAATCCATATGAAGAATTTCTAGTGGTCTTGTTGTGGTCATAACAATCTTTGCTGAATGATGCTTCTTGGCCAATTTGCCAGCCTCACATGCAGCACAAAGATGATCCTTGTCGAATTTCACATCAAGAATGCCATGTAGATGATTTTTCTTCACTAGAGTCTGCAAATTTCTCATACCTGCATGACCAAGCCTTCGGTGCCATAGCCAACCTTCGGTTGCTTTTGCAAGCAAACAAGTTTGGATTGAGGGACCCTTAGAGAAATCCACAATATATAGATCACCTTTTCTAATTCCCTCAAAGACGAAGGAATTGTTAGAGGCCATAAAGACAATGCATTTGGATATGAAAAAGAGAACTAGCATGCCTCGATCACATAGCTTGCCAACTGACATAAGATTGAATCCAAGAGACTGAACAAGTAAAACATCATCAATGGACTTGTCTTTGGATATGGCAATTTTACCTAGCCCAAATACCTTTCCTTTGTTGTTGTCGCCAAAAGTGATATACTTCAGAGGAGAAGTAGTTAAGTTGGGGTCGATAAACAACGACTTGTCTCCGGTCATATGGCTAGTGCATCCAATATCCATTATACATTCGGTACACCCGGAGACATAGTCCTGCAGAAGAATTAGGCTTTCTTAATGTACCACATCTTTTCAGGTGGCTTCGAAACTGTATAGCGAGCATGATATGATTTCTTTCGGTAAACATAATTGTTGCTCGTGGAGGTGCGAGCATAATCGAAAGAGTAAGCATTGAACTTCCTTCCAGACGAATGAGTATAGTGATTGAATAAGGCATGCATGTACTCATTCCGTCGAACTTTTTCAAGGAAGTAACGAGCATTTTGAGCCTGCATGGTTAGTAATGTGGTAACAGGTAATGCTTCAATGGTTTTCTTAGGCACCCATATAGCTTTCTTTGGGGGGCCATTCCTGCTGTTTGGTCCAACATAGCGAGCAACAGCCTCACCATATTGGTTTTTGAACAACATATAGTTGTAAAGAAAATCATCATCAGGATATTCAGGGATGGGAGAGTTATATCCCAGAAGCAAAGCTGGATCGAGCGTTTGCTCTTGGCAGGCACCCATACAGTGCGAGGATATTAATCAGGTTCCCAGTAGGAGCCATTTTCATTCAGTTTCCTTTCGAAACCGATGCCTTCTTTCCTGGGATTTTTTTGTGAAGAATGGATTTCTTCAGAATATCACAAAGGGTTTGATGCCCTTTGAGAGTTTTGAACATTCCTGTCTGAAGAAGATCATTCAACCTAGAATTTTCATCAGAAACAGAACCATTTTCCTCGACAGAGGGGTTAGCATTCACAAATGATTCATCATTGGTTCGTTCAAGGCATTTTAAGCAAGGTGGAATAAACACTTCAGGTTTCTCTTTAAGTTGTTGGGTGAGAAGAAAATTTTCTCTGATCAAATCCTCATGAGCCTCTCTCAGTGCCTCGAGTTCCTATTTTCTTTTCAGGTAATCATAGGTCAATCTTTCATGGTCGGCTGAGAGACAATCATGACGATTTGACAGTTCTTCCATTCGTGACTTGAGAGTGGAATACTCTTCGGTCAATGAATTATTTTTCTCCATCTCCTCAACCAACAACCCTTCAGATTTCTTGAGGGTTTTCTCAATTTTCTCAAGAGAATTTTGTTGAATATTAGCAATTTTGATCAATTTAGCATGGTCATCCTCATCAGAAGAATATTGATCACTCGAGTGAACCTTGTGATGTTTGGAGGATACCTTTTCTTTCGAGGCTTTGGCCATGAAGCAGTAAGTAGGAGATTCATCGTCACTTGATGGATTCCCGAAGAAGTTTGTTGCAGGGGAGGAAGCATATGCTATGCCAGCCATGCCAGAGTCGGAATCCTCATCGGATTCATCAGCTTCTTCGGAGTCTGACGATTCTTCTTCATCAGAATCCATTTCTTTGCCGATGTACGCCTTGGCCTTGCAAGAGTTATTCTTGCGGTTGGAGGAGGACTTGGAAGGATTTCTTGAGGAAGATCTTGACGAAGATTTTGAGGTGGAGTTTTCCTTCTTCTTGAAGAACTTCTTCGTTCTCTTCTCATCATCGGAGTCATAGTTCTTGCTCTTGCTTTTGCCTCGATAGTTGCCGGAATCATATCTTACACTAGCGCGGATTTCAGCTTCCCAGAGAGGGCAGTCTGAAATGAAGTGTACAGGCTTTTTTCACTTGAAGCAGGTGTATTCTCCAGTAGGTTTTGATGAAGATTTTGAACCGCTAGAGTTGCTTGAACCTTTCTTCTGGAACTGGCTCTTTCCTGTGAAAGTGCTGGAATCTTTTTGTGATTAATGCGAGATCCTTGCTGATCCTTTCTGGGTCATCTGAATCTTCTTCGGCATTTCCATCAGAGGAAGAATCAGCTACAAACTTGAGAGCATGATTTTTGCATTGACTTGAGACATAGAGATCTCTTTTCTCTTCTTCTTGTTCCTCATGGGTGTTTAGCCTTTCCATGATATCAGCAGAGTCGAGATCTTTGAAATCAGATCGTTCCCTGATCATCAGAACTAGTGTGTCGAATGAACTGTCAAGTGATCGAAGCAGCTTCTTCACAACTTCATGGTCAATGATGTCTTTGGCACCGAGGCCTTGCAGCTCATTTGCGATGTCACTCAGACGATCAAAGGTTTGCTGACAGCTTTCATTTCCAATGCGCTTGAACCGATTGAACTTTGCTCGAAGAGTATCAATGCGAGCTTCTTTCTGACTTGAAACACCCTCATTTATCTTCTCAAGAATGTCCCACAATTCCTTCACAATTTCACACTGTCGATAGCGAAGAAATTGAGCCCGAGGGAGATGGCCACCAATTTCATCTTTAGCTTGAGCGTCGATCTGAATGAGTTTCTTCTCGGCATCAGTGGGGGCTTGAGGTATTTCAATCGTGAATCCAAACTGCACCACGTTCCACATGTCATCGTCAATGGCTCGGAGACGGATCTTCATCTTCTCCTTCTAGAAGGGATAATCCATCCCATCGAATATGGGAATCCTGAGATGCGACTTGTAGCTCACTAAAGTCATACTTAAACTCCAAGGTTGTTAGACTAAAATGAGCAGAGTCAAGAAGTACCTCGCTCTGATACCAATTGTAGGAACGAAGTATGTCTACCAGAGGGGGGGGGGGGTGAATGGGATTTTTAAAATTCCTTCAGAAATCTCAAAACTCTCGGAACCCAGCAGCGGAGCGAATGAAAAACAAACTACAGCGAGCTATAACTAAGTACCGAATGGAAACTAAAACATGCATCGAGACAAATGAGATGAAAGAAAATAGAACAAATGTAAATATGGGTAGCAGAGGTAACCGGTGATGCTCGATGGCGACAGGGTATTTGTTCAACCAGTTCATCCTTCTGCATAAGGACTACGTCTGGTAGGAGGGGTTGTGACTTAACACGGAAGATAAACTCTCTTCACCCTATTCTCTTCGATAATTGGTTCATCAACCAATGCCGATCACTCATGGTAGATACTTGAGGCGATCTCCTAACCTTTACAGACTTCTTCTTCGAGAACCACAATCACTCTTGGTCTCTGAAGAAATTGACACCTAACCGTCTAGAGAGTTTGCAGCTCTCAAGAGTAATAGGTAGAGCGTACTGGACTTAGATTCGAGTGATGCTGAACCACTATCTAATTCTTCGGCTCTAGGGGTTTTCTCTTGGTGGATTTTAAACTCAAATCGCTTAGAGAGGGGGTTGCTCAACAATCTTCTCAGAATCAAATGGAGCAGCCACCGGACAAAGCCGGCGCGGGGTGGCTATTTATAGCCGCAGCCTTCCATGGTGGGAAATGACCATTTTGGACATGCGGTCCAGCCACCATGCGGAAATGACCATGGTGGGTAATCACCCTTTTGATTATGCCATGTCATCATGTTTAACAGTGCATGATCATCATTTGCATCATAATGCTTTTCAACTCCTAACCTCAAATTCAAATTTAAATGAAAGTGGAAAATAAAATTTGTCCAACATAGAAACTAAATTGTTCATTAAATAGCAAATAAATCAGAGACAATTCTAAAATTGAAACCAACATCATTGGAGTTGGGTAAGTGACTCAAACATCTTCAAACAGCGACTAAAACCAATATTTAATAACCATTTATTAAATCTAACTTAAGTATGAAATGATGTTTTGTCCAAACTAGTTTTTGGTGTTAGGGTATAAAGCACTGGTATTTATGGACTAGGTCTCCCTTTTTACAAAATTCGGTTTGGGGCCTAACTATTTACTAAACAGAGATATATGAATTAAGAAGAAAGAAAAAGACAGAAGAAAACAGAAAAAAGGAAAAAGGGAGAAACCCCCCCGGCCCAGCTGGGCCAAAGCCCAGCCGGCCGGCCCACCCCATCCCCATAACCCCCCACTCCCCCCTGGTCCCCTCCACCGACACACACACGCACGCCACACACACTCCCCCCCCGATCCGATCCAGAACTGGATCGAGATCGTGAGAGGAGGCCCGTCGCCGCTCGCCGCTCGCCGCCCGGTGCTGCCCCGGCCTCGTCGCCGACCACCGCCACCTCGCCGGACCACCGCACCGCCGGCCTCCACCGCCTCGGCCGCCACGCCGGACGTCCTCATCATCGCCCCAACGCGCATCGACGCCGGCGCCCATCCCCGACGCCCTTCGCCGTCGCCGTTGCCTCCACGCCTCCTCCTCGTCGCGCCGGACCTCGCCACGCCTCGCCCTCTCCCTCGCCGGCCTCCCCATGCACGCTGCCCTCCTCGTCTGGCCCACTGTGAGCCACCGCCCCCCCTCTCTCCCTAGTCTTCACGCGCGCCCGACCGCGCACTCCCCGCGCTGCCTCGCCGCGCAAGCACGCGCCGCTCGCCACGGCCTCGCGCCTGCCGTGCTCACCCGCGCACGCACGCCTCCCGCTCGCCCGCCTCGGCCCCTGCCTGTTGCCGCCGCCGCACCCGCACGCGCTCGCCTCCGTCGCCGCCGGCGCCGCCTCACCTCCCCGATCGTGCCCCGCCTGGCCACGCCCTCCCCCTGGCCTCGCCTCGATCGCTCGCCGTCGCCTGTGCCCGCGCGCGCACGCGCGCATCTGGGACGCCGGACGTGTCCAGCGCACCGAACGGGCACAGCCCGGACAAGTCCGGCTGTGCCATTGACGAACGGGGCCCAGCCCCTGTAAAAAAATAAATAATAAATAAATAGTTAAGTTAATAATTAGTTAATTGATTAATTAAATTAATTAATCTGTTTAAATTAAACTACTAGGTTTAGTTGACCTAATTGTTAATTAACCAGTTAATCTGTTAATTTGTGTTACTAGACTATGACATGTGGGTCCACTTTGACCCTGTTGACTAGTCAACATTGACTGGTCAACTGTTGACCATTGACTGGATTAATAATAATTCAACAATTCATTTTAAACTTCAGAAATTAATAGAAAATTAACCGTAATCCGGATCGAAAAACTTTGTACATGAAAGTTGCTCAGAACGACGAGACGAATTCGAATACGCGTTCCGTTCGTCCGCCACACGTCCCTAACTATCCGAACATGCAACCGTCCCCCTCCGGATCCTCTGTCCGATAATTCCAAAGACCCGGGAAATATCGTCAGATATTCTCCCGCTCCGTCTGATACGTGTAATGCTGCGTTAGACTACCCCTAGCACCGTGCATCGTATTTGTCATGCTCTTGTTTGCTCTATATTTATACTGTTTCCTCCCCCTCTTCTCTCTCGATAGAGCCGGTACCGACGCAGCTCCGGAGTTCGACGACCCCTGAAGACCTTGCCCTTGCCGCCGAGCAACCAGGCAAGCCCCCCCCTTTGATCATCCCGATATCGCCCATTCTATTTCTCATGCTTGCATTAGAATTGCTGCTGCTGCTGCTTTACCTATTCTGATGCATAGCCTGTTCATTGTAACCTGCTGTTGATAATTACCTGCATATCCTAAACTGCTTAGTATAGGCTGGGTAGAGACCTATCAGTGACCCCACTTATCCCGACTGCCGCGCTGGATCGTCAGAAGACCCGATCAACGGGATTGAAGACCAGGCCCCGACACCGCACATCACCCCCCTTAGTTGTAACGACACTGCAGCGTTACTATCGAGTGCCGAGGGTGAAACCTCTTGTAGCACTTCTGATGTTAACTCTGTAGAGTAGCTATTCGGTCGTGGTCATCGAGGGTGATTCCTCCTTCACCACTTCCGGTAACGACGCTGTCATACAACACCTCAAGTGTGAACCCAGCGAGGGTGATTCCTCCGAGTTCACCTTGACGGATACATCGAGTGGGAAATCAAACGAGGGTGATACCTCAGATTCCCCTGATGTTATGGACACACGGATACTTGGACTGTACTGTTGATTACTTGGAAAGGCGGGTCGACCCTGAGGGGTACCCGCGTGCGCCTGAGAAGCGAGTGTTGTGAAGACGGGTGCCAGTGTGGTGCCCGAGTGGTGAATACGAGGCGCGGCCGGGCATTCTTAACCCTTGCAGCAAGTCCTCGAGAAGGGGCGACGGGGTCACATCTTTCATGAGTCTCTGTTCGTTTTCCGCAAGCCCCTAGTCCACTACGATTTGGATATTTGATCCGAGCAGGCCTCTGGCCTGATAGCACTAACCATCACGTGGGCATAGTATGGGCGTTCTGCATCGTATGCATCAGCCGAAAGCTCTGTCAGACGTCCAGTTCAGCACTGCGGCCGGGCTGGGCCGGCACCATCCTGAGGGGTGGAGCCTAGTTCGCCCGGCACGCAACGACCCGGAGGGCGAGGGGCGATGGCCAAGACCCCCTTGCGCTTAGGATGTAGACCGGCGGGGACCTCTCTGCTGAGCTGTAGGTAGGGCTGCGGTGTGTCGTTTGGCCGAGGCCGGGCATGACCCAGGAAAGTGTGTCCGGCCGGAGTTAATCGAGCGTGTTGGGTAAGTTGGTGCACCCCTGCAGGGAAGAACACTTCTATCGATAGCCGGTCCTACGGTAAAGGACACTCGGAGTTGTATCCTGATCGATACAACTAGAACTGGATACCTGTGATGAGACCTATATGTATGGCTCTGGGATTGCTTCTCGCAGGGAGTCGAGAACGGATCTCCGGACGAGGTTGATGACTGTATGGCTCTGGGATTGCTTTCTCGCAGGGAGTCGAGAAAGGATGTCTGGGTGAGGATGAGACTTAATGATACTGCTACATTATATTGTACTGTTCTACCCTCTTCTATTTCTGCAAGACCGCTGAAGATGCTAGTCTTCGATAGGACTATGTCTTCTCTCTATTCTGGCATTTCTGCAGCCCAGTCCACATATACAGCCTCCCTTTGAAAATGTTGCATATGTAGTGTAGATCCTTGCTTGCTGAGTACTTCTGAGTACTCACGGTTGCTTTGTTTTCCTTTTCTCCCCATATCAGTTTGTCGTAACAAGATGACGGAGCCCCCTGAGATAGATACCCCGTCGATCGACTACTACTACTACCCAGAGGATGGATACTACTACGAGTTGACTGACGACCAGGAGTAGGATCGGAGGGTCCCAGGCAGGAGGCCTTCGCCTTTCGATCGTAGTGTTTTATTTTGCTCCGCCTTTCTAAAGGCCTTTCTGTTTCTATTTCATATCTGTACTCAGATATCTGATGCTTCCGCTGACGCTTGTTCGCAAGCTTATGTATTCGAGCCCTCTGGCTTGTAATATAAAGCTTGTATGACTTTATTTATGTTTTAGAGTTGTGTTGTGATATCTTCCCGTGAGTCCTTAGGCTTGATCGTGTGCATTTGCGTGTATGATTAGTGCATGATTGGGCCGGGGGCGTCACACCGGCGATGGAGGAGGGCGACGCGCGGGGACGGGGTGGCGCCGGCGGACGGGGACGGCGGCACGGGGTGGGGTGGCGGCGCGAGACGGGGAAGGCGGCGCGCGCGGGGCAGGAGAGTATGGGAGAGAGAGTGGAGAGAGAGGGGATGGGGGCGGGGACGGTGGGGCGTCGGGGGCGGCGGGTGGCGCGGCGGGGGCGGAGGGGCGTCGGGGGCGCCGGGGAGAGACCGACTGAGAGAAAGAGAGAGAGAGAGAGAGAGAGAGAGAGAGAGAGAGAGAGAGAGAGAGAGAGAGAGAGAGAGAGAGAGAGAGAGAGGAGAGAGCAGAGGGAGTGGAGAGAGGAAGGGAGAGGAGAGAGAGAGGAGGTGGGGGCGGGGGCGGCCGTTAGATACGTTAGGTTATTTTCTTTGTCGTCTGCCAGCAGACGGCAAAGAGGGGGGTGGGCCGTTACAGTGTACTGCCCGGCGCTAGCCTCCACTGGACTCCACCCACCTCTTTGTCGTCTGCTAGCAGACGGCAAAGAACTGGCTGATGGCAAATAGTATCTTTGCCACCAGCCCATTCTTTGCCGTTTGTTTTTTGTAAGCAGACGACAAAGATCTTCTTTGCCGTCAGCTAGCAGACAACAAAGAACTGGCTGATGGCAAATTCTCTGATTCCAGTAGTGTGAGTTTTATATGGTTCCAGTGCACTTGTATATGATTTTTATGGACTAACTTATTGATCCAGTGCTCAGTGCCAGTTCCTCTTTTTGCATGTTTTTGGTTTCATAGAAAGACCATACGAAACAAAGTCCAAACGCGATAAAATGTTAAGGAGATTTATTTTGGAATATATGTGATTTTGGGAGGAAGAATCAACGCAATACGATGCTCGAGGGCCCCACAAGGCAAGAGGGCACGACCTACCCCTGGCCGCGCCCCCTTTCCTTGTGGGCACCTCATAGGTCGGTTGGAGCCCTTCTTTCGTCGCAAGAAAGATAATTTCCCTAGAAAAATCCCCTCAAAATTTTAGCCCAATCGGAGTTACGGATCTCCAGGAATATAAGAAAGAGTGAAAGTCTAGAAAACAGACGGGAACCAGAGAAGAAAACAGAGAGAGATATCCAATCTCGAAGGGGCTCTCTCCCCTCCGGGCGCCATGGAGGCCAAGGACCAGAGGGGAGAACCTCTCCCATCTAGGGGGAGGCCATGGAGGAGGAAGCCCAAGGGGGAGACTCTCTCCCTCTCTTTCTCGGTGGCACCAGAGTGCCGCCAGGGGAACCATCACCGCAGTGATCGTCTTCATCAACATCACCGTCTTCATCACCTCCCTCATCTCTTTTCCGCTGTCCACTCTCTCGCATCCCGCTGTAATCCCCAATTTGAACATGGTGCTTTATGCCACATATTATAATCCAATGATGTGTCGCCATCCTATGATGTTTGAGTAGATTTTTTTTGTCCTTTGGGTTGATTGGTGATCTTGATTGGTTTGAGTTGCATGTTTTATTTTGGTGATGTCTTATGGTGCCTTCCATGCGCACACGTGGGGGATTCCTGCTATAGGGTGTTGCAATACGTTCATGATTCACTAATAGTGGGTTGCGTGAGTGACAGAAACACAAACCCGAGTAACGGGGTTGTTGTGTATGGGAGTAAAGGGGACTTGATACCTAATGCTATGGTTGGGTTTACCTTAATGATTTCTAGTAGTTGCAGATGCTTCCTAGAGGTCTAATCATAAGTTCATATGATCCAAGTACGAAAAGTATGTTAGCTCATGCCTCTCTCGCATATAAAATTGCAATAATGATTATCGATTCTGTTATCAATTGCCTAGGACAATTCCGCACACCATACCATCATTATTCCATACTCGCAATTTGTAATATATTGTAATATATTCTAACTTTATATAGACAACAACTTTTTTTGGTTCTCCGATATCATGCAAAGCTATCCTTTTTGTACCCACAACGTAGTTTTATTTCTTGTTTCTAGATAAAAGCGAATGCTCGGTGTACGTATAGTCGTCTCAGTGGCAGATATGACTTGAGAGAATATTGATCTTACCTTTAGCTCCTTGTGGGTTCGACACTCCATATTTACCACTTCCATCTTTGGAAAGTGCTACGATGATTCCTTGCACTTGGGGATTATCACGGGCTTCCTCAAATGCCTGAGGTCTTCATGAGCAAGCAAGTTAGATGCACACCCACTTAGATTTCAGTTTGAGCTTTCATACACTTATAGCTCTTAGTGCATCCGTTGCATGGCAATCCCTACTCCTCGCATCGACAATTGATGGGCATCTCCATAGCCCGTTGATTAGCCACGTCGATGTGAGACTATCTTCCTTTTTGACATCCCCTTATTGATCTCTATCATCGCATTCTATTCCACCCATAGTGCTATGTCCTTGGCTCAAGCTCATGTATTGCGCGGGGTTGAAAAAGCTGAAGCGCGTTAAAAAGTATGAACCAATTGCTCGGCTTGTCATCAGGGTAGTTCTTGATTAATACTTTGTGTTAGGAAGACCGAGCATGACAAGATTATATGATTTTGTAGGGATAGAGTTCTTTACCATTTTTATTTTGCAAGGCATGATTGTTTGTTGGTATGCCTGAGTATTGATGTCTTTATATCAAATTATAGACTATTGCTTTGAATCATTCGGATCTTAATATTCATACCTTAAAAGAAAGATTACATGATAAACATGATAGGTAGCATTCCACATAAAAAAATATGTTTTTATCATTTACCTTCTCAACGATGAGCAGGAATTAAGCTTGGGGATGCTTGATACGTCTCCAATGTATCTATATTTTTTGATTGTTCCATGCTATTATAGTATCAATCTTGGATGTTTTATATGCTATTTTATATCACTTTTTGGGACTAACCTATTAACCTAATGCTGAGTGCCAGTTGCTGTTCTTTTACTTGTTTTTGGCTTTTCAGAAAAACAAAGTCCAAACGGAGAAAAATCTTTGGATTAATTTTTTCTGGACCAGAAGGGACCCTAGAAGGTTCGGGAGAAGACCATAAGAGCCACGGGTGAGCGACAAGCTCACAGAGAGCGCCCCAGGGGACGCCCCCAAGCTTGTGCCCCCCCCCCCCCCCCGTGGCACCTCTTGACCTAACCGCCTCTATAAATTTCCAAATATTACCAATATACCAGAGAGCCACCCGAAACACTTTTTCCGCCACCTCAAGCTTCTGTTCTTCCACGATCCCATCTGGAGGCCTTTTTCGGTACTCTACCGTAGGGGGAATCGATCATGGAGGGCTTCTACATCATCCTTGCTGCCTTCCGATGATGCGTGAGTAGTTCACCACAGACCCACGAGTCCATAGCTAGTAGCTAGATGGCTTCTTCTCTCTCTTTGATGTTCAATACCATGTTCTCCTCGATGTTCTTGGAGTTCTATCCGATGTAATCTTCTTTTGTGGTGTGTTTGTTGGGATATGATCAATTGTGGGTTTATGATCTGAATATTTATGAGAAGTAATGGAGTCTTTTCTGAACTTTATTATGCATGATTGTTATAACTTGGTATTTCTCTCCGATCTATCCATTTGGTTTGGCCAACTAGATTGATTTATCTTCAGTGGGAGGGGTGCTTTGTGATGGGTTCAATCTTGCGGTGCTCTATCCAAGTGACAGAAAGGGACAAGACACGTATTAGTATTGTTTCCATTAAGGATAAAACAATGGGGTTTATTCATATTAGTTGAGTTTACTTTGTCCACATCATGTCTTCTTGCTTATAAAGTGATCTTTAGCTGGTAAATCAAAACAAACATTTCCCTCCAACACATATCACAACTTTGATAGTCCTTAGAAAAGGTCTACTGAGAATTATAGGAGCAGTTGGATCTTCAGGCATATCTACTATAACTAAATCAACCATGACAGGGCAATCATTAATTTGAACTATGACTCCATGCTTCATGCCTACTGCCCGAGTAAAAGTAGAATTAGCCATATTCAATATAATCTCAGCACTAGCATAAGGACCAAGATGGAGACTATCATAAACTGATTCGGGGATAGTGGAAACACTTGCCCCTAGATCACATAAAGCACTGAACTTATTAAGTCCTATCTCAATCTCTATAGTTGGTTCAAAAGCATCCTCTTTCTTAGCTGGTAACTTACTGAATAAATTTTTTCTTTCATCATCAAGTTCACATAGGTTGGTTGCAACGTGTTTAACAAACACATTATATGCCTCATTGTTAGTTACCTCCAGTAGTCGATACTTCATGGATATCATCTTGAAAAAATCTACAACGGTATAATTGTATTCTGGCACATGAATTGTGTCAAGGACCTCAGCTTTCTCTTCGTTGCTTCTTACCATTTTAACTTCTTCAACTGGATTAGGCTCCGGTTTACCTACAGACTTGGCCAAAATCAAGGTTTGGCTCTCTGCTATCTTTTCCACTTGTGCCTCCATATTCTTGGATCTGGCTTCAAGTATCTGCACATAATTTGTTAGTCAAACAACCTTACTGGTCAATTGACCGAGTAAGTTATCATGATTCTTCAAGATATTCTTGAAGTTTTAATTTTGCTCAGTCTGGCTAGCAATAAAACTTTGAAGAGTTTCCTCAAGAGTATTTCTATTGCTACCATTAGCTCCACCAAAATTATTTAATGCTCCTCCATTATTAGGATAAGGAAGTTTAGGAGCATAACTATTGTTCTTCCAATTGGGATTATTGCTATTACGAGCAATAAAATTCACATCACTAGTATCTTCATCAGTGATGGCATTGATATTTACCTCCTCTTTACCTTACATCAAAGAGATAAGTTCTTCTAGCTTGGTTGTCAACTCTGAGCTATTTTCTTGTATAGCATTCACCTTCTTGGCGGTGGTCCTTTCAACACGCCATTGGCCATGGTTCTCTTGCATATCATCTAGTATCTTCTTGACATCTTCTATGGGTTTTCCCATGATTGTTCCTCCTGCAGCTGTATCAAGCATAGTTTTTGACATATGATTCAAGCCATTATAAAACATATGAAGGATTAACCACTCCTCCATTCCATGATTGGGGCAATTTCTTACAGCTTCTTTCATTCTATCCCACGCAAGCGCTAGTGGCTCATGTTCCTCTTGCTTGAAACTTGTAACCTGAGAACGTAATTTCATAATTTTTGTAGGTGGGCAAAACTTAGACAAAATTTTGCTGCAACAAGCATCCCAAGAAGTAATACTGCCTTTAGGCAAAGCTAAAAGCCATTCCTTAGCTTTTCCTCTCAAAGAGAAAGGAAATAAGCAAAGTTTCAGAGCATCTGGGTCATAATCCTTTATGAGTGTCAAGTTGCACAATTCAGTAAAATTATGTAAACGCATACCTGCATCTTCAGAGTCAGAGCATCCAAATTGGTCATGTTGAACCATGGAAACTAAGTTCGGTTTGATCTCATATTTTGCAGCTGCAACATTAGGTTGTGCTATTGGTTCACGCATGAAATTGTTGCTAGGAGTAGCAAAACTCCCAAGATTACAAGCCATAGTAACTTTTTGGATTTTTCTACTGACAAGACTTGCAACAAAATAAAACTAAAACTAAAACTGAAAAAGTGAAGACAAGAACTGAAAATTAACTTTAACAAAACTCTAAACACAAAGACTAGGAATACTAAACTCCTCCCCGCAACGGCGCCAGAAAAAGGGCTTGATTTCTCATTTTTGTTGATCCGGTATTGGAACTAAAAAGACTATCCCGCACCTATTTCCCTAGAGGTGACCCTGGGTTATCGAACCCACGAGAGGAAGATTCCATTGAAGCGATGGTCTCTAGCAAGCTTTTGCTAAAGTGTCAAATCCATCTTTTGACCGGATCAACAAGCAAATTTTGATTCAAACAATTATGATAAAAAGAAGGTACGTGCATGAGCTCTTAATGCTTACAACCATGTATTGGTGTTGGGATAAAAAAATGATGTTAGTTTGTGCTCGGGAAGCCACCCATCAAGAGGTGCTTGTTTCGTTTCGAACGGGGGATGTGTCCAAATAACATCCTGACCGACACGAGTTATGCATCAAGAATCAGTTGTCCTACCAAAGGCCCTATCCATCTCGCGGGGTTGCCCCGATAATTAAGATAATAATATCAGACAAAAGCCTTGGGCGTTCAAGGACTACACCTCATGAATCCCCAAGGATATGATCCATGTTACCCTACTAAACCTTACTGTTACCGGTGTTTGATATAACACTTCATGGTCCCCTTGCTCCTAGCCTCACCGTTGCTCGATCTCCATGATCCTGGGTACCTGCAGGGATGAAGATCACGGACAAGACAAGAGATACTTCATGATGCAATTTTATTTTACACATGTATACGTTGTGTCAAAGGCTTCCATTGATCCCTTCACCAAATACCTGGGGCTGCAAGGCTCATGCCTCACCGCATACCTTACCAAACTACTCACACATGGAGATCAGATCGCGAGAAGAAATCATTGAAGAACACATCTTGAGATTGATTGATTGCAATATGTCTTACAATAGATGCCTTGTGCGATGCACGATTACAAGTATGAACTAGATGAGAGAGGGTTATGGTGGTGGAGATGGCTATGGGGGTGAAAATGGCGGCGACTAGGGTTTGTGGATGAAGATAATGATGAATGGGTTGTAGCTGTGCTCGACGCTCCTCCCCTGCTCCGTCTGTTGACATTTCTACGGAGTCCCCTTAATAAAAGTTGTTCAGGTGGACGAGCTGCCTCGGTTTCCATGCCAAACGACCGCTCATGCGAGTGTTCGCGGTCGCATGGAACACCGTCTTTCGCTCTGGAGTCCTTTTGATGCCTCCTGATGATTTATTTATTCTCCATTTCCTTCCTTTCCTTTCTCCCACGTGATATCTTCCCCTTTTAGCCCATTTCCCGTGGAAAAAAATTAAAGAGAGGATATGTGGAGTCCTTTGAATTCATTAGTCATTAGTGGCAATATCAGAGCGAATATCTCTCTTTTAGTGAAATATCTCGGTTTAAACAAGGTTGAAATGAGTGTAAAAATATCACTCATCAATCATTGCCTTGAATATCGTCATAACTATGCGCGTTTCTATCAATTGCCCAATAGTAATTTGTTCACCCACCATATGCTATGTGTTCGAGAGAGAAGCCTCTATTGAAAGCTATGGCCCCCGGGTCTACCTTTCTCATATTATAAAATCCAAAATCACCTTGCTACAATTTTTTTATCTTTTATTTTGTTTAGCAATTTATCTATCTACCACTACAAGATTTGATCCTTGCAAGTAATGAGTTCAAGGGGATTGACGACACTCTTGCCCACGTTGGGTGCAAGTATTTGCTTTTGTGTGTGTAGGTACTGTTCATTAGACTTTGCGTGATTCTCCTATTGGTTCGATAAACCTTGGTTCTCACTTAGGGAAATACTTATCTCTAATGTACTGCATCTCCCCTCCTCTTCGGGGAAAATCCCAACGCAGCTCACAAGTAGCAGTGGGTGATATGTCTCCAACGTATCTATAATTTTTTATTGTTCCATGCTGTTATATTATAATTCTTGGATGTTTTACCTTCATTTTATAGCAACTTTATATCATTTTTTGAGACTAACCTATTGACATAGTGCCCAGTGCCAGTTGCTGTTTTTTGCTTGTTTTTTACTTCACAGAATATCCCTATCAAACGAAGTGCAAACACAGCGAAAATTTTCAGAGATTTTTTTTGGACCAGAAGACAACTTGGGAGCCAAGGATGCACCAGAGGGGAGGCCCATGGGGCCCACAACCCACCAGGGTGCACTAGAGGCCCCTAGCGCGCCCAGGTGGGTGGTGGGGCCCATGGGGGGTCTCCTCCACCACCTCTCAGCTCTATAAATCCTCAGATATTCCAGAAACCCTAGGGGAGCGATCAAAACACAATTCCAGCCGCCGCAAGTTCCAGAACCACGAGATCCAATCTGGAGCCCTATTCCGGCACTCTGCCGGAGGGGAACACCATCACGGAGGGGTTCATCATCCTCATTGGTGCTCCTCCGATGATGCGTGAGTAGTTCACCATAGACCTACGGGTCCGTAGGCAGTAGCTAGATGGCTTCTTCTCTCTTTTTGATTCTCAATACAATGTTCTCCTCGTTGTTCTTGGAGATCTATTTGATGTAATGACTTTTTGCGGTATGTTTGTTGGGATCCGATGAAGTGCGAGTTTATGATTAGATCTATCTATGAATATTATTTGAGTTTTCTTTGATCTCTTATATGCATGATTGTTATAGCCTCATATTTCTTCTCTGAATCCTTGGTTTAGTTAGGCCAACTAGATTGATTTTTCTTGCAATGGGAAGAGGTGCTTTGTGATGGGTTCGATCTTGCGGTGTCCTCACCCAGTGACAGAAGGGGTAGCGAGGCACACATGTATCATTGCTATTAAGGATAAAAAGATGGGGTCTATTCCTACATGAATAGATCTTGTCTACATCATGTCATCGTTCTTATTGCATTACGCCGTTTCTCCATGAACTTAATACACTAGATGCATGCTGGATAGCGGTCGATGTGTGGAGTAATAGTAGTAGATGCAGGCAGGAGTTGATCTACTAATCTTGGATGTGATGCCTATATACATGATCATTGCCTTGGATATCATCATAATTATTTGCTCTTCTATCAATTGCCCAACAGTAATTTGTTTACCCACCGTATGCTATTTTCTCGATAGAAGCCACTAGTGAAATCTACGGCCCCCGGGTCTATCTTTTATCATACTGTTTTTAGATCTATTATTCCAAAAACCCAAAAATACCTTGCTGCACTTTTTCTTTACTTATTTTATTTTGTGTTCTTGCTAGATCTATTTATCCAATCTCATACAATTTAATCCATCTTTTTACCGAGGAGGGATTGACAACCCCTCTTACGCGTCGGGTTGCAAGTATTTGTTCTTTGTGTGGGGAGACATCATCAACATCTAACAGGTTCCTAATCACAAATCTCATCTCCTTGTAATTTACATTATTTGCCATTTTCCTCTCGTTTTCATCTTGCCCACTTCTAAAACGTGTTTGCGAAAAGGACAAAAATATTTGCGTTCTTTTTCGTTTGTCTTTTTCTTGTTTGATCTTTTGTTTGCTTGTGTTGCCATGTTCCTTCTATATGCTTGCATCTTCGCTTGCTAAAAATATATTGATATGGATCCCCATCACTTGCTACTCTTTTTAAAAGATCCAATCATGATGAACCAATTGCTAGTGAGTTGAGTGCACTAGATTATCTTTATGAAGTTTTGCTTGAGATTCGTGAATCTAAAAATTGTGATGAAGAAATTTATGAAGTGATTCATGATAGCTCCTTGAATGAAAAGCATGATTGCAATGATTTTACTATAAATTCTATTAATGTCAATTGTCCTAATAATATGCAAAACCCCAAGCTTGGGGATGCTAATTTTGCTATGTCCACTACTTATTGCAATGATCATGATTGGGGTGTTCTTCTTATGATCTTGAAAATTTATTTAAGCCTCATGATGAATATGATATTGATAATAATATTTGCAATAATATTGAAAGTGGGTTTGGAAGAGCGTCAACTTTAGGTAAAACTAATCCCACATATTTGAAGAGTGATCAATCTTACGAATTTTTTGATGAAAGTGGGTTTGGAGAGGTCATGACTTTAGTTGATGTTAATCCCACTATCTTGGAAGATTATAAAACTTTTATGCATGTGGATCATGAAGATAAAATTTTATATGATAGATATATTGTTGAATTTGATGCTACATGTAATTATTATGAGAGAGGAAAATATGGTTGTAGAAATTTTCATGTTACTAATTTACCTCTCGTTATGTTGAGATTGCTATTGTTTCTTTCTTCTTCCTTGCTTATGGTATATATTTCTTGTCTTGATAATTTGTTTGCTTATAAAATCCCTATGCATCGGAAGTATGTTAGACTTAAATGTGTTTGTCAAATGTATTATGATGCTCTTTTTGCGTTTCAATTCTTGTCTTTCACGCGAGCATCATGAAAATTATTATGCCTAGCTAGGGGCATAAAACGATAGCGCTTGTTGGGAGGCAACCCAATGAATAAAATTTATTTTGCCTTTTTATTTCTGTTCTTGAGTGTTTGCACAATTATGCCTCTGTTATGATTGTGATTTTTGTGTTTTAATTAGTGTTTGTGCCAAGTAAAGCCTTTAGGATAGCTTTGGATGATAGTTGATTTGATCCTGTTGAAAAACAGAAACTTTTGCGTCCAGTAACAGAATTGTTAAAATTCACAAAAGAGACTAAAAATTCTGAATTTTTTACACAAGATCGATATACAAATGGCCTATGTTGTCCTAATTTTTCAGAATTATTGGAGTTTGGAAAAGTATGAGTAAAATTTCAGTCTTTACAGACTGTTCTGTTTTTGACAGATTCTGTTTTCTTTGCATTGTGTGCTTATTTTGATGAATCTATGGATTGTATCGGGGGGTATAATCCATGGTAAAGTTATAATACAGTAGGTATAATGCAATAAGAAAATATGAATGGGTTTTCAACAGTACTTAAAGGAAATATTGGTTTTCTTACACTAACGGATCTCACAAAGGTTTTGTTAAGTTTTGTGTGATTGAAGTTTTCAAGTTTTGGGTGAGATCTTGATGGATGAAGGAATAAGGAGTGAAAAGAGCCTAAGCTTGGGGATGCCCATGGCACCCCAAGGTAATATTCAAGTAGAACCAAGCAACTAAGCTTGGGGATGCCCCGGAAGGCATCCCCTCTTTCTTCTAACAACCATCGATAATTTTACTTGGATCTATATTTTTATTCGTCACATATCATGTGTTTTGCTTGGAGCGTCTTGTATTATATGAGTCTTTGCTTATTTTGATTTTTAGTTTGGCACAATTGTCCTTGCTGGACACACCTATTTGAGAGAGCCATAATTATGTTATGATTTATTAGAATTGCTCTATGTGGTTCACTTAAATTTTTTGAGCTATGAAATTGCTCTAGTGCTTCACTTATATCTTTTTGAGCATGGTGTGCTTTAATTTTTTGAATAAATACTCTCATGATTCACTTAGATTTATTTGAGAGTTAGTAATTTTTTTGAAGAAATTCTCTCATGCTTCACTTATATTATTTTGGGAGATGAAATTTTTTATGCTCATGTTCTTCACTTAAATTTGTTTGAGCTTGTAAAAGCAATTGCAATATATGAAACTAGTCCCAAAGTGATAGATATTCAAGAGGGATATAATAAAAACTTTCATGAAGATCATTGGACAAAATAAACTTGATTCTTAGTAATAGTTTTGAGATATGATGATAGTAATATGTGAGTCATGTTGGTGAGTAATTATGCTTTAGTAAGAATATTGGTGTTAAGGTTTGTGATTCCCTATGCAAGCACAAAAGTCAACAGTTATGCAATGAAATTACATCCTACGTGTGGTGCATTATTCGGTGTTAGTTATGCTTAATGCTCGTTTATGTGAATTTTTGTTTTTTGGTTGGTTGCTTCTCAATCTATTTGCTAGCCTTTCCTTGTACTAAGTGGGAATACTACTTGTGCATCCAAAATCCTTAAACCTAGTTATGCCATATGAGTCCACCATACCTACCTATATACGATATTTCCGTGCCGTTCCAAGTAAATTTGTACGTGCCAACTCTAATTTTCAAAATAAATTTTCTTTTTGTGTGCCCGTACTGCTCATGAAGCGGCAGGGGGTGGCCAATATTTTTCCATGCTAGATGTGTTATTCTCAAGATGAGTGTTTATCACTTGTCATTGCACTAGAGTGTGGCAGTAATAGGGATGCCCAGTCCCGAAATGAAAAAGAAATTTACTTTATGTTGTCAAATAATAAATTCCTTGGAAAGTGTTGGTATAGAAGGCACCCGTGGATACGGCTAGACATGGATTGTGAAAGAATGGTGGAAAAAGGAATAAACTTTATTTTATGTTTGGGAACCGCCTATGATGTATGCATGGAAAGTATTGGGAACTACTCGGTCGTTTTCATTGACGGGAAAAGCATGCCTCCCAAAATATTTTATCTCTCAATTTAAGCTTTGAGCTCTGGCACCTCTACAAATCTCTGCTTCCCTCTGCGAAGGGCCTATCTATTTACTTTTATGCAATTTTTCTTTTTAATTTTGAGTCTCCATCTTCTCTTATAAAGCACCAACTAGGGAGCACTATGATCATACTTGGATGTAGCTAATATTCGAGTGTGTTTCATGAATGGATCAATGATTGAGCATGATGGGCTAGGGATAGCTTTCTTTAGTGTTGATATTTTGAAAGACATGGTTGCTTGTTGATATGCTTGAGTATTGAAGTCTTCATGTCAATTATAGACTATTGCTTTGAACCATCCAAAAGTCCAAGTGTCCATGCTACAAAAGAAAAGAATATGTGATGAACATGTTAGGCAGCATTCCACATCAAAAATTCTGTTTTTATCATTTACCTACTCGAGGACGAGCATGAATTAAGCTTGGGGATGCTGATACGTCTCCAACGTATCTATAATTTTTTATTGTTCCATGCTGTTATATTATCATTCTTGAATGTTTTACCTTCATTTTATAGCAACTTTATATAATTTTTTGGGACTAACCTATTGACATAGTGCCCAGTGCCAGTTGCTGTTTTTTGCTTGTTTTTTACTTTGCAGAATATCCCTATCAAACGGAGTCCAGACGCAGCAAAACTTTTTGGAGATTTTTTTTTGGACTAGAAGACAACTTGGGAGCCAAGGAAGCACCAGAGGGGAGGCCCATGGGGCCCACAACCCACCAGGGCGCGCTAGAGGCCCCTGGCACGCCCAGGTGGGTGGTGGGGCCCATGGGGGTCTCCTCCACCGCCTCTCAGCTCTATAAATCCTCAGATATTCTAAAAACCCTAGGGGAGCGATCGAAACACAATTCCAGCCGTCGCAAGTTCCAGAACCACGAGATCCAATCTAGAGCCCTACTCCGGCACTCTGCCAGAGGGGAACACGATCATGGAGGGGTTCATCATCCTCATTGGTGCTCCTCCGATGATGCGTGAGTAGTTCAGCATAGACCTATGGGTCCGTAGGCAGTAGCTAGATGGCTTCTTCTCTCTTTTTGATTCTCAATACAATGTTCTCCTCGTTGTTCTTGGAGATATATTTGATGTAATGACTTTTTGCGGTGTGTTTGTTGGGATCCGATGAAGTGCGAGTTTATGATCAGATCTATCTATGAATATTATTTGAGTTTTCTTTGATCTCTTATATGCATGATTGTTATAGCCTCGTATTTCTTCTCCGAATCTTTGGTTTAGTTAGGCCAACTAGATTGATTTTTCTTGCAATGGGAAGAGGTGCTTTGTGATGGGTTCGATCTTGCGGTGTCCTCACCTAGTGACAGAAGGGGTAGCAAGGCATGCATGTATCGTTTCTATTAAGGATAAAAAGATGGGGTCTATTCCTACATGAATAGATCTTGTCTACATCATTTCATCGTTCTTATTGCATTACTCCGTTTCTCCATGAACTTAATACACTAGATGCATGCTGGATAGCGGTCGATGTGTGGAGTAATAGTAGTAGATGCACACAGGAGTCGGTCTACTACCCTTGGACGTGATGCCTATATACATGATCATTGCCTTGGATATCGTCATAATTATTTTCTCTTCGATAAATTGCCCAACAGTAATTTGTTTAGCCACCGTATGCTATTTTCTCGAGAGAAGCCACTAGTGAAATCTACGGCCCCCGGGTCTATCTTTTATCATATTGTTTTCATATCTATTATTCCAAAACCCCAAAAATACCTTGCTGCAATTTTTTTTTACTTATTTTATCTTTTGTTCTTGCTAGATCTATTTATCCAATCTCATACAATTTAATCTATCTTTTTACCGAGGAGGGATTGACAACCCGTCTTACGTGTCGGGTTGCAAGTATTTGTTCTTTGTGTGCAGGTACCATTTACATAGTGTTGCTTGGTTCTCCTACTGGATGGATAACCTTGGTTTCATAACTGAGGGAAATACTTACCGTAGCTGTGCTGCATCATCCCTTCCTCTTTGGGGAAATACCGATGCAGTCTCAAGCCACGTCAGCGGGTTCCAACTCCGGCGCGAGGGCCAACCTTGGCGCTAGCTGCGCTTCCTCTGTTGGTTGTTCATGAGGCTTTGCGTGATTCTCCTATTGGTTCGATAAACCTTGGTTCTCATTGAGGGAAATACTTATCTCTACTGTACTGCATCTCCCCTCCTCTTCGAGGAAAATCCCAACGCAGCTCACAAGTAGCAGCGGGCTCCAACTCCGGCGCGGGGGCCAACCTTGGCGCTAGCTTCTACTATGGCGCTTCCTCCGTTGGCTCGGGCTCCTACTCCGACTACTCCGAGCTCGAGCCCATGCCGTCCGAGCTGTCTCATAATCGCAGGGAGCTTGAGGAGGAGGACACCGAGGAGGAGGTGGCCTTCGAGGCGATGTAGGAGCACCTCGACATCCATGTCGTTGAAGATGAGGCCAAGGAAGTCGTGCCGGCTCCTGTGTATGATGGTGCCATGCTCACTGCCCAAGACGAGGAGGCCCTGCGCACGGCGCAGTAGCAGCTCGACCAGGCGGTGCTAGCCACGTCTCTGTCAATGGCGCAGGCAGAGGATGTCAGGCGCCGAGCGGCTGAAGAAGAGGCCGCAGCTCGAGAGCAGAGGAGGGCGATGACTCTGCATGCAGCGGCTGTCGTCGAGGCGGAAGGCGAGGGACCGTACATCATCGTCCTATCCTCCTCCTCCGACGAAGACCACAACAACAACGGCAACACCATCATCCTTTCGGATGATGAAGACAATTAGCTGTCCATTTGTTGTCGCTGTCGCCGCCGGCCGGCTATCTTATGTCGCTCCTGTTAAAATATCATATTAGTGTAATCTGAATCTCCCTCTGTTACGCGTTGAACAAATCTAAGAACATGGTTATTAAGTTTATCTGAATCTCTAAATCTGCTGTGTTGTACACCACCACGTTCTATCTTTCTAGTGTCACTGATTCATGGGCCCTTCTGTAACATAAACACTGCCGCGTTCTACCTTTTCAGTGTCACTGGCTCATGGACCCTTCTGTAACGTAGACAATATCAGGTCAAAAAGCCTCGGCTATGCGCATAAGCATACAGACGCACACAACTGAAATGGCTCACATGATGCATAATCAAGCGTTGGTCCCGAGTTCGACCCCCACGAGCAGCAATATATTCCACCTTTCTTTTGCAAATAAATTAGACACTAACATGTGGGTCCTGTGGTGTCCCAGGCATCTGTATATTTTACTATTTTTTTACTAATATACTAGACACCGACAGGTGGGTCCTGGGTGTCCCACGCGTCAGTATATGCGTCAGGTAATGGTCAACTGCATTGACTTGACAGAAACGCTCCCTTTTGGGCGTTTTGAGTGTGGGGTGAGTGGTGGAGGGGAAAAGTGATGGACGTTAGTTGGGTGGGGTAAAACTAAGGAGTACCGAGCAACCGAGGACACAAAAATAGAAATCCCTTTTTAAAAATGCAAATACTTTTTAATTGCGAACAATTTTGAAAACATGAACAAATTTTAAAATCTTGTTTCTATAAAAAGTGAACAAGTTTTGGAATTCCAAACATATTTTGAAAAGGTGAACCTTTTTTGAAATTCCAGAATATTTTTTAAACATGATTTTTTGAATTTGTGAACAAATTTGAAAATTTATCACTGTCCAAAGTTCCAAATAAATTTAGAAAAAATAAAACGCACATAAGAATGAGATTAAAAGTTGTCAGACATTTAAGAAACTCCGGAGTAATAGCATTGGATTATATCCAGTCGGCTAAGAATCTGGCAGATCCCTTTACAAAAGGGCTATTACCTGTTGTGATAGAAAATGCATCGAGAGAGATGGGTATGAGACCCACATGAGTTACCATGGTGGTACCAACCTATGTGATTGGAGATCCTGTGAAGTAGGACCTAGAAAAATAAGCTAGTGGTTAAGTGAGGAGAGTAACTTTACTAACCCACTACATTGGAGATGCGATACTCCCAGAAACTGTATGGTAGGTTGACTCTTGTCTTAATGTGTTCCAAAGCTTGTATAAGCAAGATGCTATCCTACAGAACGATCTTTGGAGGAAAAAAACTATATGAGTCCGACTGCTGGTCACAGTCTGTGAGAGTGGGGTGATCTCTAGCAAGTTCATGAATAGGCCAGGTGTGTGATTAATATGCTCCACCCGAGGGGTCAACCTTCAGCAACCTAATACTAGTAAGATATTTGGTGAAACTCCTTTACGCCAAACTGACAATTCAAGGCATAGTCCATTGTTTAGTTATGAAGGAGTGTAGCTACTTGCTCTAGGTGGATGTTTAACCTTTGCAGGTCTCCACTGAAAGTACTGGTATATCAAAACAATGTTTGGAACTGAGGGCAACACAATGGGCCTTCGAGATCTGGTGTGGGATTGTTGAAATATGGGTGGGTGGGCTTTCGAGATCCAGGAGTTGGACCTCTTTATAAGGGATTCTCTTCCACATGCGATTGGAGCTTGAGAAGAATGGTTCCCGTGTGCTCCTCCTTCACCGCCCGCCTCGCCACGTGATACGTCTCCAACGTATCTATAATTTATGAAGTATTCATGGCATGTTTACAAAAAAAAAATATGGTTTTGATATGATTTGAATGGAAATAACCCGGACTGACATTGTTTTCAGCAGAACTACCGTGGTGTTTTTTTTGTGCAGAAATAAAAGTTCTCGGAATTGGACGAAACTTTTTGATGATTTTTTTGGAAGAAAAGAGAAATAATGGAGCAAAGAACCACCAGAGGGGGGGCTGCTGCCCACAAGACACCAGGGCGCGCCACCCCCCCTGACGCGCCCTGGTGAGTGGTGGGCCCCCTGAGGCCCATCTTCGCGTGATTCGAACACTAAAAAATCATATATATTCAGAAACCCCTGAAAGTTAACCTAGATCAGAAGTTCCACTGCCCCAAGCCTCTGTAGCCACGAAAAACCAACCTGGACCCTGTTCCGGCACCTTGCCGAAGGGGGAAATCATCACCGGAGGCCATCTTCATCATCCCGGCGGCCTCCATGACGAGGAGGGAGTAGTCCACCCTTGGGGCTGAGAGTTTGTACCAGTAGCTATGTGTTTAATCTCTCTCTCTCTCTCTCTCTCTCTCTCGTGTTCTTGAGTTGGCACAATCTTGATGTATCGCGAGCTTTGTTAATATAGTTGGATCATATGGTGTTTTCCCCTCTCTATCTTGTTGTGATGAATTGAGTTTTCCCTTTGATATTTCATTCTTATCGGTTGAATACTTTTATGGATTTGAGAGCACTTGATGTATGTCTTGCTATGAATACCTGTGGTGACAATGGGGGTATCATATTGATTCACTTGATATATGTTTTGGCACTCAACTCACGGATTCCCGAGGTGACATTGGGGTAATCTATGCATAGGGGTTGATGCATGTTTTTGTCCTTGTTTCTCTGGTAGAAATCTTGGGGCACTCTTTGAGGTTCTTTGTTTTGCATTGAGTATTATGAATCTGAAATTGTTTGATGCATATCGCATAATCAACTCACGGATACTCGCGGTGACATTGGAGTATCTAGGTGACATTAGAGCTGGCTGATGTGTATCATATGGTGTTATTTTAGTACGAACTCTTGGATAGATCGATCGGAAAGGATAACTTGGTGTTATTTTAGTTCGAACTCTTAGATAGATCGATCGGAAAGGATAACTTTGAGGTGGTTTTGTACCCTACAAACAATTTCTTCTTATGTTCTCCGCTAGATAAGAACTTTGGAGTGATTCTTCGTCGCATGTTGAGGGATGGTTATATGATCCAATTATATTAGCATTGTTAAGAGATTGCACTAGCGAAAGTACGGACCCTAGGCCTCATTTTCAAGCATTGCAATACCGTTTGTGCTCACTTTTGTTACTTGCTACCTTGCTATTTTTTATTGTTACTATTACAAAAATCAATATCTACTATCCATATTACACTTGTATCACCATCTCTTCGCCAAACTAGTGCACCTATACAATTTACCATTGTATTTGGTGTGTTGGGGGCACAAGAGACTCTTTGTTATTTGGTTGCAGGGTTGTTTGAGAGAGACCATCTTCATCCTACGCCTCCCACGGATTGATAAACCTTAGGTCATCCACTTGAGGGAAAATTGCTACTGTCCTACAAAACTCTGCGCTTGGAGGCCTAACACGAGTCTACAAGAACAAGTTGTGTAGTAGACATCAGCACGCCACGCCTCGCATCGCATCGTTCGTCGTGTTTCATGAATGAGACGAGCTGAGCTCAGACCTATGTCCCTCGTGCGCTTGTGCTTGTTTTTTGCCGGTCGAGAACAGAGAAATCCTTAATAGATGAGCCACAATCTGAGAAGTTAGAACCTTGGCTGTTATCGACTCAGACGCAGGTCTAGCCCATGTTTCTCCACCCGCTATGAAGAACAGATTGCATCTTCTCTCCCTCCACGTGCACTGCCCACCGTCGTTCCAGTCCCTGCTGCTACCGCGAGCGATCCCATCCCGTCCACTACATGTACGGCTGTACAGGAGAGATGGCCTCCAAAACCCTGCCCCTTGAGATCTTGTACAGGAGAGGGCGATTAGGTTTTTGGGGAGCGTGTGCTACGCGACTACTCATCGCTATTCTTCTATGCCCACTACTTCTTCTATGTCCACATCACTTTTGTCATCACCATATCCACCGCCACTGAAGCCAACCGACTCGCTGCCGAGAAGGCCACTGCTGACAAGAAGGCCGTTAAGGAGACCACCGCCACCGCTGCTGCTTCTGCCTAGCCTACTGGAGGGTACAAGATGTTTATCTCGCTCCTATTTATGTCCGTGTGTGCAGTACTAGCTGTTTGTGTAGATGTTTCTACTATCTGCCTAGTTTTTTTGAACGGTTAAAATAGTAGGAGAGGCTCCTACCGTTGCTTCATTAAATAAATATATGTGTACAAGGTGGTGTTACATGGCACTATGGCAAAAAAAGAGCAGAGTGTGAGTCTACAAGCAGAGTGCTAGACTTAAGTAAAAAGAGAAGCAGAAAAAGTATTGATAACACAGATAAGTATGGTTTCACTGTATAACACAAGATCTCAAGGTCAGACTTGAGTGCACGAAGCCAATCTTGTCTCGAAGGAGGCACCCCCTCAAAATAGCATATGTTTCTTTGCTTCCAAATGTTCCACTCTGATAATATAATAATTTCTCTGAATAGAAGGCGGTGCCATGTGGCAGAAGAGTGATATATCATCTCCTAAGTCTGCATGTTTGATCCCAAGAAATCCCCAATATGGACCAGCAGCTAGAGCTGAAATCACATTGGAAGAACAGGTGCTTAGTACTATCAATGCTATGTTCATGATTTATATGTTGATTAATTTAATCAAAAAATTTCTTATATACTCAACAATCCAAAAACCTAGTATATGTAGGAAATTTTCGATTCAAGGTCTTGCTGTTGCACTGAAACTGACCCCGTTTACGAGGATGTACTTTAAGTGTTGGTAGACCAAAACTACCTTATGGATCATTGCCATTAACATGTTCTGGGTCACCGATGTTACTCCCACTGCAGCGATTGCTCCTAGACAGGAGAAGGCATTCAAAGAAGCCACCGTCTTTGTCGGAGCCGTTCTAAGCGTGGTCAGAGATAAGGTGGTTGATGCATATTTAGATATGCAGGTTGCCAAGGACTTGTGGGAGGTGCTCGAATCTAAATTCAATGTAACCGATGCTAGGAGCAAGATGTGTGCCATGGAGCAGCTCCATGATTACAGGATGGTCAAGAACCGTTCTATATGGGAACATGCTCATGAGATACAATGCATCGTTAAGGATCTTGAGCTTCTTAAGTGTGATCTACTGGGTAAATTTGTCACGGGATGAATAATCTCTATACTCCCTGCTTCCTGGAGGAACTTTGCTACTACTCTGAAACATCAGAGATGATAATTCTCGGTAGAGGATGTCATCGGTCATCTGAGTGTTGAGAAGAACTAGGGAGAAAAGGACTAGCATGTAAAATGGAACGAGGGAACCTCTGTCACCAATGTGGTATAGAGGAACTTCCAAAGCCAAAGGGAAAGAACGGTGTCCAACAGAATACCAACTTTAAGAAAAAGGGTAAGAAGACCTTCAAGAAGGAGAAGAAAAATATGATTATGGTTCTGAGGAACATTGGGCCAGTAAGTGCCCGAAAAAGTACAAGAAGCTAGGACATGACTCCAAGTCTGTCAACATGATGTTGAGAAACAATGAAAGTGGGGCATCTGGGTACGGTAATTTATTTACTGTATTTTTAGTTTGTTAGTCTACCAATTGGTGGGTGGACACATATGTGAATATTCATATGTGTGCTGACATTTCATTGTTCTCTTCTTACCAGGTCATAGGTCATGGGTCCGTATTAAAGGGGAATGGCGCAAGTGCTTCTGTTCATAGTGTTGGCACAGTCGATCTGAAGTTTACTTCGGGAAGGATCGTGCAGCTGAAGAACATGCAACATCTCCCTACCATCATGAAGAACCTTGTTAGTGGCTCCCTTTTCTATGGAGAAGGGTTTAAGTTGGTCTTTGAGTCTAATAAAGTAGTTGTTAATATATATGAACTATTTTTTGGAAAAGGCTATGAATGCGGAGGTTTGTTCCGCCTTTCCCTCGCTGATTTTTGTAACAAAGTCGTGAACAATATTCATTCGAGTATTAATGAATCTAAGGTTTGGCATTCACGTCTTTGTCACATTAGTGTCGGTGTTATGACATGGCTAACAAAGTTGAATTTAATCCCGAGTTTCACTTTAGCCAAAGGTTGTAAGTGCCATTCATGTATGCAAGCAAAGCAACCTCGCAAGCCCACAAGGCTGCGGAGGAGAGACAATTGGCAGCGCTATAACTAATACACTCTGATCTCTGTGAGATGAATGGCGTGTTTACTAAAGGTGGAAAGAAATATTTCATGACATTGATAGATGATTCCACTAGATATTGCTATGTGTACCTCTTAAATACTAAAGATGAGGCTCTACACTACTTTAAAAACTATAAGGCAGAAGTTGAGAATCAACTTGAAAAGAAGATTAAACGAGTCCGGTCGAATCATGGTGGAGAGTACTTCTCTATTGAGTTTGATTCTTTCTGTGCGGAACATGGTATTATTCATGAGAGGACGCCTCCCTATTCACCTAGTCAAAAGGGGTTGCCGAACGAAAACGTACTCTAACAGATTTGGTTAACTCCATGTTACATACATCGGGTTTATACAAGGCATGGTGGGAGGAGGCTATATTGGCATCATGTCATGTCCTGAATAAAGTTCTGATAAAAGGTAATGAGATCACTCCCTATGAGCAATGGGAGAAGAGAAGAAGGACACTCTCATAATTACGTACTTGGGGCTGTTTGGCGAAAGTCAATGTGCTGATCCCCAAAAAGCGTAAGCTTGGACCAAAGACCGTGGAGTCGCTACTTTGGGCTATGCTAAGAGTAGCGCTGGCTATAGATTTCTAGTAGTGAAATCTGAGGTACCTGATGTCAAGGTTGGTACAATAATGGAGTCTAAAGATGCTACATTCTTTGAGGATATTTTTCCTATGAGAGATATGCAAAGAACTTCTAGATAGGAATCTGAAGAGACTCCAGAGCTGGCCATTCCTATGGAACACTATGAACGAACACATGATGAAAATCCTATGGAGGATGCCGAGAAAACCCTTGGTAGGGGTGAGGGAGTCCTGGATTAAGGGGTCCTCGGGCGTCCAGGCTATGTAATGTGGGCCGGACTGATGGGCCATGAAGATACAAGACAGAAGACTCTCTCCCTTGTCCGGATGGGACTCTCCTTGGCGTGGACGACAAGCTTGGCGTTCGGATATGAAGATTCCTTTCTCTGTAACCGACTTTGTACACCCCTAGTCCCCTTCGGTGTCTATATAAACCGGAGGGTTTAGTCCATAGAGGCAATCATAATCAGACAGTCTAGACTTCTAGGGTTTTAGCCATTACGATCTCGTGGTAGATCAACTCTTGTAATACTCATATTCATCAAGATCAATCAAGCAGGACGTAGGGTATTACCTCCATAGAGAGGGCCCGAACCTGGGTAAACATCGTGTCCCCCGTCTCCTGTTACCATCGACCTTAGACGCACAGTTCGGGACCCCCTACCCGAGATCCGCCGGTTTTGACACCGACATTGGTGCTTTCATTGAGAGTTCCGCTGTGTCGTCACTAGAAGACTCGATGGCTCCATCAATCATCCACAATGATGCTGCATTGAGGGAGGTCTTTCTCCCCGGCCAGATCTTCGTATTCGGTGGCTTCATGCTACGGGCCAACTCGCTTGGCCATCTAGAACAGATCGACAGCTACGCCCCTGGCCATCAGGTCAGGTTTGGAAGCTTGAACTACGTTGCTGATATCCGCGGAGACTTGATCTTCGACGGATTCGAGCCCATGGCAGCCACTCTCTGCCACCGCGATGAACATGACCTAAATCTGTCATCGGACCATACCCGGGAGATAGCGCCTGTAACTGCTCTGGCCCTAGATCCGGAGCAGATCGCACCACCCGAGGACGGGAAGCTCAACACCGCCACTGAAGCCGCAGACTCAGCGGCATCGGAGCCGCACACAGACCTGACTTTGAACGGGATCTGTGTCACCGGAACCTCGGATTCGTCTCCGGCCACAGGTTCCGAACCGCGTGCGTCCGCGCCCATCGAGCTCGATCGGGCGTCGACCATCGAGTTCAGCTCCGCGGACATCTTCCGGCACTCACCTTTGGGTGATGCGCTAAACTCATTAAAAACCCTCTCCTTAGCCGGGGACTCACATCCGAATTATATCTGGTTTGAACTGGAGGCTGATGACGGAGAATTTTGCTTCCCACCCACCGCCCACTTCATTGCCACTGTCGAAGACCTAACCGACATGCTCGATTATGACTCCGAAGACATCGACGGTATGGACGACGATGCCGGAGAGGAGCAGGCCCAAAACCCGCCGTTTACTGGGCGCTGGATAGCCACCTCCTCGTATGACGTGTACATGGTGGATACTCCCAAAGAGAATAATGGCGATAACGAGAAAGATCCAGTCGAGGATAAACCTCCTGAGACACAGCCAAAGCACCGACGTCAGCGGCACCGCTCTAAATCACGCCGTGGAAAAGACAGCAATACCGGCACAAGAGAAAACAATACTCCGGACGATGCCGAAGACAAAGAAGATCCCGTCGAGCCGACTTCCGAACAGGACGATAGGGAAGATGGGCAAGTCAGCCCTGACAAACATGCCATAAACGAAGACTCGGAGGACAGCAACTATCTTCCACTCTCCGAAGACGAGGTGAGCCTCGGCGACGAAGACTTTATCCTGCCTGAGGAACCCGTCGAGCAGGAGTGCTTTAAGCGCCGGCTAATAGCCACTGCGAGGAGCCTGAAAAAGAAACAGCAGCAGCTTCAAGCTGATCAAGATATACTCAACGACAGATGGACTGATGTCCTGGCAGCCGAGGAATACGGACTCGAGCGCCCCATTAAAATTTACCCGAAGCGTAAACTGCTACCCCAATTCGATGACGAGGCACTTGAGCCCATGCCATCAACACGTAATGCGGCTGACCGACCACCACGTGGCCGGGACAAAGCGGCAACTCAAGCCGAACACCTGCCCACACTACCTCACCGTAAAGGCAAAGATACTACAGCTCGGGAATACACATATGACCTGCAGCAAGACCTGGAGAACAGAGCAGGTCAGTCCAGATCGATCTACGGATTGCGGGGGCATGCCCGGGCGCGCGACGACGGCTATCAAGCCAGACGTAACGAGCATAACCATGTCCGGGCCGAAAACCGTAGACGGACTACATCCGCACTACGTCGCGACTTGGCCCGATATAGAGGTGCCGCACATCCCCTTTGCTTCACTGACGAAGTAATGGAACACGACTTCCCGGAAGGGTTCAAACCCATGAATATCGAATCATACGATGGAACAACAGATCCCGTAGTATGGATTGAAGATTTCCTTCTCCATATCCACATGGCCCGCGGTGATGACATCCACGCCATCAAATACCTCCCACTAAAATTAAAGGGACCAGCGCGGCACTGGCTGAACAGCCTCCCAGAGAACTCCATTGGCAGCTAGGAAGACTTGGAAGACGCCTTCCACGATAACTTTCAAGGTACATATGTCCGGCCTCCGGATGCCGACGACCTAAGTCACATCATCCAGTAGCCCGGGGAGTCAGCCAGGAAGCTCTGGACCAGGTTCCTAATTAAAAAGAACCAAATTGTCGATTGTCCGGACGCCGAAGCCCTTGCGGCCTTTAAACATAGCGTCCGAGATGAATGGCTTGTCTGCCACCTCGGTCAAGAAAAAGCAAAATCCATGGCAGCCCTTACTGCTCTGATGACCCGCTTCTGCGCGGGAGAAGATAGCTGGCTCGCTCATAGAAGCAACAGCACCAGTGATCCGGGCACTTCCGAAGTTCGAGACGGCAACGGCAAGCCACGATGCAATAAACACAAGCGTCGAAATAATAAAGGAACGCAAGACACGGCGGTAAACGCCGGATTCAGTGGCTCCAAAACCAGTCAACGGAAAAAGCCATTCAAGGCAAACAGAGACGAACCATCCAATTTAGACAAGATACTGGATCGGCCCTGCCAGATTCATGGCACCCCCGATAAACCAGCCAATCACACCAACAGAAGCTGTTGGGTCTTCAAACAAGCCGGCAAGCTTAACGCCGAACACAAGGGGAAGGGGCCACCCAGTGACAACGATGACGAAGAGACTCGCCAACCGAACACCGGGGGTCAGAATCAATTTCCCCCCGAAGTAAAAACAGTCAACATGGTATACGTGACACACATCCCTATAGAGGAGCGCAAGCGCGCACTACATGACGCCAATGCCATAGAGCCAGGCACCCCAAAATTAAGCCAATGGGCGGCCTGCCCGATCACTTTCGATCGCAAGGACCACCCAGCCAGTATCCGTCACGAAAGTTCGGCAGTTCTGATCCTCGATCCAATCATCGATGGGTTCCATCTCACGAAAGTCTTTATGGACAGCGGCAGTAGTCTTAATCTACTCTACCAAGACACTGTCCGCAAAATGGGCATTAATCCTTCATGAATCAAGCCCACCACAGCTACCTTCAAGGGAGCAGTGTCCGGCGTAGAAGCTCGCTGCACGGGCTCAATTACATTGGAAGTCGTTTTCGGCTCGCCGAACAACTTTAGAAGTGAAGGCTTGACCTTCGATATTGTACCGTTCTGCAGCAGCTACCACGCACTACTCGGGCGTACCGCTTTTACTCGTTTTAATGCGGTCCCACATTACGCCTATTTCAATCTTAAGATGCCCGGTCCACGCGGCGTCATCACGATAAACAGAAATACGGAATGCTCCCTCCGTACAAAGGAGCGTACTATGGCTGCTGCAGCCGAAGTACAAAGCGGCCTTATCAAGCCGCGTATCTCATCGGCCTTCAAGCCGCAGGTCTCTACTAAACAGGACCAATCAATCTCAGAGCTGGATTAGCAGTTCGGCCTCCGTCGTCCGCCCCATATAGCCGCGAAGTTTACACCGTGCATGCATAATTATGCACATAAAATACCATGGTCATCGGCGGAGGCACAGTACGGACATGCCTACAATGCGGTCCGCACCCTCATAGTCTTTTTACTTTTTCTAACTATTTTTTATCCTTTACGATAGGTGATTCCAAGCCTGGTCATCTTACGGACTCTTTCTAAAATTTGGCTTCGTATAAATAACCAACGGCTATTCCTACTAAGGAATCCTTTAACCGAGGCAAGGCAGCGCAAACGTGCGACAGGAGGTCCTAATGATTTTTGTAAGACCGCACTCTTTATTTTAAACCTGTAAAGTGCCTTTTTCCTCAGCTCTCGTCCCCCGGCATGTTAAATAGCCCGGGTAGGGGCGTTATAATCTGTAGAATTGTGTTTGACGTGTCAATCAGATTCCAGTGAACATAACCCGTATTCAGTATTCACTTTTTCTACGTACTGAATTTTGCTTCTTCGGTTGTTTCACGAACGCACCTCGGCACAAATTGCCAGGGGCTCGATACGGCAACACATGAGTTGCCGACAAGTCCGAACAGCTTTTCAGCACACTTCGGCGTCACGAGTTTGGCCTTATATGCATCAGCTCCGAATCATGTCTCTGGTCAATAGTTGGGTTGCCCGGCTCCTGTGCTTACTACCTTATGTTCCGCTATATCGGCTAGGGTAGTAAAGGGAGAACTACTGCGATTGTGTCCTGGTTTATCCGGATGAGCACCTTAGTAGAGAAAGCCGAAACTGACTGTCATGATGCGGCGAGAGCTGGTCAACCACTCAATGACTCAGCAGAATCTTTTGCGATTCTTTCCGTATTACACGAAGGACCGTTTTTCTGGTCACCTATGTAACGCACCGTATTCGGGTAAACGCGTACATACCAGGGGCTATATCGTAGACCCGCCGTCAAACTCCTATGGCTAAGTGAAAGTGTTAAAGCCCTATAGTCCGATTGCCTAGTTCGCCGCATTGACACCTCCTTCATGGACCAAGACGTTGGGTCAAGAGTGATCAATTGCTTTTCCGAACACCCCCGTATTATATGCGAGGGGGCTGAAGCCGACGACTGGCAAACTTTCAGATTATACGAAGAATGGCCGCACAGGAGGAACCAAAACTTTCAGGCAAAAGTATAAAAATATGGCCTTAATATATCATAATATTGTTTTTACAAAGTTGGTATATTCACTCGAACATCATATTTTTCGAGCACTGACCCTCTATCAAGCGGGCACCCTCTAGGACATCCTCAAAATAATGCTCAGGCTTGTGATCGTCCTGGCCCTCGGGTGGACTCTTCGCTGCAATATCGGTGGCCTTCATCTTCGCCCAGTACGTCTTGACGCGGGCAAAGGCCATCCGTGCACCCTCAATGCACGTTGACCGCTTAACAGCGTCGATACACGGCACCGCATCAACAAGTCGCTGCACCAAACCACAATAACTCTTCGAAATTGGCTCAGTCGGCCACAGCCGGACCACGACGTCCTTCATGGCAGATCCGGATATCTTGTGGAGCTCGGCCCACTGGGCCATCTATTCGTTCAGCAACAGCGGACGCTTCGGCATGCTGAATTGCGACCAGAAAAGCTTCTCCGTTGCACGTCCTTCTTGCACTTGGAAAAACTGCGCCGCATCGGAGACATTCTTCGGCAAGTCCAAGAATGCGTCTGGAGAACTCCACATTTGATTAAGGGGGGCATACTTCGGATCGCCGAATTTAGTCTGTAATAAGAAAGGCTTACCGGCCGCTATCTCCCCAGCTTGCCGGATCTCTTCCCGAGCCGCTCTAGACTCGGACCGTGCTTCTCTCGCCTCTTGTAAGGCCTTGCCGAGTTCGACCGTTCTGGCTTTGTTATCCTTCTCGAGGAATTCGCATCGAACATTGGCATCCTTTAGCTCGTGCGTCATGGTAGATATTCTCTCCTCGCACTGGCGCCGAGCAGCCTGTTCGGCCTTTAACTCAGCAGCTGCCTTCTTGGCAGCCGCCTCACTCATCCTGGCTTGCTCCTTGGCCCGGGCAAGCTCAGCCCGTAGGGCCTCAACTGCGGCAGTATTATCTGCAGTTATGCATATCTCAGTATACAATTTTCAGCGTCATGCTCATATTATCATACTTACATATACTGACTGCCCCAAAAACATACCTTGCGCCTCGTCGAGTCGCTTGTTAATAAGTGTGAGGTCGTCATCCGCCACATCAAGTTTTTTCTTCAGCCTTGCAACCTCTGTAGCTTGGGCAGTCGTCATGGATGAAACAACCTGTGTTCCAATCCATCAGATTATTTCCTGGGAATATCTTTTTTGATCCTCTGATCGCCTCCCTTTGGACGCCAACCAGAGTCTCAGGGGCTACTATCTATACACAGGTGCATTTTGCGCGTAGAAGTGCAATTAAAGATATTACATTGCATACCTCGAAACCTCTTAGCAGGCTCATGAAGGATTCATTCAATCCGCTTTTTGCGGACAGAATCCTCTTAACTACCGTACCCATTAAGGTACGATGTTCCTCTGAAACGGACGCATGTTGCAGCATGCCCGTCATTGTATCCGGCGCCCCCGGATCCCTGGGAGCGGCCTCGGGAGTACGGAATCCCTTCGAAAGAATATGTTTACCCGGCTCTAGAGTCGTCCCCGGCTGTAAACCGGATAGTCCGGGCCCTTTATTGTTGGTCCCCATAGGGTTCGCATGCCCCGGACTCTGGACGGCCGAAGTATCATCTTCGGGCGAAGTTTTCATTATCCCTCGCACCGCTTGTTAGTCGGGATAGATCCTCCGGGACGACACCTCGGAGTCGTCTGCCCTGTCGGGCGAGAAGGTATGTGGAGGCGTCTCGCTTTCCATCATCTCCGGAAGAAGATCCCCCGAGGAGGAAGACTGTGGAGGAAGACTACGTGCCGGACTGCAAACATATATTTTAAATGTTACCCTGGTAACCGGAAAGTAATGGGATATGTTTCGGACGCCCCTGTTCACTTACGATTCGGCTAAAGGTTTATCCTTATGGAGGAAATGCGCGACAACGTCATCTTCTGAACCCGAGCCACCTGACAGGGACATCTTCCCTCGCTTAGGAGCCTTTGCTTCCAAATCTTCGGAGGCAGCCCTTCTCTTCCCATCAGGAGAAGGGATATCAGTTTCTCCTTCTCTTTTGTCTTCGGGCGAGGGAGTTCCAATCTCCCCGGACATAGTGTCTGGTGTACCTTTAGAATAGAGGCCACCTTTGGCCTTCTTGCTCTCCTCTTTGTCCCCCTTCGCCAACACTTGGTATGGCGCCGGAGCCAGCATCCTTGTTAACACAGGATCTGCTGAGTCTTCGGGAAGAGGGGCTGAACACCTAATTCTTTCTGCCTTCTTGATCCAGCCCTGGTCGAAGATGGTTTTCTCAGTATATTGTTATGAGATATTCAACTAAGTTGTGTTCAGGAGTTGAGGGCCTACCGAGGTATCCGGACGGTTGCAGTCGAGGCCGATGTCCTCAGTAGTATCCGGCCACTGTTTTCGGGTCCCGAAGAATAACTTCCACATTCCTTTGTGCGTCGTGCCAAAGAAGTGCTGAAGAGTCCGTGGTCCTTCCGGATTGAACTCCCACATGCGGAGGGGCCGTCGCTGGCACGGCAGGACCCGGCGGACTAGCATTACCTGGATTACGTCGATGAGGCCGGTGTCCTTCTCGAACAGGCTCCGGATGCGGCTTTGTAGCACCTGCACTTCGTCCATTGATCCCCAGTCCAGCCCCTTATTAATCCATGATGCGAGCCGTAATGGAGGGCCAGGCTGGAACGCAGGTGTAGCTGCCCACTTGGTACCACGGGGTTCAGTGATGTAAAACCACTCCCGTTGCCATAGGTTGGAGGTTTTCGTGAAAGAGCCTTTTGGCCAAGGCGTGTGGGTGAGTTTGCTCACCATCGCACCGCCGCACTCCGCTTGCTTCCCATCGACTACCTTCGGCTTCATATTAAAGGTCTTGAGCCATAAACCGAAGTGTGGGGGAATACGGAGAAAGGCCTCGCACATGACGATGAACGCCGAGATGTGAAGGAAGGAGTCCGGGGCTAGATCATGAAAATCTAGCCCGTAATAGAACATGAGCACGCGAACGAAGGGATGGAGAGCGAACCCTAGCCCTCGGAGGAAGTGAGAGATGAATACGACCCTCTCGCCGGATCTGGGAGTAGGAATGACCTGCCCTTGAGCAGGGAGCCTATGGGGGATTTCCGCGGTCAGGTATTTTGCCGCCCGGAGCTTCGCGATATCCTCCTCTGTGACGGAGGAGGCCACCCACCGGCCTTGAGGGTTGGGTCCGGACATAACTAGAAAGCTCGGAACAAATAAATTGGACCTTGGGTGCTAGAACTCGAGGTTGGAAAGGATGAGGAAAAGGGAAAGCGTAGAGGAGAAAGATGGGTCTGTGCCCCTTTATAAAGGCGATGAATATCGAAACGCCTCCTCCTAGGCCTCAAAACCTGCCTATTCCCAAGGAATCATACCAACAGGACGGTTGGATTACCCACGCCCGTATTGATGAGGATCCCGTAATGAAGGGACACGATCTCTGCTGTGACAAGACGTGCCACCGGAAACCGCATTTTAAAGCGTGGAGCGGGAGGCTAAAGAACGGTTCGAAATAATGACCGTGCAGGAACGTGGCGTCGCAAAAAGTTGTCAGCAGCTTGGACTCGTGAAATATTATACTCCCTGCGGTTATGTGTGGTACTTGTTTTGCAGAGCCGGACACGTTTTCTGTGCTCGAAGTCTGTTTTGGAGTATTCGGAGGAGGAACCCGCCTTGCAATGCCGAAGACAATCTGCGCGCCGGACACATCGTCATTGAAGCCTGGTTCAGGGGCTACTGAGGGAGTCCTGGATTAAGGGGTCCTCGGGCGTCCAGGCTACGTAATGTGGGCCGGACTAATGGGCCATGAAGATACAAGACAGAAGACTCTCTCCCGTGTCCCGATGGGACTCTCCTTGGCGTGGACGACAAGCTTGGCGTTCAGATATGAAGATTCCTTTCTCTGTAACCGACTTTGTACACCCCTAGTCCCCTCCGGTGTCTATATAAACCGGAGGGTTTAGTCCATAGAGGCAATCATAATCAGGCAGGCTAGACTTGTAGGGTTTTAGCCATTACGATCTCGTGGTAGATCAACTCTTGTAATACTCATATTCATCAAGATCAATCAAGCAGGACGTAGGGTATTACCTCCATAGAGAGGGCCCGAACCTGGGTAAACATCGTGTCCCCCGTCTCCTGTTACCATCGACCTTAGACGCACAGTTCGGGACCCCCTACCCGAGATCCGCCGGTTTTGACACCAACAAGGGGCAAGAGACAGCGGACTATGAAGTCTTTTGGTGATGATTTCCTTGCGAACCTCGTGGATGATACTCCTACTTCTATTTCAGAAGCCTATGCATCTCTAGATGGTGACTACTAGAAAGATGCGATCTGTAGAGAGATGGATTCCATTATGGCTAGCGAGACATTGGAGATCACTGAACGTCCCTATGGTTGCAAATCATTGGGATGTAAGTGGGTGTTCAAAAAGAAGCTTAGGCTCGATGGTATGGTTGAAAAATACAAGGCTAGGCTTGCGCCAAAGGTTATTTCCCAGAAAGAAGAACAAGATTTCTTCGACACTTATTCACCCGTGGCCAAACTGACCACCATTCGAGTATTACTCTCGTTGGCGGCCAAACATTGTCCTCTCGTCCATCAGATGGATGTTAAGACGACTTTCCTGGATGGAGAGCTAGAGAAGGAAATCTACATGCAACAACCAGATGGCTTTGTGATAGATGGTTAGGAAGGAAAGGTGTGTAAGTTACTAAAATCTTTATATAGCCCGAAACAAGCCGAAAGTAGCTTTCTACACCCGAGCTCAAATGCTCCTGGTGTGAACGGTAAATAAAAAAAAATCTGAATTTTTTTGTGCCATACTTTAAGAAATATTTGTTGTGCATGCAAAATATTATCACGAACTCACATTGGTGGAAGTCGTGGCAAAAACAAAACAAAATCAGAGCTCCAAAATGCATTTGAAAGTAACATTTTCAGAGCATCGATTTTGATTTTTTTACCACGCCTTCCACCAATGTCACTTTGTGATGAAATTTTGCATGCACAATAAACATTTATTAAAGTATGCCACAAAAAACTTCAGAATTTTTTGCAACATTTCTCTGTTCTTTTATTTTACTGTTTACACCAGGAGCATTTGAGCCCAGGTGTAGAAACTCCACGTCCGAAACAAGCAGCTAAGCAATGGCATGAGAAGTTTAATACAACTTTGGCATCTGTTGGCTTTGTTGTTAATGAAGTTGACAACTATTTATACTATCGCCATGGTGGGGACAAGGAGTTATACTATGCTTGTATGTTGATGACATACTGATATTTGGAACCAACCTCAAAGTCATTGATGAGGTTAAGTTGTTTCCATCTCAGAACTTTGAGATGAAGGACGTTGGTGTGGCTGATGTTATCTTGAACATCAAGCTATTGAGAGATAATGAGAGTGGCATTACCCTTCTGTAATCCCATTATGTTGAGAAGATTTTGAGTCATTTTGGATATTCCGACTACAAAATTTCTCCAACACCATATCCTAGTGTGCGGATTCGAAAGTTCGAATGCGCAGCTAAAGATTAATTGAGATAGTTTCAGGTCATTGGTTCACTCATGTACCTAGCGAGCGCTACGAGGCCTGACATCATGTTTGCTGTGAGTAAACTGAGTTGGCTTGTTTCCAATCCGGTTGATGTACATTGGCATGCTATTGAAAGAATTATCCGCTATCTGAGAGGCACTGTGAACTATGGACTTCACTATACTGCATACCTGTCGGTACTCGAAGGGTATAATTAATGATGCGAATTGGGTCTCTGATGCTGATGAGATGAAGGCCACAACTGGGTATGTGTTTACACTTGGAGGTGGCGCTATTTCCTGGAAGTCTTGCAAGCAAACAATCTTAACGAGATCGACAATGGAATCGGAACTAACAACATTAGACACATCCGGTGTCAAAGCAGAATGGCTTTGAGATCTTTTGATGGACTTGCAAGTGATTGAAAAGCCGTTTTCGGCTATCTTTATGAAATCTTTTTGAACATTTCTCAAAATTTGTGCACAATTATTGACAAAGTAACTAATTTTTGAAGATTTTGACATTTTTTAAATTTCATTTTTTTAAAAATGTGATTTTTTAAATTTGTGAACAAATTTTAATTCTGAACATTTTTCAAAATGCAAATATTTTTTTAATTGGGAACAATTTTTAAAACCTGAACAAAATTTTAAATCTTGTTTCTAGAAAAAGTGGAATTCAAAACAATTTTTGAAAAGGTGAACCTTTTTTGGAATTCCAAAATACTTTTAAAACATGATTCTTTTGAATTTGCGAAGAAAATTTGAAATTTGATCATTTTCCAAAATTCAAAATAAATTTAGGGAAAAAGAAAAAGCACATAAGAATGAGATAAAAAGCTGGCAGACGTTTAAAAAACTCCAGAGCGATAGCGTTGGATTATATCTAGTCAGCTAAGAATCTGGCAGATCTCTTTACTAAAGGGCTATCATGTGTTATGATAGAAAACGCATCGAGGGAGATGGGTATGAGACCCACATGAATTGCCATGGTGGTAACCAACCTATGTGATCGGTGACCCCGTGAAGTAGGACCTTGAAAAACAAGCTAGTGGTTAACTAATGAGAGTAACTTTACTAACCCACTCCGTTGGAGATGCGATGCTCTCGAAAACTGTATAGAGGTTGACTTTTGTCTTACTGTGTTCGAAAGCTTGTATAATCAAGATGCCATCCTACAGAGCGATTTTTGGAGAAACATACCTATATGAGCTCGACTGCTGGTCACAGTATGTGAGATTGTGGTGATCTCTAGAAAGTTCACGAATAGGCCAGGAGTGTGACTAATATGCTCCACCCGAGGGGTCAGCCTTTGAAAGCCTAGTACTGGTAAGACATTTGGTGAAACTTCTTTACGCCAAACCGACAATTCAACGCATAGTCAATTGTTCAGTGATGAAAGAGTGTAGCTACTTGCTCTAAGTGAATGTTCAATCTTAACTGGTCCCCGCTGAAAGAATCAAACAACAACGCCAGATCCTGAAAATAAATATCAAACATTGTTTTGTAAAACTTAAATATTTTTTAGAACAAGAATATTTTGCAAAGTCGTTACCAAAAAAATTAAATTCAAACATTTTTTGAAAATCTTGAACATTAAAGAAATGAACATTTTTTCAAATTTTGAAGCTTTCTGAAACACGAACAATTTTGAAAGTTCAATTTTTTTGAAAAACTAGGAGTACTCTAGCGAACATTTTTTTTGAATTTGCAAACATTTTTGAAGACACAAAGTTTTTCAACCTTGACATTTTTGAAAAACTTGAACAAACTTTGCAAATTGGGAAGTAGTGTAGTGAACATTTCGTTTAAAGTGCGGACATTTTTTCAAATTTATGAACACCTCTTAAAAAAAATATTTTTTGAATTTTGAACATTTTTTGATAATTTCAAGCAATTTTTTAAACACAAAAATTTATGCAAAAAATGGCAATATTTTTAGAAGTTTGAAAAAATAGAACACGAACAAAAATTTACAGTTCTTAACATTTTTTTTCCAAAATCCGAACAATTGTTTGGGATTCTGAACATTTAAAAAAATTGTACAAATTTTGAAATTCCGTATTTTTGAAAATTTGGAATTTATGAAAAAACGTAAAAAAGAATAAGGAAAAGAAACAGACAAAAGAAAAAGACGACAATGGGTCAGCCCAGTCAAGGGCCTAATGAGCATAGAAAGAAAAGGAATTCTATAGTTGCATGGGCCGATGGGAGAGATAAGACCCTGATTAAATAAATGAGCTCTATGGCTGCATGGGCCGGTGGGAGAGAGAGGACCTCGTTTAAATGAATGCGCTAAAAAATGAATTAAAATCAAAAGAATGAATAAATGGGTGCGGTAATTAACCTACATGTGCAAGTGTCTGAATTATGATTTGTGCACGATGAAGGAGCTTGGCAACTGAACAAACTCACCGCCTTAAGATCGATCTTCGTTTTTTTTAATCTCATGTTATAAATTTTGTTTAGCCATGTTTATACTATGTAATAAGTAATGCATGCTAGAATGTGATGACCAAACTTATCGCCTTGTGACTTATCACGTTTGTCGAAAATAGGTGGACAAGTTACCATCATCGATGATACAAAGAGAAAAATGGCAAGCTCATTAGGAATGTGCGAGAATTTGTTTCTCCCGTTGCAACGTGCACACGTGTTTACTAGCCGTATTCCTACGCAAGCACAGTACGGCGAAAAACCGCTCGATCGTCTGGCCCCGGTTCTCCCACGCCAAGGGGAACCGCCCTGACGCCGCGTCACTGAGAACCTACTAGCGTGACAAGACCCTGGGCACCGGTTTTCTTTTCCAAACCCCTCTTGAACTCTAAAACATCATTACCGCCACATGGTTTCCCCAACGTCTGAATCCCTTCGTCTCCTTTTCCTTGGAAAGTTGGTGGACGATCGCGCTCCAGAGATTGGACTACACCGGCAACCATCAAACCTCAGATCTGGGCACCGACCGAGACGCGAGAAATGTGGGCAAAAGAAGAGGAGGGCATAGCAAGTGCAGAAAGTGACAGAGGGCAACACGTCGAGGAACCCCGTAAATATCCCTGTTAGGACTGCATTTCACGGCCATCGCTTCTCCCTTCTTTTTCCCCTGAAAGCGCTCCCTGCCGGGACCCGGCCAGCTTCGGTCTTGATAAGAGACGCCGATGTCTGGTCATTCGTTGAGAGGGACAACCCACGATAGTGAGACGACAATGAGAATGTTTCCATTTCTGCAAGTGAGGTACAGACGAGAGACGATCGACTGCAACTTGCTAGCCTGTGATAAGTATGTAGTACGTATGATTGATCTTGTTTGTTAACCACACACTTGTGATGAGCAAATATATGATGCGATTCGTAAGGGCATCTCTAACACCATCTCTTAAAACAAACACATATTTGTCTGTGAGACTAGTCCGCGGACACGGATACAAAAACTGACCATCTAATCCTGTTCCCTATACGTTCGTTCCTGGTTTTTTTAGTCCGCAACACTTAACGTTATTATACTAGAAAATAGCACAATTCATCCATAAATAACATGAAAATATACCTAGTACAACAATAGTTCAAATATAAATATTACATTCGAGATAACCGGATATTCAACCAGTTTTTCGAATTCATTGATTCCAAATTCAACGGTACTCGCATCAGAATCTGTGCATGTCATCCCGTGCGGTGTGCCTCTTGAGTTTCATCTAATATTGTATGAACGTAAATGGCATGCCCTCGGTTCTGTGGTATAACACGACAGCGCATCCGGGCTATATTTTTTCCCAATGTGATGATTATCAAGTTGCAACATTGACTGAATTAATGAATTGACCAACATGTAGAGCAACAAGAAGCAAAAACTTACAATCTTCATGTTTGACGAGCTTGGTGGCCACCTTCTCTCCACTTATGTGCAATCGCACCACAAAACTTCATGGTGGAGTTGGAGATGGTGTACCACCGATGGACTACCGACTCCACATTGCGTTCATGGATCATGTGCAAGTCGTAGGGCGCGAAGTGTTTTTGCTCATGAAACGAAGCATGCACGTTTTGTCAAAAGGTCGAGTCCCCCCTGCTTCATGCCTACAAAATATGTAGATACGACCTTCCATGCATCGCATAACAACTCATCCTCCATCACCGAGTACCATGCCATCGTGCTTACTCTATAAAACAATAAGAAGGCCAATAAAAAGCTCAATGGCATTTGACCGAACATCTTCCGGGCGTGGTGTCCACCATGGACAGCGATGGCAGGGGGTGGAGGGTACCTGGCTGTGGACGAATACTGGGTGGACGACGACATAGTCCAAGTCGGACAAGCGCGGGGGTGGGGGTTGTGGACATCCGACAATGCCTGGATGGCGGCCGAAGAGGTACAACGGCAGTATCAAACGAGGAGGATGCGGATGCAGAGCAAGGGGGAGCAGGGGTAGAGTGGGAGAAAATTGACCCCGGGAGGGGGACCTAAGTTGGCCTAGGGTGTCGGAGTCCGATGTGGCGGAGGTACGGACACCCACAAACCTCCCCCCTCCCCCCCCCCCCCCCCCCCCCCCCCCCCCCCCCCCCCCCCCCCCCCCCCCCCCCCCCCCCCCCCCCCAGCTTGCATCCGGTTTGCGCAAATTCGGACAAGCGGACGCGTCCGTGAAAAAATATGGGTCTGCATTGAATGGTAAACTATGTCCGGACATGTCAATTCGGACGTATGTGAGCGTTTTGATGGATGACGTTGAGATCCCCCAAGGCTGTTGTTAATTGGTTGAGCGGCTACACATAGTAAAAGTCTTATAACAATCAAAATTTAAAGCTTATCTTTGAGTAGTCTGTGAATTTTTTATTTGGGGAACACAAATCTAATGTGTACATTCTCAAAATAGTCACACGAGAAGAAAATAACTTGCAATTTTCTGTAGTTGCATAGTATGTATGGAATCATTGCAGTGGGGAACTATACTTGCGATATGTCGGCAACAAATAAGACATGATTACATCCACATTGCAAGCTAGATTCCTCCGCGTTTCTACAAAAATCATGTCGTCCTGTATTCATTTGCAAACATAAAAAATTGACTGAAATAGAAAAACTCTAAGACATGATACAGTTCAGTTCAGGGGACCTTGAGTGGCTAAACATGGTTTTATAGTTTTTTTTGCAGATGAAAACATGATATAATGTTATTCCAATCAAATAACTAATTGAAGGTTTCTTCAAGGGAAGACCAATATGTGTACATTCTTGAAATGCAACATGAAAAATCATTTCAATTAATTACGACAGGAAAATTCCCCCTCGGAAAAAGTTAAACTAGGAAACTGACTCCAATTTGTGAAAACAAAAAATGACACGTGATGCAGTTCATGAGTCTTTTGAGAGGATAAACATAATATAATTATGTATTTCAATTAAATAATAAACGGCTTTTTAGGAGAAAAACCTTGTGCGAGCATCTTTTCCAGATGCAATATGCAAAATCTTGCAACGAATCACAATTATTTCTTTTGTAATATGTAGGTCGTCATTGCGTCACTTAAGTTACTTGTGATATGTAGGCAACCAACAGGGCTCTATTACATCCACACCCGAGATTCGTTTGCGTTTACACAAAGTTGATTAATTCCACATGGCATGTTGGCGACTGTACATAGCTTTTGCAAGATGGGAGTGAGGGTTTTATTTCTCTGTTGATCACCAGGGGTGGCTCAATGATTTGGATTAACCATGTCCAAAGATCGGAGGGCAAAGATAAGGGGATGGCATCCGGCTCCTGGAAAGAGTTGCCGGTACAAACCGATTTGGATTAGCCATGTCCAAAGATCGGAGGGCAAAGATAAGGGGATGGCATCCGGCTCCTGGAAAGAGTTGCCGGTACAAACCGATTTGGATTAGCCATGTCCAAAGATCGGAGGGCAAAGATAAGGGATGGCATCCGGCTCCTGGAAAGAGTTGCCGGTACAAACCCCAGTTTGTCCCTTTCAGCCTTGGCCCATGGCTGGGTGCCGCTGTGTGACAACCCTGCTGATCCAAATCTTTCTTCCAACTGGGCGTGACTCGTGCTGTTTGCCTCCCTTGACACTTTTTGTTTGCACACCTTTGGTCTCTCGTGCGCAATGATGTGCCGTTGTGGCATGAAAGCGATCACTAAGCGTACTGCAAGCTAGGGGAGATGCATAGTACGCATCTACTGTAATAGCTAGTATTATAAGATGCTTTACATAGTGTTGCACATCCTAATTTCCCAAAAATGACACTAATGCCAGGCCCTATAGTACGGGCCTGATATATACGTGCATGTCGAGTTGTATACCTCCTAGCTAGCCATCATGCATGCATGTGCATGCAATTAAGGAGAGTGGCGAACTGAGCGTAGATGGTTACTCTTGTTGTGGAACCGGCACATCGGGGGTTTAAGTTCTAAACTCGAAGGTACTCATGGGGTAAGATGTGCACTTGCATCTTCATAATGAAGAATGTATGTGTGTCTATGTGAGCATCTGCAATGTTACTGTATTCGAAAAGAATAAGGAGTATTTAAAAACACTTAGGAAATGAAGACAATGACCGATCACTCCCGATTGTAAAATATTAAAGCAGCCGACAACCTCGCCCACGAAAAGGTCGACGGTTGCACGATGGACCTAGGAGCTCATGTGGGCAACTGGACACCAAATTCGACATCTACTATGCCTACAATAGTTACTATCGATGGAGCAATTAGACGGTTTGGTATGTGACTTCAATGGTCTCGCAGACAATGCTGACATGAACTCCTCATTTGGAGCATGTTGGTTCGACCTATCGTAACACGGTGGCAATGAATGATAACATAGTGTGGTGGTCATCAACCTCGTGTCGGGGCTTCATTTGAGCGAACTACACTGTGTTGTTGGGAGGGTGGTGTCCGTGCCCAACCACCCCCCCCCCCCCCCCCCCCCACCGGGAGGGGGTGGCCCTTATACTCGTTAAAAGCAAAGTTAGAAACATCTTTTTTACATTCCTTGTTTGAATTGCAGGGGATCATAATTACAAAACTAGAGATCCGCTAATCCAAAAATAATAATTGTCAATTTATTGCATGATCTCCAAGATTTCCGTTGTAATGTTAAAATTGTCAAGTTGGGCTCTGGCGTCAATTTTTTTTGCACATGTTTACTCACCAGACATTTAGTGATGAGTATTTGGTTCCTCATTGACAATGGAATTTACAGTGGATTCCAACTCCTTGTCGGGGGAGGGTAGAAGAGGTTTGACATGTTCCTGTAACACCCCATGTAATTAACCACAGTGATCACCCTTAGTTAATGCCATGTCAGCAAGTCTAACAATGCCTAGTCATCATTTGCATCATATTGCATTTCAAACTCCTAATTCAAACTTCAAATTAATTTAAAGTGAAAATAAAAGTTTTTCAAATCCAGGAACTAAAATGTTCATCATGTTGCAAATAATCCAGGGGCATTTATAAAATTAGCAGCAACATTAATTGAAATATTTAAATGACCCTAACATCCTAAAAAAGTACCAAAACAGCAAGGTTTAATCCATTTTATTTAATACAAAATTTATATGAAATCCATTTGCCTCCAAACCAATTTCTAGCAGTGTTAAATAATGCACTGTATTTATTGGACCAAATTACCTATTTTACAAAACAGTATTTGAGGCCACACATTTTGCAAAAGTGAGAAAAGAAAAAAAAAACAGAAAAGAAAAAAAGGAAAAGAAAAAGGCCCACTGTGCCTGGGCCTCGAGTGCACAGGGAGGCCCAGCCCACCCCGCATCTCCTCCTACCTCTCACTGCTCACCTCGCTCGCTGTCGAACACCCAGCGTGCGCGCGCGCCCGCAGCCAGGCCCCCCCTCTCTCTCGCTCGACAGCGCGCCTGCGCCCGCCCGTGGGGATAAGAGCATCTCCCGCGACCCCCTGGCGTTCCCCTCGCCTCACCTCGCCCCTCTCTTTCCCTACCTCGCCCGAAAGACGACGCCGCCGCCGCCGCTCGATCCCGCGGCCACCGTGCCCCGATTGCCTCTCCGACATGTCCATCGTCACCGCCGGCCTCGACTACGTCGCCTGACGCCGCGCATTGCAGCTCGGCGCCGCTGCATCGACCTCGCCGAGCTCTTCTTCCCCGCACGGTCGTATTCGTCTCCGGCGCCGATTTCGGCCACCTCGAGCCTCCCCCACGCCCGCTAAGCTCACCTACAGGATCCCGGTGAGCCGCAGCTTCTTTCCCCTCTTCGCTCGTCGCCATTTGCTGCTCGTAGACGCCGTCCCCAACATGGCCGTACCTGTCGCCACTCGAGCTCGTCGCCGGTGAACTCCCGGTGACCTTTTGGTCATGCGGCCGTGCCCATTGTGCTCACCCGCGCGCGTAGATGCTCTCTGGCCTATCCATTTGACTCGAGCACGCCCGCGTCGCCATTTTCCATCACGCCCGAGCGCCGTCGTCCACCTTCGTGACCGCCGCCGTCACTCCGGTGCGTCTCCGGCGACGCCACCACCCCCACTAGATGCGGCCCATCGCTAGCTTCCGAACGTGCCAAGCCCCGCGGCAAACGGCCGTCTGTGGCCGTTTTCCGGCCAAGTCCGGCGAGCCTTCGCCGCGTACGGGCTCGCCAGAGTGTTCTCCGGCCGACGCCGACGTGGCCGGCTGGGCCCCGCCCCCTGTGTGACTGCCACTGGGTCCCCCTGGGCCCAGTTGACCCAGTCAACTGTGCTGACTGGGCAGGCCCCAGTCAATGACACGCAGGCCCCACCCCATTAAGTTTTTTTTAAAATAAATATAATCTGCTAATTAATTAATTAGTTAATTAAAACACTAATCTGTCACTGACTAATGTGGCCCACACTTAATTAATCCTAATTAGTTTAAAACAAATCCTATTTCACCTCCATTAATGACAGGTCAGGTTTGACTCTGGTCAGCGGACTGTTAACCGCTGACGTCACCTCTACGTCATGATGATGTCATCCCATACTGTTTTGGATAATGTTGATTTAAAATAATTAAATAAAATTCAGAAAATGATTAAAACTTTAGAAAATCATAGAAAATAAACCGTAGCTCGGATGAAAATACTTTGTACATGAAAGTTGCTCAGAACGATGAGACGAATCTGAATACGCCCTTCGTATTGTTGTCAGATGCCCCTAACTACCTGAACATGAAACTTTTTGATTGATTTCGATAAATAAATAGTATTCACTTTAATAAAATAAATCCAAACAAATTCCTAAATTAACTAAGTCATTTAGTTAGGCAGTAGAACACCTCTGCATATCATTCAGGCATGTCATGCATATTGTTTGCATTTTTGCCGTGAATTTATTGTTTCTTTCCCCCTCATTCTCTCTCGATAGACGCCAAGACCGACGTCGACGCAGCAGAGTACGACTACGCTCCGGACGAGCAGCCTTCTGACGACCAGCCCCTCTCAGCAGAGCTTCCAGGCAAGCCCTCCCCCCTTGAACAATCCGATATCGCCTATTCCATTCTCTCATGCTTGCATTAGATTTTGCTACTGTAATTGATTGTTCCTATCCTGATGCATAGCCTGCTTTTTGTACCTGCTTATTGATAACTATCTGCTTAACCTAAATTGCTTAGTATAGGTTGGTTAGTGATCCATCAGTGACCCCCACTTTGTCCTTGTTGCCTCTGCTTCATCATCGATGACTTGATCAACGTGATCGACGACCAGAGACCGACACCTCACTTCACCCCCCCCCCTTTGTTGTACGACTCTGCATAGTTACTATCGAGTGCCGAGGGTGATACCTTGTAACGCACTCCTGATGATAACTCTGCAGTGTAGCTGTTCGGTCGTGGTCATCGAGGGTGATTCCTACTTAACCACTTCCGATACGATTCTGTCGTGCAACCCCTCAAGTGTGAACCTCGAGGGTGATTCCTCCTACGTTCGCCTTGATGATTTCATCGAGTGGAATCCGCCGAGGGTGATTCCTCGGGGTTTCCCCCTTGATGTTATGACCACACGGTTACTTTGACCTTTGTCGCAGGTGGGTCGACCCTGAGGGGTACCCGCGGGGAAATTATGCAGTTGGGCTTGCGAGGAGGGCACCCGAGAGAGATATTGAGGCGGAGCGTCAGAAACTCTGATCGTCTCTGCGAATTATTAATATGCCTAACGGATTTGGGTATTTGATCTGAGTGGGTCATCGTGCCCTATACGCACTACCACCACGCGGGATAATGGTTATGGGGCCCTCTACGTCGTACGTTTCTCCCGAAAGCTCATCAGACATCACAGTTCACCGTGCGGGCTGATTGTTGGGGTTGGGCTGGATACTTCACTGACGAGTTCAGTGTCGCGCCTGCTCCCCGGCCAGTCTCGCAATGCGCAGGAGCGTCCGGGGCGATGGCCCAAGACCCCTGGGTGCATAGGTTAGTCCGGCGTGTTGATCTCTGTGCTGAGCCTAGGTAGGGCGCTGCTTCGTGTCGATCTCCCGAGGCCGGGCATTACCCAGCAAGTGTGTCCGGCCAGAGGTGTTCGAGCGTGTTGGGTAACAGTAGTGCACCCCTGCAGGGAAGTGATCTATTCGAATGGCCGTGTCCACGGTAACAGGACGCTCAGTTTGGTATCCCGATCTATTACTTGAACTGGATACTTGTTTAATTAATTGAAGCTCCGGGATTGCTTTCTCGCAGAGAGTCGAGGAAGGATCTCTAGGCTTTGCCTCAACATGCTTGCTTAATAAAATGCTTTTCTGTACTCTTCTAATTGCTACAAGATGGAGGCTTCGTGAAGATGCTAGTCTTCAATAGGACTAGGTCTTTTCTCTATTCTGGCATTTCTGCAGCCCAGTCCACATATACAGCCTTTCTTTGATAATGTTGCATATGTAGTGTAGATCCTTGCTTGCTGAGCACTTAGGATGAGTACTCACGGTTGCTTTGTTACCTCTTTTCCCCCATACCCCTTTTGATGTTACCTCAGACGATGGAGCCCAGGAGGCAGATGCCACCGCAGGAGCTTACTACCAGGAAGGCCCAGACGGCACGTACTACTGGATCGAGCCAGCCGACCAAGAGTAGGATCGGAGGCCCTAGGCAGGAGGCCTTCGCCTTTCGATCTAGAGTCGTTGTTTGTGCTAGCCTTCTTAAGGCTAACCTTGACTAACTATGTCTGTACCCAGATATTATTTGTATGACTGACTTATGTATTCGGATCCTCGTGATCCCTGGTCTGTAATATTCGTGGATCTCCATTTATTTGTGTTAGAGCTGTGTTGTGATATCTTCCCGTGAGTCCCTGTGCTTGATCGTGCATGTTTGCGTGTATGATTAGTGCACGATTGAGTCGGGGGTGTCACAAGTTGGTATCAGAGCCGACTGCCTATAGGAATCCCCCTTTCCAACTCCTTGGCCGAAGTTGAGTCTAGACATCAAAAAACTAATTTACTAACTTGGCTGTGTGGCTTACGGGCCCACGTCGCCAACTGTGTGGTAATAGGATCTTTTATTCCTCGTCTATACTCTGGGACTCTGATCTCTTCTATTCGGGTTAGAGATTTTACTAACCCCGACACTTAGGATCTCGTAAATCTTGTCTACCCGGAGAAATGGATATCTATGCTTAATTCCTTACCATTGATCTGATTAGTCTGATAATCATTTTCCTTTCCATTGGTTTGTTTAACCTTTCTTTCCGAGTTGAATTATACTTCTCATTGTCATCTGACAATCCTGAATTTCCTCTGTTTCAGATGGATCGTTTGTTTCCACCACGCCCTGTGACGCAGCTTGTGCTTCGCACTTGGGCTCGTGATGCCCCTGGTTTTCCAGCTGTCCTGATCGCCCTCCTGACTAGACTAGGCTACCGCTGGTACCCCGAGTACATGGTCTACGAGGATTACCGCGAGTTCAACCAGGAGCAGTACCATGTCGATGTTCGTATCTATGATCAGCAAGATGACTCAGACACTGAGCTGCACCTTTTCCACGGTATCGGCGTGACGATTGAGATGGCAGTCAATGATGCCGCCTACTCTGCTGTCGCACGTCTCCGAGGAGAGTTCAGTGTTAGCTTGGATGCCTCTGAGTTCCGATACATTCCGTATGCCCCTACTGGAGATGCTACTGGGTACTACACAGCTATCTGTGCCCCGTACGAGCGTTGTCGTTACGACCCGCAGGTTCTGATTCAGTGCACTCAGGCTCTGGATCGCACTATCAGGGCGCTTCCCGTCGAGTTGTTTGCCACTCGAGCACGCCTCTACGATGCTATGGCGCAGTTACTGCCAGCTGTTCATGCAGGGATACATCCGGAGTACATCCTTTACCCACGCATGACTCAGATGTATGCTGGTATTGATTGGCCTGCTGTTGGAGGTCACACACCTGCACGTGGACCTCTTCTTCCAGCTCGAGACCGGATTCTGCATCAGAATGCACATGGAGAGCAGGATTTTCCTGCGACGGCCATTCGTCGTACGCACTTGCAGTTACCCCGTTTCAGTGGTTTTCCCCAACGTTGATGTAGCCTTTGCTATGTCTCGTTGTGTACTTTCTTACCACGTGCCTGCGCGCCGCCTAGCATGTCTAGCTTTTTAATTTGCGCCGTTATGCTGTCCGCATGTACCCGACTCAGTGTATGGATCTGTACGTCTTAATTAACTACTGTTAGGTATCTATTACACTGCTTAATTATTGTCGTGTTACATCATGCTTGTCGTTAAACACTCGCAATTGCTTTTACTAAACTACCCATGTTGAAACTTAGCAGGATGGTTAGACCAGGTGGTCGTGATCGTGCCCCTGAACACCCACCACCGCCAGATTATATGGCAGCTATGATGCAACAATTCGAGCTCAACCGCCAGTTCATGACTGAGATTATGGCTCAGTTTCCGCATCAGAACAACCAGAACCAGAACCCTGCTGCAATAACTCTGTCGGAATTTGTGCGCCTTAGCCCCACTCAGTTCCGCAACTCTAATAAGCCGCTGGATGCTGATGACTGGATTCGCGACATCACTCATGAAATGGAGTCTGCAAATGTCTCCCCTGCCAACTTTTTCACCTTCGCATCCTTTTTCTTAAAGGGTCCCGCTGCTCAATGGTGGGACACACACAAGCGTACACTGCCTGCTGGAACAGTCGTTACCTGGCCTGAGTTCCAGGCTGTTTTTCGTGCCCGATATATTCCTCAGGGAATCATGGACCGGATGAAAACCCAGTTCCTCAACCTCACTCAGGGCAACAAGACTGTCGAAGCCTATGAGCGGGAATTCCTTGACCTGTCCCGCTATGCTGAAGAAGACATTGCCACGGATGCCTGTAGACAAGAGAAGTTTCGTAATAGACTCCACCCAGACATCGAGCTTGCACTTGCTGCTCAAGACTTCACCGACTTTGCTACTCTTGTGAACAAGGCTATTCTGGTTGAGACCGCTCAGATGAAGCATAAGGAGTCGCAGAAGCGCTATCGTGATGTTGGCTCATCCTCGGGCTCATCACAGAAGCGTCGAGTCTGGATTCCCAACAACGTGTTCCGTCCAGCTGCCCTTGCGCCAAGGAACAACTATGCTACACCACGTCTACCTCCTCCACCACCGAGGCAGCCAAGAGCTCAAGCTGTTCCACCCAATGCTCCTCTTCATCCTGAAGATGGTATGTGCTTCAAGTGTCGCAAACCAGGTCGCCTTGCTAAGGACTGCCGCCAGACTCAGAATCAGTTGGCTTTCCCTCGTACTGGCTGTGGCAATGGTCGTGGCAACAATCAGGCCCGCAACTATAATACTGGGTCTGCTGCTCATGGTCGTGGACACACTTACAATATTGATATTGAAGAAGTCCAGGATCAGCCTGCTACCGTGATGGGTACCCTTCTCGTTAACTCAGTACCTGCTTCTGTTTTATTTTATTCAGGAGCATCACATTCATTCATCTCTGGAAAATTTGCATTCATGCATGGCATTCATTATGAGAAGATGCATACTCCGTTAGTTGTTAAAACTCCCGGAGGTCATTGTCATGCTGACGTGATGGCACCTAACATTACCGTCGAAATTAAAGGATTGGAATTCCTTGCCTCACCCATCGTCTTGAAATCTTCCACCATAGACCTCATCCTCGGAATGGATTGGTTGAAAGCTCACATTGCTTTGATCAATTGTGCCACAAAAGTTGTACAACTTCTTCACCCCTCCGGTGAGATAGTGAACTACACCGTCCGAATTACTCGGAATGCTGAAGCTCAGATATATGCTCTGAATGCTTTGAACGCCTCACCTCTGGAGGGAATCGAGAACGTTCCTGTCGTTCGAGATTTTCCGGACGTCTTTTCGGAAGAACTTCCAGGAATACCCCCGGTTAGAGCTGTCGAGTTTGTCATTGACTTGAAACCTGGCACTACCCCTATTGCGAAGCGTCCTTATAAGATGCCTCCGCACCACCTTCTCGAGCTTAAGGAAGAAATCGACAAGTCACTTAAGAAGGTTTCATCCGGCCCAGTTCCTCTGCTTGGGGAGCACCTTCACTCTTCGTAAAGAAGAAGGATGGAACTAACAGATTGGTTCAGGATTACCGACCCATTAACCAAGCCACAATCCAGAATAAATACCCACTGCCCCGGATCAATGATCTTTATGACCAGCTTGCTGAATCCTCTGTGTTCTCGAAACTCGACTTGAGGATGGGTTATCATCAGATCCGAGTTCGTAACGAGGATATTCCGAAGACCGCTTTCGTGACTCGCTATGGCTCATACGAGTACACCATTATGTATTTCGGATTAACCAATGCTCCAGCAACCTTCTCCTGGTTGATGAACTATATCTTCATGGATTACCTCGACAAATTCGTCATGGTTTATTTGGATGATATCCTTATATATTTCAAGAATGAAGAGGAACACGCTGAACATCTTCGGCTTGTATTGGAGAAGCTTCGAGAACACTAGCTTTACGCCAAGTACTCTAAGTGTGAATTCTGGTTATCTGAGGTGACCTATCTTGGTCATGTGATTTCCAAAGATGGCATTGCCGTTAACCCAGAGCGAGTACGGGCTATTCTTGACTGGACTCCCCCGAAGAATGTTAAGCAAGTCAGGAGTTTTCTCGGACTCGCTAGTTATTGCCGTCGATTCGTCGAGAACTTCTCAAAGATTGCAAAGCCATTGACGAATCTGCTCCACAAAGGTGTTAAATTTGAGTGGACAGAAAAATGTCAAGAAAGCTTTCAGACGCTAAAAGATAAGTTGACATCTGCCCCAGTACTAGCACCCCCGGATACTCGCAAGGATTTTGTGATATACTTTGATGCATCTCGTCAAGGATTAGGCTGTGTCCTAATGCAAGAGCGCAAAGTGATTGCTTATGGCTCTCGACAATTGCATCCTCCCGAGGAAAATTATCCAGTGCATGATCTCGAACTTTGTACGGTTATTTATGCTCTGAAGCTATGGCGACATTACCTTCTCGGTAACCGTTGCGAGATATACACGGATCATCAGAGTTTGAAGTATCTATATACTCAACCAGATCTGAACCTTCGCCAACAAAGATGGCTCGAGACAATTGCCGATTATTATATGAATATCTCATACACCCCTGGCAAGGCTAACATAATGGCCGATGCTTTGAGTCGCAAAGCTTATTGCAGCAACCTTATGGTTCAGGAAGCACAACCTGTTCTTTATGAAGAGCTTCGCAAATTGAACCTCCATATTGTTCCATAGGGTTATCTCAATACCCTGGTTGTTGAACCGGATCTTGAGCACAGCATTAAGATTATGCAAGGGCATGACTCCGAAGTTGAAAGGATTAAGCGATACCTCGAAAAAGGAAAGCCGTCGGAATTCCATCTTGATAATGATGGGGTCCTATTCTTCCAACGCCGTCTCTTCGTACCCAAATTCAAGGATGAGAGAGAACACGTTATGAAAGAACCTCATGACACTCCTCTGTCAATTCATCCTAGTAGCACAAAGATGTACCGAGACATTTGTCAGAGATACTGGTGGCCTGATATGAAGCGAGACATTGCTCGTTATGTTTCTGAGTGTGACGTTTGCCGCCGCATTAAAGCAGAACATCAAAGACCTGCTGGAACTCTGCAACCCCTTGATATTCCTGAATGGAAATGGGACAAGGTCCAAATGGATTTCGTTACTGGTTTTCCTAGATCTCAAAAGGGTCATGATGCTATCTTTGTCGTCATTGACCGATTCTCAAAGGTTGCTCACTTTCTGCCAGTCAAGGAGACAATCACTGCTAATCAGTTAGCAGACTTGTATGTTTCCCGAATTGTGTCACTCCACGGTGTTCCGTTGGAGATCAAATTGGATCGTGGCAGCCTCTTTACCTCAAGATTTTGGAAAAGTTTCCAAGAAGCTATGGGAACTCATCTGTCCTTCAGCACCGCTTTTCACCCTCAGTCTCAGGGTCAACTCGAACGAGTTAATCAAGTGCTCAAAGATATGCTTCGAGCTTGTGTCATCTCCTTCGGTAAGAAATGGGAGGAATCTCTCTCGTATGCCGAATTCTCTTACAACAATAGCTATCAAGCTAGTCTGAAGATGGCACCATTTGAAGTTCTTTACGGACGTAAGTGTCGAACCCCTCTGAATTGGTCGGAAACTAGGGAACGCTCACTCGTCTGACCGGACATTATCCAACAGGCTGAAGAAAAAGTCCGCATTGTCCGGGAACATCTGAAAACTGCTCAGTCTCGTCAGAAGAGCAACTATGACCGAAATCACAAGGTAATGGTCTATCAGCCTGGCGAGCAAGCTTACCTCGCGTCACTCTGTTGAAAGTCACTCATCGGTTCGGAATCAAGGGCAAGTTAGCTCCTCGCTACATTGGCCCGTTCCATATTCTTGCCCGTCGAGGAGAAGTGGCATATCAGTTGCAATTGCCGCCAAATCTTTCTCTAGTGCATGATATCTTTCATGTATCCCAACTTCGTCGCTGCTTCAAGGATCCTATTCGAGTTGTGGATCATGAAATGCTTGAATTGCGGGAAGATCTGTCTTATCCAGAATATCCCGTCCGCATTCTTAATCAAGCTGAACGTCGAACTCGTCAGAAGTCAATCAAATTCCTTAAAGTTCAGTGGTCGAATCATTCTGAAGATGAAGCCACTTGGAAACGCGAGGATCGTCTTCGCGAAGAATACCCTGCTTTCTTTCAGTCTTCTTCTTAATTCTCGGGACGAGAATTCTTGTTAGATGAGGAGAATTGTAACACCCCATGTAATTAACCACAGTGATCACCCTTAGTTAATGCCATGTCAGCAAGTCTAACAGTGCCTAGTCATCATTTGCATCATATTGCATTTCAAACTCCTAATTCAAACTTCAAATTAATTTAAATTGAAAATAAAAGTTTTTAAAATCCAGGAACTAAAATGTTCATCATGTTGCAAATAATCCAGGGGCATTTATAAAATTAGCAGCAACATTAATTGAAATATTTAAATGACTCTAACATCCTAAAACAGTACCAAAACAGCAAGGTTTAATTCATTTTATTTAATACAAAATTTATATGAAATCCATTTGCCTCCAAACCAACTTCTAGCAGTGTTAAATAATGCACTGTATTTATTGGACCAAATTACCTATTTTACAAAATAGTATTTGAGGCCACACATTTTGCAAAAGTGAGAAAGAAAGAAAAACAGAAAAGAAAAGAAGGAAAAGAAAAAGGCCCACTATGCCTGGGCCTCGAGTGCACAGGGAGGCCCAGCCCACTCCGCATCTCCTCCTACCTCTCACTGCTCACCTCGCTCGCTGTCGAACACCCAGCGTGCGCGCGCGCCCGCAGCCAGGCCCCCCTCTCTCTCGGTCGACAGCGCGCCTGCGCCCGCCCGTGGGGATAAGAGCATCTCCCGCGACCCCCCTGGCGTTCCCCTTGCCTCACCTCGCCCCTCTCTTTCCCTACCTCGCCCGAAAGACGCCGCCACCGCCACCGCTCGATCCCGCGGCCACCGTGCCCCGATTGCCTCTCCGACATGTCCATCGTCACCGCCGGCCTCGACTACGTCGCCTGACGCCGCGCATTGGAGCTCGGCGCCGCTGCATCGACCTCGCCGAGCTCTTCTTCCCCGCACGGTCGTCTTCGTCTCAGGCGCCGATTCCAGCCACCTCGAGCCTCCCCCACGCCCGCTAAGCTCACCTACAGGATCCCGGTGAGGCGCAGCTTCTTTCCCCTCTTCGCTCGTCGCCATTTGCTGCTCGTTGACGCCGTCCCCAACATGGCCGTACCTGTCGCCGCTCGAGCTCCTCGCCGGCGAACTCCCGGTGACCTTTTGGTCACGCGGCCGTGCCCATTGTGCTCGCCCGCGCGCGTAGATGCTCTCTGGCCTATCCATTTGACTCGAGCGCGCCCGCGTCGCCATTTGCCATCACGCCCGAGCGCCGTCGTCCGCCTTCGTGACCACCGCCGTCACTCCGGTACGTCTTCGGCGAAGCCACCACCCCCACTAGATGCGGCCCATCGCTAGCTTCCGAATGCGCCAAGCCCCGCAGCAAACGGCCGTCTGTGGCTGTTTTCCGGCCAAGTCCGGCGAGCCTCCGCCACGTACGGGCTCGCCGGAGTGTTCTCCGGCCGACGCCGACGTGGCCGGCTGGGCCCCGCCCCCTGTGTGACTGCCACTGGGTCCCCCTGGGCCCAGTTGACCCAGTTAACTATGCTGACTGGGCAGGCCCTAGTCAATAACACGCGGGCCCCACCCCATTAAGTTTTTTTTAAAATAAATATAATCTGCTAATTAATTAATTAGTTAATTAAAACACTAATCTGTCACTGACTAATAGGGCCCACACTTAATTAATCCTAATTAGTTGAAAACAAATCCTATTTCACCTCTGTCAATGACCTGTGGGTCCCACTGGACCCACAGGTCAGGTTTGACTCTGGTCAGCGGACTATTGACCGCTGACGTCACCTCTACGTCATGATGACATCATCCCATACTGTTTTGGATAATATTGATTTAAAATAATTAAATAAAATCTAGAAAATGATTAAAACTTTAGAAAATTATAGAAAATAAACCGTAGCTCGGATGAAAATACTTTGTACATGAAAGTTGCTCAGAACGATGAGACAAATTTGCATACGCCCTTCGTATTGCTATCAGATGCCCCTAACTACCTGAACATGAATTTTTTTGACTGATTTTGATAAATGAATAGTACTCAACTTTAATAAAATAAATCCAAACAAATTCCTAAATTAACCAAATCATTTAGTTAGGCAGTAGAACACCTCTGCATATCATTCAGGCATGTCATGCATATTGCTTGCATTTTTGCCGTGAATTTATTGTTTTTCCCCCTCCTTCTCTCTCAATAGAGGCCGAGACCGACGCCGATGCAGCAGAGTACGACTACGCTCCGGACGAGCAGCCTTCTGACGACCAGCCCCTCTCAGCAGAACTTCCAGGCAAGTCCCCCCCCCCCCTTGAACAATCCGATATCGCCTATTCCATTCTCTCATGCCTGCATTAGATTTTGCTACTGTAATTGATTGCTCCTATCTTGATGCATAGCCTGCTTTTTATAACCTGCTTATTGATACCTACCTGCTTAACCTAAACTGCTTAGTATAGCTTGGTTAGTGATCCATCAGTGACCCCCACTTTATCCTTGTTGCCTCTGCTTCATCATCGACGACTCGATCAACGTGATCGACGACCAGAGACCGACACCACACTTCACCCCCCTTTGTTGTACGACTCTGCATAGTTACTATCGAGTGCCGAGGGCGATACCTCGTAACGCACTCCTGATGATAACTCTGCAGTGTAGCTGTTCGGTCGTGGTCATCGAGGGTGATTCCTACTTAACCACTTCCAATAGGATTCTGTCGTGCAACCCCTCAAGTGTGAACCTCGAGGGTGATTCCTCCTACGTTCGCCTTGATGATTTCATCGAGTGGAATCCGCCGAGGGTGATTCCTTGGGGTTTCCCCCTTGATTTTATGACCACACGGTTACTTTGACCTTTGTCGCAGGCGGGTCGACCCTGAGGGGTACCCGCGGGGAAATTATGCAGTCGGGCTTGCCAGGAGGGCACCCGAGAGAGATATTGAGGCGGAGCGTCAGAAACTCTGATCGTCTTCGCGAATTATTAATACGCCTAACGGATTTGGGTATTTGATCTGAGTGGGTCGTCGTGCCCTATACGCACTATCACCACGCGGGATAATGGTTATGGGGCCCTCTACGTCGTACGTTTCTTCCGAAAGCTCATCAGACGTCACAGTTCACCATGCGGGCTGATTGTCGGGGTTGGGCTGGATACTTCACTGATGAGTTCAGTGTCGCGCCTGCTCCCCGGCCAGTCTCGCAACACGCAGGAGCGCCCGGTGCGATGGCCCAAGACCCCTGGGTGCATAGGTTAGTCCGGCGTGTTGACCTCTCTGCTGAGCCTAGGTAGGGCGCTGCTTCGTGTCGATCTCCCGAGACCGGGCATTACCCAGCAAGTGTGTCCGGACAGAGGTGTTCGAACGTGTTGGGTAACAGTAGTGCACCCCTGCAGGAAAGTGATCTATTCGAATAGCCATGTCCACGGTAACAGGACGCTCAGTTTGGTATCCCGATCTATTACTTGAACTGGATACTTGTTTAATTAATTGAAGCTCCGGGATCGCTTTCTCGCAGGGAGTCGAGGAAGGATCTCTAGGCTTTGCCTCAACATGCTTGCTTAATTTTGTACTCTTTAATTTCTGCAAGATGGAGGCTTCGTGAAGATGCTAGTCTTCGATAGGACTAGGTCTTCTCTCTATTCTGGCATTTCTGCAGCCCAGTCCACATATATAGCCTTTCTTTGATAATGTTGCATATGTAGTGTAGATCCTTGCTTGCTGAGCACTTCGGATGAGTACTCACGGTTGCTTTGTTACCTCTTTTCCCCCATACCCCTTTTGATGTTACCTCAGACGATGGAGCCCAGGAGCCAGATGCCACCGCAGGAGCTTACTACCAGGAAGGCCCAGACGACACGTACTACTGGATCGAGCTAGCCGACCAGGAGTAGGATTGGAGGCCCTAGGCAGGAGGCCTTCGCCTTTCGATCTAGAGTCGTTGTTTGTGCTAGCCTTCTTAAGGCTAACCTTGACTAACTATGTCTGTACCCAGATATTATTTGTATGACTGACTTATGTATTCGGATCCTCGTGATCCCTGGTCTGTAATATTCGTGGATCTCCGTTTATTTGTGTTAGAGTTGTGTTGTGATATCTTCCCGTGAGTCCTTGTGCTTGATCGTGCATGTTTGCGTGTATGATTAGTGCACGATTGAGTTGGGGGCGTCACAGTTCCTCTCCAAAATATGAATATACATACATTCATCTTTAAAATATTAATATAAAATTATATTCATGACTAATAAAATAATATGTATACCTTATTACATTTGTGGAGAAACTAGTGGTTGTGATTCTTATAATCTTCGTAACATAGGGTTACGATCAATGGCTATGTTCAGGTGGAGAGCAAGAACAAGCAGAAACTAGTGCTAATTGCAGGTATTCAACCAGTGTTGATGCGACACTAATCGATGCAGCGCGCCCAAGTTCATACACTACATCATCAACGTATACGATGGTCCATGTGGCACTAATCTGAACCATGACCTTCTAATCGTTGTTGGAGTCATTGGGTGCGAACTTCATTACTGATTACATGTGCTTACTTTGCTCGTATCTAGATTCTCGTAGTTCATCTCAACTTGACCAACCATTGAGAATACAACAAATAGGCGAGATGGAATTCTTCTATATTTGTCATTCAACCCTTGCTCTTCTCTTGGCTTCGCCTTCCACCTTCAAGTGTACAGGCCGGAATTGAAAAAGGGTCTTGCATGCGTTTTCCCTTTGGAATGGCGTCGGAGAAAATTGTTGTCGTGCTTTTGCCTTGCATAATTTCTATTAATTTAGTGATGCTACAACGATTAAATCTATGGGTATTTCAATCCTGTAATGAGAAATAAGTGAAGGTAACAAGATTGAACCAACACCGAACTGATTTCCCACTTATGTAACCATAGAATTCTTCAAGCTTCCCTCCAAGTTATATGGGTTTTCTATAGAATTTAAACCAGATGGGTGGCTCTAAAATAAAATGTGCCAACCTTAGGTATTCAGGTATTCAGCCATCATTGGCAGGTGCAACCAGCAAAGGTCATACCTAGACTTTTCACCCTAGAAATCAAGACCCAATACTTGAAGAGCACAATTGAAGGACCAAAGATGTTGACTGTAGGGGGAGAGAATGAATATACGACTACTAACATTAACTTTCTTATTTGACTTTCGGGATTGCATAATTATATGATTGCGTAGAAAAGCTACTATTCGTGCTCGTCCACAGCATGCCCAACTTAAAAGTGATTTAATCGAGCATATCTGGCATAAGTTTCAAAACAGCCATCATAATTAATCATGGTGGGATACTGATATCTGCATGTTCATATACCTTATTTTTTTCATGTAACCTTGATATCTTACATGCATTTTTATTTCAGGAGTGACCTATGATGTGGTGATTGCGGCAGGTGTTACTTACATGTATGCTTTCTCTGATCTTAAATTGTTCTTTTCGTTAACCAAATAGTTATGTACTCTATAGTTTAGTCAATGTGAATGTATTATTGCTCAAGAAATTTTATTTGATCTGCCAACATGCTTGTATAGAGAGTGAGGTCTTCTTTATAGCTCGTTCCTCTTCCTATTGTGACAGTACTTATTTTTACTGAACTTGTGTAGCTATACAGGATTTATAGAAGTGTTTTTCTCCAGCATTACTACTCAGTGTTACTGCCTGATGTCACATGTTGTAAGTTTGCATTGCCTAAATTTTTACCTTTTACCCGTTTCCTTTTCCATACAGTGACTGAAGGTTATTGATGCAAATGAGTGGTTGCTCCTTTCCACCGAAGTACCAACTATGCTTTGTGACTTTTGTCGTCGTCCAGATCAAAACTATGCTTGTTGCTTGTGGTCGTGAACGGCTTGTTTGACGGAGATGTTATTTCCTATGTTTGCTGAATGCTTCCTTAAAGACTTATGTAATCTTAAGTAATTACTCATGATGCTATGGAGTACTATGACGCTGTGTGACATATGTTTGTTGCCTAAATGTCGGTCCGTCTTCCTATTTCCTAGTTGCATGGATGTCATGTATATGTATGCTCTTTGAAATGGCCACAAAGATGCAGTTTACTGTAGATCACAGCAGATCATATGCACTTGCAAGCAATAAATACTTCATATTAAATGGATCTTGGATCACACCAGATCAAAGAAAAAGAAAAACAGCAACCCTAAATACTTCATATTAAATGGAGCCAAGCTAACAGCAGTGGTTGTTTGATTCATAGGATTGAATCCTATAGAAATTTTTTCTATGAAATCATGTGTAGTACATTTCATTTCATTGGAAATCTAGCATCCACTCTAAACCTTTTTTTTTTTATTATTTTCTTTGTTTTTTCTGTGACATCAAACACTTTGTACTAATCCTATAAGATTCAAATGGGAATGCTACTTCAATGTTTTATTTTTTCTATACCCGTGTTTTGAGAATCCTACGAATCAAAGAGACCCTAGCAGCAACAAGTAGTAGACCCTTCCCATCCCTTGTACGCATGCGTACGTGTAGCTAGCTACAGCATGGACCGGCTTAATTAGGCTTGCGACGGCCAAGCTAGCGGCCCGGGCTAGCTCTACAAATGTGTGGGGCGCGGGCTACAGCGCTTGGTAGCTTTCCTACAGGAGAGGACAGGTACGTGCGTCGCGACCCTGCGCTGTTCCGTCCCTGACATGCATCCCCTTGTCGCCGGCCGGGCAACGGAGCTAGGGTCCAGGCGGCTGCGGTGGCTTCCGCTTGTACGCGACCGCCCTCCGTCTTATTCTCCTCCGGCCCGTGCCCTCGCCGTCCGTCCAGCCGGCCGGTCTCGCGCACATGCCTAGGCAGCCTAGCTAAACCCGCGCACGGTGTCGAGCTAGCTTAGCTAGGCGGCCAGATGTATCGAGATCATGATGCGCCCGATCGACACCGGTACAGCTTGAGGAATGCGACCGTGGGCAGTACGATCGCTCGATCGTTGCCGATTTGGTTGCGGCGATCGGACGCATGCACTTTGGATGCATGCGTGTGTGCGGCATGCACTACTGTTAATGCATGCACTTGTGAGTTGTGACTTGTGGGTTGTGGCTCCAGAGCTGGTCTATATTGTGAACCTACGTACGCTCGCCGCTAGAACGACCGGTTAATGTGCTGGAAAGGGATGCGGCACCTTTTTCGACCGTCGGCTGATCGAAATGGATCGATCGAGTCCGTTTGGCCGGCGTGCATGCATGTACGTAACGTAGCATCGTACGTGTTATTTGGTCGAGATGCAGCTAGAGAATGAGAAGCGAAATTGCTGTGCGTACGTTAAAAAATGAATTGTGCGTACGACTTTGTACGACTTGATCTCACTCGTCCGGACAGTTGATCAAACGGCTGCTGGCGACTGTCGTACGAAAAATCGTACAAATTCGTCGTACGTGTAGCAGTTCTCAGTGAGAAGCGAGCAGATAAGCTACAACTTGCTACTCCACCTGCTACCTCGATTGTCTGCCTGTTTTTTTTTAATATTAATTCTTGGAAATGTATGCCTGGTTTTTGGCCACCGTTCGATAGATTGGTCGCTCACGTGTGGCTCTAGCTAGCTAATAATGTACTCCTTCCGTTCTAAAATTCTTGTCTTAGATTTGTGCCGTATCTAAACAAATCTAAGACAAGAATTTTGAAACGAAGGGAGTACTCCGTACTACCGCTATCTAACACGTTTGTGAGTATGTCGGCAGATTATATCAGACGGACCGAACGAATCCACTGAAGCGCTTCTTTAACTAACACTTGCATGCGTTGCCGACGTTTTTAATTTTAGTGCTAGCGAGCTACTAGCAGCAAAACAAAAAATTGGCTCCTTTTGATCGATAAAGTTTTTTTTTTTACACTAATACGCCAAGCTGGCGTATCATTGCATTGATAGGTAGAAAGAATACAAGGGTTAAGGACTCCTAGCTCGTACACTACGAGGCGAGCTAGGGGTCCTCATGAGCAGAAGAAGTGGGTTGCTCGGCCCAGTTACAATAGGTTTACAACGCGTCGAGTACAACTTGGAGTCCTTTGGCACCGGCAGTGGCCCATGTGCGCACATCATCTTGGATCGAAGCAAACAAGTGGCTAGTAGAAGGTTGTCGTAGGTCGAAGATGCAAGCGTTGCGATGCTTCCAAATGGCCCAGGTGACCAGTGGGACTAGGGACGCAAGGGCTTTCCGGAGCGACACCGGGATGGAGCTAGTGGCGTCTCTCCACCAGTCATAGAGGGTGAGGTCGCCATTGGAAGGGCTGGCGGTGAGTTTGCACCAAGCTAGAGTGCGATGCCAAATCTCCCTGTAGAACACGCAGGCGGCGAGGAGGTGGTGGATGTCTTCGGTGTCTTGATCACAGAGGACACAACGAGGAGGGTGGGCCAATCCCCGCTTGGCTAATCTCTCAGCCGCCCAACAGCGGTCTTGCTTGGCGAGCCATAGGAACATTTTCACATTGGTTGGGGCCCAACCCTTCCATGTCAGCCTCCAGTCCATGTCCGCAATGGAGCCTTGGAAGAGAGCCATGTAGCAAGATGAGGCCGAGTACGTGCCGCTATCAGTCCACCGCCAGCGAATGCGGTCTGGGTTAGAGGATAGGGTCACCTGCAGAAGACGCCTCCAAAGGTAGATATACTCAACCGTGGCTTCGACACCAAGCGCACCGCGGATGTCCTGGATCCAAGCCCGGTTGAGGAGACCCTCATGAACCAGGCGCTTGTTGCGGCATCTTCTAGGGACCAAAGTGATCAGGCTCGGTGCGATCTCGGCAATCAATTTGCCATCTAGCCAATGGTCAGTCCAGAATCGGCAGGTGAGTCCGTCACCAATTGTCCAAGAGGTGGATGCACGGAAGATGTCCCGTACGTCGGCGTCGTCAGGCAGGTGGAGATGATGCCAGGGCCGCGTGGGGTCAGTGATGCGCAGCCAAAGCCACCGAGTCCGGAGAGAAATGCCAGTGCGCTGAATGTCACGCATGCCTAGGCCCCCAAGCTCGAGGGGGCGGCACACCTTCTGCCAGTTCACCAGGCAGTTGCCTGAACGGGCCTCCTTGCGCCCATGCCATAGGAAATCTCGGATTAGCCGGTTGACGAGCTTCAGGATGGGGGGCGAGAGTGCCATGGCCAGCAGCAAGTGGACTGGCATGGCGCTCAGGACGTGGCGAACTAGGGCAAGCCGCTCGCCACGGGAAAGAAGGCAAGCCTGCCAGGTGCCAAGGCGCTTGGCCATTTTCTCCACAAGGGGTAGCAGCGCCGATGTGGGAACCTTCCTGGTAGAGAGTGGAAGTCCAAGATACTGGATGGGGAATTGTGTGGTCTGGCAAGAGAGCGTCACACCGGCCCTGGTGGCTGACTCATCCATGCAACAGATGGGTGTCGCAGAGCACTTTGCAAAGTTGGTCTTGAGGCCCGATGCTTGGCCAAATACCTTTAGGATGCCCTGCACCGCCCGGAGGTCGTGGTCGTCAGGGTGACAGAAGAGGACGACGTCGTCCGCGAACAGCGAAATGCTGGGTATGGCGCGCCTGCTCGTGAGGCGGTGCAGAATGCCACGGCTGGTGGCGTGCTGGACCAGAGTGTTGAGCACGTCAATGACCAGGACGAATAGCATGGGCGAAATGGGGTCGCCTTGCCTCAGTCCGCTGGCATGGTCGATGGGTGGTCCGGGGGTTCCATTAATGAGCACTCTCGTGGAGGAAATCGATAGGAGAATTGCCACCCAAGCGCACCATCTTCGCCCAAAGCCAAGGTGACGAAGGACCTCAAAGAGGAAGGGCCATGATACTGTGTCAAAGGCCCGGGCAATGTCGAGCTTGAGGAGAACTCGCGGCGCCTTGAGATTGTGCAGGAGACTTGCCGTTTGCTGAACCAGGTGAGAACGTGGATTTATAAAGCTCAGGTTTCTGGACACCTCTTATCCTTACCCTCCAATCTTGCTTTAAGATCTGTGCTACACAACTAACTTACAGCACAAAATTTTCTCTTTTTTGTTCCTTCAAAACAAAACAACATATGAACTTCAAACTTTGCAGGACAACAAATCATTCTTACTACAACGTGGGAAAAAACTTTCAGATTTTTTTGTCCGACATAAATATACAAAATGAGATTTTTTGAGTAAAAAATATTAATTTTTTGTATATATGATTCACGAAAAAATCTGAAAGTTTTTTCTCACATTCTAGTTAGAATGTTTCGTTGTCCTCCAAAGTTTCAACTTCATATGTTGTTCTATTCAGAAGAAACAAAAAAGACAAAATTTGCTCGCACGAATCGCGATGCAAAAATGAATGGCTAGATAAGGGGGTGTAGGAAAGCCTATGCTTTCTCAAATGTTAACCGCTGAACCAGCATGAAGTTGTCGTGCACGCCGCGGCCAGCGATAAACGCGCTCTGGTTGGCGGATACAATGCCGTCAAGACGGGGGGCCAGCCTCAGAGAGAGCACCTTTGCGAACAACTTGGCCAAGAGGTGGATCAGGCTGATGGGGCGATAGTCGAAGAGTGAGGAGGCGTCGGCCTTCTTGGGGAGTAGAGTAAGAAGTGCTTCGTTCAGCTTGTGGAATCCACATCCATTCATCAGGTAGAGCTTGTGGAAGACCTCGCAGATGTCATGCTTTACTATGTCCCAGCATGCGTGAAGAAACTCCGCGGTGAATCCATCTGGGCCCTTGCCAGCCGGTAGTCGCTTGACGGCCGCCCAAATCTCGGACTCGGAGAATGGCGCGTCAAGGCCGGACATGTCGAAGGCCGGATGGTGAATGGCCTGAAGATCGATGGAGGAGGTGCGGGCCTCGTGGGAGCCAAAGTTCGAGGTGAAGTGCTCGAAGGCCATACGGCTCATGTCGGCGTGGTCAGAGACCATATTCCCGTTCCCATGAAGCTGGAAGATGTGGTTTTTCTGCCGGCGATGCGCAGCGTGAATCTTCAGGAAGACTGTGCTCGTGTCACCTTCCCGGAGCCATCGGAACCGAGTGCGCTGGCGCGCAATGGACCTCTCGAGAGATGCGAGGCCAAGGTATGCACACTTCAGTCTACGGCGCAGCCAGGACTCGGCGTCGGAGAGGGGGCGGACGTCATGGGCGGCGTCAAGGCGTGCGATGATTTCCCTGGCGAGGAGAATCTGGAGAGACGTCCCCGACTAATTAATAACAATCCTTGATTTGTAGTGTATGATCTGTGATGTCTTGCCAAGCAATTTTCTGCTTTGGTGAGGTATATCGAGTTCTTTGGTTTTGGGAGGATAGCTACAACTCCACTATTAAGGGATTTCAGCACGTCACCAAGAAATATGGAATGCTGACATGAAGCGTGTGAAAAAAAAGGCAACAAAAGCTGTTAAATAGTTAGAAAGTCAAGCATATGTCTTTGTGCGGCTTAGCCTTAACAACTAGGTTCTCAGTATGGAGTTTTTTTTTCATAATGTTGTTCTTCAAAATCCCATAGCGCATCCAACGGCGGTTGGATTACTATCAATCCAGGGGTTTAGTAAGAATGTGACAACCAAAAAGAAAATAATGCATTACAAAATGTAATGCCTTACGGCCTAAAGGAGCATGGAGGTCTGGGATCTAGCTAGGATCTGGAGCCTAAGAGCATCTCCTTGTTGGGACCACATGGTTTGGGTTACTACCAAGGATGTCATTTGGCAAGATTCTTTTGGACCCAAAGAACTTTCATAAGTCTAATGTAAAGATGGGATTCCATTTCTAGGACGATCTTATGAAAGCAATGTGTCATTTCTTTCATTTGGGAACTTCCAAAACTAAGGATGGTTCCAAATAGGATTCTTCGGAGACAAATGGCTAAGAAACGTCCCACGCTGAAATTTTGGGAGCTCAGCACGTCTGGTAGCATGGGAGAACATTCTTTGCTGATAGTATCACCATTTTTTCCATGATGGATTATTCATAGCATTCTCATTGCAGGTCGGTTATTTATCATTACGGGTTTAGCATATGACATGTTTCGAAGTCCTTATACAAGTATTTCACAACTTTTGGAATATCGTTAATAACTGATCATTTTTATTCTTTACAACTACTTGATGTATTTAGTGATCTAGTCTATCTTTAGGAGACCCTCAGTGACCATAGATTGAACTAGGATAAATATTTAAACCTCTCCACATTTATGCGGAAAAAACATGCGGCTGTTGTGAAGGTGCTAAATATCTTTCCGCCAAGTGTCTCATTCCACTCGAATCTAATTGGGCCTAAGTTGGTTAAGTGGGATATCATTTTACCATGACTCATCAACATCAGCCTTTGGCATGAGCAAAATTACCGAGTTCTGTTAGAGCTTGCACAAGAATTGACACTTCTTGGTTCACTCTACTAGCTTGCTCTAGTGCATACCGATAGTTCCAATATAACTTTTTGAAAAACGATAGCTCCAATATGAATAGACAACTGTGGAAACTTAATTAGGTTAAAAAACTTTGTGTGCAAAAGCTTATTTCATACAAAGGATGATCTTATCATTAGAAATTGGAAGGCAGTAAGAAAATTGTTTTATCAAAATGATAAATTGATAAAGCACTTGTTTTACTATTATTTATCATGATCTGTATGGTATACCATCTAGGTAGCATCTACTCCCTCCGTTCCTAAATATAAATTTTTCTAGAGATTTGAATATGGACTATATACGGATGAATATAGACGTATTTTACGGTGTAGATTCACTCATTTTGCTCCGAATGTAGTCTATATTAGAATCTCTAAAAGGACTTATATTTAGGAATGGAGGGAGTAATTTATATCCTCCTTGTAGTGTTCCAAACAGTTTGGTAACTGTTTACTTGGTCTTGGTTTTAAACTTAGAGATCATATCTTGGTTAGCACAACGGATCTATGTTGGTGGCTATGCAGAAACATACCGTGTTTGTCGAGAGGAAAATATTTTCTTTATTAGTCGCATATTATATTTTTATAATCTCATACATACATTCACTCCGTATTTGGTCTTTGCTTTAGCCGTAGTGTTGACAGAATTTGCATGGGCGGTGGCCTAGGCTTTGATTCCGCTCCCCCCCCCCCCCCCCCCCCCCCCCCCACCCCCCCCCCCCCCCCCCGCCCCCCACACCCCCCCCCCCCCCCCCCCTCCCCACCTTTATTTCTCCCCCCTTTGTTTTGTTTTAGACTTTCCAACTTTTTTTTATGCAATGCCATCACGGCGGATTATATTGACTTGAGTAAAGATGCATCGTCAGCCTGTACATGGAACTTGTGGTGTGAACTTTCAAATTTGTGTGTTGCTGTAGACATAGAACTTGAAGACATCTTGCTGCCAAGATAAGATCATTATTTATATCAGAAACAGAAAAATAGAGACCAAGCTAGCTATCATCTCGACTGTTCTCCGGCGGATCGGAATATATTCTTTCCGTTAGCCGTACGTAGCGACAAGCATATGAGCTTCCGGATGGCAAGCCGCAAACTGCTACATGCATGTAGCATATACGTGCATGAATAGTCAGATGGCCAAATCATGGCAGAGGAGAAATCTAATCGTGCATGCATACGAATCTGGATATTGAACGATCCATATCAAGGGGCTGCGTTAAACAGGGAGGCGACACCCGACAGGTGAGACGTGGGCGCGCTGAAAAACCAGCTTACGTGCTTGTCAAACTGTCATGCCCAATGTAGTTGTGACTCTTGTGTGGTTAACATGAGTTTACACATCTAGGGCCATGTAGCTAATTAATTTCTTTGGACTAATTTTAGATGCATATATTTCGGATATATATCAATATCAGCAAGGACGTCCACTTGGCCACTGGCATGCAGCTAGGTTAGGAACTAGCTAGCACTGTTGTTAGGCTGTTCCTACTGGCCATATTGAAGTACATTTTGCCATTTCTTTCCTGTCATATGATACGTCGTTACTTGCCCTATATAGAAAAGGAGCACATGGTGTATGTCACTGCATTATCTTATTATCATATAGATTTAGCAAAAAATACTCCCTCCGGTCCTTTTTACTTCGCGTATTAGATTTGTGTCTTTTTTTCCGATAAAGGGCGATTTTATTATCTCAAAATGTAGCATCAAGAGGATACAAAGCATTATGAGTAACACCCGGCCTCTGCATAACTAGGATGCACACAGCCAAATCCAAAAGTCTGACAAAAAAAAAGGAAATAAAAACAAACAAATTTGTGTCAAGTCAAACTTTGCACAGTCTGACCAAATTTATATTAAAAAATATTAACATCTACAATACCAAATACACAAATATTAACATCTACAATACCAAAGTTTGACCAAAGTTCAAATCTAACAATATTAATTTGGCATTGTGAATCTTAATACTTTTTTCTATAAATTTGGTCAAAGTAGAGATACTTTGACTTCAAATAAAACTTATATGCAGACTAAAAAGGACCGGAGGGGTATATCTTATTATCATATATAGTATGGCTAGAAAATCTGGGTTTGCAAGGTGGTGACGTCACCATGTGCCAGCCCGCTTTTGAGACTTGACAAATATTTAGCGCAATACTTACGATTTCATTTTGCGGAGCGAGTAGATGAATGTAGTAACAGTATATGCTACTCCCTTCGCCCACACTAATACAAGATGTTTTGGATATTTCAATATGGACTACGTACGGATTAAAGAAGTTATCAAACACACTAAAACTCGTCTATATAAATTTGATTCAAAAAAAAATAGAACGTCTTATAGAAGTGAACGGAGGAAGTACAACACATAGTATTGCTTAGGAAGGAATTACCACATGTATACAGCAAAGAAAGAAGCAGCATGATAGATGAAAAAACAAACACAATCATGGTTGCCGGGTCACGTATCCTATGCCTCGTAGTCATCATTGAGACTTACGCAACACGAGTGGGCCCATGCAAGGCCCATCTACGTGTCCAAGGAAGCAAATGGTGGACCCATGTTGCCATCTCAGAGATGAGCAACCATCGGATTCGTTCCTGTGGCCCATGCTTAAGTTCAAACGGGCCGAAAGGACAACCTTGTGGACCAGGCCCAATAGTACCTCTTTGTTCTTGACAAATTACTATTAGCTAGATTTCTGTATCAATGTCGATTATTCGTTTTTCCAGTTATAATACTATAAGCTTGATAAAGACATGCTGGTCTGGTTCTTAAAAAAAGACTCATATGTGGTTACTAAAATCAAAGTAACTACATGAATAGCAAATGATCTCAGAATTAAAATATAGAAACAAATTTATGGGATGTGAGTTGATTACTAAAATTGGGTTAGCCAAAAACTTTTCTTAAGTTGAAAGTTTTTTTCCCCTCAAAAAAAAAACTTTCAACTTACGAAAAGCAAGATGCTGATTAGGCGGCCTCATATACCTTACGGTGCTCTAAATCGAAGAAGAAACTGGACGTGTGGCTGTGGGTAGCTAGTTGATCCGGGGTGATGGCCAAGGGATATGGCCACACTGTGCAGTGATGCAAATTAGAACTGATCTTAGCCGAAACTCCAGGCTCCTAGTGGACATTGATATTTTAGTGGCACTTTAAAAAAGATAGCCAATTTTATATACTCGCTCAACATGAAGCTCAAGATGGGCATTCTTCTGCAACCGTCCGAACTGACACAATTACCACCACCCTGCATGGATCTCCTCAACTTCAACACCACATACAGCTACAGGAACCAGTTTCTACAACAGGCATTGCGGATGAAAAGATTTGATCAGTCCTGGAGAAACCAGGTAGAATCTTTCACGCAAAAAAGGAGTGTCGGAATCAAAGTGAATGATGACATATGTCATTATTTTCAGACACACAAGGGTCTAAGGCAAGGAGACCCGATGTCACATATTTTGTTCAACATAGTAGTAGACATGTTGACGATCCTAATAGGAAGAGCTAAGGACAATGGCCAGGTAGGCAGGCTCGCCCCGCATTTAGTGGACGGAGGGGTGTCCATTTTACAGTACGCTGATGATACTATCATCTTCATGGAGCATGATCTGGCTAAGGCAAGAAATATGAAGTTTGTGTTATGCTTGTTCGAACAGTTGTTGGGGTTAAAGATTAACTTTCATAAAAGTGAATTGTTCTGCTTTGAAAGAGCTAAAGACGAACAAGAAGCTTACAAACAATTGTTCGGATGTGAATTAGGTTCGTTGCCATTTACGTATTTGGGCATACCAATTCACCGTCGTAAGCTATCTAACAAATAATGAAAGTGCATTGAGGATCGATTTGAAAAGAAACTAAGCTGTTGGAAGGGCAAGCTTATGTCATATGGAGGCCGACTAATTCTCATTAATTCGGTGCTCACGAGTATGCCAATGTTTCTCTTGTCCTTTTTCGAGGTATCAGTTGGAGTTCGGAAAAGACTGGACTTCTATCGATCGCGCTTCTTCTGGCAGAGCGATGAGTTAAAACGAAAGTACCGACTCGCGAAATGGGATATTATCTATAGGCCAAAAGACCAAGGGGGTCTTGGTATTGAAAATTTAGAGGTGAAGAATAGATGTCTTCTCAGCAAGTGGCTGTATAAGTTATCTGTAGAGACTGATGCCACATGGGCCCAGATTCTGCGTAATAAGTACCTACATTCTAAAACCTTATCCCAGGTGATGGTCCGACCGACTGATTCACCGTTTTGGAAAGGACTGATGAGAGTGAAATCAGGCTTCTTCCACAGGACAAAATTTATCGTTGGAAATGGTACTACCACAAGATTCTGGGAGGATACATGGTTAGGGGAGACGCCTTTAGCTATCCAATATCCTTCTCTCTATAATATTGTTCAGCGTAGAGATGCTTACGTTGCAACAGTATTACAGTCCAACCCTCTCAATATTCAATTTAGAAGGACTTTAGTGGGAAACCGTTGGGAAGATTGGCTCCATCTTGTGAGAAGATCGATGGATGTTCATCTTTCTCAACAGCGAGACCAGTTGCACTGGAAACTAACCAAGAATGAAGTGTTCTCGGTAAAATCCATGTATTTGGATATTATCAACTCTGGCTCTATCCCTCGATCGATGCATATTTGGAAAGTCAAAGTGCCCTTAAAAATTAAAGTGTTTATGTGGTTTGTCCATAAACAAGTCATTCTAATTAAGGTCAATTTGGCAAAACGTAACTGGACAGGATTCCGAAGATGTAGCTTTTGTGATCACGATGAATCTATCAAACACCTCTTTCTTGATTGCCCAATGGCAAAAATATTATGGCGGTCTGTTCATATAGCGTTTAATATTACTCCTCCGTCTACCATCCACACGTTATTTGGAACGTGGCTTGATGGAATAGAATCAGAAACGGCGAAACATATCCGTGTAGGAGTATGTGCTTTATTATGGGCAATATGGAATTGCAGGAATGATCTGGTTTTTAACAGAACAACACATGTTCATTTCTTGCAGGTTATTTTTCGGGCCACTACACTGATCCGTATGTGGTCGCTACTCACTCCGACGGATGCCAGGGAGCGTATGGTTACCGGGTCTATCCGGTGGGAGACGGTAGCACAGGCTATCTTCAACCGGTTTGGATGGCGGTCATGTAATAGGATAGGTGTTTAGTTTCCTATCTACTTTTATTCCGCCGGTTGTGGCTATCCTGTTTCATCTTCTTTTTGCTCTTTGTGAGCCTTTGTACCTTTTTGAGACCTGGAGAATTTGTTAAACTATTTTACTTTTAATAAGATGGTCGAATGCATCGTTCTGATGCAGAGGCCGGGTATAACCTCCTTTTCGAACAAATTTTTTTTACTAGACACTAAGCACAGTGACACAGTGTTATCTGAAAACCAAGCCATTGACCATGCATCCTCACATTTCATCAGAAACTCACACGGCAACAGCAGGAACGGAGCGAGGTAGTAGACGGTGAAAAAGACCGGAAAGGCAGAATGATGCGCTGCAGGAAACGGCACCGACTCTGATGAACACCGTCGCCTCTCTTTTCTTCTGCTCCCCACTGCGGCACTGCGCCAGGCGAGCGGGTATAATCATCGCGAGCGTGGTTACCAGCAGCAGCCGCTGCTTTTCCCTTCTTTTTTCACCGCGTTCCCCTGAGCAAAAGCTCCAATGCACCACCTTGTACGCAGACAAGCGCGCGCATCTCTCTCTTTCCCTGCGTGCACAGTCGTTGCAGAATGCAGTCAGTGCAGACTGCAGGAGGCAGCCTTGCCCTGGCCGGCCTGGTGTCCGGTGACCGCAGCGGCATAGGCCTGATTGCACCGCATGTTTCAGCCAGCCTTTTCGTCGTCGTCGTCGTCCACCTCTGTCCATGAGCCTCGGTTTTCAGCGGCGGTCTCGATTGGTTTCGGCGCCCGAGAGACGCGCAGGATGCGAGTAGAGAATGTTTTTCCCCCGGAGAGTAGCTAGAGGGAGGGAGCAGGCTTGATGTGTCTCTGACTGGCAGTGCCAGTGAAGGATTGCGCGCCGTTCGGGCTGATAGGTCATTTCAGGGAGCTGCATGATTGCATCGGCCGGAGCGAAAGCCGGGCTGCCTGCCTCCGCCTGCCTGGGGATAGATGGAGAGTCTGTCTGAATGCACTGCATACGTTACGTACTCACAGAGAAAAGTTACGGCATCTTAGTACCTCTACTTCCTTAGCATGGGATCGATGGACGGATGGATGGGTGACTGAAAGGTTCAAAATTTGTGCCTGCGTGATGGATCGGAGAGGAATTCCTGGCGATTTGATCTTGTCCACTGACCGCGGTGAAAGGCCCTGGAACTCGTAATTGGCAGGTTCCTACTACCGGTAAAAGATGCTCTCACATCTTCAGGCCCGGAATATGCTGGCATGTTCATATATTAGATTGAAAAAAAAATGAAAAATCGAAAGGGTTTTTGTTTTTGTCTTGCTTGTGCGCACCTTATGATTCAATGGCAGGAGTTCCAGCTAGTTTCCACTGCATAAAAAAAAGGAGATTCTGAAATATGACCTCCTAGCTAGCTAGCTTGCCAGGTTAACTGAAAATGTCACAAACCAGCTAGCTGCAGTGCACACACAGTGAAAACCTTCTTTCTCCTGCACGCCATGGACTCTGCAAAAGCGCATGAGTACAATTACAGATTGACACGCACGGCCATGTAGGCACTAGTTCATGCTGGTAACCTGGTTGGGATTCGGGAGCACCAGCAAGCCGGGCGCCGCGCGTGTAGATGTACATGCGTGTACACACACGCGCACACCCCGGCACGAGAGCTAGCAGTGCCATGATGATGGAGATAACTGAGCGCAACCCAGAGATAAAAGTAGCGCTCCACCTTTGCACACTTTGGCTGGCGAGCGAGCGAGCGTGCATGTTGCATTTGCATCAAGAGACCCAAATGATGAAACAGGCGAACGGGCAGGGACAAAGGTGCCGCCCTCTGCACACGGAAATAATGTATTCTTAGCATACCCTCCAAATGCCTTTTATTTTGTTTTGCTACATATATAAAAAGCAATGAGATTACGCCATGCATAAAGCCGCCTGTTAATATACGGTTTTGCAGCGGTACTAACTGATGATGCTGCGTACGTGCTTACCGCTAGCTAGCTAGCTAGCTAGTGCTTACCAGCCAGGGCGAACAAGATGCATGGGGCAATACAAAATAGGCGCAGCATATAACAAAATTGTATTCCTCCTGCGTGCATGCATGTGGGAGGGAAGCCAGCCACCTAATTCATTCATGAATTTGTCCTTCTCTTTCCCTGATTTGATTATACATGGTTTTATAGTATGTAGTATTCATGCATGCAAGATAGGATGACCATGGAAAATCTTAAAACCAGCAATATGTATTTTGTCCATGCAGATTTTTAAAATCCTTTGACATTCTAAATAATTGTAATGAGCATTGACCAATCAAACATACAGAGCAAGTATTAAAAACTCTTCAACAAACCCTAGCTACCATCTACATGTATGTTTTATATCGTGAAAATCAGCTATACTACTAACTACTACCCTATCAGACAGTTCACAAAAGTACAACTAGTGTCGCTAGTTTCAAATTCCAAAAGCAAGAACCAAAATTCTGCTGAAAAGAAAAGAAGATGGATTGTTCTTCCGCCGGTCCATGGTTTAGTTTCCTCCCCGAAAGATGCCCGCTTTCCCCTCCTTCGAATCTATGCGTGCCACAGCCTCGCAAAAAGGACAATACACTTATGAACGATGAAGGAAAGCTAGGACCAGCCGGATCGATCGGTTAACAAAGACATGTGTGTGCAACTTACTCCGGATTGTTAATGAGCTACACATGCGGCCACCATCTCAGCAGAAAGTCGAAAGCCAAGAGACAAATAAACTTTATTAGTTGTTGGGGGGGATAAAGATGTCAATGCCATCTCATTGCCGCCGTTAGTTTAGTGAGGGGGAAAGGGAGATCGTAGATAGGGATCAGGGCATGCACTTGGCCGGGGGCAAAGACAATCGCTTGCATGTGTGAAGAATCTTCCCCCCGCATCATCCCACCCATTGCTCACTAGAACAGTGAGGCGTTTTTTCAGCAAAGCAATCACTACAGTGCATGGGGTGAGCTGTTCCTGCATAGTTTATGATTGGCAGAACTGGCTTTAGTAGCCGGGTCAGCAAGGCACCAACAACCGTGTGTACCTGATGCACGCAGATACAAAAAAAAAAGAGCATTCCTTTTCTTTTGAAGTAAGAGCATATGGATATCCATGATATGTTGTTGTACAAGAGTTTATCATTCCTTGATGGAGAAGAGCGGTCAATATATTTGAACAGCTGCGAGATTTCTAGAATAACTCCATTTTACACCCTATTCGTTCCCTCGGCATGCTTCTTGTTTTTCCTGGTCAATAGAAGAATGTGACATTGGACCGGGTTTGGGTTCCCGGTTCTCGGGGAGGTATCCCATATTCGACAGAGTCAATACAGTTTAGAGCGATGACATGGACCTATCTGTTGAGATTATTTCATATGTGTGCATCGGTCGATGCAAGGGTCGGGGATATCCCCTTTTTGAATGTTGTGATAAAGGAAGAAACCTGATGGCCGGTGCTAGAAGGTGAGTCTACACACCGTGCATGAATGATGTATGAGGGAGAGTAGGAAGCAAGGGTGGCGGCCGACAATGCAGGAGGCGGCAATGTGGTCAGGTTGGTATCATCGACGTGGGGGTGGTTCTAAAGATCAATGAAGGCCGTAGAGGAGGGTAGATAAGGAGAAGAAGGAGGTGCTTGGATGTCGTAGGGATGGGCTAGGATTAGTGCATGGTCATGTAAGCCCAAGGGTCGAGGATATCCCCTTTCGAAATGTTGTGATAAAGGAAGAAACCCGACAGGCGATGCTGGAAGGCGAGTCTACACACTGTGCATAAATGATGTAGGAGGCAGAGTAGGAAGCAAGGGTAGCGTCCGACAATGTAGGAAGCGACAATGTGGTCAGGTGGGTATCATCGTCGTGGGGGTGGTTCTTACGGGTCATTGAAGACCGTGGAGGAGGCATATAAGGAGAAGAAGTAAGTGTTTGGATGTCGTAGAGATGAGCCAGTATTAGTGTGGAGCTACATAAATCAAAGGGTGGCACGAGCAAACGGGTTCATTTTTTTTTTTTACACATTTGCTAAACATCAGGTACCTGATTTTTTTTTTGCGCCAGTCACTTTCTGCGAATCGCAAGGCTAAAGGCGAGGGTGTTGTGAGGAGCAACAACGACAAGCGCTTACCCTTGCGAGGGCGAGGTGTGGATGAGGGAAGCCAACGATAGCCGGCGAAAGCCAATCTGAAATTTGACAGGTGCGGGTGGGTGGGGGGAGGGGGGGTTTCCGGAGTTGTTGCAGATCGGAGGAGGATGGAGCTGCTTAGCCGGATGGTTATGGTGGTGGGAGAGGTTGAGAGGAGGACAGTGTGCCAAGGCATATGCGGAGCGCTGCCAACCCCTGGTGCTGATGCCAGGCAGATGGGACGGAGCAGGCTGGCAGTTTCACGGGAGGAAGAAGAATGTTAGGTTGAAGATGAACATTGCCCTGGTCTATTTCTGGCCGTTGGATCGCAATCTAGTGATCCTCATAAAAGTGATGACGCAAAAAAACTTTTTCAGATGCCATAGTAATAGGCGCTCCATTTTTTGCTAGCAACTAGCCTAAAAAAATCAGCCACACCATCCTAATGGTATACCCTGGTGGCTTCGAATACGACAGTCAAAAAGCGTTAAGCTCCTAGTTGAAGCACGTTGATCTCAGTCTACCCTTGGTAACGATTAGGGTTGAGAGAGGGAGGATGAGAAATGTTGATGGTTACATGAAATTATATAAAGTTCTTAACAATTGTGCATTAGAGGGTCCTTTTTCCCCCTTGGACATATATTTCCCATATACTCTGTATCTCGTATATAATAAAGACTGCATGATAGAGTGAAGTCCCATCTCCCTGCCTAACTCCTGTCTGGGGAAGGAGAGAGAGTTGATAATAGGAGTACTACAACAACATGTACACAAACACATGCAATTAAAGAGGTGATCTTATCAATCAAGCAGCTAAGCAAGCATGTATCCCATTAATTGCGTCCATGAGATTGGCAGGGGGGGCTAGTCACATGATCCCATCTTTAAAAACCACCAAAACAAACAAACAAAGCCTTGATAAAAGCTGCCCATCCAATGAGTATATGAGACACATTCCCCCTTCAAAGAAAGGGAGCCACACCCATACACCGATGCAGCAAGCACAAAAGCAAGCAAAGAGAGATAGACAAAGCCCTTTTTTTCACCGTCACCCTCTCTCCCCTCCCCTCCCCTCCCTAGCTATATATGATCCCCTCATGCCCCAAGCCTTTCTACTACACAAGCACAATGCACCTTCACCTTTCCACCCCATAAAGCCTCCGTTGGCACCCCTATCCCACTAAGGAGCAAAAAGAGAAGAGGGAAAGGAGCCAAGCCAAAGGCCGAGGCCAAGGCGAGGCGACGTAGCCGGTTGTGTGCAAGGGTACGTACGTAGCTAGTGAGGTTAGCCCTTAAAAGAAGAAGAAGGAGAAAGCCCCCAACACTTATGGCACTGGTCAAGAGCCACCACCAAATGTTGGCCTCCTCCACCTCCTCGTCCTCCCCCTCCTCCCAGCAGCAGCCGCCGCCGCCGCCGCCGCCGCTGGCGCCGCCTCCCCCGGCCACCGACCAGCCCTCCCCCGCCAAGCGCAAGCGGCGCCCTCCCGGCACGCCAGGTACGTGGATCATAACATATGTGGATCGATCATGCTATATGGATCGGTCAGTCAGCACTTGGTTAGTGCCAGTGCGCCGTAGATTCACTGGCTGGCACTTACGCACGTACATATGTGCATTTGGTACATTATTATCTAGACCCTGATGCGGAGGTGGTGGCGCTGACGCCGAGGACGCTGCTGGAGTCGGACCGGTACGTGTGCGAGATCTGCGGGCAGGGGTTCCAGCGGGAGCAGAACCTGCAGATGCACCGGCGGCGGCACAAGGTTCCCTGGCGGCTGGTGAAGCGGGCTCCGGCGCCGTCGGCGGGGGAGGACGGCGGCACGGGCACGGCGGGAGGGGCCGGCGCGACGACGGTGCCGCGGAAGCGCGTGTTCGTTTGCCCCGAGCCGAGCTGCCTGCACCACGACCCGGCCCACGCGCTGGGCGACCTGGTGGGGATCAAGAAGCACTTCCGGCGCAAGCACGGCGGGCGGCGGCAGTGGGTGTGCGCCCGCTGCGCCAAGGGCTACGCCGTCCAGTCCGACTACAAGGCGCACCTCAAGACCTGCGGCACCCGCGGCCATTCCTGCGACTGCGGCCGCGTCTTCTCCCGGTACGTACCATCGACGCCGCTACTCCTACGTACGTCTATGCCTCATGCATCATGACGGGCGCGCGCGAGCTAATTAACTAAGCTGCATCATGCACCACCGGTTCGGGACGTACGTCGATCGTACTTGTCGCACGAGAACGAACTAGAGTTATTATATACCTGAACACGAAAGGCCGGGGCTTGATTATATATGTTTTTGTGGGAGAAGTAGAGCCATGGAGATCGATCGATCCATGGGTGGGTGGAGATAAGACAAAAGCTTTGGTGTTAGTTCCGAATTTTAACGAGTTTCCACTCGGCCATCAAATCAAAAGAAGGATTTGTTTCAAAAAAGAAAATCAAAAGAAGGATTAAAGAGATACAAGTGTAGCCAGCCGACATGAATTAACTAGAGTTTGATCGATCCATAGTTTAGCAAGCTAGCTAGCTGACCACAATTTTTAGTAGTAGCTACTAAGTGAAGTTTTTCTGTACGGACGCGGACTGGGACCTGAAACTGATGGCATATATCGAGGTCGAGTGGGTTCCATAGTATCCATATGTCCATGGAAGAAAAAAAAAGGAGAGAAATTAAAAAAAGCAAAGCTAGGGTGCTGGCGTATGATCATTTCGGTGGCGGATCGCGGTAGGTCCGAAAATTCCAACGGGAAAGCGACCGCACATCGACCAAAAACTGTCTCCTCAGTCCTCAAAGAGAGCAGTGCTAGGCTAGCTTATAGCTCCCGTAAACTCAACTCAAAGAAGCACCTACCGTTCTAATTATGTTACCACTCGCTTAACACTGTTGCTGCATGGCTGTGCCAGACGATGCAAACGACATAGAATATTATTAGCTAAGTATTAGCAGTCACATAGTTATGCATGTAATGGGTTACTAGCTGCATGGTTAATAAACCCCGCAAAAATTAGAAAGGTTAACCAGTCGCATGCATGCACTTACTAGCTAATGGCACAATACCTTGTCAGTTTTTTTTACAAAAATCTAAAGGCATCTCATATCTAATACTCCGTCCGTGGAAGTTTACTAATATAAAACGTTTCGAATATTTGAATAGAGACTACATACGAACTGCAACGAGTAAACAAACATACCTAATTCGTTTATATACATCTGAATGAAAGAAAAAAGTAGATCATCTTATATTTGTGAACGGAGAGAGTAATTATCAAAAAACAGTGGTCTCTTGTCAGTTACTACAAGGAAAAATAACAATATACCATATGCACAGTTTAGATTAATTGTCAAGTGGAAATATGACACTGCCTTGAAATGCTTTCGCAATATCATTTTGTTAAAAAAAGTCCATTAACATTACCTACTATATGAATAATATCAGTCAAAGATGTTGACCCTGGATAGCGAGTGAAAGCCCGAATAGATGTCACGTATCGTTGAACAGAGGAACTACTGTGCATACGGGTAGTGATCCATGCAGCTGGGGAGCTGGCGACAGCAACGAGCACTAGGTAGGCTAGCTAGTAGTTAGCCAGGTAGAGACAAGCTGCTCCGTTCCTCGGACCCCGCCTGATCCACCAAAGTACAAGGGAGAGCGCGCGCGCCACTCTCGATCGCTCGTCCCGCTCGCCAGTGTCGCCACACGGACACGGGCGCCAGGGCAGGAGCCCATGTGCATGCTCTAGCCGCATAAAAAACAACAGCACTGGGCTACCTACACTTTAATAATTGGCACTTGGCAGTCACACTCTCTTGTCACCGACCGGGCACATCGATGTAACGGCCGGGAGGGCACCCATGCACGTTAGTTTCCTCTTCCAGAAGCGTAAATAATTCTACATTTTTTAAGAAAAAGATTGAGCTTTTAGAAGAACGAGCTGTATATTGCGTGCAACTCGATCAATGAGTCGTCTTCAAGCTTAGTGTGTGCCGTGGTCCCTTTCCCTCTGGTGTGCCGTGGCTGGCTCCATGTGGCAGTGCAGTGTTCACTGCACACACATCGACCTCGATGGGTCGATCACACCGCCATTTGGTCCCAACCAGAACTGAAGTGATCGATGCATCTCGGAGGGGCCGTCGGTACACGTTTCCACCAGACCGCCACCAGTATCTTGTTGGACCGATTGGATGGCACCCGTCGATCTATCCATCTCCTTGTCCGTCTGGTCGATCGGTACATGCCGTGTGGTCGCTTTCGTTCCACGCAAACGCCGAAATGCCGTATGGGCGCCATCGACCGACCGATCGCGCGGGCGGGAGGCCGGGCAATCATGCATGCATACGACGCACCTAACGTCGCGAATTATGGCACGTACTCACGTACGTACGTACGTACTCGATCTCCGCGACATATATACACGCGTACGTTGCCCGTGACGGCGACGGGGCAGGCTGGTGCGGTGGGAGCGTAAGCGTCCATGCAGATTATGGGCGTGTCGTGTTGGTTAGTGCTGAGTGCTAGCTAATTAATGATCTGCTCGTGTTGCAGGGTGGAGAGCTTCATCGAGCACCAGGACGCGTGCAACTCCGGCCGGATGCGCGGCGAGGCGGGGGCCGTCCCGTCGGTGCTCCCGGTGCTCCGGCCTGTCGTTATCAGGCATCCGGCTACGGGGGTGCCGTCGACGCCGCCGCCGGAGCTCCAGCTCCTCCCGGCAGCTACCAAGGCGCCGGTGAACGCCACGCCCGCCGTATTCTCCGCCTCCCACGAGCCCCACGCGACGACGAAGCTGGAGCTCTCCATCGGCCCAGTCGCGTCTTCGGACGGCGTATCCGGCGCCGACGACGGGAGGGAAGAGGTGATGCGTGCCATGCAGGAGAAGGCCGCCGCGGACGCCGAGCGGACGCGGGCGCGGGAAGAGGCCGCCGCGGCGGAGCGCGCGCTGGAGGAGGCGCGGCGCGCGCGGCAGCGGGCCCGGGGCGAGCTGGAGAAGGCGTGCGCGCTGCGAGACCACGCGGCGCGGCTGCTGGCGCAGGTCACGTGCCACGCGTGCCGGCAGCGCTCGTTCGGCATGGTGCCCATGGGCGTCGCGGCCGGCGGTGACGGCGGCCACGGCGGCTCCGCGGTGGCCTGCGAGGCCCTGAGGAGAGGCGCAGGGTTAGGACTGTAGGGGCGGCGCGCGGCGTCCATGCCATGCATGCATGTACAACTTTTACGTTCGCGATCGATCGATCGTACGTATGCGTGTACGCAGGAGTACGTATCTAAGGCCCGTGATGTCGCTGCGACGGAGTGCGTTTATATGCATGCGCTTTTGCTGTTCAGAACAGTTTACGAATTAATTAACGGACTTCTAAGAAATTTCACGAGAATGCTTTTTGCTGCATCCTGTTGTCTTTGCCGGCCGATCTCGCCTTTCTTTCCCGTCTCTGGCGTTCCGATCGCCACGGTGTCCTCCGCCTTCTAACCATAGCACCTGGAAGGAGTACAAACGCCGAGCGTCCAGCTGCAGTGAGTACTGTCGACCGCGTGCAGCCAATCCGTGAACAAAATGGTAGACAAAGCAAAGCTAAACCGTAACTACTACTGTGTACTCCGACTGAGATCAAAATAGTAGGCCAATACTTAGCTATGTTTCTTCGCTTGGGATCATCGACCGATTGAGTTAGAGCATCTACAGTCGGTCCTCTCATACTTATCTCCAACACTCAGGCAGGCCATCTGATCATTGACCGGTAAAAAAAACCGATTCAACCAGACCTCTGAAACCACGGACAAACGTCGAGGCTGATCGGCACCCCTCATATCCAGCTCAAATCTATGACGGATATGGGGCGGCCCGGGCGCGCCCGTCTGACAGGCCCGGCCTACCACCGACCCCACAACTATCCAACAAAAACCCCGATCCGGGCGACTCGCTCCGAACCCTAGCTCACTCTCTCTCGCTCCGTCTTCTCCCTCTTCGATTCCGATCCCATCTACTCCGATGTCCAGCTCCAGCAGCGACTTCAGCTCGGACCTCGACTATGAGGAGGAGATGGCCCTCCGCATTGCGTTGGAGCGTCGAAGGTGGACTCCGGCGGCAACTTCGGATCTGGAGCGCCGCTGCAGCTCCCGCGCCGCTGCAGCGCGGACGCCGGAGCTGGACCCTTCCGGCCCGCCCGCAGCTGCCCGAACAGCGCAGTCCGCACCGCCCCCACGCCTTCTCCTTCCCCCACCGGCTGCTCCTCCACGTGGGCAGCGATGGGTGTTAGTGCCCGTGCCGTCGGCCCGCACGCGCACTCCGAAATCGGAGGCGTGCGCCGCGATAGGCAGCGGGCACGGGAAAGGGACGCGGCGGAGCAGTCCATGCGTCGCCGCCGCGGGATGCAAGCGGAGCCCGACGAGGACGAGCGGCTCCTCGCATGGGTATGTCGCCGGTCCCTCGCGATGGCGGAGACGGACGCTTGCTGCCTCCGACGGAAGAACACCAAGGCGCACCGGCTTGCTATTGAGCAGTCAGAGAGCGAGGCGAAGGAGGTAGCGGCGGAGGAAGCTCGGGTCGCCAAGTTGAAGCGGGAGCATGACAGGGCGGTTCGTCGGATGAAGGGGCTCATCGTCCTCTCTAACTCCGACGACGACGGCGGCGGCGACAGCTGCACCTCCTCCTCGGACGACCAAGACCCTCCACCAGCCGCGGACGCCTACAGCTGTGCTGTGACCGGAAGGGCAAAGGCCTGACGAGGAAGTGGTGATCCCTCCCCCTCCTCATATGTTTACGTCGTTTTTAGTTGTAGAAGTTTAAGAACTTGTCCGATGACGAACTAACATGATCTTTTGGATGTTGCAAAGTTTGTTAATGTCCGTTTACAACCGACCTTGTGTTCGTTTGCAGCCGATTTTTATTGTCCGTTGTTTGATCACGTAGAGTAACTCAACATTGCATGTGTAGTATGGATATGGGGGTCTGACGTGGCAGGCGCGCGCGGGCCATGCCATATCCACCCTTCATTTTGGTTGGATATGGGGGATGCCAGTCAGCCCAGGTGATTGAGGATCATTTGAGACGCCCGTCTGGGTCATGGTTTTTTGACCAGTCAGTGACCAAGGCGTCGGCCCGCGCATTTGAGGAGGGTTTGAGGCTCCCGGCCCTAGATGCTCTTTGGGGGATTTAGGAATTAGCTGGTCATCTGCCTATATATTGAGCAGGAGTAAAACTAATACAAAGGTCCTTACAAGAGGAAAAAAGATAAAAGACTTGGCTAATCAGGTTCAGGTTCAGGTGAATTTTGAGTCTCACTAGTCCAATGAAAGTCCGTTTCAAAAAAAGGTTCAATGAAATGAATGCATTGGCCGGAGGATGTCTTACTTGATCAGACTAAGCAACTCGTCTTTGTGCTGCACTTTCTTCTCGAACACCTGCTAGTTCCCTTCTTTCCAGATGTTCTTTTTTTTGGAAAAGGAGGTTAAGACTCCCGGCCTCTGCATCAATTGATGCAGGTAGTCATCTTTATTACGTATTCAACAAAGGTATGATAAGAACATACATCAAGCCATCCCGAAGCCATCACTCACACCTAGAAACGCGATAATGTGGAGTGCTCTCACTCCCCATATCTAAAACCGGTATCGTCGCCGATCCATCCACATAACATATCGGAACCAACAGCCGGTGCAGCAGACCTAAAACGTACACCACATGCACATGTTTTAGAAGCCGCCATCATCATCGAACTACTGACCCATCTTTAGGAGAGAGATCCGCATCATCCTTGTTAGTCCGGCCATCCATCGACGCCACCACGGCGCCCAATGGCACCCCCTCCCTACGCTCGTCCATCCAGACACGAAGACTCTGGAAGATCTGTCGTGCGTAGCACCTGCCGAACATGCATGAGAAAGCGTAGCACCTGTTGGCCAGGCATGACTTGACGTCACCACCGAAGCTCCGTGCAAGACGAAGACCCTCCACCTCCTGCCTCTGTCTTCCAGCGCTGCTCCACAAACGATGCTCCCAAGAGAGAAACGACACCGCAGTGCCGCCGTCGTCCGATCTGGAAAATCCCCGGAGCAGCACGAGTGGGTCGACAATAGTTACAGGACGATGCCTTCATCAAGGTAACGGCACATAACGCCACCATCGTCCGCCGCCGGCTCGGTTTTCACCGGCAACTATATCTCCCCGACTCGCAGCAGGGACTAGATGACAGATCTAGAGATCCGGTCACCCAGCCTCCGGCCGACCACCTCTGACGTAGGAGATGACCACCATAGCCATAATCCTCATGATGCGATGCAGACCCGGAGTGTCACCACGAGCCATCGCCGACGCTGACGAGATGCAGCAGATCGAGGACGAAACAGCAGCCACCCGCCTAGATCCGAAGGTCCCAGATCGAGCCCGAGATGCGCCCCGGCCACCGCTGCCGTCATCTCCTACCAATCCCACCGGCTGCAGCAGACCCCCCCCCCCAACGCACCCTGGCCGCCGTTGCTCGCCATCCTCGTCGCAAGGAGGTCCAGGTCAGGTCGCCACCGCCTCAGATCTCGGGACGCCAGAGGAGGTCCGCTGCCGCCGCGCCACAGGGCCTTCGCCCGGCGACGTTGCCGGCGGCGGCGGTGGGAGGGGAGATGCACGAAGGACGAGGAGAGGTTGGGTGGTGGCCGCCCGGTGCGGCCCGGTGGCCGCCGCACGGGGTCGGGAGGGGAGGGGCGTTGGTTTCAGATCTCGGGAGAGTTTTCGCGCTTCGAACTCCACGTGTAAATGCAGTGGAAACCGCCTTGCCCCATAGGGGACAGATGTGATCGTTCCACCAGGTGCAAATCAAAGTTGCTTGTTGTTCCACCCTTGAGAGTGCCGGCATGTCTTGCCAATCTCCCACAAGCAACCAAATTGAGCATGTAAACGGGGCACTAGATGATGAGATGCAGTGCAGATTCCTCAAGCTGGTCACACGGGATGCACTTGGGGCTATGTGGGATTCCACGTTTAGCCAGGTTATCTTTGGTGATGATCTTGCCTTTGAGAAAAAGCCTGAAGAAGAATCTACATTTGGCCTCGACCTTGGACTTCTAGAGCTTGGCATAGTTGGCACCAGTAATGGAGCCAAGGAATTGGTAGGGGTAGGCAGATCTCGTGGTGTAGGTTGCAATGGCGTTGTGGTTCCAGTGAGTTAGCGGGATTGGAAACACACAATTTGAAACTCCTCAATGACGCCCTCAGAATATGTTAGTTTTGGCTTGAAAAAGTGGGACCGATCAGAGCTTGGTCGAGTCTTTCTGTGTCGACCCTCGGGGAAGCGCGCGATCTCTTCCTAGCGGTCGATCTAGAAGAAGAAAAAGCATCTAATGAAATTGAACATGGTCCACTGGATCTGGTATCTAAGGGCGGGGTCATCCACCCACCATTCCGTGTGTTTAAAAAACTTAGGCACTACAAAAAAAGACACATCCATGACATTATGGCCCGAACGAAAACTTTTCCTGTCATGGTTATGACACTTCGATGACGATAATTGTGACAAAAAACTTATCATCATAGATGTGGTGGGCTATTATTTCTATGACAAAAAATCATGACAGAAAATGGGCTTCTCGTCCTGAGCGGACCGGAGACGCACCTGCATGATATTCTTTGGGCCGTCCATGACATAAAAAATCATGGTAGAAGTGAGGGCGAGGAAATTTTCGCGGAGTTCTTGGTTACGGTGGGTGGTAGGGGCCGAGCGATGCAGTGTAGTTTGCGCGTTTCTCTCTCATATGCGCGCGTGGTGTGAGCCGTGTTCGCTATAACTGAACCCGAGTGATGCGTTCACTTACTGAACCTGAGCGATCGCACTGTGTCGGCGTGGAAGCATGATCACCTATGGGGCACGAGTGCCCCTTTGTGGTTTCGGCAAGGGGACGGTCAGGTTGTACAAAGAGCAGAAACGACAGGGACAACGCGGCGATGACAACTCTCTTTTACCCAGGTTCGGGCCGCTTTGTAGTGTAAAACCCTTCTCCTGCTATGGTGGATTGATTCGGAGGAACACGAAGACACGGCGAGCGCAAGCCCAGCAAGGATGCCTCAGGGAGAGCAGCGCGTGCGTACAAGTGTTATGGGATCTAAAGTTCGAACCCTTTGCTAGGTTGTCTCGGGCCTCCTTTTATAGCTTAAGGGGCGACCACAATGACAAAACAGTCATTTGAGTATGATTATATAGCTAACAATGCTATCATACCTAACTCTGGCAGTTAGGATAAAGCGCATTAAATGCACCTGCTAGGTGTCATGCTGAGGTTGAAGCCCGGCAAGCCTGCCGCGCCGCTTATCCATCTTCTCCTTATTAGCGTGACACGCCTTCTGGACGGGTGTCAATAAAGCTAATCGCCTCTTCACCATGCTGCCACGTGCTTGACAGGATCCACCTAGTTACTTGAGGGCTTGACACCGCATCAATTGGCGGTCGACGTGTGATGAGGTGGAGCGGTGGCGTCTTGGTGAAGGCCTGCCGGCGAGGAGCCTGGCAGGTTTTGAGCTTGGTGGCCCCGGAAGGTAGGTGTAGCCTCGACCCGACCAGGCTCTCCTACCCGGCAAGGGAAGCCTTCCTGAGGTGATCTCCTGTCAACTTGTTATTCTTGAGCTTGATACGCCCGGCAGGGTCAGTTTGCCCGGGAGGCCATACAAGTCTGTGCACCAGTCAAGGGGAAACAAATACCCCTGTTTATGTACACCGACAGTAGCCCCCGGGCCTGAGCCATACATGGCGCGGGCGTCATTGGGTTAGGCCCAAATAGTGCACAGACACGCGGCAAAAATCCGCTGTCCACGCACAGGCGCACATACTGATCCTGCCGCGGCGGGTACCTGCGTTTTTTAGATCTTCTTTGCTTCTTCATTAACCTAAAATTGAGTTAGCCCCCCGGGCCTCCCATGAGACCTCCAGCATCCAAACAACGTGGGTTCATTCATGCTGTAGGCCAGAGGGTGCCTACATTCACGGGGGCTCAACGAGGGTGCCCGCGCGCGAATCGGGGGTAACTACCATTTTACTTCACCCACTATGTGTGTTGTTTCCACCACGCGCGCCGTATGCATTGCACGGGGTTGGGGGTGGATGCGCAGGGCATGGAATCGTGTGCCTTTGGCAGAAAACGCAGCGCCCTGGATTGGCGTAGTGGGGCAGCCGACGATTCTGGACGCCGTCAGGGGCTCAGAGAGGCCGGATTGGAGGAGTTGGGCGGCCGCCCTCAGAGAAGTGGAGAGCCAGCCTCCCCCTTGCCCCGCTATAAAAGGAAGCGCGAGGGGGATGGTGATGTTCATCCACATCTCCTCCTCCTTCCTTCTGGTTTTTGTTCCACTATGACAAGGGGAAGGGTCCGAGCTCGAGCTCTGACGGTAATGACGAGGGCTTCTTCTCGGCACCGTGCTTCTGCCCCCATTGCGGTTGCGGGGGCAGGATCCAGTGTCCAAGGTGAAGTCGCAGGATGCGGGCAGGGACGACGGGGCGCTCGAGGCAGAGGTGGGCGCCGTCGTGCACCGGCCGCGCCTCCCCCAACCGCTCCGACTCTGATGGAGGGTCATGTGGGTGACACAGCGTTGGAGTTCATCGTGAGGCTACACGAGCCCCCACGCAGCCGCCTGCGGCTTCCTCGTCCCTTCACCAGGGTGATGGAGGTTGATCAGCCGCTCGGGTTGAGGATGTACATGAGGGGCTGCTGCAACGGCACCATGCGGGTGGACGTTGAGTACCCTGCACCTCATGTCATGCTTCTCCATCGTGGCTGGAAGACTTTTGCTCGTGCCCACAGCCTTGCGGAAGGGCACGTTCTCCACTTCAGGTTGATGGAGGCCGATCTGCTCTCCATCAAGGTCTTCGGGCATTCAGGTGCTCGCTTAGGGTGCTGCGCGGAAAGCTCGAGTGATGGCAAAAGCTCCTCCTCGAGTGATAGCGACGAGGAGAACACCGACGATGAAGATGGTGACGAGGAGCCCCCAATCGTCAAGCATGAAGACGACGACTCAGACTCCGGCTGAACTCCGGACGCACCGTCACCGTCAGCTAGGCGCTGGCAGCACCATCATCTGCAGCTGGACCCCCGGCAGAGCGATTTGCCGGGGGTGCATGGCCTGGACGTCACCTCTTCCACCAGCTGGGCCCCGGCAGGCTTCCTCGTGGACTCCGGCTTTGTCTTCCCTGCCGGTGTCCCTGCCGAGTCGTGTCCCTCTGGTTCTGGCGGGGGTGACCAGAGCATTGCCTAGCCGCTCTCCCCGTCCCCGGGCTCTTCTTCCTTGCTGGGGTGTCGCCCTCCCGATCTTGTCAGGCTGCGTCCCGCTGGTCCTGACGGGGTCAGGCTGGGCTTCTGCCCAGGCGCTCCTTTTGCCCTCTTTACTTCTCGATGCAACTCCTAGGAGGAGAGGGACAAGAAAGGCATTATGGGGCACTTATCTTTTTTTGAATCAAAAGATGTAGGCACTTGCCAATTTTTAATTAAGACAATGTAATCCTTTATCCATGTTTGTATTTCGTATGATCTGTACTTGTTTATCTATGTATTAATGGGAAAAGTGTTTGCCGGATACTCGTGCATGTGTTTTAAACATGCTGAAGATGAGCCTTCATTACTCATAAGTAAACAAAGTTTTCCTCGCAAGACAACTTGCCGGCCTTCATCACAGCTGCTACCAAACCTTTTTCTGATGGGCTCAAAAAATGGGTTAGGAGCGTAACTAAAGGCTAGCCCTTGGTTATACTCTCCCAAAATTTGCTACAACTAGCTTCGTCGAGTGGATTTGAATCAAAGGATGGGAGCACAGATGGCAGAGGAAACAAGGTTTCCCTACGTACAAGTTTATCATACGTTAATATAACATGGAGTGACGGGACGAACTTATCTCTGTTTGTCGCCCTTCTTATCGTTTTAGATAAAGAGGGGTTGTCGGGGATCAGCGCTCAGGCTTGTATTCATCCTTCTTTCTGAAAATGATCCATGATGAAACCTTTCTGTTGTCATCAAAAAAGAGAAGGGATGATAGCACATATTTCTTCAATGCATTTAGTCATACTATCTTAGGACTATTGAAATCACAATAGAATCATGCTTAAGAAAGCGAGTAAACATGCATGCAGGTTTTTGAGAGCACTTCGTTTTATTCATCTATGCACCGGGTCTGCGCCTGGCTTTGTACAAAGGGTTACAAGTCCCAGGGACTATGCTTCTACAAAACAGGTTGCTGGGGCAGGGCCCGGCAACCGCGCCTTACGGGTAGAACTTATGAAGATGCTCAATATTCCATGAGTTTTGCATTGGGATGCCATCTTCGGTCTCCAGACGGACTGCGCCAGGTCTGGTGATGACCCACAAGTATAGGATATCTATCATAGTCCTTTCGATAAGAAAGAGTGTCAAACCCAACGAGGAGCAAAAGGAAATGACAAGCGGTTTTCAGCAAGGTATTTTCTGCAAGCACTAAAATTATCTGTGACAGATAGTTTTGTGATAAGATAATTCGTAACGGGTAACAAGTAAAAAATGTAACAAAGGTGCAGCAAGGTGGCCCAATCCTTTTTGTAGCAAAGGATAAGCCTGGACGAACTCTTATATAAAGCAAAGCGCTCCCGAGGACACATGGGAATTATTGTCAAGTTAGTTTTCATCATGCTCATATGATTCGCGTTCGTTACTTTGATAATTTGATATGTGGGTGGACCGGTGCTTGGGTGCTGTCCTTACTTGGACAAGCCTCCCACTTAAGATTAACCCCTCTCGCAAGCATCCGCAACTACAAAAGAAGAATTAAGATAAATCTAACCATAGCATGAAACATGTGGATCCAAATCAGCCCCTTACGAAGCAACGCATAAACTAGGGTTTAAGCTTCTGTCACTCTAGCAACCCATCATCTACTTATTACTTCCCAATGCCTTCCCCTAGGCCCAAATCATGGTGAAGTCTCATGTAGTCGACGTTCGCATAACACCACTAGAGGAAAGACAACATACATCTCATCAAAATATCGAACGAATACCAATTTCATATGATTACTTATAACAAGACTTCTCCCATGTCCTCAGGAACAAACGTCACTACTCACAAAGCATGCTCATGTTCAAGATCAGAGGAGTATTAATTATCATTAAGGATCTGAACATATGATCTTCCACCAAATAAACCAACTAGCATCAACTACAAGGAGTAATCAACACTAGTAGCAACCCACAGGTACCAATCTGAGGTTTTGAGACAAAGATTGAATACAAGAGATGAACTAGGGTTTGAGAGGAGACGGTGCTGGTGAAGATGTTGATGGATATTGACCCACCCTCGATGAGATCATCGTTGGTGATGATGATGGCTTCGATTTCCCCCTCCCGGATGGAAGTTTCCCCGGTAGAATAGCTCCGTCGGAGCCCTAGATTGCTTCTGCCCAGGTTCCGCCTCGAGACGGCGCCGCTTCATCCCGAAAGCTTCTCTATGATTTTTTCCAGGTCAAAACCTTTCATATAGCAGAAGATGGGCACTGGAGACCTACCAGGGGGCCCAAAGCCCTGGGGGCGCACCCTAGGGGGTAGGGTGCGCCCCCAGGCTTGTGGCCACCTGGTGGGTCCCCTCTGGTAGTTTCTTCGCCCAATAATTTTTATATATTCAAAAATAATTCTCCGTAAATTTTCAAGACTTTTGGAGTTGTGCATAACAGGTCTCTCAGATTTGCTCCTTTCCGATCCAGAATTCCAGCTGCCGGCATTCTCCCTCTTCATGTAAATCTTATAAAATAAGAGAGAAAATGCATAAATATTGTACCATAATGTATAATAACATCCCATAATGCAATAAATATTAACATAAAAGCATGATGCAAAATGGACGTATCAACTCCCCCAAGCTTAGACCTCGCTTGTCCTCAAGCGAAAGCCGAAATCGATAATCATGACCACATGTTTAGAGATAGAGGTGTCGATAAAATAAAATACGGACATTAGGGCATCATGATCCTCTTTAGAACAGCAACATATATTGTCATATAATTTCTTATGCTAAAGTAACAATTCGTTCACATGGTAAAGTATGAATCAAAAACTTTATTGAAAACCAACAACTATGATCTTCGTCATTGAAACAATTGCAATTTATCATATCATCGGAAAGAGTCAATGTAAGAGCTTTTATTTGGCAAGTTCACATACTCAACCATCATTTAATCTTTCATAATTGCTAACACTCACGTGATACTTATGAGATCAAAGTTTCAATCAAACACACAAGAAGATAGGGGCTTATAGTTTCGCCTCCCAACCTTTTACCTCAAGGGTCACGTCAACAATAATAGTTTATGAACACCTACATCCGAGTGGATATATATATCTGGATCTTCCCCAACATATAGTGCTTTCCAAAAAGAAAAAGTATAAAAAGGAGAGGTGAAGATCACCATGACTCTTGTATAAAGGTAGAAGGTAAAAGTAAAAGATAGGCCCTTCGCAGAGGGAAGCAGAGGTTGTCATGCGCTTTTATGGTTGGATGGACAAAATCTTAATGCAAAGGAATGTCACTTTATATTGCCACTTGTGATAAAGAACTTTATTATGCAGTCCGTCGCTTTATTTCTTCCTTATCACAAGTTCGTATAAAGCTTATTTTCCTCACACTAAAAGATCATACATATTTAGAGAGCAATTTTTATTGCTTGCACCGATGACAACTTACTTGAAGGATCTTACTCAATCCATAGGTAGGTATGGTGGACTCTCATGGCAAAACTGGGTTAAGGGATTTTGGATGCACAAGTAGTATCTCTACTTGGTGCAGAAGATTTGGCTAGCATAGGATGAGAAACAAGCCCAACATGTTGGGGGATCCATGACAATATAACTTCTATTCGGATATAAGGAAACATAACCCATTATGTTGTCTTCCTTGTCCAACATCAACCTTTTAGCATATAATATTTTAATGAGTGCTCACAATCACAAAAAATGTCCAATATAGTGTATTTTAATGTGAGACCTCTCTTTCTTTATTACTTCCTATTAATTGCAACAATGACCAAAACTATGTTTGTCAACTCCCAACAAATTTTATGCGACATACTTCTTATATGTGAAGTCATCACTTCCCATAAGATTATTATATAATCTTTTATTTCTTTTATCTCTGTATTTTTTCTCAATATCATAGCAAGAAAGCAAAGCCCTCAACTCAAAACTAATCTTTATTATATAACTCTCGGACTCGATTACATAGAAGGAACACAAAGCAAAACTCAAAGGTAGATCATACTAAAACCTTTATTCTACTAAACTAAGATATAACCAAAAGGATCAAACTAAGAAAAACAATAAAGGTAAAGATGTGATGGTGATACGATACCGGGGCACCTCCCCCAAGCTTGGCACAAGCCAAAGGGAGTGCCCATACCCATGTACTCAAGTTTCCTTCTTCGGAGGTGGTGATGATGGAGTTGATGATGTTGTGGGCTTGTTGATACGTCCATTTTGGTTCATGCTTTTATGTTGATATTTATTGCATTATGGGCTGTTATTACACATTATGGTACAATACTTATGCCTTTTCTCTCTTATTTTACAAGGTTTACACAAAGAGGGAGAATGCCCGCAGCTGGAATTCTGGACCAGAAAGGAGCAAATCTGAGAGACCTATTCTGCACAACTCCAAAAGTCCTGAAAATTTACGGAGAAATATTTTGGAATATATAAGAATTATTGGGCAAAGAAAATACCAGAGGGGACCCACCAGGTGGCCACAAGCCTAGGGGCGCGCCCTACCCCCCTGGGCGCGCCCCTAGGGCTTGTGGGCCCCCTAGAAGGTCTCCGATGTCCATCTTCTGCTATATGAAGGGTTTTTACCTGGAAAAAAATCATAAGGAAGCTTTCGGGATGAAGCGCCGCCGTGTCGAGGCGGAACCTGGGCAGAAGCAATATAGGGCTCCGGCGGAGCTGTTCTGCCAGGGAAACTTCCCTTCGGGAGGGGGAAATCGAAGCCATCGTCATCACCAACGATCCTCTCATCGAGAGGGGGTCAATCTCCATCAACATCTTCACCAGCACCATCTCCTCTCAAACCCTAGTTCATCTCTTGTATTCAATCTTTGTCTCAAAACCTCAGATTGGTACCTGTGGGTTGCTAGTAGTGTTGATTACTCCTTGTAGTTGAAGCTAGTTGGTTTACTCGGTGGAAGATCATATGTTCAGATCCTTAATGATATTAAATACCCCTCTGATCTTGAACATGAATATGCTTTGTGAGTGGTTACGTTTATTCTTGAGGACATGGGAGAAGTCTTGTTATAAGTAATCATGTGAATTTGATATTCGTTCGATATTTTGATGAGATGTATGTTGTCTTTCCTCTAGTGGTATTATGTGAACGTCGACTACATGACACTTCACCATGATTTGGGCCTAGGGGAAGGCATTGGGAAGTAATAAGTAGATGATGGGTTGCTAGAGTGACAGAAGCTTAAACCCTAGTTTATGGGTTGCTTCGTAAGGGGCTGATTTGGATCCACATGTTTCATGCTATGGTTAGATTTATCTTAATTCTTCTTTCGTAGTTGCGGATGCTTGCGAGAGGGGTTAATCATAAGTGGGAGGCTTGTCCAAGTAAGGACAGCACCCAAGCACCGGTCCAACCACATATCAAATTATCAAAGCAACGAACGCGAATCATATGAGCATGATGAAAACTAACTTGACAACAATTCCCATGTGTCCTCGGGAGCGTTTTTCTTTATATAAGAGTTCGCCCAGGATTATCCTTTGCTACAAAAAGGATTGGGCCACCTTGCTGCACCTTTGTTACACTTTTTACTTGTTACTTTTTACGAATTATTTTATCACAAAACTATCTGTTACCGATAATTTCAGTGCTTGCAGAAAATACCTTGCTGAAAACCGCTTGTCATTTCCTTCTGCTCCTCGTTAGGTTTGACACTCTTACTTATTGAAAGGACTACGATATATCCCCTATACTTGTGGGTCATCAAGACTCTTTTCTGGCGCCGTTGCCGGGGAGTGAAGTGCCTTTGGTAAATGGAATTTGGTAAGGAAACATTTATATTACGTGCTGAAATTTACTGTCACTTGTCACTATGGAAAATCATCCTTTAAGGGGTTTGTTCGGGGTATCTTCACCCCGACCGGAAGAGCAAAGAGTTGCCCCTCAACCTACTACACCTACTGAAAATATTTATTATGAAATTCCTTCGGGTATGATAGAGAAACTGTTAGCTAATCCTTATGCAGGAGATGGAACATTACATCCTGATATGCATCTAATCTATGTGGATGAAGTTTGTGGATTATTTAAGCTTGCAGGTTTGCCCGAGGATGAAGTCAAGAAGAAGGTCTTCCCTTTATCTTTGAAGGAGAAGTCATTGACATGGTATAGGCTATGCGATGATATTGAGACTTGGAATTACAACTGATTGAAATTGGAATTTCATCAGAAGTTTTATCCTATGCATCTGGTTCATCGTGATCGGAATTATATATATAATTTTTGGCCTCATGAAGGATAAAGTATCGCTCAAGCTTGGGGGAGGCTTAAGTCAATGTTATATTCATGCCCCAATCATGAGCTCTCAAAAGAAATTATTATTCAGAACTTTTATACTCGGCTTTCTCGTAATGATCAATCCATGCTCGATACTTCTTGTACTAGTTCTTTTATGAAGAAGACTATTGAATTCAAATGGGATCTCTTGGAAAGAATTAAATGCAAGTCTGAAGATTGGGAGCTCGACGAAGGTAAGGAGTCAGGTATAAACCTTAAGTTTGATTGTGTTAAATCTTTTATGGATACCGATGCTTTTCATGAATTTAGCACTAAGTATGGACTTGACTCTGAGATAGTAGCTTCTTTCTGTGAATCATTTGCTACTCATGTTGATCTCCCTAAGGAGAAGTGGTTTAAATATCATCCTCCCATTGAAGTGAAAATAGTTGAACCCATTAAAGCTGAAGAGGAAACTATTACTTATAATGTTGATCATGTTATTCCTACTTCTTATATTGAGAAACCACCTTTCCCTGTTAGGGTAAAAGAACATGCTAAAGCTTCAGCTGTTTTTCGTAAGAGTTATACTAGAACACCTACACCCCCTGAACAAATTAAAGTTGAGCCTAGTATTGCTATGGTTAAAGATCTCTTGGTCGATAATATTGATGGGCATGTTATTTATTTCTATGATGAAGCTGCTAGAATTGCTAAACCCGATGAAAAAGATAAACATAGACCTATTGTTGGCATGCCTGTTGTTTCTGTTAAAATAGGAGATCATTGTTACCATGGCTTATGTGATTTGGGTGCTAGTGTGAGTGCAATTCCCTTTACTTTATATGAAGAAATTATGAATGATATTGCACCTGCTAAAATAGAAGATATTGATGTTACTATTAAGCCTGCCAATAAAGATACTATATCACCAATTGGGATTGCTAGAGATGTTGAAGTCTTATGTGGGAAAATAAAATACCCTACTAATTTTCTAGTTCTTGGTTCCCCACAAGATGATTTTTGTCCCATTATATTTGGTAGACCTTTCTTGAACACTGTTAATGCTAAAATAGATTGTGAGAAAGAAACTGTTAGTGTAAGTTTCGAGGATGTGTCTCATGAGTTTAATTTCTCCAAATTTCGTAGACAACCCCATGATAAAGAATTGGCTAGTAAAGATGAAATTATTGGTCTTGCTTCTATTGTCGTGCCTCCTACTGATCCTTTAGAACAATATTTGCTAGACCATGAAAATGATATGTTCATGAATGAAAGAAAGGAATTAGACGAGATTTTCTTTAAACAAATGCCTGTTTTGAAACACAATTTGCCTGTTGAGACTCTTGGAGAACCTCTACCACCCAAGAGTGATCCTGTGTTCGATCTTAAACAATTACCTAATACTTTGAAATATGTTTATCTCGATGATAAAAAGATATATCCTGTTATTATTAGTGTTAACCTTTCAGAGCATGAGGAAAAGAAATTATTGAAAACTCTGAAGAAGCACCGTGTAGCTATTGGATATACTCTAGATGATCTTAAGGGCATTAGTCCCACTCTATGTCTGCATAAAATTAATATGGAACCTGATGCTAAACCTATCGTTGATCACCAGCGACGGTTGAATCCAAAAATGAAAGAAGTGGTAAGGAATGAGATACTAAAGCTTCTGGAAGCAGGTATAATTTATCCTATTGCTGATAGTAGATGGGTAAGTCCTGTTCATTGTGTCCCTAAAAAGGGAGGTATTACAATTGTTCCTAATGATAAAAATGAGTTGATTCCGCAAAGAATTGTCACAGATTATAGAATGGGAATTGATTTTAGAAAGTTAAATAAAGCTACTAGGAAAGATCATTATCCTCTACCTTTTATTGATCAAATGCTAGAAAGACTATCAAAACATACACACTTCAGCTTTCTAGATGGTTATTCTGGTTTTTCCCAAATACCCGTGTCACAAGAGGATAAAGAAAAAACTACTTCTACTTGCCCTTTCGGTACCTTTGCTTATAGACGTATGGCTTTTGGTTTATGCAATGCACCTGCTACCTTTCAAAGATGTATGAATGCTATATTCTCTGACTTTTGTGAAAAGATTGTTGAGGTTTTCATGGATGGTTTCTCCGTTTACGGAACTTCTTTTGATGATTGCTTAAGCAACCTTGATCGAGTTTTGAAGAGATGTGAAGAAACTAATCTTGTCTTGAATTGGGAGAAGTGCCACTTTATGGTTAATGAAGGTATTGTCTTGGGACATAAAATCTCCGAAAGAGGTATCGAAGTTGATAAAGCTAAAGTTGATGCTATTGAAAAAATGCCTTGTCCTAAAGATCTCAAAGGTATAAGAAGTTTCCTTGGCCATGCTAGTTTCTATAGGAGATTTATTAAAGACTTCTCTAAAATTTCTAGGCCTCTTACGAATCTCTTACAAAAATATGTTCCATTTGTTTTTGATGATGATTGTGTAGAAGCATTTGAAATACTTAAGAAAGCCTTAATTTCTGCACCTGTTGTTTAAGCACCTGATTGGAACCTACCCTTTGAAATTATGTGTGACACTAGTGATTATGCTGTTGGTGTTATTCTAGGACAAAGAGTTGATAATAAATTAAATGTTATCCATTATGATAGTAAAACTCTAGATAGTGCTCAAAGAAATTATGCTACTACTGAAAAGGAATTTTTAGCAGTTGTATTTGCTTGTGACAAGTTCAGATCTTATATTATTGATTCCAAAGTAACTGTTCACACCGATCATGCTGCTATTAAATATCTTATGGAAAAGAAAGATGCTAAACCTAGACTTATTAGATGGGTTCTCTTGCTACAAGAATTTAATTTACATATTATTGATAGAAAGGGAGCTGAGAACCCCGTAGCAGACAACTTGTCTAGGTTAGAAAATATTCTTGATGACCCACTACCTATTGATGATAGCTTCCCTGATGAACAATTAGCTGTCATAAATGCTTCTCGTACTACTCCTTGGTATGCAGAATACGCTAATTATATTGTTGCTAAATTTATACCACCTAGTTTCACATACCAACAAAAGGAAAGGTTTTTCTATGATTTAAGACATTACTTCTGGGATGACCCACACCTTTATAAAGAAGGAGCTGATGGTGTTATTAGACGTTGTGTACCTGAGCATGAACAGGAAAAGATCCTCCGCAAGTGTCACTCCGGGGCCTACGGAGGACACCATGCTAGAGATAGAACTGCACATAAGGTATTACAATCTGGTTTTTATTGGCCTTCTCTTTTCAAGGATGCTCATAAGTTTGTCCTGTCTTGTGATGAATGTCAAAGAATTGGTAATATTAGTAGATGTCAGGAAATGCCTATGAATTATTCACTTGTTATTGAACCATTTGATGTTTGGGGATTTGATTATATGGGACCTTTTCCTTCCTCTAATGGGTATACACATATTTTGGTTGCTGTTGATTATGTTACTAAGTGGGTAGAAGCTATTCCAACTAGTAGTGTTGATCATAACACCTCCATTAAAATGCTTAAAGAAGTTATTTTCCCGAGGTTTGGAGTCCCTAGATATTTAATGACTGATGGTGGTTCACATTTTATTCATGGTGCTTTCCGTAAATTGCTTGCTAAATATGATGTTAACCATAGAATTGCATCTCCATATCACCCTCAATCTAGTGGTCAAGTAGAATTAAGTAATCAAGAAATAAAGTTGATTTTGCAAAAGACTGTTAATAGATCTAGAAAGAATTGGTCTAAGAAACTTGATGATGCAATATGGGCTTATAGAACTGCTTATAAAAACCCTATGGGTATGTCTCCATATAAAATGGTTTATGGAAAAGCATGCCACTTACCTCTTGAACTATAACATAAAGCTTATTGGGCAATTAAAGAGCTCAACTATGATTTCAAACTTGCCGGTGAGAAGAGGTTAGTTGACATTAGCTCACTTGATGAATGGAGAACCCAAGCCTATGAGAATGCCAAATTGTTTAAAGAGAAAGTTAAAAGATGGCATGATAAAAGGATACAAAAGCGTGAATTTAATGTAGGTGACCATGTCTTGCTATACAATTCTCGTTTAAGATTTTTTGCAGGAAAGCTTCTCTCTAAATGGGAAGGGCCTTACATTATCGAGGAAATTTATCGTTCCGGTGCCATCAAGATCAACAACGCCGAGGGCAATAACCCGAAGGTGGTAAATGGGCAAAGAATCAAACATTATATCTCAGGTACTCCCATAAATGTTGAAACCAATATTATTAATACCATAACACCGGAGTAGTACATAAGGGGTATCTACCAGAACGCTCCAGACTCTGAAAAGGAATAGGTATGTGATACGGTAAGAAAACCGACTGCAAAACATTTCCAAAAGCAAGTTTACTCCGTTTTGGAATATTTAAAAAATTAGGAAAATAAAAAGTAGTCTGAAAAGTGCATGAGGAGGCGACAAGCCTTGGGGGCGCGCCTCCCAGGCTTGTGGCCACCTAGTGTGCCCCCCGAACTCCGTTTTCTTGTAGTACACTCCTTTTGGTCGGTAAAAATTCATTATATAATTGCCCGAAAGTTTTGACCACCGTACCACGACAATATCCTCTGTTCTTGTTTCTGGCTAATTTTGCAGCAGGTTTAGAGCAAGATGTCATCGCAAGAGTCGGTCGGGGAGAGTCGTGTCTCTCACCCGATACCGGACCCAAGAGCATACAGCGAAGCCGATCACTTTGGGTGGTCAACGGAGGAAGAGATGGAGGCTGACCTGAAAAGAGTGGATGCCATGGAGGAGGATCAAGAAGTCACCTCTCACCCTCAACCTGGAACCATCCTTGAGGAACTTCAGATCTTAGCAATACCGGATTCGGTCATACCTCCCAATGCCAAATTTCTCTCTTATAATAACATGAAAAAGAGTGCTGCTTTTTCCCCTGCAGCCAAGATGCATCCATGGGTGGACGGTACTCTAACCGTCACAGGCAAACTCCGTAAGGAAATAATGGATCTCAAACAGCAAGTCAATAGGCTCGAGGAAGAAAATCGCATCCTGAAGGGCATTATTGCCAAGAATATTGCGCCACCACCTCCGAAGAAAGAGACCTAAGTACATGGGTATGGGCACTCGCCTTGGCTAGTGCCAAGCTTGGGGGAGGTGCCCCGGTATTGTATCACCATCACACCTTTACCTTTATCATTTTTCTTAGTTCGATCCTTTTGGTTATATCCTAGTTTAGTATAATAAAGTTTTAGTATGATCTAGCTTTGAGTTTTGCTTTGTGTTCCTTCTATGTAATCGAGTCCGAGAGTTATATAATAAAGATTAGTTTTGAGTTGAGGGATTTTCTTTCTTGCTATGATCTTGAGTAAAATAAATAAAGAATAAAAGAAATAAAAGGATTATATAATGATCTTATGGGAAGTGATGACTTCACATATAAGAAGTATGTCGCATGAAATTTGTTGGGAGTTGACAACCATAGTTTTGGTCATTGCTGCAATTAATAGGAAGTAATAAAGAAAGAGAGGTCTCACATATAAATACACTATCTTGGACATCTTTTGTGATTGTGAGCACTCATTAAAATATTATATGCTAAAAGGTTGATGTTGGACAAGGAAGACAACATAATGGGTTATGTTTCTTTATATCCGAATAGAAGTTATATTGTCATGGATCCTCCAACATGTTGAGCTTGCTTCTCATCCTATGCTAACCAAATCTTTTGCACCAAGTAGACACTACTTGTGCATCCAAAATCCCTCAACCCAGTTTTGCAATGAGAGTCCACCATACCAACCTATGGATTGAGTAAGATCCTTTAAGTAAGTTGTCATCGGTTCAAGCAATAAAAATTGCTCTCTAAATATGGATGATCTTTTAGTGTGAGGAATATAAGCTTTATACGAACTTGTGATACGGAAGAAATAAAAGCGACGGACTGCATAATAAAGTTCTTTATCACAAGCGGCAATATAAAGTGATGTTCTTTTGCATTAAGATTTTGTGCATCCAACCATAAAAGCGCATGATAACCTCTGCTTCCCTCTGCAAAGGGCCTATCTTTTATTTACCGCCTACCCTTATACAAGAGTCATGGTGATCATCACCTCTTCTTTTTATACTTTTTCTTTTTGGCAAGCACTATATGTTGGGGGAAAATCCAGATATATATCCACTCGGATGTAGATATTCATAAACTATTATTGTTGACGTTACCCTTGAGGTAAAAGGTTGGAAGGCGAAGTTATAAGCCCCTATCTTTCTCTGTGTCCGATTAAAACTTTGATCTCATAAGTATCGCGTGAGTGTTAACAATTATGAAAGACGAAAAGATGGTTGAGTATGTGAAACTTGCTAAACAAAAGCTCTTACATTGACTCGTTCCGATGTTATGATAAATTGCAATTGTTTCAATGACCAAGATCATAGTTTGTTAGTTATCAATAAAGTTTTTGATTCATACTTTACCTTGTGAAAGAATTATTAATTTAGGATAAGAAATTATATGACAATATATGTTGCTTCTCTAAAGATGATCATGATGCCCTCATGTCCGTATTTTATTTTATCGACACCTCTATCTCTAAACATGTGGACATTATTATCGAGTTCGGTTTCCGCTTGAGGACAAGCGAGGTCTAAGCTTGGGGGAGTTGATACGTCCATTTTGCATCATGCTTTTATGTTAATATTTATTGCATTATGGGCTGTTATTACACATTATGGCACAATACTTATGCCTTTTTCTCTCTTATTTTACAAGGTTTACACAAAGAGGGAGAATCCGGCAGCTGGAATTCTGGACCGGAAAGGAGCAAATCTGAGAGACCTATTCTGCACAACTCCAAAAGTCCTGAAAATTTACGGAGAATTATTTTGGAATATATAAGAATTATTGGGCAAAGAAAATACCAGAGGGGACCCACCAGGTGGCCACAAGCCTGGGGGCACGCCCTACCCCCCTGGGCGCGCCCCTAGGGCTTGTGGGCCCCCTAGAAGGTCTCTGGTGTCCATCTTCTGCTATATGAAGGGTTCTTACCTGGAAAAAATCATAAGGAAGCTTTCGGGACGAAGCGCCGCCGTCTCAAGGCGGAACCTGGGTAGAAGCAATCTAGGGCTCCGGTGGAGCTGTTCTGCCGGGGAAACTTCCCTCCGGGAGGGGGAAATCGAAGCCATCGTCATCACCAACGATCCTCTCATCGAGAGGGGGTCAATCTCCATCAACATCTTCACCAGCACCATCTCTTCTCAAACCCTAGTTCATCTCTTGTATTCAATCTTTGTCTCAAAACCTCAGATTGGTACCTCTGGGTTGCTAGTAGTGTTAATTACTACTTGTAGTTGATGCTAGTTGGTTTATTCGGTGGAAGATCATATGTTCATATCCTTAATGATATTAAATAACCCTCTGATCTTGAACATGAATATGCTTTGTGAGTAGTTATGTTTGTTCCTGAGGACATGTCAGAAGTCTTGTTATAAGTAATCATGTGAATTTGGTATTCGTTCGATATTTTGATGAGATGTATGTTGTCTTTCCTCTAGTGGTGTTATGTGAACGTCGACTACATGACACTTCGCCATAATTTGGGCCTAGGGGAAGGCATTGGGAAGTAATAAGTAGATGATGGGTTGCTAGAGTGACAGAAGCTTAAACCCTAGTTTATGCGTTGCTTCGTAAGGGGCTGATTTGGATCCATATGTTTCATGCTATGTCTAGATTTATCTTAATTCTTCTTTTGTAGTTGCGGATGCTTGCGAGAGGGGTTAATCATAAGTGGGACGCTTGTACAATTAAGGAAAGCACCCAAGCACCGGTCCACCCACATATCAAATTATCACAGTAACGAACACGAATCATATGAGCATGATGAAAACTAACTTGACAACAATGCCCATGTGTCCTCGTGAGCGTTTTGCTTTATATAAGAGTTCGTCCAGGCTTATCCTTTGCTACAAAAAGGATTGGGCCACCTTGCTGCACCTTTGTTACACTTGTTACTTGTTACCCATTATGAATTATCTTATCACAAAACTATCTGTTACCGATAATTTCAGTGCTTGCAGAAAATACCTTGCTGAAAACCGCTTGTCATTTCCTTCTGCTCCTCGTTGGGTTTGTCACTCTTACTTATCGAAAGGAATATGGTAGATCCCCTATACTTGTGGGTCATCACTTGTCCTCCATCTTCCAGGGCATAGGCTCACCATCATAGAAAGATGAACGAGTCTCCGGAACCATCAAATCTGCAGCCAAACTCATCCTCTTACATCTATATTCATACTCATAGTTCTGGTTTTGCAGGTCATAGATCTGGGCTTGGAGATTCTCGATTTTCTCGTGAAGCTTGAAGATGGCCTTTCCAATCTCACTAGCGTCCACTTTGTGGTCACGGGTTAAATCCGTGATCATGGAGTGATTGGTGTTGAGTCCGCGCTCCACCATCCCTTTGCACTTGAACACTTTTTACTCCACCGCTTCGAGCCTAAAATCCATGCTTCTGGTCCTCCTTGGCCCTTGAACATCATGAATGTGAAGCACCCCCTCGCGCATCTCGATGGTTTGAGGGTGTTGCAGCACCTCCGCATGGTAAGGGTTGGTGACCTTCTCGAAGAACTTGTCCTTGGGGCGCTTGGAGACGTCATGGCGATCTAGATCTGTCAGGAAAACAGCTCGAAACAAGAATAGAGGATATTGCCGTGGTACGATAGTCAAAACCTTCGGGAGATTATATAATGAATTTTTACCGTGCACAAGAAGTATTCTGGGAGAAAACGGAGTCCGGAGGGCACACGAAGTGGCAACAAGCCAGGGAGGCGCGCCCAGGGGGTAGGACGCGCCCCCACGGCTTGTCACCTCCTCGTGCACTTTTCAGACTACTTTTTATTTTCCTAATTTTTTAAATATTCCAAAACGGAGTAAAATTGCTTTTGGGAAAGTTTTGGAGTCGGTTTACTTACCATATCACATACCTATTCCTTTTCAGGGGTCTGGAGCATTCTGGTAGGTCTCCCTTATGTACTCCTCCGGTGTTATGGTATTAATAATATTGGTTTCAACATTTATGGGAGTACCTGAGATATAATGTTTGATTCTTTGCCCGTTTACCACCTTCTGGTTATTGCCCTTGGCGCTTTTGATCTTGATGGCACCGGAATGATAAACTTCTTCGATAACGGAAGGCCGTTCTCATTTAGAGAGAAGTTTTCCAGCAAAAAATCTTAAACGAGAATTGTATAGCAAGACATGGTCACCTACATTAAATTCGCACTTTTGTATCCTTTTGTCATGCCATCTTTTAACCTTTTCTTTAAACAATTTGGCATTCTCATAGGCTTGGGTTCTCCATTCATCAAGTGAGCTAATGTCAAATAACCTCTTCTCACCGGCAAGTTTGAAATCATAGTTGACCTCTTTAATTGCCCAATAAGCTTTATGTCCTAGTTCTAGAGGTAAGTAACATGCTTTTCCATAAACCATTTTATATGGAGACATACCCCTAGGATTCTTATAAGCAGTTCTATAAGCCCATAATGCATCATCAAGTTTCTTAGACCAATTCTTCCTAGATCTATTAACAGTCTTTTGCCAGATCAATTTTATTTCTCTATTACTTAATTCTACTTGACCACTAGACTGAGGATGATAAGGAGCTCCAATTCTATGGTTAACATCATACTTAGCAAGCAATTTACGGAAAGCACCATGAATAAAGTGTCGATGTAGTGAACAGGGGGTGTTCATTACCCCTGGACACGCACCGGCGAGTTGCAGCCTCCAGGCGGGAAGGGGGTGTTGCTAGGCAGACCCGAACAACCCGGAGCACAGAATGTCTCAAGAGTGCTCCTTTGCGCACAGGTTATGTGCAAAGAACATCATCATGGATAAAATCAAATCAGCAAAAAGCATTAAAGTTTTAGAACTTAGCTTTCTGTATGTGGAGCGAAGTCGCCATGGACGATGAAGCTGACGTGTCGACCGCTGGATCAGGTTCGCGCAACCTCGATTCCCCTACCTGGCGCGCCAAAGATGTCGGCGTGCGACACCTATGGGATCCCAGGGGACCCCTTTACGATTCAGCGAGGGGAGAGGTATGCGCGAAGAGCAGAACCAATGATCGACGCGGGGCGATTTTACCTAGGTTCGGGCCGCTAATCAGCGTAAAACCCTACTCCTGCCTTGTGTTATTATTAGTGTTCTTTTGCCCAGGCTCCAGGAGCGCTTGCAATGAACAGTATGTTCAAAGAGCAGCTACGCATGCAAAATGGGCCAGAGGATCCTCCTCCCCTGTAGCAGTTGCCTTGGGCCTCCTTTTATATCACAAAGGGGTCACCACAGTGGCAAAATGTACATACATTGAGGTGTAAAGTAGCTACAGGGTATACATGAGGTGGAAAGTTGCTACAACATTTACATGCTTATCACTGACGGCTCAGGACAAGCGCATTAAATGCTCTGTCTAGGTGTCCCTTAGCTTCTTGGGGATGGAAAAAGGGGCCGTCCCATCAGCACCGCTTATACCCACCCGCCGTTGGTGCCTTGACATGCATCCAGGAGGACAAAACCCATCTGACAGGTTTGGTCGCTGCACTGGAGCGGTGGCAGCTTGGCGGGGTCATCTTGCCGGGGCCAAGCTTGCCGGGATCATCTTGCCGGGGCTCATCAACAAGAATCTTGCCGGGGCTCACCAGCAAGAATCTTGCCGGGGCTCACCAGCAAGAATCTTGCTGGGGCTTCGGCCTTTGGTCTTCTGCCTTCCAATTATTGACTCGAATGCTTTTTGGATAGTCTTGTGCTTGTTCCCAGTTTGTGACGCCCCCGGCCCGATCGTGCACTAATCATACACGCAAATGCACACGATCAAGCCTAAGGACTCACGGGAAGATATCACAACACAACTCTAAAACATAAATAAAGTCATACAAGCTTTATATTACAAGCCAAGGGCCTCGAGGGCTCGAATACATAAGCTTGCGAACAAGCGTCAGCGGAAGCATCAGATATCTGAGTACAGATATGAAATAGAAACAGAAAGGCCTTTAGAACGGCGGGGCAAAATAAAACACTACGATCGAAAGGCGAAGGCCTCCTGCCTGGGACCCTCCGATCCTACTCCTGGTCGTCAGTCAACTCGTAGTAGTATCCATCCTCTGGGTAGTAGTAGTAACGATCGTCGGGGCATCTGTCTCAGGGGGCTCCGTCCTCTGGTCACGTCAAACTGATATGGGGAGAAAAAGGAAAACAAAGCAACCGTGAGTACTCAGAAGTACTCAGCAAGCAAGGATCTACACTACATATGCAACATTATCAAGGGGAGGCTGTATATGTGGACTGGGCTGCAGAAATGCCAGAATAGAGAGAAGGCCTAGTCCTATCGAAGACTAGCATCTTCAGCGGTCTTGCAGCAGTAGAAGAGAGTAGAACAATACCATATAATGTAGCAGTAATAATATCAACCTCCCCCAGAGATCCTTTCTCGACTCCCTGCGAGAAAGCAATCCCAGAGCCATACATTCATCAACCTCGTCCTGAGATCCCTTCTCGACTCCCTGCGAGAAGCAATCCCAGAGCCATATATACAGGTCTCATCACAGGTATCCAGTTCTAAATTGTATCAATCAGGATACAACTCCGAGTGTCCTTTACCGTAGGACCGGCTATCGATAGAAGTGTTCTTCCCTGCAGGGGTGCACCAACTTACCCAACACGCTCGATTAACTCCGGCCGGACACACTTTCCAGGGTCATGCCCGGCCTCGGCCAAACGACACATCGCAACCCTACCTACAACTCCGCAGAGAGGTCCCCGCCGGTCTACATCCTAAGCGCAAGGGGGTCTTGGCCATCGCCCCTCGCCCTCCGGGTCGTTGCGTGCCGGGCGAACCAGGCTCCACCCCTCAGGATGGTGCCGGCCCAGCCCGGCCACAGTGCTGAACTGGACGTCTGACAGAGTTTTCGGCTGATGCATACGATGCAGAACGCCCATACTATGCCCACGTGATGGTTAGTGCTATCAGACCAGAGGCCTGCTCGGATCAAATATCCAAATCGTTAATGGACTAGGGCTTGCGGAAATGAGCAGAGACTCACGAAAGATGTGACCCCGTCGCCCCGTCTCGAGGACTTGCGGCAAGGGTTAAGAATGCCCGGCCGCGCCTCGTATTCACCACTCGGGCACCACACTGGCAACCCGCCTTCACATCACACGCGGGTACCCCTCAGGGTCGACCCGCCTTTCCAAGTAACATTGTAAAGTCCAAGTATCCGTGTGTCCATAACATCAGGGAATCCGAGGTATCACCCTCATTGAATTCCCACTCGATGTATCCGTCAAGATGAACTAGGAGGAATCACCCTCACTGGGTCCACACTTGAGGTGTTGTACGACAGCGTCGTTATCGGAAGCGGTGAAGGAGGAATCACCCTCGATGACCACGACCGAATAACTACTTTACAGAGTTAACATCAGAAGTGCTACATGAGGTTTCACCCTCGACACTCGATAGTAACGCTGCAGTGTCGTTACAACTAAGGGGGTGATGTGCGGTGTCGGGGCCTGGTCTTCAATCCCGTTGATCGGGTCTTCTGACGATCCAGCGCGGCAGTCGGGATAAGTGGGGTCACTGATAGGTCTCTACCCAGCCTAGACTAAACAGTTTAGGATATGTAGGTAATTATCAACAGCAGGTTACAATGAACAGGCTATGCATCAGAATAGGTAAAGCAGCAGCAGCAGCAATTCTAATGCAAGCATGGGAAATTAGAATGGGCGATATCGGGATGATCAAAAGGGGGGGCTTGCCTGGTTGCTCTGGCAAGAGAGAGAGGGATCGTCAACGGTGGCATCGGGCTCCTGATTTGCGTCGATCTCGGGGACGACATCGGCGTCAGGGTCTACCGAGAGAGAAGAGGGGGAGGAAACAGTATAAATATAGAGCAAACTTGAGCAACACAAAGTACGACATGATATTACGCAGTGCCGGGTGTGTCCTAACATATGGTTGCACGTCACTGAGGAAGGAGGGATCCATCCGGGAATGTTTTCCCGGTTCCGGACATTTGTCAAACAGATGACCGGAGAGGAACGGTTGTATGTTCGGATAGTTAGAGACGTGTGGCGGACGAACGGACCGCGTATTCAGATTCATGTCGTCGTCCTGAGCAACTTTCATGTACAAAGTATTTTCATCAGAGTTACGGTTTAAAAGATATGATTTTCTAAAGTTTTAATTAATTTTCTGAATTTATTTAACTATTTAAATTAACATTATCCAGAACAGTGTTTTGCTGACGTCAGCATGACGTCAGCATGACGTCAGGACCAGTGGGTCCCACCTGTCATAGGCTGTTAGGTTAATTAGTGATTAACTAATTAAATTACTGTTTAATTAACACTAACTACTTAATTAAATTAACCTAATCAGGATTAATTAACTAATTAATTAATTAATTAGTTTAATTATTTTTATTTTTATTTTTATTATTTTTTAATTCGTTCTGGGCCGTGGGCCCCTATGTCAGTGGGCTGGGCGGACATGTCCGCGGCGTGCACGTCTGGGCGCCGGACATGTCCGGAGCGTGCCCATTTGGGACCGGACATGTCCGGTGCCCAAATGGCACGCGCGGGTCTGCCCCAAGGATAAAGGATGTACTCTGGATGTATCCCTGCTGAACAGCTGGTAGCTGCGTCGCAGGGTGTGGTGGAAACAAGCGATCCATCTGAAACAGAGGAAACTCATGATTGTCAAAAGACAAGGAGAAGTATAACCGATCTCGGAGAGAAAGGTTAAACAAAACAATGGAAAGGAAAATGTTATCAGACTATCAGATCAATGTCAGGGAAATCGCACATATATCAGCTCTCCGGGTGGACGAGAATACGAGATCCTAAGTGTCGGCGTTAGAAACTTTAGTTAACCCGAAAGGAAGAGAGATCAGAGTCCGAGTAAAGGTCGAGGAGTCAAAGATTCTAATACCACCCAATTGGCGACGTGGACCCGTAAGCCACACAGCCAAGTTAGTAAAATAGTTTTCGTGGTTTCTAGACTCAACTTCGGCCAAGGAGTTGGAAAGGGGTTCCTACAGGCAGTCGGCTCTGTACCAACTTGTGATGCCCCCGGCCCTATCGTGCACTAATCATACACACGCAAATGCACACGATCAGCCTAAGGACTCACGGGAAGATATCACAACACAACTCTAAAACATAATAAAGTCATAGAAGCTTTATATTACAAGCCAAGGGCCTCGAGGGCTCGAATACATAAGCTTGCGAACAAGCGTCAGCGGAAGCATCAGATATCTGAGTACAGATAAGAAATAGAAACAGAAAGGCCTTTAGAACGGCGGGGCAAAATAAAACACTACGATCGAAAGGCGAAGGCCTCCTGCCTGGGACCCTCCGATCCTACTCCTGGTCGCAGTCAACTCGTAGTAGTATCCATGGGGGGGGTTTCTTTTTATTTCTTTTTCTTTTCTCTTTTTATTTATCCATACCCCTGTTTTGTAAATAGTTAGGGCTCAAATTGAATTTTGTAAAACATGTGACCTGGTCCATAAATACCAGTGCTTTATTCCCTAACACCTAAAATTAGTTTGGACAAAACATCATTTCTTATTTGTTTAAATAAATTAAAAGGTCATTAAATATTATTTTCAGCCACTGTTTGAGGATGTTCAAGCCACTTATCCATTTTCAATAATGTTGGTTTCAATTTTAGTAATGCCTCTGAATCACTTGCTATTTAATGAACAATTTAGTTTCTATGTTGGACAACTTTTATTTTCCACTTTTATTTAAATTTGGATTTGACTTAGGAGTTGAAATGCAATATGGTGTTAATGATGGTCATGCACTGTTGATCATGATGACATGGCATAATCAAAAGGGTGATTACTGTAGTTAACCACTGGGGGTGTTACAAATCTCCTCTACTAACAAGAATTCTCGTCCCGAGAATTAAGAAGTAGAAGGAAAAAGTTCGGGGTATTCCGCACGAAGATTATCCTCGCGTTCCCAAGTGGCTTCATCTTCAGTATGATTTGACCATTGCACTTTGAGGAACTTGGTAACCTTCTGACGGGTTCGACGTTCAGCTTCATCGAGAATGCGGATCGGATGCTCCTTATAAGATAGATCATCTTGCAATTCGAGCATCTCGTGATCCACTGCTCGGTGCGGAGATTCCTTGAAGCATTGACGAAGTTGCGACACATGGAAGACGTCGTGGATATGAGAGAATTGCGGCGGCAATTCCAATTTATACGCCACCTGTCCACGCCTAGCAACAATGCGGAAAGGACCAATGTAGCGCGGAGCTAACTTGCCCTTGATTCCGAAACGGTGAGTGCCCTTCATAGGAGTGACACGTAGATAAGCTTGATCACCAGGTTGATAAGTCAAACCCCATCGTTTGCGATCATAGTTGCTCTTCTGGCGGTCCTGAGCCGCTTTGAGGTTTTCTCGGACAATACGGACTTGTTCTTCGGCGTGTTGAATAATATCCGGTCCAACAAGAGGTCGTTCCCCAGTTTCTGACCAATTCAGAGGGGTTCGACACTTACGTCCATAGAGTACTTCGAAGGGAGCCATTTTCAAGCTGGCTTGATAGCTGTTGTTATAGGAGAACTCGGCATATGGAAGAGATTCTTCCCACTTCTTACCGAACGATATGACACAAGCTCGCAGCATGTCTTCAAGCACTTGGTTGACTCGTTCGACTTGGCCTTGAGATTGAGGGTGATATGCTGAACTCCAAGTAATATGAGTTCCCATAGCTTTTTGGAAACTTTCCCAGAAATGACCAGTGAATATGCTGCCACGGTCTGAACTGATCTCTTTCGGAATGCCGTGGAGTGATACAATTCTGGAGATATACAACTCTGCTAACTGACTAGCAGTGATCGTCTCCTTGACAGGCAGAAAGTGTGCAACTTTGGAGAGTTGGTCGACGACGACAAGAATAGCATCGTGACCCTTCTGTGACCTGGGAAGTCCTGTAACGAAATCCATCTGAACCTTATCCCATTTCCATAAAGGAATAGGAATTGGTTGCAGAATTCCAGCAGGCTTCTGATGTTCTGCTTTAACGCGTCGACACACATCACATTCAGAAACATATCGAGCAATGTCTTGCTTCATTCTAGACCACCAGTACCTTTGACGGAGATCACGATACATCTTGGTGCTACCCGGATGAATAGACAGCGGGGTATCATGTGCCTCCTTCATGACTTTGTCAGTCATAAGCTCGAAGCGAGGTACGACAATGCGGTCTCTGAAATACAAGGTTCCATCTTCAGACAGCGAGAAATCCCTGTACTTTACAAGGTGAAGGTCTTTCTTCATCAGATCAACTTCAGCATCTTTAGCTTGTGCACTCTTAATAGCTTTCTCAAGATCTGGTTGTATCACAAGGTTAATAAGAGATCCCTGTGGAACAATTCGCAGATTCAGTTTGCACAATTCTTCATAAAGACGAGGTTGAGCTCGCCTAACCATGAGGTTGTCGCAATATGACTTGCGTCTTAAGGCATCAGCCATCACGTTAGCCTTGCCAGGGGTATAGGATATACCCAAATCATAGTCCGCAATGGCCTCCATCCATCTTTGCTGACGGAGGTTTAGAGATGGTTGAGTGAACAAGTACTTCAGACTTTTATGATCAGTGTAGATCTCGCAACGATTACCGAGAAGGTAATGTCGCCACAACTGCAATGCATAGATCACAGCAGCTAGTTCTAGATCATGTACCGGATAATTCTCTTCATGTGGGCGCAACTGACGAGAGCCATAAGCAATCACTTTACGCTCTTGCATTAGGACACAGCCTAATCCTTCACGGGATGCGTCACAATAAATCACGAAGTCTTTGCGAGAATCAGGAGGAGCAAGTACTGGGGTATTATAACGGATTGACATCTGCCCCAGTGGATAAAGGATGTACTCTGGATGTATCCCTGCTCGAACAGCTGGTAGCTGCGTCGCAGGGTGTGGTGGAAACAAGCGATCCATCTGAAACAGAGGAAACTCATGATTGTCAAAAGACAAGGAGAAGTATAACCGATCTCGGAGAGAAAGGTTAAACAAAACAATGGAAAGGAAAATGATTATCAGACTAATCAGATCAATGTCAGGGAAATCGCACATATATCCAGCTCTCCGGGTGGACGAGAATTACGAGATCCTAAGTGTCGGCGTTAGTAAACTTTAGTTAACCCGAAAGGAAGAGAGATCAGAGTCCAGAGTAAAGGTCGAGGAGTCAAAGATCCTAATACCACCCAATTGGCGACGTGGACCCGTAAGCCACACAGCCAAGTTAGTAAAATAGTTTTCCGGTTTCTAGACTCAACTTCGGCCAAGGAGTTGGAAAGGGGGTTCCTACAGGCAGTCGGCTCTGATACCAACTTGTGATGCCCCCGGCCCTATCGTGCACTAATCATACACGCAAATGCACACGATCAAGCCTAAGGACTCACGGGAAGATATCACAACACAACTCTAAAACATAAATAAAGTCATAGAAGCTTTATATTACAAGCCAAGGGCCTCGAGGGCTCGAATACATAAGCTTGCGAACAAGCGTCAGCGGAAGCATCAGATATCTGAGTACAGATATGAAATAGAAACAGAAAGGCCTTTAGAACGGCGGGGCAAAATAAAACACTACGATCGAAAGGCGAAGGCCTCCTGCCTGGGACCCTCCGATCCTACTCCTGGTCGTCAGTCAACTCGTAGTAGTATCCATCCTCTGGGTAGTAGTAGTAACGATCGTCGGGGCATCTGTCTCAGGGGGCTCCGTCCTCTGGTCACGTCAAACTGATATGGGGAGAAAAAGGAAAACAAAGCAACCGTGAGTACTCAGAAGTACTCAGCAAGCAAGGATCTACACTACATATGCAACATTATCAAGGGGAGGCTGTATATGTGGACTAGGCTGCAGAAATGCCAGAATAGAGAGAAGGCCTAGTCCTATCGAAGACTAGCATCTTCAGCGGTCTTGCAGCAGTAGAAGAGAGTAGAACAATACCATATAATGTAGCAGTAATAATATCAACCTCACCCAGAGATCCTTTCTCGACTCCCTGCGAGAAAGCAATCCCAGAGCCATACATTCATCAACCTCGTCCTGAGATCCCTTCTCGACTCCCTGCGAGAAGCAATCCCAGAGCCATATATACAGGTCTCATCACAGGTATCCAGTTCTAAATTGTATCAATCAGGATACAACTCCGAGTGTCCTTTACCGTAGGACCGGCTATCGATAGAAGTGTTCTTCCCTGCAGGGGTGCACCAACTTACCCAACACGCTCGATTAACTCCGGCCGGACACACTTTCCAGGGTCATGCCCGGCCTCGGCCAAACGACACATCGCAACCCTACCTACAACTCTGCAGAGAGGTCCCCGCCGGTCTACATCCTAAGCGCAAGGGGGTCTTGGCCATCGCCCCTCGCCCTCCGGGTCGTTGCGTGCCGGGCGAACCAGGCTCCACCCCTCAGGATGGTGCCGGCCCAGCCCGGCCGCAGTTTTGAACTGGACGTCTGACAGAGTTTTCGGCTGATGCATACGATGCAGAACGCCCATACTATGCCCACGTGATGGTTAGTGCTATCAGACCAGAGGCCTGCTCGGATCAAATATCCAAATCGTTAATGGACTAGGGCTTGCGGAAACGAGCAGAGACTCACGAAAGATGTGACCCCGTCGCCCCGTCTCGAGGACTTGCGGCAAGGGTTAAGAATGCCCGGCCGCGCCTCGTATTCACCACTCGGGCACCACACTGGCAACCCGCCTTCACATCACACGCGGGTACCCCTCAGGGTCGACCCGCCTTTCCAAGTAACATTGTAAAGTCCAAGTATCCGTGTGTCCATAACATCAGGGAATCCGAGGTATCACCCTCATTGAATTCCCACTCGATGTATCCGTCAAGATGAACTAGGAGGAATCACCCTCACTGGGTCCACACTTGAGGTGTTGTACGACAGCGTCGTTATCGGAAGCGGTGAAGGAGGAATCACCCTCGATGACCACGACCGAATAACTACTCTACAGAGTTAACATCAGAAGTGCTACATGAGGTTTCACCCTCGACACTCGATAGTAACGCTGCAGTGTCGTTACAACTAAGGGGGTGATGTGCGGTGTCGGGGCCTGGTCTTCAATCCCGTTGATCGGGTCTTCTGACGATCCAGCGCGGCAGTCGGGATAAGTGGGGTCACTGATAGGTCTCTACCCAGCCTAGACTAAACAGTTTAGGATATGTAGGTAATTATCAACAGCAGGTTACAATGAACAGGCTATGCATCAGAATAGGTAAAGCAGCAGCAGCAGCAGCAATTCTAATGCAAGCATGGGAAATTAGAATGGGCGATATCGGGATGATCAAAAGGGGGGGGCTTGCCTGGTTGCTCTGGCAAGAGAGAGAGGGATCGTCAACGGTGGCGTCGGGCTCCTGATTTGCGTCGATCTCGGGGACGACGTCGGCGTCAGGGTCTACCGAGAGAGAAGAGGGGGAGGAAACAGTATAAATATAGAGCAAACTTGAGCAACACAAAGTACGACATGATATTACGCAGTGCCGGGTGTGTCCTAACATATGGTTGCATGTCACTGAGGAAGGAGGGATCCATCCGGGAATGTTTTCCCGGTTCCGGACATTTGTCAAACAGATGACCGGAGAGGAACGGTTGTATGTTCGGATAGTTAGAGACGTGTGGCGGACGAACGGACCGCGTATTCAGATTCATGTCGTCGTCCTGAGCAACTTTCATGTACAAAGTATTTTCATCAGAGTTACGGTTTAAAAGATATGATTTTCTAAAGTTTTAATTAATTTTCTGAATTTATTTAATTATTTAAATTAACATTATCCAGAACAGTGTTTTGCTGACATCAGCATGACGTCAGGACCAGTGGGTCCCACCTGTCATAGGCTGTTAGGTTAATTAGTGATTAACTAATTAAATTACTGTTTAATTAACACTAACTACTTAATTAAATTAACCTAATCAGGATTAATTAACTAATTAATTAATTAATTAGTTTAATTATTTTTATTTTTATTATTTTTTTTAATTCGTTCTGGGCCGTGGGCCCCTATGTCAGTGGGCTGGGCGGACATGTCCGCGGCGTGCACGTCTGGGCGCCGGACATGTCCGGAGCGTGCCCATTTGGGACCGGACATGTCCGGTGCCCAAATGGCACGCGCGGGCGCGGACGGGCGAGGCCGCGGCAGCGCGCGGCCAGGGGGTGAGCGGGCGCCCAGGGGCGCGGTCGCCGCGGATGGCGCGCGGCCGGCGCGGTGAGGGTGAGCTGCGAAGGGGGGGGGGCGCGGTGCGGCGCGAGCGCGGGCGTGGCGGGATGGCCGAGCGCGCGGCGGGTGGCAGCACCCAAGCGGCGCAGCCGCACGTCGTCGGACGACGAGGCGAAAGGGGCGTGGCCGGCGCGTCGGAGGAGGGCCGTGGGCGCGCGTAGGCGTCAAGGGCGCGGCCGATGCGGCGCGGGAGGCAGCGAGCGCGGACGGGGACAGGGGCGCGTGAGGGAGAGCGGCAGCAGCCAAGTGGCAGCAGCAGCGCAGTGCGGCTGCGAGCAAGCGAGGCCGGGGCCGGAGCAGGCGGAGGGCTCGAGGGGGGGGGGGGTACGAGCACGCCGTGCGGACGGTGCCGCGATAGAGAGAAGGGGAGAGGAGGTGGGCGCTCACGTGCGCTGCAGGGAACGAGGGGGGGCGGCGAGGCTCGGTCGGCCGTTGGGGAGGAACAGGAGGCGCTTGGGCGACGGGGCGCGGTCGGCGCGTCGAGGGCGCGTCGGGCCTGCGCCCGATCTGGATCGGGGGGGGGGAGTGAGCAGAGGGGGGGGGTGGGGAGCGGCTAGGGTTCGGCCCGAGGGGGATAGGGAGTGGGGGGGTGGGCGGCATGGGCCGCTGGTCCATGGGGGGGGTTTCTTTTTATTTCTTTTTCTTTTCTCTTTTTATTTATCCATACCCCTGTTTTGTAAATAGTTAGGGCTCAAATTGAATTTTGTAAAACATGTGACCTGGTCCATAAATACCAGTGCTTTATTCCCTAACACCTAAAATTAGTTTGGACAAAACATCATTTCTTATTTGTTTAAATAAATTAAAAGGTCATTAAATATTATTTTCAGCCACTGTTTGAGGATGTTCAAGCCACTTATCCATTTTCAATAATGTTGGTTTCAATTTTAGTAATGCCTCTGAATCACTTGCTATTTAATGAACAATTTAGTTTCTATGTTGGACAACTTTTATTTTCCACTTTTATTTAAATTTGGATTTGACTTAGGAGTTGAAATGCAATATGGTGTTAATGATGGTCATGCACTGTTGATCATGATGACATGGCATAATCAAAAGGGTGATTACTGTAGTTAACCACTGGGGGTGTTACACAGTTGTCTTCTCCCAGGAAGGCTCGCTCCCCTGCCATGCCCTTCCCGCCTGGAGGCTGCAACTCGCCGGTGCGTGTCCAGGGGTAATGAACGCCCCCTGTTCACTACACCGACATAAAGTGTGAACCACCATCAGTCATTAAATATCTAGGGACTCCAAACCTTGGGAAAATAACTTCTTTAAGCATTTTAATGGAGGTGTTATGATCAGCACTACTAGTTGGAATAGCTTCTACCCACTTAGTAACATAATCGATAACAACTAAAATATGTGTATACCCATTGGAGGAAGGAAAAGGTCCCATATAATCAAATCCTCAGACATCAAATGGTTCAATAACAAGTGAATAATTCATAGGCATTTCCTGACGTCTATTATTATTACCAATTCTTTGACATTCATCACAAGACAAGACAAACTTACAAGCATCCTTGAAAAGAGTAGGCCAATAAAAACCAGATTGTAATACCTTATGTGTAGTTCTATCTCCAGCATGGTGTCCTCCATAGGCCTCGGAGTGACACTTGCGTAGGATCTGTTCCTGTTCATGCTCAGGAACACAACATCTAATAACACCATCTAATCCTTTTTAAAGGTGTGGGTCATCCCAAAAGTAATGTCTTAAATCATAGAAAAACTCTTTAATTTGTTGGTACGTGAAACTAGGTGGTATAAATTTAGCAACATTATAATTAGCATAGTCTGCATACCATGGAGTACTAGGAGAAGCATTTATAACAGCTAACTATTCATCAGGAAAGCTATCATCAATAGGTAGTGGGTCATCAAGAATATTTTTTAACCTAGACAAGTTGTCTGCTACGGGGTTCTCAGCTCCCTTTCTATCAATAATATGTAAATCAAATTCTTGTAGCAGGAGAACCCACCTAATGAGTCTAGGTTTAGCATCTTTCTTTTCCATAAGATATTTAATAGCAGCATGATTAGTGTGAACAGTTAGCTTGGAATCAACAATATAAGATCTGAACTTATCACAAGCAAATACAACAGCTAAAAATTCTTTTTCAGTAGTAGCACAATTTCTTTGAGCACTGTCTAGAGTTTTACTAGCATAATGGATAACATTTAATTTCTTATCAACTCTTTGTCCTAGAACAGCACCAATAGCATAATCGCTAGCATCACACATAATTCCAAAAGGTAGGTTCCAACCAGGTGGTCGAACAATAGGTGCTGAAATTAAGGCTTTCTTAAGGATTTCAAATGCTTCTACACAATCATCATCTAAAACAAATGGAACATCTTTTTGTAAGAGATTAGTAAGAGGCCTAGAAATTTTAGAGAAGTCTTTAATAAATCTCCTATAGAAACCAGAATGACCAAGGAAACTTCTTATACCTTTGATATCTTTAGGACATGGCATTTTTTCAATAGCATCAACTTTAGTTTTATCAACTTCAATACCTCTTTCGGAGATTTTATGCCCCAAGACAATACCTTCATTAACCATAAAGTGGTACTTTTCCCAATTCAAGACAAGATTAGTTTCTTCACATCTCTGCAAAACTCGATCAAGGTTGCTTAAGCAATCATCAAAAGAAGTTCCATATACGGAGAAATCATCCATGAAAACCTCAACAATCTTTTCACAAAAGCCAGAGAATATAGCAGTCATACATCTTTGAAAAGTAGCAGGTGCATTGCATAAATCAAAAGGCATATGTCTATAAGCAAAGGTACCAAAAGGGCATGTAAAAGTAGTTTTTTCTTGATCCTCTTGTGACACAGGTATTTGGGAGAAACCAGAATAACCATCTAGAAAGGAAAAATGTGTATGTTTTGATAGTCTTTCTAGCATTTGATCAATGAAAGGTAAAGGATAATGATCTTTCCTAGTAGCTTTGTTTAATTTTCTAAAATCGATTACCATTCTATAGCCTGTAACAATTCTTTGCGGAATCAATTCATTGTTATCATTAGGAACAACGGTAATACCCTCCTTCTTAGGGACACAATGAACATGACTTACCCATCTACTATCAGCAATAGGATAGATTATACTTGCTTCCAGAAGCTTTAATATTTTATTTCTTACCACTTCTTTCATTTTAGGATTTAACCGTCGCTGATAATCAACGACTGGTTTAGCATCAGGTTCCATATTAATTTTATGCTGACATAGAGTGGGACTAATGCCATTAAGATCATCAAGAGTATATCCAATAGTGTCACGGTGCTTCCTCAGAGTATTCAATAATTTCTTTTCTTCCTGCTCTGAAAGGTTAGCACTAATAATAATAGGATATATCTTCTTCTCATCGAGATGAGCATATTTCAAAGTATCAAGTAATTGTTTAAGCTAAACACAGGATCACTCTTGGGTGTCAGAGGATCTCCAAGAGTCTCAACAGGCAAATTGTGTTTCAAAATAGGCATTTGTTTAAAGAATACCTCATCTATTCCATTTCTTTCATTCATGAACATGTCATTTTCATGGTCTAGCAAATATTGTTCTAAAGGATCAGTAGGAGGCACGACAATAGAAGCGAGACCAATCATTTCATCTTTACTAGGCAATTCTTTATCATGGAGTTGTCTACGAAATTTGGAGAAATTAAACTCATGAGACACATCCCCGAAACTTACACTAACAGTTCCTTTCTCACAATATATTTTAGCATTAACAGTGTTCAAGAAAGGTCTACCAAATATAATAGGACAAAAATCATCTAGTGGGGAACCAAGAACTATAAAATTAGTAGGGTATTTTATTTTCCCACACAAGACTTGAACATCTCTAACAATCCCAATTGGTGAGATAGTATCCGTATTAGCAAGCTTAATAGTAACATCAATATCTTCTATTTCAGTAGGTGCAATATCATGAAGGAAATATGCCCTAGAGGCAATAATAAAGTTGTTATTTTATATTCCTTATTCATGATAAAGGTTTATTATTCATGCTAGAATTGTATTGATCGGAAACTTAAATACATGTGTGAATACATAAACAAATACCGTGTCCCTAGTAAGCCTCTACTAGACTAGCTCGTTGATCAAAGATGGTTAATGTTTCCTAACCAAAGACATGTGTTGTCATTTGATAACGGGATTGCATCATTAGGAGAATGATGTGATGGACAAGACCCATCCGTTAGCTTAGCATAATGAACGTTCAGTTTATTGCTATCGCTTTCTTCATGTCAAATACATATTCCTTCGACTATGAGATTATGCAACTCCCGAATACCGGAGGAATACCATGTGTGCTATCAAACGTCACAACGTAACTGGGTTATCATAAAGATGCTCTACAGGTATCTCCGAAGGTGTTTGTTGAGTTGGCATAGATCAAGATTAGGATTTGTCACTCCGAGTTTCGGAGAGGTATCTCTGGGCCCTCTCGGTAATACACATCATAAGCTTGCAAGCAAATGACTAAGGAGTTAGTCACGAGGTGATGTATTACGGAACGAGTAAAGAGACTTTCCGGTAACGAGATTGAACTAGGTATGAAGATACCGACGATCGAATCTCGGGAAGTAACATACTGATGGACAAAGGGAATTACGTATGTTGTCATAACGGTTCGACCGATAAAGATCTTCGTAGAATATGTAGGAGCCAATATGGGCATCCAGGTTTCGCTATTGGTTATTGACCGGAGAGGTGTCTCGGTCATGTCTACATAGTTCTCGAACCCGTAGGGTCTGCACGTTTAACGTTCGATGACGATATAGTATTATATGAGTTATGTGATTTGGTTACCGAATGTTGTTCGGAGTCCCGAATGAGATCACGGACATGACGAGGAGTCTCGAAATGGTCGAGAGGTAAAGATTGATATATAGGACGATGGTATTCGGACACCAGAAGTGTTTCGGGGGTCAACGGGTACTTATCGGGTCACCGGAAGGGGTTCCGGGCACCCCCGGCAAAAGATATGGGCCTTATGGGCCAAGAGGGGAAACGCACCAGCCAATCAATATGGGGGGAGCCTCCAGCTCCATTTTCATTGAAAACAAACAAAGCCACCACAGCACACAAGATTCAGTTTGAGCAAACTAAAGCAACGACCTAAAAACTAAAAGATTTGAAAAGAGTTTTAGTGTTTATCCAAATTCTGAAATATTAAAAAAAACCACTTTATTGTTTATTAGCAATGAGAGGCAGACAAGTATAACAATTTAATTTATTTAACCCCGAGAGGAAACCTGTCCAGCAAGTAGCCTCAACCATTGCACTGCAATGTACTGTACTTCTTGTTTCTTTTCCTTCCATTTTCTGTCTTCCCCATGATAATATTTCATCCATTCCCGGCCCATACATATAGCTATAACACAAGTTACAATTTCTCCAGCCATATATATGCTACACAAAACAAAACAAACTTCGCCAAGTTGGCACAAGAGCTTCTTCACTGCTACCCCCCACCATCTCAGCTCAGCTCTGTGCCCCTAACCACAGCCTCGCCTCCGAGCTACCAATCCCAGCTTTGTTAGAGATCAGCTTAGGACCGGGCATGAGTTGTTGTTTTGTTTACCTTGTCATCATCATACCGATCACCGGTGGGCGTGCATGTACCAACTTGGCGAAGTTTGTTTTGTTTTGTGTAGCATATATATGGGCGGAGAAATTGTAACTTGTGTTATAGCTGTATGTATGGGCCGGGAATGGATGAAATATTATCATGGGGAAGACAGAAATTGGAAGGAAAAGAAATAAGAAGTATAGTACATTGCAGTGCAATGGTTGAGGCTACTTGCTGGACAGGTTTCCTCTCAGGGTTAAATAAATTAAATTGTTATACTTGTCTGCCACTCATTGCCAATAAACAATAAAGTAGTTTTTTTAATATTTCAGAATTTGGATAAAAACTAAAACTCTTTTTGAATCTTTTAGTTTTTAGGTCGTTGCTTTAGTTTGCTCAAACTGAATCGTGTGTGCTGTGGTGGCTTTGTTTGTTTTCAATGAAAATGGAGCTGGAGGCTCCCCCGGCTGGTGCGCCCCCCATATGGGCCGGCCTAGGAGGAGAAGAAAAGAGGGGAAGGGAAAGGAAAGAGTGGAATAGGATTCCCCCTTCCTTCGCTCTCGCCCCTCTTTCCTTCCCCCTCGGATAAATATGGCAGGGGGCGCCACTTGGGGAGGACCCCAAGTAGGATTCAGCCTACTTGGGGCGCCTCCTGGCAGCCTTCCCTCTCCCTCCCACCTATATATATGAGTAGGGGGGCGCCTAGCACATACCAGACAATTGCCTAGCTGTGTGCGGCACCCCCCTCCACCGTTTACACCCCCGGTCATATTTTCGTAGTGCTTAGGCGAAGCCCTGCGGAGATCACTTCACCATCACCGTCACCACGCCGTCGTGCTGACGGAACTCATATACTACCTCGATGTCTTGCTGGATCAAGAAGGCGAGGGACGTCACCGAGCTGAACGTGTGCAGAATGCGGAGGTGCCGTGCGTTCGGTACTTGATCGGTTGAAGCGCGAAGAAGTTCAACTACATCAACTGCGTTGTGAAACGCTTCCACTTACGATCTACGAGGGTACATAGACACATTCTCCCCCTCGTTGCTATGCATCTCCATGGATAGATCATTGCGTGTGCGTAGAAAATTTTTGTTTTCCATGCAACGATTCCCAACATATCATTCATAATTTCTTGGTATAGCGTAAAGGGAATTGCACTCACACAAGCACCCAAATCACATAAGCCATGATAAGAATGATCTCCTATTTTAACAGAGACAATGTGCATGCCAACAATAGGTCTATGTTTATCTTTTTCATCAGGTTTAGCAATTCTAGCAGCTTCATCACAGAAATAAATAACATGCCCATCAATATTATCGACCAAGAGATCTTTAACCATAGCGATACTAGGTTCAACTTTAATTTGTTTAGGAGGTGTAGGTGTTCTAGTATAACTCTTACGAACCACAGCTGAAGCTTTAGCATGTTCTTTTATCCTAACAGGAAAAGGTGGTTTCTCAATATAAGCAGTAGGAATAACTGGATCAACACTATAAGTAATGGTTTCTTCTTCAGCTTTAATGGGTTCTTCTATTTTTACTTCAATGGGAGGATGATATTTAAACCACTTCTCCTTAGGGAGATCAACATGAGTAGCAAATGATTCACAGAAAGAAGCTACTATCTCAGAGTCAAGTCCATATTTAGTGCTAAATTCAAGAAATACATCGGTATCCATAAAAGATTTAACACAATCAAACTTAAAGTTTATACCTGACTCCTTACCTTCGTCGAGCTCCCAATCTTTAGCGTTGCGTTTAATTCTTTCCAAGAGATCCCATTTGAATTCAATAGTTTTCTTCATAAAAGAACCAGTACAAGAAGTATTGAGCATGGATTGATCATTACGAGAAAGCCAGGCATAAAAAATCTGAATAATAATTTCTCTTGAGAGCTCATGATTGGGGCATGAATATAACATTGACTTAAGCCTCCCCCAAGCTTGAGCGATACTTTATCCTTCACGAGGCCAAAAATTATATATATAATTCCGATCACGATGAACTAGATGCATAGGATAAAACTTCTGATGAAATTCCAATTTCAATCGGTTGTAATTCCAAGCTCCAATATCATCACATAGCCTATACCATGTCAATGCCTTTCCCTTCAAAGATAAAGGGAAGAACTTCTTTTGACTTCATCCTCAGGCAAACCTGCAAGCTTAAATAATCCACAAACATCATCCACATATATTAGATGCAAATCAGGATGTAGTGTTCCATTTCCTGCATAAGGATTAGCTAGCAGTTTCTCTATCATACCCGAAGGAATTTCATAATAAATATTTTCAGTAGGTGCAGTAGGTTGAGGAGCAACTCTTTGCTCTTCCGGTCGAGATGAAGATACCCTGAACAAGCCCCTCAAAGGATCATTTTCCATAGTGACAAGTGACAGTAAATTTCAGCATGTAATATAAATGTTTCCATACCAAATTCCACTTACAAAAGGCGATTCACTCCCCGGCAACGGCGCTAGAAAAGATTCTTGATGACCCACAAGTATAGGGGATCTATCGTAGTCCTTTTGATAAGTAAGAGTGTCGAACCCAATGAGCAGCAGATGGAAATGACAAGTGGTTTTCAGCAAGGTATTTTCTGCAAGCACTGAAATTATCGGTGACAGATAGTTTTGTGATAAGATAATTCATCACGGGTAACAAGTAACAAGTGTAAAAAAGGTGCAGAAAGGTGGGCCAATCCTTTTTGTAGCAAAGGATAAGCCTGGGTGATCTCTTATATAAAGCAAAGCGCTCCCGAGGACACATGGGAATTATTGTCAAGTTAGGTTTCATCATGCTCATATGATTCGCGTTCGTTACTTTGATAATTTGATATTCAGGTGGACCGGTGCTTGGGTGCTGTCCTTACTTGGACAAGCCACCCACTTATGATTAACCCCTCTCGCAAGCATCCGCAACTACGAAAGAAGAATTAAGATAAATCTAACCATAGCATGAAACATGTGGATCCAAATCAACCCCTTACGAAGCAACGCATAAACTAGGGTTTAAGCTTCTATCACTCTAGCAACCCATCATCTACTTATTACTTCCCAATGCCTTCCCCTAGGCCCAAATCATGGTGAATTGTCATGTAGTCGACGTTCACATAACACTACTAGAGGAAAGACAACATACATCTCATCAAAATATCGAATGAATACCAATTTCACATGATTACTTATAACAAGACTTCTCCCATGTCCTCAGGAACAAACGTAACTACTCACAAAGCATGCTCATGTCCAAGATCAGAGGGGTATTAATTATCATTAAGGATATGAACATATGATCTTCCACCAAATAAACCAACTAGCATCAACTACAGGGAGTAATCAACACTACTAGCAACCCACAAGTACCAATTTGAGGTTTTGAGCCAAATATTGAATACAAGAGGTGAACTATGGTTTGAGAGGAGATGGTGCTAGTGAAGATGTTGATGGAGATTGACCCTCGCTCGATGAGAGGATCATTGGTGATGACGATGGCTTCGATTTCCCCCTCCCGGAGGGAAGTTTACCCGGCAGAATAGCTTCGCCGGAGCCCTAGATTGCTTCTGCCCAGGTTCCGCCTCGAGACGGCGGCGCTTCGTCCCGAAAGCTTCTCTATGATTTTTTCCAGGTCAAACCTTTCATATAGCAGAAGATGGGCACCGGAGACCTACCAGGGGGCCCACAATCCCTGGGGGCGTGCCCTGGGGGGGTAGGGCGTGCCCCCAGGCTTGTGGCCACCTAGTGGGTCCCCTCTGGTAGTTTCTTCGCCCAATAATTTTTATATATTCCAAAATAATTCTCCGTAAAATTTCAGGACTTTTGGAGTTGTGCAGAATAGTCTCTCAGATTTGCTCCTTTCCGATCCAGAATTCCAGCTGCCAGCATTCTCCCTCTTCATGTAAATCTTGTAAAATAAGAGATAAAAGGCATAAGTATTGTACCATAATGTATAATAACATCCCATAATGCAATAAATATTAATATAAAAGCATGATGCAAAATGGACGTATCATCTGGTGACATGTACTACCCGGTAAGCGCCTTCCCACCTTGGTGTCAACTTGTTTGAACCCTTGGCGGCCTGAACACGCCTGAGGATAAGGTCACCTTCCTCAAGGCTCTGGGCGTGAACCCTACGGCTGTGTTAGCGGTGCAGAGCTTGCTGGTATCATGCAACACTTACAGCTACCCAGAGACGATCTTCCTCCAGGAGCGTGGCATCGTCATGCCGTAGCTGCTCTTGCGCTACTTCATCATAGGCAAGTACTCGAGGTGACCCGTATATGAGTTCCGTGGGGAGCACTACTTCTGCACCATATACCAGGGAGAAGGGAGTCTGGCCAGTAGCTCAATTTGGTGTCGTCCTGATTAACCAAAGAACCACCGGCAACTCATCAACCCAGTGCTTGTCGCATTTTCGCAGCTTATCAAAGGTTCTTGTCTTGAGCCCTCGCAGCACTTCAACATTCATCCTTTTAGCTTATACGTTGCTCTTGGGGTGGGCAACAGAAGCGAAAGAGACCTTGCTTCCAAGGCTCTGGATGTACTGCATGAAGGCGCGGCTTGTGAATTGGGTGCCGTTGTCGGTGATCACTCTGTTTGGTACTCCAAAACGGCACACCAACCCTTTAAAGAACTTGATAGCCAATTGCGCCATCACCTTTCTCACTGGGTCTACTTCGGGCCACTTTGTAAACCTGTCATTGCCATGTACAAGAATTCAAAGCCCCCGGTAGCACGGGGAAAGGGGCCCAAGATGTCGAGCCCCCAGACCGCGAAAGGCTAGGATAAAGGGATGGTTTGAAGGGCTTGAGCTGGCTGATGAATATTCTTGGAGTGGAACTGGCATGCTTCACACTTGGTGACGAGCTCAGTTGCATCCTGGAGGGCGGTGGGCCAATAGAATCCTTGCCGGAAAGCTTTTCTGACAAGTGTCCTTGATCCCAGATGGGAACCACACACACCTCCATGTATTTCTGCCAACATCATTAATCCATCTTCTTGGCTGGTACACTTCAACTTCACACCATTTGAATTCTTTCAGTACAGGGTGTCATCTACAAACTGGTACATACTCGATTGGCAGGCCACTTTTTCAGATTCCTCTGGATTATCAAGAAGTTCTCCAGTTTGCAAGATTGGACTATGTGCTGCGCCCATGCCGGAGTCTGAGGTTCGATGACGAGGACTAAAGGCATCTCCTCTGTCATGGGAGCACCAGCCTCGACAGCAAGAACTCGTGGTTCTGCTGGAGAGCGTGACCCACCAATGAGCATGGGTTCTCCCCCGGCAACCTTCTCACCAGCGGCTTCAGGGAGCTCTGCTGGAAAATGTTTGCCGGTGTTGATTTTCCTTCTTTTCTTGGCCAATGTTGATGGAGAAACGGATGGTTGGGTTAGGTGGAGCACAAAAGTTCCTGGTTCGATAGGAAGCTTCTACGCAGCACACTTCGATAGGTGGTCAGCGATGCTATTTTCCGCACGGGGTACGTGCTCTGTTTGCAGCCCGTAAAAGTGCTCTTCCAGCCTCCTCACCTCTTCCACGTACGCCTCCATCAGTGGGCTCTGGTAATCTTTATTTACTTGCTTCACAATGAGTTGAGAGTCACTGCGTATGATCAACTTCATTATCCCCAGCTCCACTACAATTCTGAGCCCGGCAAGGAGTCCTTCATATTCTGCTGTGTTGCCAGTAGCATCTTCCCTGGGAAAGTGCATCTGGATAACGTACTTGAGGTGTTCTCCAGTGGGTGCAACGAGTAAAACTCTTGCCCCAGCTCCTTGGAGTGAGAAAGCACCGTCAAAGTACATGACCCATTCCTTGGGGGCCTCCTTGCCGGGGAGACTGTCTCCACAATCTCTTCATCGGGCGTTGGCATCCATTCTGCTATGAATTCTGCCAGTGCTCTCCTTTGGATAGTTGCCGTGCTTTCAAACTTCAAAGCAAAGCTTGATAGTTCCAGTGCCCATTCTACTATCCTGCCGGTGGCCTCGGGGTTCCTCAGGATACGCTGCAATGGGAGGCGGGTCACAACTGTGATCTCGTGAGCTTGGAAGTAATGGCGCAGCTTCCTCAAGGCCATAAGAAGGCCGAAGATCAATTTTTGCACCCCCTAGATTACCTTGATCTAGCCCCGTGCAGGAGTGAGCTGACAAAGCAAACTAGTCGCTGCACCATCTTTTTCATTGCTAACACCTTCCGATTATCAGCACCCTGCCGGGGATAGAGTTGGTTCATCACTGAGTAGTCCTGCCATAGTAGTTCCTTCGGTATCCACTTCCCTCTGTGCCACCAAGGCGGCACTAACCTCTTGATTCGTTGCTGCCAGATACAACAGCAGCGGCTCTTGTGGTTTAGGTGCGACCAAGGTTGGAGCAGAGGAAAGGTAAGCTTTCAAATCCTGCAGTCTCTGCCTCTAGAGTCCATTTCATTGGACCAGCCTTCTTCAAGAGTTTGAAGAATGGCAGGGCACGCTCAGCGGATTTTGAAATCAACCTACTTAGTGCGGCTACACAGACGGCCAGATGCCTCACATCCTTGACGGTTTTTGGAGCTTGGATCTGCTCTATTGCCTTGATCTTGTCGGGCTTGGCTTCTATCCCTCGCTGAGACACAAAGAACCCAAGGGGCTTGCTGGCCGGAACGCCAAACTCACATTTCTCTGGGTTAAGCTTCAAGTTGTTCTTCCATAGGTTTGCAAAAGTTTCTTCCAAATCCTGAATGAGTGTTGACATATCTCTGGTATTGACCACTATATCATCCATGTAGGCTTCTATGTTCCAGTGCAGCTGAGGCTCAAAACCAATCTGCACGGCCCTTGCAAATGTGGAACCAGCACTTTTTAGCCCGAAAGGCATACGCACAAAGCAGTACATGCCACATGGGGTAATAAATGCGGTTTTCTCTTCGTCTTCCTTGGCCATGAAGATCTGATGGTAACTAGAGTATGCATCAAGGAAGGAGAGGAAATCACATCCTAAGGTGGAATCAACAATCTGATCAATGCCGGCAAGGGGAAGGGATCCTTTGGACAACAAGCTTTGTTCGAGTCTGTGAAGTCAATACAAAGTCTCCACTTCCCATTTGCCTTGCGCACCACCACCGAATTCGCTAACCAAGTTGGGTGCAGCACTTCTCGAACCAAGCCTGGCGCTTTAAGTTTCTTAATCTCCTCGGCAATGAACTATTGCTGCTCCAAGGCCTGCTTCCTAACTTTCTGCTTGACAGGACGGGCGTGAGGGTAGACAGTAAGGTGGTGCTCGATTACCTCCCTGGGAACACCGGGGATGTCAGATGGTTGCCACGCAAACACATCGGCATTCACCCGCAGGAAGGCAACAAGCGTGCTTTCCTATTTGTCGTCAAGAGTGGTACTAATGGTGAAAGTGCCATCAGTGCCATCCGGCCGCGCCAGAACCTTTTTTGTTGCAGGAGGAGCAGCCTTGGATCTTTTGTTAGCCGAACTTTCCGGCAAGTCGCTGCCGGGCGCATCGCACTCCGAAGAGATGCGCTTCCCGGGGTCCTTGTCGGTGTCCTTGCCAGTTCCCTTGGCTTTCTTTTCCTCCTTGGTGGGAGCTGAGGTTTTGATGGCCTCTATGCGTCTCTATACATCTTATCAACGCAGATGACTGCATCCCTCTTATCTGATGGAATGGAGATGACTCCCATAGGGCCCGACATCTTCAATGTGTTATACGTGTAATGGGACGCTGCCATGAACTTGGCCAAAGCTGGACAGCCAAGGATGCTGTTGAATGGCAGGGGAAGCTCAACAACATCGAACACAATCTTCTCAGTCCTGAAGTTTATTTCCCCGCCAAATGTTACCAACAAAGTGATCTTTCCCTTTGGCTGGCTCCTCCCTTGGTTGATCCCCTGGAAAGTGCCAGTCTTCTTCTGATCCTCATCAGCAATTTGGAGCTTCTTAAGCACATCGAGGGAGATCAAATTCAACCCTGCCTCACTGTCAACCAACATCTTAGTGACCTTGAGGTTGCAGATTGTTGGCGAAACCAACAATGGCAAGCACCCGACCGCAGTAGTACGATCTGGATGATCGTCAATGTCAAAGATGATGGGCGTGCGGGACCACTTAAGTGGTTCTCGAGCGCTTGCTACCGGCTCTACCGCATTAACCTCACGCACCCACTGCTTAAGTTGGCGGTGAGAGGAGTGCAAGGATGCACCCCCGTCAATGCACATTGCCTCAGTAGCCCTCTGAAACTCCTGCTCACTAGTCTCATCATCCTCTTCTTCGCTATCATCTTCATTCTCCTTTTTCTCACGGCCTCTGGCGGGCTTTTCCTTCTGCTGGTCGACTTTGCCACGATGACCATTGCGGCCACCATGGCCTTTCCCGCTAGCACCATTCTGGCCTTTCTCTTTATCTCGCCTTTCATACTAAGCTTTCTGCTTCTCAACCAACTGTTCAACTTGCTTACGATCTTGGAGACCGTGACCCTTAGTCCTATGGATCTTGCAGTATGGCCTGTCAGACTTGTCGGTCTTCTCAGCAGCCGCTGCCGCCTGGCAGTCAGCGCAAGTAGCAGCCTCCTTGCCGGACGTCTTAGTCTTTCTTGCCAGTGCTAAGATCACCACAGCTCTCGACGGCCATCAATGCCTTCTCCTTATGCTTCTTGTTGCGCTTTCTGTTCTTCTTCCTGGGGGTGGTGGCGTCGTCATCGTCTTCCAAATCGACTTCGACACCAACCTCCTTCCCTAGAAGTCTTCTCCCTTCTTCAGCACGAGCGCACTTGTCTGCCAACATGTATAGTTCGTTAACAGTCTTGGGCAGCCGAACATTCATCTTAGCTCGCATCCTGCGATTGCGCACATTTGTGTGCGGCGATCACAGCTGCTGGATGTATCTTCAGGATGTTGCGGTGCACTCGGCTGAACCTTTGCAGATACTTGCGCAAACTCTCCACTTCTTTTTGTAGAAGGGCTTCCAGGTCACTAGGTTACCCCGGTTCTTGATGGCCACCTGTGAAGGCGCCAATGAACTCGTTACACAGATCCGCCCAGGAGGAAATGGAATCCTCCGACAAGTGCATCAGCCAAGACCTCACATTAGGCTTGAGAGCCAATGGAAAGTAATTGGCGAGCACTTTCTCATCTCTTCCCCTGGCAGCTTGAACGGCGATCGTATAGATGCCCAGAAATTCTTCCGGGTTCAGTTTTCCATCATACTTTTTCGGCAGGTCAAGCTTGAAGGTGCGAGACGATGGCCAATGGATTTGCCACGGCTTGCAAGTGAAGGCGGGGAACCCTACCTCGTAAGGCAAGTACCCGCCAGCACCGGGCGCGGGTTTGTCAACATCGGGTCCATTACGCCTGTCTGATTGACGGCGCGCCTCGCGACGCCGCTCAATGGTGACGCGGGCATCTTCCTTCTTCCTGTCTCTCAACACATGGCGTTGATCCTGTTGGAGTCGTGGATCGGATGAGGCCATTGACACTTCATCAGGCTCATCGACGTCCTCGGTTTGCTGAGCCCACCGTGGCTGCCCTTGAGCAGGATGCTGCAGAGGGGACTGCACCGTGGGTGTGGTCCTTTCAAATTGGCCATCAGCGGGTGCCGCTGGTGTCACCTGCAGGCGCTGTGAAGGTTCCGCGCGCTGCGACTTGTTGGCTTCAGCAAACCCAATGAGGCTCTGAATGGTAGCTCTCCATTCATCCATCTTGTCTGCTGCTGGGGGAAAGTTCAACAACAGTTGGGCTTTGGCCATCGCTTCCGCCACCATCCTGGCATGGCGTGGGAGGCAGAACGCGACACCGCTCGACTCCTGGACGAGCCAGAAGGGGCAGTGTTGTGCTCCTGCCGTCTTGGACCGACCACTAGGGTAGTCTGGCGCGGCTGAAGCTATTCTTCATGGCCAGGCTCTTAATCAGCTGGGCCTTTCCCATGCGGACGCGGTCATTGAGAATCGACGGCGCCGCTCGGAGCCTTGTCATGTTCGTCCTGCGTGGGACAAAACGTGTGTCCCGTCGCCGCCCCTCTAGACGGTGTGGCCAGTAAATCTTGACTTGCACCAGAGCGGACGTCGCATTGGTTGAGCTCGCCGGTGTGGTGAGGAGGCGGGAGGTGGGTGTCTCCATGACCCGCACCGGCGGGATCATGAGCGCCAGCATGTTGAGGAAGTTGGGCTGCTCCCGCGGCCCCGGTCCCCGCTCCAGTCATGGTGGGAGTGTTAGCAGCACCGCCCATGGTGCCTGCTCCACCTGCCGCAGCTACTGTGCCCGCAGCACCCGCAGCTGCAGGTGACGAAGCCTTCGACGTAGAAGGATGCGTCGCCGCACCGCTTCTCTTCATGGGAGCCATGGATGATGTAGAAGATGATGAAGATCGACACGCCGACTGTTGCTTCAGGTTCACACAAGCGACGCGCCCCTACTTGGTGCGCCAAAGATGTCGGTGTGGAAGCACAATCACCTATGGGGCACGGGTGCCCCTTTGTGGTTTCGGCAAGGGGACGGTCAGGTTGTACAAAGAGCAGAAACGACAGGGACAACGCGGCGATGACAACTCTCTTTTACCCAGGTTCGGGCCACTTTGCAGCGTAAAACCCTACTCCTGCTATGGTGGATTGATTCGAAGGAACACAAAGACACGGCGAGCGCAAGCCCGGCAAGGATGCCTTAGGGAGAGCAGTGCGCGTGTACAAGTGTTATGGGATCTAAAGTTCGAACCCTTTGCTAAGTTGCCTCGGGACTCCTTTTATAGCTTAAGGGGCGACCACAGTGGCAAAACAGTCATTTGAGTATGATTAGATAGCTAACAGTGCTAGCATACCTAACTCTGGCAGTTAGGACAAAGCGCATTAAATGCACCTGCTAGGTGTCATGCTGAGGTTGAAGCCCGGCAAGCCTGCCGCACCGCTTATCCATCTTCTCCTTATTAGCGTGACACGCCTTCTGGACGGGTGTCAATAAAGCTAATCGCCTCTTCACCATGCTGCCATGTGCTTGACATGATCCACCTAGTTACTTGAGGGCTTGACACCGCATCAATTGGCCATCGGCGTGTGATGAGGTGGAGCGGTGGTGTCTTGGTGAAGGCCTGCCGTCAAGGAGCCTGGCGGCCCCGGAAGGTAGGTGTAGCCTCGACCCGGCCAGGCTCTCCTACCCGGCAAGGGAAGCCTTCCTAAGGTGATCTCCTGTCAACTTGATCTTCTTGAGCTCGAAACGCCTGGAAGGGTCAGTTTACCTGGGAGGCCATACAAGTCTGTGCACCAGTCAAGGGGAAACAAATACCCCCGTTTGTGTACACCGACACACTGCTATGTACTGAAGTCGATCGATCGACCCCTTCTTCGCTGCTAACTAAACCCGAGCGATTCCTTCGCTGCTAACTAAACCCGACCGACTCCTTCACTGCTAACTTAACCCGATCGATCACTGCTACTTACTGAAGCCGATCGAACCCCCGTGCGAGACATATCTAGCCGGTTGGGTTGCCTCTGGATGAACAGTGCTTGTTGCTACCGCGCGCGCGATACGTACAGAACGAGTCGAGACGTGGTGAGTCCAGCCGGTTGGTTGGCTGTGTATGAACAGTTCCCGGTGGGAGTTGGATGAACTGGACCCCGGTCGTGTGTAGGCGGTTGCAGCTGGATGATAAGGACCGCGTGGCAGTAGGCGGTTGCCGCTGGATGAACAGGACCCCCGAGGAGCCCACAACACACCCCAGCCAGTTGGGGGTGGATGAACAGGACTGATACGTCTCCATCGTATCTATAATTTTTTTATTGTTCCATGCTATTATATTATCTATTTTGGATGTTTTATATGCATTAATATACTATTTTATATTATTTTTGGGACTAACTTATTAACCTAGTGCCCAGTGCCAGTTTCTGTTTTTTCCTTGTTTTTGACTTTTACAGAAAAGGAATATCAAACAAAGTCCAAACGGAATAAAACTTTATGGTGATTTTTCTTGGACCAGAAGAAACCCACGAGACTTGGAGAGGAGGCCAGAAGCCCTACGGGGAGGCCACAAGCCATAGGGGTGCGACCCGGGGGGGGGGCACCCCCAGGGCTTGTGGGCCCCTCGGAGACCTTCCAACCCTAATTCCACCTCTATATATTCTCAAATATTCCCCCTTTACAAGAGGGCACACCAAAAATACTTTTCCGCCGCCGCAAGCCTCTGTTCCTGTGAGATCCCATCTTGGGGCCTTTTCCGGCACTCCACCGAAGTGGGATTCGATCACGGAGGACCTCTACACCAACCTTGTTGCCTTTCTGATGATGTGTGAGTAGTTTACCACAGACCTATGGGTCCATAGCTAGAAGCTAGATGGCTTCTTCTCTCTCTTTGATCTTCAATACAATGTTCTCCTCGATGTTCTTAGAGATCTATTCGATGTAATCTTCTTTTGCAGTGCGTTTGTTGAGATCCGATGAATTGTGGATTTATGATTAGATTATCTATGAATATTATTTGAGTCTTCTCTGATCTCTTTTATGCATGATTGAGATAGCTTTGTATTTCTCTCCGATCTATCGATTTGGTTTGGCCAACTAGATTGGTTTTTCTTGCAATGGGAGAGGTGCTTTGTGATGGGTTCAATCTTGCGGTGTCCTCACCCAATGACAGAAGGGGTAGCGAGGCATATATTGTATTGTTGCCCTTAAGGATAAAAAGATGGGGTTTATATCATATTGCTTGAGTTTATCCCTCTACATCATGTCATCTTGCTTAAGACGTTACTCCATTCTTGTTAACTTAATTCACTAGATGCATGCTGGATAGCGGTCGATGTGTGGAGTAATAGTAGTAGATGCAAATTGTTTTGGTCTACTTATCACGGACGTGATGCCTATATTCATGATCATTGCCTTAGATGTCTTCATAATTATGCGCTTTTCTATCAATTGCTCAACTTGAATTTGATTACCCACCGTATGTTTTCTTCAAGAGAGAAACCTCTAGTGAAACCTATGGCCCCCGGGTCTATTTTCCATCATATATTTTGAGATCTATAAACCAAAAAACCCAAAAATACCTTGCTGCAATTTATTTATATTTACTTTAGTTTGCTCTCTTATTTATCTTTTATACCTATCTCTATTAGATCTCACTCTTGTTCGTGAACGTGAAGGGATTGAGAACCCCTTTTTCGCGTTGTGTGCAAGTGTTTGTTAGTTTGTGCATGTGCATATATTGGGGACTTGCTTGTGCCTCCTACTAGATTGACACCTTGGTTCTTAACTGAGGGAAATACTTATCTCTACTTTGCTGCATCATCCCTTCCTCTTCAAGGGAAAAATCAACGCAAGCTCAAGAAGTAGCAGGAAGAATTTCTGGCGCCGTTGCCGGGGATAACCAAGCATCTAAGCTTGGGTATGCCCCGGATGGCATCCCCTCTTTTGTCTTCAATCCATCGATAAATTTACTTGAGGCTATATTTTTATTCACCACATGATATGTGTTTTGCTTGGAGCGTCTTGTATGATATGTGTCTTTGATTTTTAGTTAGCCACAATAATCCTTACTATACACACCTTTTGAGAGGGACACACATTAATCGTGAATTTATTAGAATACTCTATGTGCTTCACTTATATCTTTTGAGCTAGGTAGTTGCTCTAGTGCTTCACTTGTATCTTTTTAGAGCACGGCAGTGTTTTTATTTTATAGAAATTGATGAACACTCATGATTCACTTATATTATTTTGAGAGTCTTAAAATGGCATGGTATTTTGCTTAGGTTATGAATTTAGTCCTAATATGATGGGCATCCAAGACGGATATAATAAAAACTTTCATGTAAAGAGCATTGAATAATATGAGAAGTTGATTCCTTGCATTTGTTTTGAGATATAAAGATGGTGATATTACAGTCATGCTAGTGAGTAATTGTGGATTGGTAGAAATACTTGTGTTAAAGTTTGTGATTACCGAAGCATGCACGTATGGTGAACCGTTATGTGATGAAGTCAGAGCATGATTTATTTTTTGATTGTCTTCCTAATGAGTGGCGGTCGGGGACGAGCGATGGTATTTTACTACCAATCTATCCCCCTAGGAGCATGCGTATTAGTACTTTGCTTTGATGGCTAATAAATTTTTGCAATAAGTATGTGAGTTCTTTATGACTAATGTTGAGTCCATGGATTATACGCACTCTCACCCTTCCACCATTGCTAGCCTCTCTAGTACCGTGCAACTTTCGCTGGTGCATTAAACCCAGCATATACCCGTCCTCAAAACAGCCACCATACCTACCTATTATGGCATTTCTATAGCCATTCTGAGATATATTGCCATGCAACTTCCACCGTTCCGTTTATTATAACACATACCATCATTGTCATATTGCTTTGCATGATCATGTAGTTGGCATAGTATTTGTGGCTTGGCCACCGTTCATATTTTTTATACATGTCACTCTTGATCATTGCACATCCCGGTACACTGCCGGAGGCATTCTTATAGAGTCATATTTTGTTCTAGTATCGAGTTGTAATTCTTGAGTTGTAAATAAATAAAAGTGTGATGATCATCATTATTAGAGCATTGTCCCATGTGAGGAAAGGATGATGGAGGCTATGATTCCCTCACAAGTTGGGGTGAGACTCCAGACTTAAAAAAATAAAAAGAGCCCAAAATAAAAAAGAGAGGCCAAAGAGCCCAAACAAAAAAAATGAGAGAAAAAGAGAGAAGGGACAATGTTACTATCCTTTTTCGACACTTGTGCTTCAAAGTAGCACCATGATCTTCATGATAGAGAGTCTCCTATTGTATCACTTTCATATACTAGTGGGAATTTTTCATTATATAACTTGGCTTGTATATTCCAATGACGGGCTTCCTCAAAATTGCCCCAGGTCTTCGTGAGCAAGCAAGTTGGATGCACACCCACTTAGTTTCTTTTTGAGCTTTCAAACACTTATAGCTCTAGTGCATCCGTTGCATGGCAATCCCTACTCACTTGCATCGATATCAATTGATGGGCATCTCCATAGCCCATTAATTTGTCTAGTTGATGTGAGACTTTCTCCTTTTTTTTCTTCTCCTCACAACCTCCACCATATTCTATTCCACCTATAGTGCTATATCCATGGCTCACGCACATGTATTGCGTGAAAGTTGAAAAAGCTTGGGAACATTAAAATTATGAAACAATTGCTTGGCTTGTCATCGGGGTTGTGCATGATGAAATATTTTGTGTGATGAAGATAGAGCAGCCAGACTATATGATTGCTTTGGCCATGTTATTTTGAGAAGACATGATTGCTTTATTAGTATGCTTGAAGTATTATTGTTTTTATGTCAATATTAAACTTTTGTTTTGAATCTCATGGCTCTGAATATTCATGCCACAATAAAGATGCATTGATAAATATGTTAGGTAGCATTTCACATCAAAAATTATGTTTTTATCATTTACCTACTCGAGGACGAGCAGGAATTAAGCTTGGGGATGCTTGATACGTCTCCAACGTATCTATAATTTTTTATTGTTCCATGCTAGTATATTATCTGTTTGGATGTTTTATATGCATTAATATGATATTTTATATTATTTTTGGGACTAACTTATTAACCTAGTGCCCAGTGCCAGTTTCTGTTTCTTCCTTGTTTTTGACTTTTACAGAAAAGGAATATCAAAGGGATTCCAAACGGAATAAAACTTTACGGTGATTTTTCTTGGACCAGAAGAAACCCACGAGACTTGGAGAGGTGGCCAGAAGCCCTACGGGGAGGCCACAAGCCGTAGAGGCGCGCCACCCCAGGGCTTGTGGGCCCCCTGGAGAGCTTCCAACCCTAATTCCACCACTATATATTCTCAAATATTCCCCCTATACAAGAGGGCACACCAAAAATAATTTTCCCCCGCCGCAAGCCTCAATTACCGTGAGATCCCATCTTGGGGACTTTTTCGGCACTCCACCGAAGGGGGATTCGATCACGGAGGACCTCTACACCAACCTTCCTGCCCTTCCGATGATGTGTGAGTAGTTTACCACAGACCTATGGGTCCATAGCTAGTAGCTAGATGGCTTCTTCTCTCTCTTTGATCTTCAATACAATGTTCTCCTCGATGTTCTTGGATATCTATTCGATGTAATCTTATTTTGCGGAGCATTTGTTGAGATCCAATGAATTGTGGATTTATGATCAGATTATCAATGAATATTATTTGAGTCTTCTTTGAACTCTTTTATGCATGATTGAGATAGCTTTGTATTTCTCTCCGATCTATCGATTTGGTTTGGCCAACTTGATTGGTTCTTCTTGCAATGGGAGAGGTGCTTTGTGATGGGTTCAATCTTGCGGTGTCCTCACCCAGTGACATAAGGGGTAGCGAGGCACGTATTGTATTGTTGCCATTAAGGATAAAAATATGGGGTTTATATCATATTGCTTGACTTTATCCCTCTACATCATGTCATCTTGCTTAAGGCGTTACTCCGTTCTTGTTAACTTAATTCACTAGATGCATGCTGGATATTGGTCGATGTGTGGAGTAATAGTAGTAGATGCAGATTCGTTCTGGTCTACTTGTCACGGACTTGATGCCTATATTCATGATCATTGCCTTAGATATCTTCATAATTATGCGCTTTTCTATCAATTGCTCAACAGTAATTTGTTTACCCACCGTATGTTTTCTTCAAGAGAGAAGCCTCTAGTGAAACCTATGGCCCCCGGGTCTATTTTCGATCATATATTTTCAGATCTATAAACCAAAAAACCCAAAAATACCTTGTTGCAATTTATTTATAATTACTTTAGATTGCTCTCTTATTTATCTTTTATATCTATCTCTATTAGATCTTACTCTTGTTTGTGACCATGAAGGGATTGACAACCCCTTTTTCACGTTGTGTGCAAATGTTTGTTAGTTTGTGTAGGTGTGTGACGCCCAGATAATTAAGCTACAGTAATTCCAAGTTAATGGTGCCATGTCATCACATTACTATTGCGAATCCTCATTTGATCCAAGGCATAGTTCAAATTCAAATTTAAAAATAAAGTCAAAGTTTAAAGTCTTCAAAATGTCAAACCTAAATTGTTTGAACTGTGGCAAATAATTCAAAGGTAATATTGGTGAAGAAACCACACTTTTATAAAACATTTAAATGCACTCAAATAAATAAAACAGTAGGTAAAACAATTAAATAAATGCCTTTTATAATTACTAAAATGCCAAACTATTTTAATTAGGTGTGAAACTTTTTGTGGCTGTGGGTTATTTTGTAACTCAATTTATGGAGCCAGTTGTATATTTTAGTAAAACTATTTTTGCTCACTAAAGTAATAGAAACAGAGCGTAATAAAAAGAAAAAGAAAAGGTTAAACAAAACAAACGAAAACCCCCTCCCCCTAGTGGACCTTGGCCCAGCTGGCCTCACTAGCCGAGCCCGGCCGGCCCAGACGCACGCCTTGCCGTTCCCCCTCCTCGCTACAGGAGCAGGGGGGATCGTGGCGCCCATCCGTCAACCGACCGGCGCCGTGTCGATCATCGTCCGGCGCCACCCCCCTACTTAGACGCCCCCTCGCCCCGGGCCGAACCCTTGCCCACCCCATTCCCCTCCTCCCTCTCGCGACCTCGCTCCCTTTTCACGATCTGGACGCGCCCGACGCCACCATCGCCATGCCTTGACTCGTCCACGCGGCCGCCGTCGACCCTGGCGCTTAGGAGCTGGACCATCAGCTCCGTCGTCGTCCGCTGCGTCGTACACACCCTCGAGTCCTTGGTGGGAGCCCCTACATCGCCGGATTCATCGTCATCTTCAACCTTCGGTCACCGGTGCATCCGCGATGATTGTCGCCGTTCTGCTGCTCCTAAGCCACCAACGGGCCATCATGTGCCTCCGCGGTGAGGATCCCAACCATTCCCCTCGCCTTCCCGTGCGGATCCGCCGTCATATTCGTCGCTCTGTTCGAGGCCGAAGCAATTGTCCGCCATGGCCACAAGCTCATCGTGGTCGTGCTCCCCCCTCTCGAGTCTCTGGCCACCCTAGTTCCTCCCCTCGCGCGTGTGCATCTGCCCGCGGCCGCGTCCCCCCTGCTCTGCTTGCTTGCTCCGCTGCTGCCCGCGCCCCCGCTGCCCCGCTTTCCTGGCACTCGCTCGTCGGTTCTCTGCTGCGCGGCCGCTGCTGAACCACCACTGCTGCTTGGCAGCCACTCGCAGCCGTCGTCCAGCGCTTGCCCCACCCCTAGCCTCACCTCTGCGTGCACGGCACGCTCGCAGCCAATGCTGCCCTCCGCTTGCTGCGCTGCTGCTTGGCGCGCTTGGCCATGCCCCTGATGCTGCGTGCTGCTCTAAGCTGCTCTGCCCTGCTAACTGCTCCCGCCTGCTGCTCCTTCTGCTACTGCAACTGCAGCCGCGTCGCCCGCTGCTCCCTCGCTGCCGCCGACCGCTGCAGCCCTCCGCTTGCCTTCCCTCCCCGTCGCCGCTTCTTCTGCTGGCTACGCCCGGCCACGGAGCCGCCCCGCGCCGCCCACTCACCACTGCGCCGCCACTGCCATGCGCAGGGCCACTGCCGGCGCCGCTCCCCGCCCCGCTACCCCTCGGCCGCCTGCCTCCGCCGCCTCTGCCGGCCGTGCCCCCGCTAGCCCTGCCTTGCCTGGCCTCGCCGAAGGCCGCGCCCGGTGGCCTCGCCCAGCGCCCGGGCGGGCTTTGGCCCCGACGGGCGCTGCACCCGCCCACTGCCTGATAGCGCTCGCCTGCTATGGCCTATGGGCCACTGCCTAGTAGGCCCCACCGGCACCTTTTCTTTAAAAAATATTTTAGAAAAATAATATTAATTAATAAATAGATTAGGTAATTAACTAGCTAATTAATCTGTAATTAGTTAAATCTGTGTATGACCGGGGACCCCACCCCTGTTGACTAGTCAAATGTTGACTGGTCAGCTGGGTCCCCCTGGCCCACCTGTCAGTCACTATGTACACTGTGCTTGGTGCATCTAGCATTTTAGCGTTTATTTTCGAATTAATAATAATTTTAGAATATTGTTCAAATCTTTGGAAAATCATAGAAAATAATCCGTAACTCGGATGAAAAAGCTTTATACATGAAAGTTGCTCAGAAAAACGAGACGAACCCGAATACGCAGTCTGTTCGTCTACCATACATCCCTAGCATAGCGAACATGCAACCGTCCCCCTCCGTTTCATCTGTCCGAAAATGCCAAACTTCAGGAAAACTTTCCCGGATGTTATCCCCCTTCGCCGGTATCGTGTCACACTGCGTTAGAACACCCCTAGCGCTGCTTATTGCCTTGTCATGCATAGTATTGCACTTGTTTGCTCAGTATTTATTGTTTCTCCCCCTCTTCTCTCCGGTAGACCCCGAGACTGCTGCTGATGCCCTTGTGATCGACGATGTTGATGACGACCCTCCTTCCGTTTCAGCAGAGCTTCCAGGCAAGCCCCCCCCCCTTGATCACTTCGATATCGCCCATTCCATTCTCTCTCATGCTTGTATTAGATTTTGCTACTGTTATTGTTTGCTCCTATTCTGATGCATAGCCTGCTTTTGTAACCTGCTCATTGTACCTTACCTGCTTATCCTAAACTGCTTAGTATAGGTTGGTTAGTGATCCATCAGTGACCCCCACCTTGTCCCTGTTGCCCCTGCTTCTTCATCGATGACTCGATTAACGTGATCGACGACCAGAGACCGACACATGACTTCACCCCCTTAGTTGTACGACTCTGCATAGTTACTATTGAGTGCCGAGGGTGATACCTCATAACGCACTCCTGATGATAACTCTGTAGTGTAGCTATTCGGTCATGGTTATCGAGGGTGATTGCTCTTTCACCACTCCCGATATGACTCTGTCGTGCAGCCCATCAAGTGTGAACCTTGAGGGTGATTCCTCCTACGTTCACCTTGATGATTACATCGAGTGGAATCCACCGAGGGTGATTCCTCGGGGTTTCCCCTTGATGTTTGGACACACGGTTACCTTGACATTACTTGAGACCTTTGTGAAAGTCGGGCCTGGAGAGCACCCGCATGAGTTACGGTGGCGGCTGGCTGTTTAGCGGTATCACCCAGGAGGGGGTGGTAGCTCCGGACTTGTCCCGACAGCCGTCACTTCTTTTAATAATGCACTAACAGGTTTGGGTATTTGTTCTGAGTTGGCCACTGGCCTATACACACTAACCACCATGCGGGAACAGTTATGGGCACACGGCGTCGTAGTATCAGTCGAAGCTTTGTCAGACGTCCAGTTCGACATTGTGGCAAGGGCGGATCGTGCCGACCATCCGAGGCGGTGCTGGTATCTGCCCTGCTCGCAACGACCCGGAGTGGAACGGGCGATGGGCCCAAGACCCCGTAGTGCTTAGGATGTAGACCGGCGAGGACCTCTCTGCTGATCCTAGGTAGGGCTGCGACGTGTTGATCTTTCGAGGCCGGGCATTGACCCAGGAATGTGTGTCCGGCGAGAGTAATCAAGCGTGTTGGGAAATGTGGTGCACCCCTGCAGGGAAGATTATCTATTCGAATAGCCGTGACCACGGTAACGGATGTTCAGACTTGTATCCCAATCTATTAAAATTAGAAATGGATACTTGAGACATGTGTTGGATATGTTGGCTCCGGGATTGCTTTCTCGCAGGGAGTCGAGGAAGGATCTCTGGGCGTTAATACTACAACATGTTTGTTAATTATAAAATGCTATTCTATACTCTTCTGAATGCTGCAAGATGCTTGAAGATGCTAGTCTTCGATAGGCTAGGCCATCCCTTCTATTCTGGCATTCTGTAGTATAGTCCACAGATACAACCCTTCCATTTGATACCAATGCATACTTAGTATAGATCTAATGCTTGTGAGTACTTTGGATGAGTACTCATAGTTGCTTTGCTACCCCTTTCCCCCTTCTCTCTTCTTTCCGGTTGTTGCAACCAGATGGTGGATCTGAGGAGCCATATGCCACCCTCGTCAACTACTACTACTACTACTACCCGGAGGGTGCCTACTTCTATGTGGAGACCGCCGACGACCTGGAGTAGTTAGGAGGTCCCAGGCAGGAGGCCTTGCCTCTTCGATCGTTGTTGCTTTTGTGCTAGCCTTCTTAAGGCATCCTTGTTTAACTTATGTCTGTACTCAGATATTGTTGCTTCCGCTGACACTTGTGTATCGAGCTATGTATTCGATCCCTTGAGGCCCCTGGCTTGTAATATGAAGCTTGTATTATTTCAATTTGTGTCTAGAGTTGTGTTGTGATATCTTCCCGTGAGTCCCTGATCTTGATCGTGCACATTTGCGTGTATGATTAGTGTACGGTCGAATTGGGGGCGTCACAAGTTGGTATCAGAGCCGGCTGCCTGTAGGAAACCCCTTTCCAACTCCTTGGCCAAATTTGAGTCTAGTCATTGAAAAACTTTTACTAACATGGCTGTGTGGCTTACGGGCCCACGTCGCCAATGGGTGGTATTAGGATCTTTTATTCCTCGTCTTTACTATGGGACTCTGATCTCTCTTCTATTCGGGTTAAATGATTTTGCTAAATCTAACATTAGGATCTCGTGATCACATCCACCTAGAGGTTTGTATTACCCCTTTCTCGAATTAAGGGCCAACATGTGCTTCACATTGTTCACTGACCGCAGGATCCTCTTATCGAGGGCACCCTGCATCGTCACTTGCAAATCCCTCGCTCCAGTGGGTTTCCTCGATGTTGATATAGCCTTTGCTATGTCCCATTGTATCCCTCCATCGCGCGCATGCGTGCCGCCTAGTATGTCTAGGATGTTTCTCTTGTCCGAACTCTTACTAAACAGCGTGTAATTGGTTCCGTATATGTACCAGTAGGTCTTGAATGACTACTGCTTTGTACACATTGCACCTTTGCTCCTTGTTCTGATTACATCATGAATGACTCCACACACTTGCTCCATCCCTTGATAAACTACCCCCCTGTTGCATTAAGCAGGGTGGTTAGACTTGCTGGTCGTGGCCGTGGTGGCGACAATGCACCACCGCCCGAATACATGGCCGGAATGATACAACAGTTGAGCTGAATCGCCAGTTCATGGAAGGAGTCATGGCTCAGTTTCCACATCCCAATATGAATCAACAACTAGCCCTAGTGACTCTGCAAGACTTTGCACATCTCAACCCTGTTAGCTATCGCAGCTCAACTCAGCCCCTTGATGCTGATGACTGGCTCCGTGACATCACTTTTGAGTTGGAGTCTGCTGTTGTAGCCCCTGCCAACTATCTCACCTTTGCGGCTTATTACCTAAAAGGTCCTGCTGCTCAATGGTGGAACAGCCACAGGTGTTCCTTACCTATTGGAACCGCCATCACTTGGTCGGAATTCCAAGCTGGATTCTGCGGGCCAATGTCAAACCACCATGGTTAGTCACATCGTCCCTGTTGAAATTGAAGAGTTCGAATTCCATGTTTCCCCCATTGTTTTGGAGTCATCCAATATCGACCTCATTCTGGGAATGGAATGGATGAAAACTCAATACTGCTTCTATCATTTGCGCCACTAAAACCGTCCATCTGCTACATCCTTCGAGTGGGATAGTAAGCTACCATCCTCACCTTGTTCGAAATGCCGAAGCACGGATTTATTCCTTGATTGCGTTAAACGCTTCTCCTCTTGTGAGAATTGAAAACGCTCCAGTTGTTTGTGAATTCCAAGATGTCTTTCCAATGGAACTACCCAATCCATGGCCATGAACTTGCTGCAGTTAAATTTGCACTAAAGTTGTTGCGGCATTATCTTCTTGGTACTCGTTGCGAGATCTTCACCGATCATCAAAGTCTGAAGTAATTGTTTACTCAGCTAGATCTGGATCTCCGTCAGCAGTGATGTATGGAAACAATTATAGACTATGACTATAGTATTTCTTATACCCCTGGCAAGGCTAATGTCATGGCCGATGCCCTGAGTCGCAAGTCTTATTGCAACAACCACATGGCTTATAAAGCTCAACCCCTACAAGATGATCTCACTTACAGAGAGCATCTGATATGCGTTCTCGATCAAGCTGAACGTCGCACCGTCAGAGGGCTATAAAATTTCAAAATGTTCAGTGGTCAAAACCTTCTGAAGATGAAGCCACTCAGGAACGCGAGGATCGTCTTCGTGATGAATACCCCATTTTGTTTCTGTCTACCTCCTAAATCTCGGGACGAGATTTCTTGTAGTGGAGGAGAATTGTGATGCCCGGATAATTAAGCTACAGTAATCCCAAGTTAGTGGTGCCATGTCATCACATTACTGTTGCTAATCCTCATTTGATCCAAGCCATAGTTCAAATTCAAATTTAAAAATAAAGTCAAAGTTTAAAGTCTTCAAAATGTCAAAACTAAATTGTTCGAACTGTGGCAAATAATTCAAAGTTAATATTGGTGAAGAAACCACACTTTTATAAAACATTTAAATGCACTCAAATAATTAAAATAGTAGGTAAAACAATTAAATAAATGCCTTTTATAATTACTAAAATATCAAACTATTTTAATTAGGTGTGAAACTTTTTGTGGCTGTGGGTTATTTTGTAACTCAATTTATGGAGCCAGTTGTATATTTTAGTAAACTATTTTTGCTTACTAAAGTAATAGAAACAGAGCATAATAAAAAGAAAAACAAAAGGTTAAACAAAACAAAAGAAAACCCCCTCCCCCTAGTGGACCTTGGCCCAGCTGGCCTCACTAGCCGAGCCAGGCCGGCCCAGACGCACGCCTCACCGTTCCCCCTCCTCGCTACAGGAGCAGGGGGATCATGGCACCCATCCGTCCACCGGCCGGCACCGTGTCGATCATCGGCCGGTGCCGCCCCCTCGCCCCGGGCCGAACCCTAGCCCACCCCGTTCCCCTCCACCCTCTCGCGACCTCGCTCCCTTTTCATGATCTGGACGCGCCCGACGCCGCCATCACCATGCCTCGACTCGTCCACGCGGCCACCGACGACCCTGGCGCCTAGGAGTTGGACCATCAGCTCCGTCATCGTCCGCTGCGTCGTACACACCCTCGAGTCCTTGGTGGGAACCCCTACATTGCCGGATTCATCGTCATCTTCAACCTTCGGTCACCGGCACGTCCGCGATGATTATCGCCGTTCCGCTGCTCCTAAGCCACCAACGGGCCATTGTGTGCCTCCGCGGTGAGGCTCCCAACCATTCCCCTCTCCTTCCCGTGCGGATCCGCCGTCGTATTCGTCGCTCTGTTCGAGGCCGAAGCAATTGTCCGCCATGGCCATGAGCTCGTCGTGGCCGTGCTCCCCCCTTTCGCGTCTCTGGCCGCCCTAGTTCCTCCCCTCGCGCGTGTGCATCTGCCAGGGGCCGCGTCCCCCTGCTCTGCTTGCTTGCTCCACTGCCGCCCGCGCCCCCGCTGCCCCGCTTGCCTGGCACTCGCTCGCCGGTTCTCTGCTACGCGGCCGCTGTTGAACCGCCCGCTGCTCCCTCGCTGCCGCCGCCCGCTGCAGCCCTCCGCTTGCCTCGCCTTCCCGTCGCTACTTCTTCTGCTGGATACGCCCGGCCTCGACGCCGCCCCGCCCCGCCCACTCACCACTGCGCCGCCGCTGCCCTGCGATGGGCAACTGCCGGCGCTGCACCCCGCCTCGCTCCCCCGCGGCCGCCTGCCTCCGCCGCCTCCACCGGCCGCGCCCCCGCTAGCCCCACCTTACCTGGACTCGCCGGAGGCTGCGCCCGGTGGCCTCGCCCCGCGCCCGGGCGGGCTTTGGCCCTGACGGGCGTTGCACCCGCTACTGCCCGATAGCGCTCGCCTGCTATGGCCTATGGGCCACTACCAGTAGGCCCCACCGGCCCCTTTTCTTTTAAAAAAAGATTTAAAAAAATAATATTAATTAATAAATTAATTAGTTAATTAACTTAATTAACTAGCTAATTAATCTGTAATTAGTTAAATGTGTGTATGACAGGGGCCCCCACCCCCTGTTGACCAGTCAAACATTGACTGGTCAACTGGGTCCCCCTGGCCCACCTGTCAGTCACTTTGTACACTTTGCTGGGTGCATCTAGCATTTTAGCTTTTATTTTTGAATTAATAATAATTTCAAAATATTGTTTAAAGATTTGGAAAATTATAGAAAATAATCCGTAACTCGGATGAAAAAGTTTTATACATGAAATTTGCTCAGAAAAACAAGACGAACCCGAATACGCAGTCCGTTCGTCTGCCACACATCCCTAGCATAGCGAATGTGCAACTGTCCCCCTCCGTTTCATCTGTCCGAAAATGCCAAACTTCAGGAAAACTTTCCCGGATGTTATCCCCCTTCGCCGGTATCATGTCACACTATGTTAGAACACCCCTAGCGCTGCTTATTGTCTTATCATGCATAGTATTGCACTTGTTTGCTCTGTATTTATTGTTTCTCCCCCTCTTCTCTTCGATAGACCCTGAGACCGCTGCTGATGCACCTGTTATCGACGATGTCGACGACGACCCTCCTTCTGTTTCAGCAGAGCTTCCAGGCAAGCCCCCCCTTGATCACTTCGATATCGCCCATTCCATTCTCTCTCATGCTTGTATTAGATTTTGCTACTATTATTGTTTGCTCCTATTCTGATGCATAGCCTGCTTTTGTAACCTGCTCATTGTACCTTACCTGCTTATCCTAAACTGCTTAGTATAGGTTGGTTAGTGATCCATCAGTGACCCCCACCTTGTCCATGTTGCCCCTGCTTCTTCATCGATGACTCGATCAACATGATCGACGACCAGAGACCGACACATCACTTCACCCCCTTAGTTGTACGACTCTGCATAGTTACTATCGAGTGCCGAGGGTGATACCTCGTAACGCACTCCTGATGATAACTCTGTAGTGTAGCTATTCGGTCATGGTTATCGAGGGTGATTCCTCTTTCACCACTCCCGATATGACTCTGTCGTGCAGCCCCTCAAGTGTGAACCTCGAGGGTGATTCCTCCTACGTTCACCTTGATGATTACATCGAGTGGAATCCACCGAGTGTGATTCCTCGGGGTTTCCCCCTTGATGTTTGGACACACGGTTACCTTGACATTACTTGAGACCTTTGTGAAAGTCGGGCGGGCCCGGAGAGCACCCGCATGAGTTACGATGGCGGCTGGCTATTTAGCGGTATCACCCAGGAGGGGGTGGTAGCTCCGGACTTGTCCTGACAGCCGTCACTTCTGTTAATAATGCACTAACAGGTTTGGGTACTTGTTCTGAGTTGGCCACTGGCCTATACGCACTAACCACCATGCGGGAACAGTTATGGGCACTCGGCATCGTAGTATCAGCCGAAGCTTTGTCAGACGTCCAGTTCAGCATTGTGGCACGATCGTATCGTGCCGACCATCCGAGGCGGAGCTGGTATCCACCCTGCTCGCAACGACCCGAAGTGCAACGGGCGATGGGCCCAAGACCCCGGAGTGCTTAGGATGTAGACCGGCGGGGACCTCTCTGCTGAGCCTAGGTAGGGCTGCGACGTGTTGATCTTCCGAGGCCAGGCATTGACCCAGGAAAGTGTGTCCGGCCAGAGTAATCAAGCGTGTTGGGAAATGTGGTGCACCCCTGCAGGGAAGATTATCTATTCGAATAGCCGTGTCCATGGTAACAGACGTTCAGACTTGTATCCCGATCTATTAAAACTAGAAATGGATACTTGAGACATGTGTTGGATATGTTGGCTCCGGGATTGCTTTCTCGCAGGGAGTCGAGGAAGGATCTCTGGGCGTTAATACTACAACATGTTTGTTAATTATAAAATGCTATTCTATACTCTTCTGAATGCTGCAAGATGCTTGAAGATGCTAGTCTTCGATAGGCTAGGCATTCCCTTCTATTCTGGCATTTTGTAGTATAGTCCATAGATACAACCCTTCCATTTGATACCAATGCATACTTAGTATAGATCTAATGCTTGCGAGTACTTTGGATGAGTACTCACGGTTGCTTTGCTACCCCTTTCCCCCTGCTCTCTTCTTTCCGGTTGTTGCAACCAGATGGTGGATCTTAGGAGCCAGATGCCACCCCCGTCGACTACTACTACTACCCGAAGGGTGCCTACTTCTACGTGGAGACCGCCGATGACCAGGAGTAGTTAGGAGGTCCCAGGAAGGAGGTCTTGCCTCTTCGATCGTTGTTGCTTTTATGCTAGCCTTCTTAAGGCATCCTTGTTTAACTTATGTCTGTACTCAGATATTGTTGCTTCCGCTGACGCTTGTGTATCGAGCTATGTATTCGAGCCCTCGTGGCACCTGGCTTGTAATATGAAGCTTGTATTATTTCAATTTGTGTCTAGAGTTGTGTTGTGATATCTTCCCGTGAGTCCCTGATCTTGATCATACACATTTGCGTGTATGATTAGTGTACGGTCGAATCGAGGGCGTCACAAGGTGCATATATTGGGGACTTGCTTGTGCCTCCTACTGGATTGATAGCTTGGTTCTTAACTGAGGAAAATACTTATCTCTACTTTGCTGCATCACCCTTTACTCTTCAAGGGAAAAATCAAGGACCCCGTGAAGACTGGATGAACAGTATCCAGTGGAGGCTGGATGAACAGGAACCCCATGGATGAACAGTGGTTGGTGGAGGCTGGAGGAAGCTGAGGTGGATGAACAGTAGCAGGTGGAGGCTGAAGGAAGTCGATGGTGGATGAACATTAGCTCGTGGAGTCCCGGTTTGCGCTACGCCACAACCCTCTCGATGAACAGGACCCGTTTCGACCGTAGGCGGTTGGCGAGAAGTTCGTTTCCCCCGTTTTGCGGTACACCGGACACCTCTTGATGAACATGATCCCGTTTTGACCGCAGGCGGTTGGCTAGAAGTCCATTTCCTTCATTTTGCAGTATGCCACACCCCTCCCGATGAACAGGACCTCATTTTCACCATAGGCGGTCGAACATAAGTCAGTTTACTCCATTTTACGGTACGCCAGACCTTGTTTCGGCTGTTTGATACGTCTCCAACATATCTATAATTTATGAAGTACTCATGCTGTTATACTATCATTCTTGGATGTTTTACAATCATTTTATAACAACTTTATATCATTTTTTGGGACTAACCTATTGACATAGTGCCCATTGCCAGTTGCTGTTTTTTGCTTGTTTTTTACATTGCAGAAAATCAATATCAAACGGAGTCCAAGCGCAACTAAAATTTTTGGAGAATTTTTTTGGACCAGAAGACCCAGGATGGGCTAAAAAAGTACCTGAGGGGAGGCCCGAGGTGGGCACAACCAACCTGGGCGCGCCCAGGGGGGTTGTGCCCCCCTCGGTGACCTCCCGCACTGCCTCTTCGCCCTATAAATCGCCAAATATTCCAAAAACCCTGGGGGTAACCCTAGATTAGAAGTTCCGCCGCCGCAAGCCTCTGTAGCCACGAAAAAACAATCTAGACCCCGTTCCGGCACCCTGCCGGAGGGGGAAATCATCACCGATAGCCATCTTCATCATCCCGGCAGCCACCATGATGAGGAGGGATTAGTCCACCCTCGGGGCTGAGGGTTTGTACCAGTAGCTATGTGTTTAATCTCTCTCTCTCTCTCGTGTTCTTGAGATGTCACGATCTTGATGTATCGCGGGCTTTGTTAATATAGTTGGATCATATGGTATTTCCCCCTCTTTATCTTGTTGTGATGAATTGAGTTTTCCCTCTGAGATTTCATTTTATCGGATCGAATACTTTTATGGATTTGGGAGTACTTGATATATGTCTTGCATATGAATACCCATGGTGACAATGGGGTATTATATTGACTCACTTGATATATGTTCTGGCACTCAACTCGCAGATTCCCGAGGTGACATTGGGGTAATCTATGCATAGGGGTTGATGCATGTTTTCGTCCTTGTTTCTCCGGTAGAAATCTTGGGGCACTCTTTGAGGTTCTTTGTGTTGGATTGAGTATTATGAATCTGAAATTGTTTGATGCATATCGTATGATTAACTCATGGATACTTGTGGTGACATTGGAGTATCTAGGTGACATTAGAGTTGGTTGATGTGTATCATATGGTGTTATTTTAGTACGAACTCTTGGATAGATTGAACGGAAAGAATAACTTTGCGTTATTTTAGTACGAACTCTTGAATAGATCGAACGAAAAGAATAACTTTAAGGTGGTTTCATACCCTACAAACAATTTCTTATTATGTTCTCAGCTAGATAAGAACTTTGGAGTGATTCTTCATCACACGTTGAGGGATGGTTATATGATCCAATTAGATTAGCATTGTTGAGAGATTGCACTAGCGAAAGTACAGACCCTAGGCCTCATTTTCAAGCATTGCAATATCGTTTGTGCTCACTTTTGTTACTCGTTACCTTGCTGTTTTTTATTGTTCCTATTATAAAAATCAATATCTACTATCATTACTACACTTTTATCACCAACTCTTCGCCGAACTAGTGCACCTATACAATTTACTATTGTATTTGGTGTGTTGGGGACACAAGAGACTTTTTATTATTTGGTTGCAGGGTTGTTTGAGAGAGACCATCTTCATCCTACGCCTCCCACTGATTGATAAACCTGAGGTCATCCACTTGAGGGAAAATTGCTACTGTCCTACAAAACTCTGCGCTTGGAGGCCCAACACGTGTCTACAAGAATAAAGTTGCATAGTAGACATCACTGTTCCGTCCAAGCCGGTTGGCTCCCGATGAACAGGACGCGTTCTGACCCAGTCGGTTACCTCCCGATGAACACGATGTTGTATGTCCGTTTTGACCCAGCCGGTTGGTTGCCGATGAATAGGACGCCATTGCTACCATCCGTGGCCACTCCATGTACACGAGCCCTGGCCGTACGTATGCATGAGTATGCATTCGAGTCCACGCCCATATGTACGTACGTGGCCGTATTTTTTGCCCTATGGTTGTACGTAGGTGTACACGATTTAGACGGGGCTGTCTGAACTGCTACGTCGGGGGCTCTACTACGACACGTGTTGCTACTTATTCGGCCACGGTTCATCGATATAGAGAGACCAATCGACCAGTATGTACGTACATGTTGGCGACCAGACACATAACCGTACCCACGCTTCGACCTGGTAGGTCCCAACTGTCAGGGGGATAAGGGGACACATCCTTGCGTGCGAAGATATAACTGGTGGGTCCCCGCTGTCATGGGGAGGAATCATATATTTTTTCGCGTAATAAGGATGCACTTCCTTGCATGCGAAGATGTAGCTGGTGGGTCCCAGCTGTCAGGGGGAGGAAACATTTTTTTCCTCTTAATAAGGAGGAACTTTCCTTGCGTGCGACCATGGACCTCGTGGGTCCCAGCTGCTAGCCTCTCCACGTACAATCCTCTTCTGACGACTCATGTTTGTTGACCACGCCGCGCCAAGTGCAGCAAGGCGATGGACGTTGGCGAGGCCCGGGAAGGAAACAGCCCGGAGATGGGGAAGATGCGGCATTGGAGTCGCAACCCGAGAGGAGTACGACATACGAGGGCTGCCTGGTTCGGTGCAGCCTGGGGCTGCAGTTGTAACACCCCGGTGGTTAAGCTACAGTAATCCCATAATAATCGTGCCATGTCATTGCAATTAATTTTGCTAAACCTCACTTTGATCCAAACCCAATTCAAATTTAAAATAAAATCAAATAATTAAAATTTTCAAAAGGTAAAATAAAAATGTAGGTTGGGTTGTAAATATTCACTAGCTAATTGTCATGTAAGAATCAACATTTTTCAAAATATATAAGTGCCCCTAAACATTTTAAAACTGACCCATAAGCTTTTTATTGAACCAATCTAATTTAAATAAATATGTAAACTATTCAAAAAAATTGAAACTTGTTGGACTAGCCCAAAATATTGCCTAGAATTTAGGTGATAATTTGAACATTTTGCTAAATTTATTTAGTGGGAAAATAAAATGCAAACAGTAAGGAATAAAAGAAAAAGAAAAAGAAAATAAAAAGCCTAGCCGCTACTATGCCACTAGGCCACTGTGCTATAGTGCACAAAGGCCCAGCCCACGGCAGCCTTCTACTTCCCCTGGACAGGGGGAGGGTAAAACCATGGCCGTGGCCTCTGGCCGGCCATCCACGGCGCCGATGGCCACGGGGCGGCCATCCACGCCCCCCTGACCGCCTACATGCCACCGCCGCACCCCCTGGCGAAACCCTAGCCTCACAATCCCCTTCCCCACGCTCGTTTCCCTCTCCTCGCTCACAGCCGAGCGCGATCGTCGCCTTGCCGCCGTCGATCCCTCGGCCACTGTGCTAACCTCGCCGCATCGTCGTGTCCAGAAGAACCGCAGCCATCGCCTACGTCGTCTGCAACACCAACTCTACGCCGGGGAGCCCCGGAAATGCCGCCTGCACACGTTCCCCTCTCCGACGTCTGCCTCGGCCGTTGTAGCAATATGCTCGTCCCTGACTGTCCCCAGCACCCTCGAGCCTTCCCCGAGCTGCTCGTCGCCCCGCTGTGAGCCCCGCATCTGCTACCCTCTTCCCGTCACATCAAATCCCCGTTGTAGGTCGCCGCGTCGATGCTCACGGTGAGCACGCACTCACCGCGCCCTAGTCGCGCGCGCTGTGCCTCTGCCTCGCACACGGCCGCGCTCCGACCGCCCCTTCTGCTGCTACTGCCCCACCGCGACAGCCCTACGCCTGCAGCTGCTCATCGCCGCCCTCGCGCTACCGTTCGCCATGGCTGGAGCTCCGCCTCTGTGAGCTCCTGGCGGCGCCCGCGCGCCCTGCACGCCCTTGGCCTAGCCGCAGCCGCATCCAGCTACTGTTACTTGCGCTGCCCATAGCCACCGTTGCCCCGTGCGCTGCTACTTCACTGCTGCTCTTTTGCTACCACCGCCGCCGGCCGAGCCCACCTCCGCGTTGGGCTCCCCTGGCCGCGCTCGTCTGCAGCGAGCCGCTGCCGCCTGCTATTCCGCCCGCCGCTGCCGCGCTCGCCTCCGGCCGCCACCACTGCCACCGCCTCCGCTCGTCGCCAACGCTGATTCCAGCCGCCCCAGGATGAGCCGATGCCACTGCTCGACGCGCCGCACCATGCATGTTTGAACAAGCCCAAGCACGCCCCGATCCGGTGCCCGTAGCCGAATTCCGGCGAAGTACGGCGCGGATCCGCCACGAAAACGGTTGCCGGCGTTGCTCCGTTCACCGGTGCTGACCTGGCCACCACGTGGCCCTCCCCTATGTCACTGCCAACGGGTCCCGTGGCCCCGTTGACCGAGTCAACCGCACTAACTGGGCTCCCCTAGTCACAGACATGTGGGACCCCCTGGGCCCCATTGACCAGTCAACGGGTCAACGTTGACTGCTGACCGGGCAGTCAATGAGGCCCACTGTCATCCTCTGGTGCATTGCTGGGTGCACTGCACCGGGTGCAGTGCACCGGGTGCACATAGCAATTTCCCGTTTAATTTTGAAATATTAATAATTCCAGAAAATTCAGAAAATGATTAAAACTTTGAAAATTAATAGAAAATAAACCGTAACTCAGACGAAAATAATTTATATATGAAAGTTGATCAGAAAAATATAATGAATCTGTTTATGCTATTCACATACCTGCCACACCCCTGTAACATAGTGAACATTGACATTTTGCCCCTGGACCAATATACCGAAAAACACCTAGAGCTGGGAAAACATTTCCGGATGTTTTCCCTCTTCTTTTAAAATGCCTAGGGATGCATTAGAGCAATTCATCATCACATACTGTCATGACATGCATTGTGCTGCATTTGTTTGCTCCGTTATTTATCTGTTTCCCCCTCTTCCCTATTCTTTCGGTAGACCCCAAGACTGCTGGTGACACCCAGAACGACTACGTCGATGACGACCCCTCCTTCTCCGCGGAGCTTCCAAGCAAGCAAACCCCCCTTGATCATTCCAATACCGCCTATTCTTCCCCTCTAATGCTTGCATTAGAGTAGTGTTACTGTTATTGCCTTACCGTTGGATCCTATACTGCTGCATAGCCTGTCCTTGCTACTACTGTTGATACTTACCTGTTATCCCATATGCTTAGAATAGGTTTTCTAGTATACCATCAGTGGCCCTACATTCTTGTCCGTCTGCCATGCTATACTATCAGGCCGTGATCCCTTGGGGCTTGCGATATACCGTTGGAAGCTGTGGACACGAGTATCATGATCCAAGTTTAATTTTTTGCAAAATCTAAGCGGTTTAAGAGCAGTTTTGAAAACATTTATTCTTCATACAAAAAACATGAATCGTATTTTCGATAGCATTTCTAAACCGTTTATCGGAATGATGCAAATAATATGGCGTTGTAAAGCTGCTGCAAATCCGCTCCTTCCACATGTAGAAAGTTTTCTCTAATTCCCTATGGTTAAAGAGTAATTTGAAAAATCGTAGAATTTTGCAAACCGAACAGCCGAGTTAGTATTTTTGATGCCATCTCTAAATTGCTAAACCAACTGAGGCAAATGATATGGCGTTGGAAAGCTTATGAAAATGGGCTTCTTTTTCATGAATAAAGTGTTTTCTAATTTTGAACAGTTTAAGAGTAATTTAGAAAACGGTCCAAGTTCCACCGAGTTTGTATTTGCGTGTTAATTTTTGAATCGTATGTCGGAATGCAGCAAATTATATGGCGTTGGAAAGCATGAAGAAATGTGAAACTTTTTGGTATATAATGTTTCTCCCAATTCCTTACGATTTTAAGTCTATTTTAAAAATGGTTAAAAATGTTTTTTGGTCGTAATTTTTGCAAACAATGTCGGAATGGGGCAAATAATATACCGTTGGATAGCTATCAAAAATGCGAAACTTTTTTGTATGTAAAGTCTTCTCTAGTTCCTAGCCGTTTTCAAGTAATTTAGAAAATGGCGAGATCATGATTTCTGTCTTCGTTGCGAAAGGAAATGCACTGCGTGAAGTAGTTGAACTTCCGGGGCATGTCTGTTTGAACTTCACTTTGTTTTTGACGTGCTGTTTTTTGACCATAACTCTCAAATCACTTACTGGAATTGAGCAAATGATATACCGATGGAAAGCTATTGAAAACACGCAACTTTCCCATGTTGATCAGTTTTCATACTCACCATGGTTCAACAGAATTTTTTCAATACATAAAAACATGTTTTAAACGGTATACATGAAAATTTTAAACCATTCATCGAAATGTAGCACATAATATACCATTGGAAAGCTCATGAATAGCAGCAAGTTTTTCATGTAGACAGGTGTTACAAATTCGTTGCCGTTTGAGACAAGTTTTTTAAAATGGCAAAACAACGTTGTTTTTTGCCTCTTTTTTCAACAGGTAAATGAACAACGGACGTCTCACACATGAATTTTGAACTATGCTAGGAGGAGCACGTGAACTTCTTGCAACAAATATTTTAAGCTTTTTGTTTTCTATTTTTATATTCTTATCTGAAACGCATTCCGTGTAGTAGTTGAACTTCCCGCTGTTTTCACCTTGAACTTCTGTCACGTATTTTTGTTCAACCTCTCACACAAGAATTTTTGAACTTTCTCGGGACGAGCACTTGAACTTCTAGCAACAAAACTTTTAGCCTTTGATTTTTCATTCTTTTTAATACAAAATGCACATCATGTAGTACGTGAACTTCTGGCAGTTATCAATCTGAACTTCTTTCTATTTCGCTTTAGTAACGAAAAAATCAGCAATTTTTATTCCCTTTGGAGAAGTTGTTGAATTGGAGGAACTTTTTTCATTTAGAGTATTTTTGTTTCAAAATTGTCATGGATCGAGGTAATTGTTTTAAAACACAAAAAACAACATTTTGTGTGTGTGTTTTTACACAAGTAAATACACGGTGAACCTCCTTTACAATTTTGTTGAACTTCCTAGGCTGACCATGTGAACTTCTAGCAAAAGTCTTTTTACACTTTGCCTTTTTATTCCTTTTTCTTATATGAAATACACTCCATGTAGTGGTTGAACCGCTGGTTGTTTTCACTTTGAACTTCTCTCTGCTTTTTTACGCATAACTCTTAAGTTACTAATTGAAATTGAGCAAAAGATATACTATTAGAAAGCCATCGAAGAGGCACAACTTTACGTGCTGAGCAGTTTTTCTAATTCGTGACGGTTTAGGAGCTTTTTTTTAATATGTTAATTTTTTCGAACGATATAAACAAAAAATTTACACTGTTTAACGGAATAGATTATATGATATCTTGTTGAAGAAAGTTTGAATGGGAGAAACTTTGGCATGTAGAGAGTTTTTTTTAAAATTCATCGTTGTTTATGAGTTCTTTAAAAATGCCCGCAATGACGTTGGTTTTTTTAAAATTGTAAAGCCAATGTTTTAATAAACTTTGAACTTCCGTGTTAATTTAATTTGAAGTTCACATTTTTTATCTTTTTGAGAAAATAATTGTTTTGATTTTAAAATAAACATCAAATTTGACAGTTTTTTCAATTTTTGAACTTCATCGTTGATTCCTTAATAACAATGAATATCCAAGGTTTTTTAAAATGGCAAAATATTTTAAAACTTTTTTTAGTTATTCCTTTATTTTATTTTGAACTTCTTAATTTTGTTTTTTAAAACTCACTTGTTGTTTTAGTTTGAACTTCTAGTTTTTTTAAACGGTGAAATCTTTTTAGTTTTTTTACTTGTTGCTTTATTTTATTTGAACTTCTTAATTTTATTTTGTATTTAACAAGAAATTATGTGTTTTTATATACTTTGAACTTCTCTGTTATGTTAATTTGAACTTCTTAGTGTTATTCTTAGAAAAAATGTTTTCAAAAAGCATCAAACAATTTTTGTAAATTGAACTTCATACTTTTTATTTTTCCTTAAAAGGAAGAATTTGAGTTTTTTGTATACATCAAACTAGTCCTTTATTTTAATTTGAATCTCTTCATTATTATTCTTTAGTAACAAGGAAAATCTGAGTTTTTTTTGTAAGTATCAAACTTCTCTATTTTTGTAATTTGGACTTCTTTGTTTATTCCTTTTAGCAACAGAAGTTATCTTAGTTTTGTAAGAAATATTGGACCGTCAGTTATTTAAATTTAAACTTGTAGAGTTTTTTTAATTTTTAGACATGATGAAAGTCCTTTTTTATGATTGTTGAACTTCTCTATTTTTAAAAATCAAACTTCTTGTTTTTTTTTATTTTTAGAAACAGTGAAATATCCGCTTCTAAGTGATATTTTTTTAATTTGCTATGTTATTTTTGTTTGACCTTCCTATGATCTTCCTATCAGCGGATTTGGATTTTCTGACTTTTATATATCGAACTGCTGCGTTTTCTTATTTTGAACTTCTTGTTTCCATTTTTCAATAACGAGGAAATCTGAATTTTGTGTAATCATCGAACTGGTCCTCTTTTTTAATTTGGACTTCTAGTTTTTAATAATCATCGACCAACTCCATTTTTTAAATTTGAACTTCTTGTTTTCCTAACCTTTTTTATGTAGATTTATTCATTGATGGGTTCGATTTTTTCGAACCTCCCGAATTCCGTTTATTATATGCATGAGCTTTTCCTGGAAGACAATACTTGAAACATTCTTTTAATTATCAATTATGTTTACGTGTGAGCTCTGCCATTTTTACTCCTCAGAGAAGACTATATAAGCATCACGAATTAAAGAACATGTACTTTTCAGTACATCTCTTTCAGAAATCCACCTTTTTTTGTCTATGCGAACTTCAATTTCTTTTAGTATATGAACCTCATTGGGAATTTACATTTTATTTCTGCACATTATTTTTCGTACACAATTTTTATCGTGTTACATATTTTGAACTTCTTCATTTCTTATATTTGAACTTCTTCCTCTTTCTCCTATATACACCAAAAGAAAATAAAAACACCCATTATTTGACAAAAACACACAGAACGCACACGCGCGCACGCACACAGTTCTTGTAAGTATAACGTCAAACGGGTAGATGCCATGAACTCATACACAAGAACAAAGAAAATCGGAGATCTCTACAATGGTCACACGTAAAGAGAAAGGATGAGATCTGCCGCCAGAATTTTGTTGTTTGCTGATAGCAAATCAGAGCGGGGTCACACATAAAATGAAAAAAATAAATAGAACAGTCAAGGAGGATTGTACTGATTATAGCATCTGCAAAAAAAAGAATCCTCGAACTTCCGGGGGAGATGTACGAGAACGACGATGATAAGGCCACACAGGCCAAGAACAGAGGAACCAGAGGGAGGGGGAGACGTGCCGCACCGGTGGCTGGCGACGGTGGGGGTTGAGGTGCTTTTCGTGAGCCAAGCAGCGGGGAAGAAGCATGGGTCGTGGGGGCGCGTCACTGGCGGCAGGTGGCTGTGGAGGGAAGAAGGTCGTTGTGGCAGTTGGAGGAAGGTCGCGCGGGGGCAGGTTCCCGGCGACGGGAGTTGGGTTGGTGACGATTGCGGCGACGCGATCCAAATCGTGGGACGGTGGAGGCGGCCCGATCTGGGGCCAGGGACGATGGTGGTGGCGCGATCTGCGTCGAAGGACGGTTGTCGGTGTCAAAACCGGCAGACCTCGGCGTAGGGGGTCCCGAGCTATGGATCTAGGATCGATGGGGAACAAGGGACGACGAACACAGTGTTTACCCAGGTTCGGGCCCTCTCGAAGAGGTAATACCCTACGTCCTGCTTGATTGTATTGGATGTATGATGTGGTTTACAGAGTAGATCTACCTCGAGATCAGCATGAGCTAAACCCTAAGGAGATGAGGTGATGAATGTAGCTCTAGCCCTAAAGACTAAAAACCCCTAGTTTATATAGACACCAGTAGGGTTAGGGTTACCGAAGATAGATTACAATAAGGGATTAAAAAGGTCTTCCGCCTTCTTGACTTGGAGGGCACACCACGGCTTCATATATCTCCTGTCATTATACGGCTCCACCAGTCCGGCCCATGTACAATGGGTCGTCGCCCCGAGGACCCCTTAGTCCATAACTCCCTCAGTAGCCCTCGAACTTGCCTCCAACGCCGGGGATTGTCCTCTGGAATCTTCAGATCAGCGGCTTGCGAGACGAGTTCCTCTATTCAACTTGGAGCTGTGTTACTTTCGTCGAACCCTATTCGGAACCTGGACTAGTACGTTTCAAGCCCGAATAGGTCAGGACCCTGGGCTCCGAAGACATCTCGAGATCAAGGTGGGACCATCAGAGTTTTAATGCCATTCCTCAGGGCGAGAGCGTCGTGCACATTTTCAGAAGGCGTGAGGCCCAATGCCGACTTTCCACAAGCCCATCCTTCCAGCTTCAAGGCGAGACGCCTATTTATAGATCCAAAGGTGCGAGGGACAACTTATTTCCCCTTTCTCACAAGGAATAGCACCAAAGAAATTCCCCAGCACCATGGCTTATCTCCCGGGTTCATCCTCACGCCCACATGGTCCACTTCCAGGCGATTGGTCGAGCTATTCAATTTCGCACCTTCATCTGTGGTGCTTGCAGATGCAGTGTTTCCTCCGTCCAGCAGATTTGGTTCCTGTCCGCGCCGGTCTCATCTCAGTCGGTGGATGCGCCCTCGCCGAGAACTCCCCCACTCCAAGTAAGGAGGAGAGGGTATGTCTCGTGCCCTTCCCGCTAAGAGGTTTGGGTTTCCCTATTCATCCCTTTTTGAGGGGTTTGTTAGAGTTCTATGGGATCCAGCTCCACAACCTCACCCCAGGGTCCATATTGCACATCTCCGGCTTCGTAGCCCTGTGCGAGATATTTCTGAGTTGTGAGGCCCACTTTGACTTGTGAAGGAAGTATTTCTGTCTTGTCCCTCGCCTCCGGGAGGGATCCATATTCGAGGTGGGCGGCGCCGAAGTATGGCGGATAGCCGGGACAGGGTACCCAATGGGGACCCCACAGAAAGATCCCGAAGGATGGACTTCGGAGTGGTTTTACATCGAGGACGTTCCCCTCACCGATCCAATTCGGCAAGGGTTGCCCAAATACTCAAACGACCCGCCTATAAAGCGGTTCAACTGGCGGCCTAGGGGCCTTCCCAACAGGACAGTGAAGAGGTGCGTGCACTGGCGGCCAAGATCAGGCTGCTTACTAGCAGTAAACTGACCATGGTTGAGGTAATGGCCATCGCCATTACCCGATGCGTACAACCCCTACAGCAGCGGGGTCATCCTTTATGGTGCTATAACGGGACCAACGATGTAACCCGTTATCAACGACAAGGGCCAGACAACAAGGCGGCTCTGGCCAAAATATTGGCCGATCTCTTCAAGGGAGAGGAGACAGAGTTCGCTCGCATGAGTATTCGGGAGGGCTTCTCCAGATACAATCCGGCCAACTGGGTAAGCCACGATCCATTGTCTTGAGCTCACGGATTACACCCGAACACTAACTGGTTGTATTTGAACAGGGCTGGAGGCGTCAAGTTGCGTCCATTAATTGCCCTTCTCCTCAACCGGAGAATCATTCTCGTGATGACGATCCGGGGTATCATGACGACCCAGAGACGTCGATCGATTTCGAAGACGGGGTGTTCTATGAGGAGAGCCTTGACGGCGTCAAAGTTGCTGTGATAGCCGATCACCCTGGGGCTCTTCCCTCTTCCACAGTAAGTGAAAAGAAGACCCTTACATGAACAGGGCGCTCATCTCGCGCTATTCCCCACGTGCTAACTTCTTCTCCCAAGGGTCGCCACACTACGCGTAAGACCGTCTTGGGAGGAGCGCGGACCATGCCAACTTCGGCCCCTAATGGGAGATCAAAGTGGAAAGCCTCTGCCAAAGCAGAAGCACCTACCCCCTCGGTCCAGCGGTAACGTATTTCGGAATTCCAGCGAGGGTCAATTTTAGCACTCTTTTACTAAAACTTGCTCAATTTTGCAGAAGGCGTATGCCACTGCACCAATTTGAAGATTCCCTGGGTGCACCGAATCACAGCTCCGGTCCCAAGTCTTCGGCACAAGCCAGAGCCTCCCCCAAACACACGGTGGCCGGCGCGCCTCCGGCGGACTCCGGCGATGTTTCAGTCACCAACTCCCAAGTCGAAAGCGTAATGAATCATCGCCGCCGGAGGGAGACGTTACGCCATACTACCTTTGCCGAACAGGAATTTAGTGCTTTTAATTCGGTGGATGCGTACCTTGGAGCGGCCCGGACAGGTCTTGAAGGGATCGCCGGTCTTTATGCCGCCAAGGTGCAGGTATATAGCTTGAAAGCAGATCATGTTCCCTAACCACCTAGCCCCCAAGCCTTAATTTGGGAGGGATGGCCGAGTTAAGGGTATCTAATGATATTATTTTTGTAGGCCGCAAGAGAGCAGAACGAAAAGCTGTCCGAGGACCTTAGAGTGAGTCGGACACAGTTGGTCGAAACCAAGGCCGAACTGGATGCGGCTCGAAAAGCCAACAGCGAGTTATCCAGTAGGTAAAAAAGACTTGTTTCGTAGGTATACGTTGTATTTTATGTATTAACACTGTATTCTCCGTATAGCCACGGGAGCTGCAAGTGAGCTGTGGAGGGAGCTAGAGGCTGGCAAACGGGTGCTGACGCGAAGTCAGGAAGAGAAAAATGAGCTCAAGGAAGAGAATCGGCAGAAAGCCGAGGAAATTGAAAACTTGAGAACTCAGCTGGCGCAAGCCTTGGAAGAAAACCAGAAGCTAAAAGGTGGCATATTCGGTAAGTACTACTCTGACCGGTATGTTGTTCCAGTGGCATTGGCGTTGTAATGATGATATGCCGCATCTGCTTGTTAGGTCTCCTGACTGGGCGGCCCGAGGAAGAAGTCAGCGCCTATGATGGGAATCTTTTAAAGGAGCTGTCGAAGACCTATGAGAGGGCCCGAAAGGCCATGAAGAGTATGGCAAAGGCGTTATGGCCGTCGGAGGTGCCGCCAGAGAGCATGGCCGAACTGGCCAGTCGCTTTAAAGGAGCTCGGCGAAGGTTTGAATTGTGGAAGATCTCTTCTTGCCTAGAAGGGGCGCGCGAGGCATGGGCTATGGTAAAGGCCCGTTTCACCAAGCTGGACCCGGAGCATATGGCTCGGGTTGGTCTAGTGGGTCCTGACGGCCAGGAGATACCTCTAAGCTTGGTGTATGATGATGTGATGCCCACCGCTCGTCATTCTCAGAAGGATTGCGCTTTAGAGCAATTGATAGACAATATAGATCAAGAGTAGTTGTGTCAATTCTATGTATCTATGTACTGTACATTGACCGAGCTCAATCCGCGGTCTTATTTTAAAAGAAATGTTGTCTTAACTGGCCATCGGCTTCCACCTTCCCGATCAGTGATCGGGAAGTGTTCCGTACTACGTGCCGAGGGAAACAAGGCAGTACTTCGGGAACCAGGCAATCCGGCCATTTGGCTCGAACGGACGAAACATGTGCGGAGAGTTATGTTATATTTCTGTTTGACGTAAGAAACATCTTCCGATGAAAATAGTTCCTCCAAAGGTTCCTTTCTTCGAGTTAGTTTATAGTCCGGATGCGTGAAATCAACGGAGACCAATGGCTGCGAGAAAACCCTGGTGATAAGCGCGAGGCTATATTCACTTCTCTTAGGCTGACTTATTGTATTCTGTAAGAACGCTAGCTTTCGGCTTCACCCGTCTGAGGTACGGTCCCGGATGACCCGGTCGTAACAATCGCAGAGGTGCTCCCTTTACTCCCTAGCTGAACAATCGGGAACGTAGGGGTAAACACACGAGCCAGGCAACCCAGCTTGGCAAAGATCTTAAGTCAAACAAGTGCATGTGTTGGCTTAACATGTGTGAGAAGGGTACAATTAGTACGAATGCAATTTATACATTTATTCAGCTCTTGTGAGTGAGCCCCCATGCGAAGCAGGGTGTTACATTCAATGATGTATGTAATATGAGCTTGGTATGGTTCGGTTTAGCCGAACTAGCACCATGTCGAAAAACAGAGAAAAAAGAAAATAAAAGAAGGAAAAAGGTGGAGATGTATGTCAAGCTCAGGCGTAAAAACGCCACAGCCGGGCTGCGTTCCACGGGTTCAGCTCGAGGCAGTCGTCGGACGGGCGGCGAAGATGATATGCTCCTCCAATGAGTACTTCATCGATGATGTACCGTCCCTCCCATTTAGGTGATAGTTTATTCTTCTGTTTCTCGGGGAGTCGGAGGACGAGGTCTCCCACGTTATATGTCTTCGCCCGGACTTCATGGTTGTGGTAATGCCATGCTTGTTGTTGATAGAACATGGACCGAGCTCGAGCTATGTCCCGCTCTTCTTCCAGAGCATCCAGATCATCCTGCCGATCGAGCTTGGCTTCCTTTTCTTCGTACATGCGCACTCTAGGCGCGTCATGGATAAGGTCGCATGGGAGAACTGCTTCCGCACCGTACACCGTAAAAAATGGTGTGTATCCGGTTGACCGATTAGGAGTAGTGCGTAGCCCCCATAGTACAGAATCGAGTTCTTCGACCCAATGGCAGTCTGATTGTTCAAGGGATCGAACTAGGCGGGGCTTAATGCCGCTCATAATGAGTCCATTGGCTCATTCGACCTGTCCGTTGGTCTGTGGGTGGTACACCGAGGCGTAATCGAGCTTAATGCCCATTTTACCGCACCAGTCTTTAACTTCTTGGGCGGTGAAGTTGGTACCATTATCGGTAATTATGCTATGGGGGACACCATAATGGTGTACGACATTGGATAAAAAGTCGACGACTGGTCCGGATTCTACCGAAGTGACGGGTCTTGCCTCGATCCACTTGGTGAATTTGTCGACCATGACCAATAGGTACTTCTTTTTGTTTGTCCCCCCTTTAAGTGGCCCGACCATGTGGAGACGCCAGACCGCAAAAGGCCATGTGATCGGTATCGTCCGAAGAGCTGTGGGGGGCATGTGGCTTTGATTTGCGAACAGCTGGCATGCGACGCAATGTTGGACTAATGTCCGGGCGTCTTCACGGGCGGTAGGCCAGAAAAAGCCTGCTCGGAAAGCCTTGCTGACCAAAGCCCGAGCTGCCGCGTGGTGTCCGCCCATGCCCGCGTGTATTTCGGCCAAGAGCTGCTGCCCCTTTTCTTCGGAGATGCACCTTTGTAAAACTCCTGTGGTACTCTTCTCATAGAGTTCACCCTCATGGACCTTGTATGCTTTAGAGTGCCGAACTATGCGTCGTGCTTTGGCTTGATCCTCCGGAAGCTGATGTTGTGTGAGGTAGGCTAGCATGGGTTCTGTCCAGGGTGGGATTACGGCCATGACTCCGTGTGCGGAAGGTGTTTCCTCGAGTGCGGAGCCGCCGATGACGTGATCGTCTTGTTCATTTGCGGGCGAGGTGTTGTGAGCGGGCTCATTGGATAGTGCACTGGTGATGTCCTCCTACCACACCACGGAGGGCTTAAAGAGCCACTCGAGGAAGGTGTTTTTGGGAACCAGGTTGCGCTTGGCACCCATGCGGGCAAGGACGTCGGCTGCTTGATTGCTGTCTCTAGCGACATTGTGAAATTCTAGGCCCTCGAATCGAGCTGATATCCGGAGGACAGCGTTTCTATACGCCGCCATCTTGGGGTCTTTGGCGTCAGATTTGCCGTTGACTTGAGAGATCGCCAGGTTTGAATCTCCCCTTAGCTCCAGGCGCTGCACGCCCATTGACATGGCCATACGAAGAACATGTAGTATTGCTTCGTACTCGGCTGCGTTGTTGGAGTCTGTGTACATTATTTGGAGGACATACCGAATAGTGTCGCCTGTGGGGGAGATTAGGATGACCCCAGCCCCCAGTCCGGCTAACATCTTTGAGCCATCGAAATACATTGTCCAGTGCGAGTATGTGGAGTACTCCCGGGGTAGTTCGGCCTCGGTCCATTCGGCTATGAAATCGGCCAGCACCTGAGATTTAATGGCTCGGCGTGGCTTGTATCTTATCTCAAAGGGGAGGAGCTCGATGGCCCATTTGGCGATGCGGCCCGTGGCATCCCTGTTATTGATTATGTCATTCAAGGGAACCTCCGATGCCACTGTGACCGAACATTCTTGAAAGTAGTGTTGTAGCTTTCGAGATGCCATGAAAACCATGTAGGCTATCTTTTGATAGTGCGGGTATCGTGATTTACATGGCGTAAGCACCTCGGACACATAGTAGACCGGCTTCTGGACTTGGAACTTGTGGCCCTCGGACTCCCGCTCCATGACGAGCACCGCGCTGACCACCTGATTGGTGGCTGAAATGTATAGTAGCATGGGTTCGCCGACGCCGGGTGCGGCCATGATAGGGGTGCCGGCGAGGAGTGTTTTAATCTCCTCGAGTGCCATGGTTGCTTCATCTGTCCACTGGAAGTTCTTGGTCTTTTTGAGCAGTTTGTGGAGTGGTAATGCCTTTTCTCGGAGGCAAGACATGAAGCGGCTCAAGGCGGCCACGCATACCGCTAGCTTCTGGACATGCTTGATCTTTGTTGGTATTGCGAGCTGAGACAGCGCTTTAATTTTGGCCGGATTGGCTTCGATTCCTCTATGGAAAACAATGAATCAGAGTAGCTTTCCAGCAGGGACCCCGAAGACGCATTTCTCCAGGTTGAGCCGTATGTCGTAGGGCCGCAGGTTATCGAAGGTTTGGCGTAGGTCGTCTATCAGTTGGTCGATATGTTTGGTTTTCACAACCATGTCATCCACGTATGCCTCGACTGTTCTGTCAATTTGGTTTTCGAGGCATGTTTGAATCATGCGCTGGTATGTGGCTCCTGCATTTTTTAGCCCGAACGGCATGGTGTTGAAGCAGAAAGGCCCGTAAGGGGTGATGAATGTGGTTGCTGCCTGATCGGACTCCTTCATCTTAATCTGATGGTATCCGGAGTATGCGTCAAGGAAGCAAAACGAGTCGTGTCCGGCGGTGGCGTCGATGATCTAGTCTATCCTTGGCAGGGGGAATGGATCCTTAGGGCAGGCCTTGTTGAGGTCTTTAAAGTCGACACATAGCCGCCAGGACTTATCCTTCTTGGGTACCATAACCAGATTTGCTAACCACTCGGGGTGCTTGATCTCGCGGATGAATCCGGCCTCTAGCAGTTTTGCAAGTTCTTCGCCCATGGCCTGCCATTTGGGTTTGGAAAATCGGCGCAGGGTTTGTTTCACTGGCTTGAAGCCTTTTAAAATGTTGAGGTTGTGCTCTGCTAGCCTGCATGGGATTCCTGGCATATCTGATGGGTGCCAGGCGAATATTTCCCAGTTTTCACGCAAGAATGTCCTTAGCACCTCGTCAACGGCGGGGTCCAGCTGTGCTCCTATGGATGCCGTTTTGTTGGGATCTATTGGGTGCACTTGAAATTTTACTATTTCATCTGCTGGCTTGAATGATGTGGGTTTTTGCCTTTTACTGAGAACCACATCATCCCTGTCGACTGTAGTGCGTAGTGCTGTCAACTCTTCTGCCATGAGGGCTTTGGATAGTGCCTCTAGGGCGAGGGATGCCGTCTTGTTTTCGGCTCGCAAGGCTTTGCTCGGGTCGCTTTTAAGCGAGATTACCCCGTTGGGCCCTGGCATCTTGAGTTTCATATACCCGTAATGTGGTATGGCCTGAAATCTTGAGAATGCCTCACGTCCTAGAAGGGCGTGGTATCCGCTACGGAAGGGCACAACATGAAATAATAAAGGTTTGGATCTATAGTTATCGGGTGTGCCGAACACAATGTCCAGGGTTACGCGTCCCGAGCAGTGTGCCTCCCTACCGGGTATTATACCTCGGAATGTGGTATGACTGCATTCAATGCGAGACCTGTTGAACTGCATCTTGTCTAGAGTATCTTCATAAATGAGGTTGAGGCCGCTGCCTCCGTCCATCAGCACTTTAGTCAGCCGGAAACCATCGACAATGGGGTCGAGGACCAGTGCGGCCGGTGCGTGGTTGTTACGGGGGTTTGGCTCGTCCTTCTCGTTGAAGGTGATAGGCGTGGTTGCCCATGGCTGTGCGGCCATCACTTGATAAATTTGTTTGAGCTCTCAAAGAGCCTTTTTCCTTTTATTGTTTGAAGCGAACATCTCGTATACCGTAAGGACATTGTGGTCCTGTGGTGAAGCCGAGGACTGCTTATCTGGGGGTGTAAGGCCCAAGATTGGCTTGTCATATTTGGCCACTTGTCTGACCACCCAACAGGCTCAAAGTCTGTGGGTTGGGTTTGCGTCTAGCAAGACTGAGTGTATTGGGCATGGTTTATCAAGCAACTCATCTAACACCGATCTAGGCCTAGTTTTCTTTTTGTTAGGTTCACGATCCGGCGACCGATTTGTGTAAGCTCGTTTAAAGTGAGGGCTTCCGTGATGCGCGGCGGGCGGTGGCCCCATGTTCATCTGTTGCACCCTCCACGTGTTCTCCATGGCTCAATATTTGCGTACCATGTCTGATAGTTCGGTGAAGCTTTGAATTTGGCGACGCACAAGGGCGTTTGAGAGGCCCTCATCCCTGCAGTTAAACTGGAAGGCTTTAATTATTTCTTTGTCACAGCAAGGTGCCATCCTGTTCTTCACCAGGCGAAATCTAGCCCAAAAATGATGGACTATCTCATTTGGCAGTTGTTTGACATACATGAGGTCCTATATGTCTGGGTTTCCCGAATTCGGAGAGTATTCCGTGTGGTGGGTGGGTGGGAAAATTTCTAGAATTCCCTCCTGCAGCGGACCCGGATTATCCTTGATGGGTGGTTGAGTCATGTCCGGTTCTGATCGTGCAGGGCTCGAATCCGGACTAGTGTGCGGCTGGATCGGCTCGAGGCCGGATCTAGCGTTGGGGCTCGAGTTCGGACGTACATCTGAGCTGGTGTCTGACTTCGAGCTGGAGATTCGATTGTACACCGTTCTTAGCTTGCCAGGCTGTAGTCCCTCCAGGGCCTCCTCGACCGTGGTGACGAGGTGCGTGATCGGAGGGGCATTGATTTCTCGATCGTCGGGTTTAAGCCCGATCGTAGGCCATGGGCCTGATGACAGAGATTCCCATTGCATGGAAAAGACTCGCCAAGTGGTCCGCCGGCTGGGCACATGGGGGTGCCGGGCACTTCGGCGATTCGGTGGGAGATCTTGTGGGCGGTCTGTCGAAGTCAGGCTTCAGGGCCGGACTCTGAGAGATACCGGATTTTTGTGAGTCTGCTGGTCCTGGGGTCGAGGCCCTTGAACTAATGAACCCTTCAACGAGGGTGAAGCCTTTGATCTGGTCGAGGTGACTAGTGGGATCGGCGCACACTAACATGCCATCGAAGACGAGGAGGTGACCGGGGGCGGGGAAGCCCTCGACGCGGGCGTGGTCTCCAACGACCGGTTGAGCCATCGATTCCTCTGGCGATCCCACAATGGAACTCTCAATGAAAGCACCAATGTCGGTGTCAAAACCGGCAGACCTCGGGGTAGGGGGTCCCGAGCTGTGGATCCAGGATCGATGGGGAACAAGGGACGACGAACACAGTGTTTACCCAGGTTCGAGCCCTCTCGAAGAGGTAATACCCTACGTCCTGCTTGATTGTATTGGATGTATGATGTGGTTTAGAGAGTAGATCTACCTTGTGATCAGCATGAGCTAAACCCTAAGGAGATGAGGTGATGAATGTAGCTCTAGCCCTAAAGACTAAAAAACCCTGGTTCATATAGACACAGTAGGGTTAGGGTTACCGAAGATAGATTAAAGAGGTCTTTGATACGTCTTCGTTGTATCTACTTTTCCAAACTCTTTTGCCCTTGTTTTGGACTCTAATTTGCATGATTTGAATGAAACTAACCCGGACTGATGCTGTTTTCAGTAGAATTGCCATGGTGTTGTTTTTGTGCAGAAATAAAAGTTCTCGGAATGACCTGAAACTTCACGGAGATCAGTTTTGGAATAAATAAAAAATATTGGCGAAAGAATCAACCAAAGGGGGCCCACACCCTGTCCACAAGGGTGGGGGCCGCGCCCACCCCCCTGGGGCGCGCCCTCTGTCCTTGTGGGCCCCCTGGACCTCCACCGACCTCAACTCCAACTCCATATATTCATGTTCGGGGAGAAAAAAATAGGAGAGAAGGATTCATCGCATTTTACGATACGGAGCCGCCGCCACCTCCTGTTCTTCCCCAGGAGACCAGATCTGGAGTCCGTTCGGGGCTCCGGAGAGGGAAATCGTCGCCGTCATCATCATCATTCATCCTCCATCACCAATTTCATGAGGCTCACCATCGTGCGTGAGTAATCCCATCGTAGGCTTGCTGGACGGTGATGGGTTGGATGAGATTTACCATGTAATCGAGTTAGTTTTGTTAGGGTTTGATCCCTAGTATCCACTATGTTCTAAGATTGATGTTGCTATGACTTTGCTATGCTTAATGCTTGTCACTAGGGCCCGAGTGCCATGATTTCAGATCTGAACCCTTTATGTTTCCATGAATATATTTGTGTTCTTGATCCTATCTTGCAAGTTATAGTCACCTACTACGTGTTATGATCCGGCAAGCCCGGAGTGACAATAGTCGGGACACTTCCCGGTGATGACCGTAGTTTGAGGAGTTCATGTATTCACTAAATGCTAATGCTTTGGTCCGGTTCTCTATTAAAAGGAGGCCTTAGTATCCCTTAGTTTCCAATAGGACCCCGCTGCCACGGGCGGGTAGGACAAAATATGTCATGCAAGTTCTTTTCCATAAGCACGCATGACTATATTCGGAATACATGCCTACATTATATTGATGAATTGGAGCTAGTTCTGTGTCACCCTATGTTATAACTGTTGCATGATGAATGCCATCCGACATAATTATCCATCATTGATCCATTGCCTACGAGCTTTTCACATATTGATCTTTGCTAAGTTACTTTTCTGTTGCCACTGTTACGATTGCTACAAAATTGCTACTGTTACTTTTGCCACCGTTACCGTTACTTCCATACTACTTTGCTACTAAATACTTTGCTGCAGATATTAAGTCTTTCAGGTGTGGTTGAATTGACAACTCAGATGCTAATACTTGAGAATATTCTTTGGCTCCCCTTGTGTCGAATCAATAAATTTGGGTTGAATACTCTACCCTCGAAAACTGTTGCGATCCCCTATACTTGTGGGTTATCAAGACCTTTTTCTGGCGCTGTTGCCGGGGAGCATAGCTCTATTCTCTGAGTCACTTGGGATTTATATTTCTTGATCACTATGAGGAATTTGTAAGATAGTAGAACCAAGATTTTTTCCTCTACTACGAGGGGAGGTAAGGAACTGTCATCTAGCTCTGCACTTGATTCACCTTCTGTTTTGAGTAAGCTTGCGACACCTACACCTGCTAGTAATTCTGATATGTCACAAGTAATTGATGATGCCACTTCTGCTATGCATGATGCTAATGATGATACTACTGCTTTGCTTGATAATACTGTGCCACTAGGTGAATTTCTTGATGAACAACTTGCTAGGGTTAGAGAAAATGAAATTGCTGAAACTGCTGATATTATTGAAACTGAAGATTATGATTCTCCCCCTAGATATGAATTGCCTATTGTACCTAAGGGTTATATTATGGATGAAGAAACTGCTAGAGACTTTCTTGCTTGCAATGATAGAGAAGATCTTAAGAAACTGGTAGCTAAGCTGAAAGAAAAATCCTTGAATGCTAGAATGAAATATGATCCCAATTTTGCTACTTCACCTATCTTTGTTACTGATAAGGATTATGAATTCTCTGTCGATCCTGAGTTAATTACTTTGGTTGAATCTGATCCCTTCTATGGTTATGAATCTAAAACAGTTGTGGCACATCTTACTAAACTGAATGATATAGCCACCCTATTTGCTCATGAGGAAAAAATTCGCTACTATTATATTCTTAAATTGTTTCCTTTCTCATTAAAGGGTGATGCTAAGTTATGGTTTAATTCTCTTGCTCCTGGTTGTGTGCGTAGTCCCCAGGATATGATTTATTACTTCTCTCAAAAATATTTCCCTGCTCATAAGAAACAAGCTGCCTTATAGGAAATATTTAACTTTGTGCAATCTGAAGAAGAGAGTCTCCCACAAGCTTGGGGGAGGCTTCTCCAATTACTTAATGCTTTGCCTGATCATCCTCTCAAGAAAAATGAAATACTTGATATCTTTTATAATGGACTAACCGATGCTTCTAGGGACCACCTAGATAGTTGTGCTGGTTGTATTTTCAGGGAACAAACTATTGAGCAAGATGAATTGCTATTGAATAATATATTGTTTAATGATAATGATTGGATACTTCCTGAACCAACTCCTAAGCCAACTCCAAAGAAAAGAGGTATTCTATTTCTCAGTCCTGAAGATATGCAAGAGGCAAAGAAATCTATGAAAGAAAAAGGTATTAAAGCTGAAGATGTTAAGAATTTACCGCCTATTGAAGAAATACATAGTCTTGATAACCCGACACAGGTAGTAGAGGTAAACTCTCTCCGTAGATTTGATGAAGGTGATATTCCTCATAATAAGTCTGCTAGTCAATGCTTGGATGAGTTTGATAATTTTATTGTTAAACAAGAAAATTTCAATGCTTATGTTAGTAGACAATTGAAACGTAATGCTTACATGCTTGACCACTTGGGTAATTATATGAGTAGAACTGTTAATGATCTTAAGCTTATTAGTAAAGATGCTTCCATGGTAACAACTCAAGTAGAACAAGTACTTAAAGCACAGGATGATTTGCTTAATGAGTTGAATAATAAGAACAATGATAATGCTGTTAGGGTTATGACTAGAGGTGGTAAAATGACACAGGAACCTTTGTATCCTGAGGGCCATCCTAAGAGAGTTGAGCAAGATTCTCAGAGAATTAATACTGATGCATCTAGTCCTAGTAATAAAAAGAAAAAGAAAACTAATAGGACTTTGCATACTTCTAGTGAACCTGTCATAGACACACCTGAGAATCCAAATGATATTTCTATTTCTGATGCTGAGACACAATCTGGTGATGAACATGAACCTAGTGATAATGTTAATGATGATGTTCATGTTGATGCTCAACCTAGTAATGATAATGATGTAGAGATTAAACCTGCTGTTGATCTTGATAACCCACAATCAAAGAATCAACGTTATGATAAGAGAGACTTTGTTGCTAGAAAACATGGTATAGAAAGAGAACCATGGGTTCAGAAACCCATGCCCTTTCCTCCTAAGCCATCCAAGAAAAAGGATGATGAGGATTTTGAGCGCTTTGCTGAAATGATTAGACCTATCTTTTTGCGTATGCATTTAACTGATATGCTTAAAATGCCTCCTTATGCTAAGTATATGAAAGATATTGTTACAAATAAAAGAAAGATATCGGAGGCTAAAATTTCCACCATGCTTGCTAATTACACTTTTAAGGGTGGAATACCAAAGAAACTTGGGGATCCAGGAGTACCAACTATACCATGCTCCATTAAAAGAAACTATGTTAAAACTGCTTTATGTGATCTTGGAGCCGGTGTTAGTGTTATGCCTTTCTCTTTATATCATTGACTTGAATTGAATAAGTTGACACCTATTGAAATCTCTTTGCAAATGGCTGATAAATCAACTGCTATACCCATCGGTATTTGTGAGGATGTGCCTGTTGTGGTTGCAAATGTTACTATCTTAACGGACTTTGTTATTCTTGATATTCCCGAGGACGACAGTATGTCGATCATCCTTGGTAGAGCCTTTTTGAATACTGCATGGGCTGTTATTGATTGCAACAAAGGCAATGTCACTTTTCATGTTAATGGTAATGAGCATACGGTACACTTTCCGAAGAAACAACCTCAAGTTCATAGTATCAACTTTATTGGAAAAACTTCAACTATTACTATTGGAGGTTTTGAATTCCCTCTTCCTACTGTCAAAAAGAAATATGATATTCTTATTGTTGGGGACATGCATATCCCCGTTGAGGTAACCTAGTGTTATTCGAAAATTCTCCGGTTTCATGTCATTTGGAAGAAGTTTGTTAATAAGACTTGATCAACCTTGTTAATGGATTCCTTTTGATGGGCATGAGATGGATGAATTTAGAAGGCACAACTTTCTATACCTACTTTTTACTTTCTGTTATTTAGAATGAATAAAGCAAAAATAGTATTTTCTTTCTGTTTTCTGCATTATCCGTGAAATAAAAAATGACCCGAAAATAAAAGTTCTCCAAATGCCCTGAAAATTTAGTATGATTTTTTATAGAAAATTTGAGAATTTCTGTCACAGAGAACACACCAGGGGGACCCACCACCTGTCCACAAGGACGGAGGGCGTGCCCTACCCCCTGGGCGCGCCCCCCAGTCTTGTGGGTCCCACGTGGCCCCCCTTCAATTATTCCAGCACCCATCCACTTCGTCTTCCTCCAGAAAAAATCATCCTAGTGCTCAAACCCGTGTTCTAGCTCATCTTGCTGTCATTTTCGATCTCCTTGTGTAAAGCTCCATTTGCAAAACTGTTTTGAGGAATTGTTCTTCGGTATGTGACTCCTCCAATGGTCCAATTAGTTTTTGTTCTAGTGCTTTATTTATTGCAAATTTTTGCTGCTGTGGTGACCCTGTTCTTGAGCTTGCATGTCAAATTTATATGGTCCAAAGTAGTTTTGATGCATGATATAGCCTCTAGGCACTTGTAGGAGTAGTTGCTATCAGTTTTGTTGAGTTTGGTTCACTTTTATTTTGAGTCACTAAAAATTTCAGAAAATTTTCAGAGGAAGAAAAATGTCTAGGAGAATGTACCAAGGTGGTTCCTCGAGGAAGCAAGCACCGAGGCTCGCGATACGTGAGCCGGACCTTGAACTACCAAGGGAAGCTCAAGTGCGGCCTTGTGAATGGCCGTCGGATGAATTCATGGTTCATGCAGGTTTCAAGGATGAGTTTTATGCGTATGTACGGAATGCTGATCTTGAGGACTTCATGTAGTGTCGATAATACTATTACCTCACCGATTCCTTTGTGCGGAGGTTTGAATTTTCATCTAAGCACAATACTCATACTGTCTTGTTTGACCTCTATGATAAATCTTATACCATGGACTTAGAAAATTTTAGTGATGCATGCAAACTTCCACAGTGGGGTCTTCTTAGTGAGCCTCACAAATCTGAATACAATGATTTCCTTGCTAGCATCATTGTGGGAGAAACTAGAAATATCACACAAGCTACCATAGGGAGCATTCACTTTCCTGCCATACATTATTTTCCTCTCTTTATAGGTAGATGCATTAATGGTAAGCATGAGCATTGCCACCTTTGCGTTCCAGATCTTAGTGTCCTCAAGTGTGCGGTGTTAGGTGATAAGCGTTATAAGTTGGGGCTATTATTGCGAGGAGGTTACATCATAATGCTAAAGAGGGAGATTTATTTGGTGGGATTTATGCAACTCGTTTAGCTAATTATCTTGGAGTACCCATAAGGGAGAATGACATGGAGTTGCCACCTGCTTTTCTTGATTATGATGCTTTTGTGCGTTATTAGTTTCTTGAGAGGAACGAACAGTCCTTCCAGTACCGGCTAATCTTTGACAGACGGCGTGCTGTTCATATTACCCTTCCTGCTCCTGCCTTCTTTAACTTTCAGGTAAATGGGAGATATTTTATAGCTAGAGAGGAGGCAAATGAGTATGAGAGAACAGCGGAGGCTGCTCGCCTCCAGGAGGCAGCTCGCCAAGCAGTAGCTGCCGCAGCACAATACGACCCCAACTACGATTTCGGATATCATTCGGGCCAGTGGTAGCCCTAGACCAACTTAGGCCAAAAGCCTAAGCTTGGGGGAGTACGTATTTCTCACCGACATTACATTCATGTTCACACACTCATTCTAGTTGTCGGTGTTCATACTTTTTCATTGTATTATCCATGTTAGTCTATTTCTTTTTCCAGCTTTCTTCTTGTGTGTTTGAAAACCTTTGAGAAAAACAAAAAAAATTAGTTGTAGCTTAGTTTACTTTCCATGCTTAGTTGTAGTATTAAAACCCAAAAAGATGTCTCGTTCTTCTTTTACTTGTTGGGAGCTTTCCCGTGTAGATAGTTTTTCTCGTTCTTTTTTTACTTTATTCAGAAAAACAAAAACTCCAAAAACATTTCAGTATGTTTCTTTGAAATTCTTTTCTTTTCTTTGGGGGTCGAGGAGAGAAGACCATGATGAAAATGCTGAGTGGCTCTCATATGTATTATTGTTGATCTAACGAAGAGCCCATATTACCTTGTCTTGTCCTTTGAATTAATGTTTGCAGATTCTAGCTTAGTCCAATGCACATTAACTATTATTATTATTCACATCGTTCGGTCATGCAAGTGAAAGGCAGTAATGATGAATTATGATGAAATGATTGAGATGAGGAAAAGCTGGTATGAACTCGACCTATCTTGTTTTTGTAAATATGATTAGTTCATCGTTCTTGATTCAGCCTATTATGAATGAAACATGTTTGCCATGACAATTAGATATTATAGTTACTCATGCCATGCTTAATTAGCTAGGGGGTTTATAATGGTTTACCTTGCGTGCCAACATGCTTTTAAAATGGTTGTGATGTAGTATGATAGGATGGTATCCTCCTTTGAATGATTCGAGTGGCTTGACTTGGCACATGTTCACGCATGTAGTTGAAACAAGATCAACATAGCCTCCACGATATTTATGTTCATGGTGATTTATATCCTACTCATGCTTGCATTCAATGTTGGTTAATCTCAATGCATGTTGCTTGCATTCAATGATGGTATCCTCCTTTTTGTCGATCTCTAGTTGGTCGCTCCCCAGTCTTTTTCCAGCCTTCACTTCTACTAAGCAGGAATACTGCTTGTGCATCCACTTCCATAAACCCAAAGTTATTCCATATGAGTCCACCATACCTTCCTATATGCGGTATTTACCTGCCGTTCCAAGTAAATTTGCATGTGCCAAACTCTAAACCTTCAAATGATACTCTGTTTTTTATGCCCGAATCGCTCATGTAGCAACTGGGGGCTGTCAGTATCTTCCATGCTAGGTGGGTTATTCTCGCTATGAGTGGACTCCGCTCATCATTCACGAGAAAATGGTTGGTAATCGGGATGCCCAGTCCCATGCTCAAATCAAATCAAAATAAATTAAAACAAAACTCCCCCAGGATTGTTGCTTGTATGGACAGTACCCGTTGTTTTGGACCAGCCGTGGAGTGTGCTTGTTAGTTGAGGGGGAGTAAAAAAACTTTACCATTCTGTTTGGGAACCGCCTATAATGTATGTAGCATGGAAGATACTGAGATCTCTTGGTTGTTATGTTGACAATGAAAGCATATCGCTCAAAATTATATTCATCTCTGTTTTAAAAACTTGAGCTCTGGCACCTATGCAAATCCCTGCTTCCCTCTGCGAAGGGCCTATCTATTTACTTTTATGTTGAGTCATCATTCTCTTATAAAAAGCACCAGTTAGAGAGCACCACTGTCATTTGTATTCTTTGCTATCAATTGATATTGAGTATGACTGTGACTGGATCTCTTTTACCATGAATTACAATGTCTAGTCAGTCCTTGATCTTCAGGGGTGCTCTGCATTTATGTTTTGCGGTCTCAGAAAGGGCTAGCGAGATACCATCTTGTTATATCATATCATGATTGTTTTGAAAAAATGTTGTCATCCGAGATTTATTATTATTGCTCGCTAGTTGATTATGCCATTGATATGAGTAAATGTGAGACCTAAATGTTATTGTGAATATGGTTAGTTCATAATCTTTGCTGAAAACCTGAATGCTAGCTATACATATTTGCAACAACAAGATCAAACAAAGTTTGTAAAAGTTTTTCTTTATCACTTTCAGTTTGTCAACTGAATTGCTTGAGGACAAGCAATGGGTTAAGCTTGGGGGAGTTGATATGTCTCCATCGTATCTACTTTTCCAAACTCTTTTGCCCTTGTTTTGGACTCTAATTTGCATGATTTGAATGGAACTAACCCGGGCTGACGCTGTTTTTAGCAGAACTGCCATGGTGTTATTTTTGTGCAGAAATAAAAGTTCTTGGAATGACCTGAAACTTCACGGAGATCAGTTTTGGAATAAATAAAAAATATTGGGAAAAGAATCAACCGAAGGGGGCCCACACCCTGTCCACAAGGGTGGGGGGGCGCGCCCTCTGTCCTTGTGGGCCCCCTGGACCTCCACTGACCTCAACTCCAACTCCATATATTCACGTTCGGGGAGAAAAAAATAGGAGTGAAGGATTCATCGTGTTTTACGATACGGAGCCGCCGCCACCTCCTGTTCTGCCTCAGGAGACCAGATCTGGAGTCCGTTCGGGGCTCCGGAGAGGGGAAATCGTCGCCGTCGTCATCATCAGCCATCCTCCATAACCAATTTCTTGATGCTCACCGCCATGCGTGAGTAATCCCATCGTAAGCTTGCTGGACGGTGATGGGTTGGATGAGATTTACCATGTAATCGAGTTAGTTTTGTTAGGGTTTGATCCCTAGTATCCACTATGTTCTAAGATTGATGTTGCTATGACTTTGCTATGCTTAATGCTTGTCACTAGGGCCCGAGTGTCATGATTTCAGATCTGACCCCTTTATGTTTCAATGAATATATTTGTGTTCTTGATCCTATCTTGCAAGTTATAGTCACCTACTACGTGTTATGATCCGGCAACCCCGGAGTGACAATAGTCGGGACACTACCCGGTGATGATCGTAGTTTGAGGAGTTCATGTATTCACTAAATGCTAATGCTTTGGTCCGGTTCTCTATTAAAAGGAGGCCTTAATATCCCTTAGTTTCCAATAGGACCCCGCTGCCACGAGAGGGTAGGACAAAAGATGTTATGCAAGTTCTTTTCCATAAGCACTGATGACTATATTCGAAATACATGCCTACATTATATTGATGAATTGGAGCTAGTTCTGTATCACCCTATGCTATAATTGTTGCATGATGAATGCCATCCGACATAATTATCCATCATTGATCCATTGCCTATGAGCTTTTCACATATTGATCTTTGCTAAGTTACTTTTCCGTTGCCACTGTTACGATTGCTACAAAATTGCTACTGTTACTTTTGCCACCATTACCGTTACTTCCATACTTTGCTACTAAATACTTTGCTGTAGATATTAAGTCTTTCAGTTGTGGTTGAATTGACAACTCAGCTGCTAATACTTGAGAATATTCTTTGGCTCCCCTTGTGTCGAATCAATAAATTTGGGTTGAATACTCTACCCTCGAAAACTGTTGCCTTCCCCTATACTTGTGGGTTATCAGTGTTCCACCTTCTTGACTTGGAGGGCACACCACGGCTTCATAGATCTCCTGTCATTGTACGGCTCCACCAGTCCGGCTCATGTACAATGGGCCATCGCCCCGACGACCCCTTAGTCCATAACTCCCTCAATAGGGGCCGGGGGAGGAGGGGGGTGGGTCGGGGGGAGGAGGGGCCGGGTTTGGGGAAGGAGGAGGGGGGGGGGGGGGGGACTGGCGGGGGGGGGCAGGCGGTGCGACCGCGTGAAGAATAGGGGGGGAGGTCGGGGGATCGAGTTCTGAAGGGGGGCAGGAACAGGTGGGGGAGACCTGGTGGCACGTTCTCGGCGGGGGGCGCTGGTTGGGGCTGTGGCGCATTCCCGGCTGGGGAGCAGCGCCGGTTGGGGTAGTGCCGCATTCCCGGCTGGGGAGCACCGGCGGTGGCGTGTTCCCGGTGGGGGGCGGCGCCAGTTGGCCGATGGGGACGATGGGGTGGTTCGTGGGGACCGAATCGGATTGGGTCGATGGTGAGTCGTGAGGGAGGTGGGCGTCCGGAAGTTGGACTTTTCTTTTTTTCGTTTCTTTCTCTTACGTTCGAGTTCGGGAGGACCTCCATGCCTCCTATATAGGGCGTCGTGATCAGAATAAGTATTATGATCCTATGATCAGAATAGTGTTACTCTATATATATATATATATATACATACTATACATAATACATGTTATGATTAAAGTCGGGTCGGCTCGGAGAGTACCCGCGAGTGATTCACGGACTGGGGCCTAAAAGGACATTTCTCTCGATGGCCCCCTGAGTGATTCTTTGTGGTGGAGCGACAGGGCAAGTTGAGACCACCTAGGAGAGAGGTGGGCATGGTCCCTGGTCGGTGTCCGCGGTTACTTCATCCTAACACGCTTAACGAGATTGGGTATTTGATCTGAGTTGGCCGCTAGCATTTTCGGACTAACCGCCACACTGGATAAGTTATGGGTACTCGATGTCATGCGATTTCTCCCGAAAGCTTTTCAGATGTCACATATGAGAGGCACGCGTCCGGGTGGTCCGCGTAAGCACCTGCTTTGTATAAAGAGGTAGCCAGGACTGGGCACGGCCGTCCATGCAACGTGCAGGAGTGCAAAGGGCGATGGGCCCAAGACCCCTGAGCACTTAGGATTTAGACCGGTGTGTTGACCTCTCTGGAAAGCCTATGTAGGACTACGACATGTTGATCTTCCTAGGCCGGGCATTACCCAGGAAAGTGTGTTCAGCCAGAGATGATCGAGCATATCGGGTAATGTGGTGCACCCTATAGGGAAGTAAACCTATTTGAATAGCCGTGTCCATGATAATAGGATGACTTGGAGTTGTATTCCAACCTCTTACAAATAAAACCAGATACTTGATAAAATACACCCAGATAAGTGACAGATACAACCCGGTGATCACTTTCTCACAGGGAGACGAGGAGAGGATCTCCGGGTGGGATTATTGCTATACGATGATACTTGTTACCATTCCAGCTACTCTCTTCTACTGCTTCAAGATGGTGGCTGCCAGAAGACGCAGTCTTCTATAGGATGAGCTTCTCCCCCCTTATTCTGGCATTTCTGCAGTTTAGTCCATAGATACTACCCCATTTCCTTGATGCCGATGCATATGTAGTGTAGATATGATGTACGTCTTGCGAGTACTTTGGATGAGTACTCATGTTTGCTTTGCTACCCCTTTTCTTTCGACCCAGATGTTTGCAACAGATGATGGCGCCGCAGATGGAGTTCTTCCTTGTGGAGTCTACTACGTGGAGACCGGCGACTAGGAGTAGTCCGGAGGTCCCAGGCAGGAGGCCTCGCCTTTCGATCTAGTGGTGTTGTTTTGCTCAGCCTTCTTAAGGCAAAACTTGTCTAACTATGCCTATCCTCAGATACTATTTGCTTTGATGACTTCTGTATTCGGGTCCTCATGGCCCCTGGCTTGTAATATAAAGACTTATGTTTATCCTTTGTGTCATAGAGTTGTTCTGTGATATCTTCCCATGGCACCCCAAGGTAATATTCAAGGACAACCAAGCATCTAAGCTTGGAGATGCCCCGGATGGCATCCCCTCTTTTTTCTACGATCCATCGGTAAATTACTTGAGACTATATTTTTATTCACCACATGATATGTGTTTTGCTTGAAGCGTCTTGTATTATATGAGTCTTTGCTTTATTTGCTTTTTAGTTTGCCACAATCATCATTGCTGTACACACCTTTTGAGATGGACACACATTAATCGTAAATTTATTAGAATATTATATGTGTTTCACTTATACTTTTTGAGCTAGGTAGTTGCTCTAGTGCTTCACTTATATCTTTTAGAGCACGACGGTGGTTATATTTTGAAGAAATAGATGAACTCTCATGCTTCACTTATATTATTTTGAGAGTCTTATGAATAGTATGGCAATTTGCTTACGTTATGAATTTAGTCCTAATATGATGGGTATTCAAGAGTGATATAATAAAAACTTTCATGAAGATCATTGAATATATGAGAAATTTGATTCCTTGCATTGGTTTTGAGATATAAAGATGGTGATATTAGAGTCATGCTAGTGAGTAATTGTGGTTTAGTAAGAATATTTGTGTTAAGGTTTGTGATTCCCGAAGCATGCACGTATGGTCTCTCGTTATGCTATGAAATTGGAGCATGATTTATTTTTGATTGTCTTCCTTATGAGTGGCGGTCGGGGACGAGCAATGGTATTTTCTTACCAATCTATCCCCCTAGGAGCATGCGTAGTAGTACTCTGCTTTGAGGGCTAATAAAATTTTGCAATAAGTATGTGAGTTCTTTATGACTAATGTTGAGTCCATGGATTATACGCACTCTCACCCTTCCGCATTTTCCTAGCCTCTTCGGTACCGTGCATTGCTCTTACTCACCTTGAGTTGTGGTGCAAACTTCGCCGGTGCATCCAAACCCCGTGGTATGATACGCTCTTTCACACATAAGCCACCTTATATCTTCCTAAAAACAGCCACCATACCTACCTATTATGGCATTTCCATAGCCATTCTGAGATATATTTGCATGGCAATATATCTCGGAATGGCTATGGAAATGCCATAATAGGTAGGTATGGTGGTTGTTTTGAGGAAGATATAATGAGGCCTATGTGTGATAAAGCGTATCATATCACAGGATTTGGCTGCACCGGCGAAGTTTCCACCAACTCTCGAGGTGAGAAAGGGAAATGCATGGTACCGAAGAGGCTAGCAAATTGCGGAAAGGTAAGAGTGCATATAATCCATGGACTCACATTAGTCATAAAGAACTCACATACTTATTGCAAAAGTTTATTATCCCTCAAAGCAAAGTAATACTACGCATGCCCCTAGGGGGATAGATTGGTAGGAAAAGACCATCGCTCGTCCCCGACCGCCACTCATAAGGAAGAAAATCAATAATAAATCATGCTCCTACTTCTTAGCATAACGAGAGACTATACGTGCATGCTTCGGGAATCACAAACCTTAACACCAATATTCTTACTAACCACAATCATTCACTAGTACCTCCCACATATTATCATCTCTATATCGCAAAACTATTGCAAGGAATCAAACATATCATATCCAGTGATCCACAAATTTTATGTAGGATTTTATGACTAACCATGTGAATGACCAATTCCAATTGACTCTCTAAAAAGATATAAGTGAAGCATGAGAGTTTAATTCTTTCTACAAAAGGCCATGCTCTAATAAATATAAGTGAAGCAAAAGAGCATTCTACAAATAACGGTTTTCAATGTGAAGAGAAACAGGCAATCCAAACTGTCGGTACAACAAACATTTACGTTTTGTTACCCAGACTTATACACAGGCGTATTGGCATCACATAGCTACGCCAACATGCAAAGCAAGACCAAGCCAGAGAAGCAGCTCTTAGTGAGATCAAGGAGCAGATCAAGAAGACCAAGACAAACAAAACAACAAAGCATCACCTTGGGAAGGCCTCCCTGCCTAGAAGGAGAGCTTGGCCGGGTCAAGGCCACCCCCAAGGACAAGTCCAAAATTTCCCCGGCAGGCTTGCCGGGTCCGCCAAGGGCAAATCTCCCCGCCAAGGCTCCACCGCACCGCAACGCAAATCTCCTATGAATGCAGTGTCGAGCCCCCAAGTGATTAAGTGGCTTCTGCTAAGCACGTGGCAGCCCATGGAAGACAAATTATCCTCATGTGACACCCGTCCAGAGGCATGTCAAGCAGATAAGCAAAAGAGGGTTAAGCGGCACGGCAGGCTTGCCGGGTTTTGCCCTCAGCATGGCACCTAGCAGTGCATTTAATGCACTTTGTCCTAACTGTCAGAGTTACGTATGATAGCACTGTTAGCTATCTAATCACCGGATAAAGACTACTTTGCCACTGTGGTCACCCCTTAAGCTATAAAAGGAGGTCCAAGGCTAACTAGATAAGGATTCAGACCCTTGCACACTTGTATGAGCGTAGCTGCTCTCCCCAAGGCGACCTCGCCGGGTTTGAGCGCAGTGTGCTCGTCGTGTTCCTGCATCCAATCCACCAAAGCAGGAGTAGGGTTTTACGCTTCTCAACGGCCCGAACCTGGGTAAAAACCACCAGCGTCATCACTGTCATGTTGTTTCATGGCCCCTGCTCTTTGTGCAACCTGATCTTCCCCCTTGCCGAACCACAAGGGGCCGATGGCCCCATAGGTGATCGTGGCCACCCACGACATCTTTGGCGCGCCAGGTAGGGGGAAAGGGCGTTTGCGTGAACCTAAGGTTGTGAGCAGCTCGTCCATCATCATCATCATCGTCTTCATCCATGGCACCGAAGAAGAAACCCAGTACTACCGTGCACCCTTCCACTTCGAAGACCCCCTCTCACGCAGCCGAGGACGCCATAGGCGCCACGACGGCATTGGACAAGGTGGGTACCGTGGGAGACACGACCGGCGCAGGCGGTGCCGTCATTGTGTCCCCTGTGGATGAAGCAGGGGCAGGACGCACTGGGGGAGGGCAACGTCAACAACACCCCAATGGGCGTGAACCTGAAGCTGCGGGTGGAGGGGACGTTCAGCCTCCACCACCCTGCCGAACTAGCGGGTGCAGCCGCAGCAACGACGCCCGCTCTAGTGCAAGTCCTGACCCTCTAGTCGCGCCTACCACCGGCGCGACCACTAGGCGCGCACCTTGCCCGGAGCAGGGCGGGTAAGGTGGAGCGCCAAACGGGGGTGCCGACCCCCAAGCATGGCTGGATCAACACCAGACTGCCTTGGCAACCGGCCCGCGACGGCATAAACGCGGCGATGCCCCTGCTGGTACCACCAAGAGTCGAGCGACGTCGTGATCTGCCTCGTCGGCTGCGCCTAGCACAGCTATGGAAGCCATGGCACGAGGCCAACTCTTACTAAGATTCCCGCCGGCGGCTGATCAGATGGATGAATGGAGGGCCACCATTCAGAGTTTGATCGGTTTCGCTGAAGCTGTGAAGTCGTAGCAGGCAGAGCCTTCGCGGCACCCATGATCAGCAAACAGCAGCCCGAGCTGATGGCCGTGTCGAGGAGACCGCACTAACGGTGCAGTCTCCTCCGCGACAGCAGACCCAGAGGCGGCAGCAGCAAGAACGGCGTGTCCGCGAGCTTGACGAAGCATCGATGGCCTCTTCTGATCCGCGAGCCCAATGGGACCAGCGGCAGGTCCTGGAGGATCATCGGAGGGAAGATGCGTGCGTCACCATAGAGCGACGCCAGGAGACTCGCCGTCAATCTGACAGGCGAAATGATCTAGACATTGACGAACCCGCGCCCAGTGATGGCGGGTACTTGCCTTACGAGGTTGGTTGCCCCGCCTTCACTCGTGAGCTGCGACAAGTCCGCTGGCCGTCTGCCCGCGTCTTCAAGCCTGAATTACCAGAAAAGTACGATGGAAAATTGAACCCGACAGAGTTCTTGAGCATTTACACTATTTCCGTTCAAGCTGCCGGGGGCAGGGACGAAAAGGTGTTCGCCAACTACTTTCCTTTGGCGCTCAAACCAAACGTGAGGTCGTGGCTAATGCACCTGCCAGAGAATTCCATTTCATCATGGGCCGACCCGTGCAACGAATTTGTTGGCACCTTCAGGGGTGGCCACCAAGAGCCAGGACGGCCCAGCTATCTACAAGTCCTTCCATAGAAGGAAGGGGAAAGCTTGCGGAAGTACATGCAAAGGTTCAGTCGAGTACACCACAACATTTCAGAGATACATCTAGCAGCTGTGATTGCCGCGTTCAATTCGAATGTGCACAACAGGAGGATACGGTCCAAGATGAACGTCCGGCTTCCCAAGACTATCAATGAGCTATACACGTTGGCGGATAAATGTGCTTGGGCAGAGGAAGGAAGGCATCGAGGTCAATTCAGAGGAAGATGACGAGGCTGTCAACCCGAAGAGGAGGAGCCGAAAGCGCAAGGATAAATCAGTATTGGCTGTCGAGAGCCCTGGCAACCTCAGCACTGGCAAGAAGGCCAAAACTGAAGCCCCCGGCAAGGAAGCTGCTGCATGCGCTGATTGCCGGGAGGCTGCGGCGATAGAGAAAGCTGGGAAGTCCGATGGGCCATACTGCAAGATTCACCGCACCAAAGGTCATGATCTCCAGGAATGCCACCAAGTCGAGCAGCTTGTCAAGAAGCAGAAGGCAGAATATGAGAAGAGGGACAGGGAGAAGGACCAAGAGGGTGCTGGAGGAAAAGGTCGTGGCAGTAGAGGGGGGCGTCGCGGCAAGGCCCCACAGCAAAAAGAGAAACTTGCTAGAGGCCGTGAAAAGAAAGAAGAAGATGGTGAAAGTGATGAAGGGGATGAGGAAGAAACCAGCGAGCAAGAATTCCAGAAAGCAACTGAGGCCATGTGTATTGACGGAGGTGCATCTTTGCACTCCTCTCACCGCCAACTCAAGCAGTGGGCGCGAGAGGTCAATGCCGTGGAGCCAGCTGCAGACTCCCAGAAACCGCTCAAATGGTCCCGCACACCTATCATCTTTGATGAAGAGGACCACCCTGACCGCACTACCGCAGTAGGGTGTTTGCCGTTGTTGGTCTCCCCAACAATACGCAACCTCAAAGTCACAAAGATGCTAGTTGACAGCGGGGCCAGGTTGAATCTGATCTCCCCTAAAGTGGTCAGCAAGCTGCAGATCCCTGATGAGGAGCTCAAAGTTACTGGTACGTTCCAAGGAATCAACCCCGGCAGGAGCCGTCCTAAGGGAAAGATCACGCTGCCAGTGACATTTGGCGGGGAGCTTAACTACCGGACCGAGAGAGTTGTGTTTGATGTTGTTGAGCTTCCCTTGCCGTACAACGGTATCCTTGGTTGTCCAGCTCTGGCCAAATTCATGGCAGCATCCCACTATGCTTACAATACCTTGAAGATGCCAGGGCCGTTGGGCGTCATTTCCATTCCATTAGATAAGAAGGATGCAATCATATGTGTGGATCAGATGTATCGAGACGCGGTAGCAGCTGAGGCTGCTGAAGCCACAACTCTCGCCAAGGAGGCGAAGAAGGGAAAGAAAGCTAGCAGTGACACCATCAAAGACTCCGGGAAGCGCGCCTCCGCGGAGTGCGCTGCACCTGTCGAGGACCTGCCGGAAAGTTCCACTAGCAAGAGGCCCAAGGCTACTCCACCTGCTGTGAAAAGGGTCTTGGCAAGGCAGGATGGCACTGACGGTACGTTCGCCATCAGCGCCACCCTTGATGACAAATAGGAAAGCGCGCTCGTTGCCTTCCTGCGGGCGAATGTCGATGTGTTTGCTTGGCAACCATCTGACATCCCCGGTGTTCCCAGGGAGGTAATCAAGCACCACCTTGCTGTCTGCCCTCATGCCCGGCCCGCCAAGCAAAAGGTTAGGAAGCAAGCTTTAGAGCGGCAGCAGTTCATTGCCGAGGAAATCAAGAAACTTGAAGCAGCTGGTTTGGTCAGGGGAGTGCTGCATCCAACATGGTTAGCAAACCCAGTGGTAGTGCGCAAGGCAAATGGGAAATGGAGGCTCTGCATCGACTTCACAGACTTGAGCAAGGCGTGCCCAAAGGACCCTTTTCCCCTGCCGCGCATTGATCAGATCGTAGACTCCACCTCCGGGTGTGATCTGCTTTCCTTTTTGGATGCATACTCCGGATACCACCAGATATTCATGTCTAAGGAAAATGAAGAGAAGACCGCGTTCATAACCCCATGTGGCACGTACTGCTTTGTACGCATGCCTTTCGGGTTGAAGAGCACTGGATCCACTTTTGCAAGAGCAGTACAGATTGGTTTAGAACCACAGTTGCACAGAAACGTGGAAGCCTATATGGATGATATAGTGGTCAAGACCAAGGACAAATCAACACTCATTCAAGATTTAGAAGAGACTTTTGCCAACTTGCGCAAGATCAATTTGAAGTTAAACCCTGAGAAGTGTGTGTTTGGCGTTCCCTCCGGCAAGCTACTTGGTTTCTTTGTATCTCACCGAGAGACAGAGGCCAACCCCGACAAGATCAGGGCGATCAAGCAGATACAAGCACCAAGACTGTCAAGGATGTGAGGCATTTAACTGGATGCGTTGCCGCACTAAGCAGGTTCATTTCCAAGTTTGCCGAACATGCCTTGCCTTTCTTCAAAATCCTGATGAAGGCAGGACCAATGAAGTGGACTCCGGAAGCAGAAGCAGCGTTGCAAGACCTAAAGGCCTACCTTTCCTCTACTCCCACCTTACTCGCTCCTAAACCACAAGAGCCGTTGCTGATGTACCTAGCAACAACGAACCAAGTGGTTAGTGTAGCGTTGGTGGCGCAGTGAGAAGTGGATGGAGAAGCAGCTGCAGCAATTGTCCCCTCCGGAGATGAAACTGAGCCAGTCACGGCAAGGTCAGACACAGATCAAGGAGAAGCAGAGCAAGTTGGCAAAGGCAATTCCAAGACCGCGGCAAGGAAGAAGGTGGTGCAACGGCCAGTATACTTTGTCAGCTCCCTATTGCAGGGGGCTAGGTCAAGGTATTCCGGAGTGCAAAAGTTGATCTTCGGCCTCATCATGGCCACGAGGAAGCTACGCCACTACTTCCAAGCCCATGAGATCACGATTATCACTCGTTTCCCACTGCAGTGCATACTGAGGAACCCCGACGCCACCGGTAGAATAGTTGAATGGGCATTAGAGCTGTCAAGTTTTGGCCTGAAGTATGAAAGTACCTCAATCATTCAAAGCAGGGCATTGGCGGAGTTCATTGCAGAATGGATGCCCACTCCAGATGAACAAATACTAGAAACAGTTATTCGCGGCAAAAAGGCGCCTCGGGAATGGATCATGTATTTTGATGGTGCTTTCTTGTTACAAGGTGCTGGAGCTGGTGTGCTTCTTTTGCACCCACTGGAGAACACCTCAAGTATGTGGTTCAAATGCACTTTCCCCGGGAGAAGGCCACCAACAACACTGCTGAGTATGAGGGGCTCCTTGCCGGGCTCAGAATTGCGGTGGAGTTGGGAATCAAGAAGTTGATCATCCGTGGAGACTCGCAGATTGTGGTGAGACAAGTTAACAAGGATTACCAGAGCCCGTTGATGGAGTCATATGTAGAAGAAGTGAGAAATTTGGAGGAGCACTTTGATGGAATACAAACAGAGCACGTGCCACGTGTGGAAAACAGCATTGCTGATCATTTATCAAAGAGCATGACCCAAAAGCTCCCTGTGGAACCAGGAACTTTATCCTCCACTTAACTCAACCAGCAGTGTCCCCTTCAATAATGGCTAGAAAAAGGAGGAAGTTGGACTCCGGCAAATATCTCCCGGCAGAGATTCCCGAAGTCGCTGGTAGAGAGGCTGCCGGGAACCACTCCACTTTGGTTCGTGAGTAGCACCCTCCCGCAGTACCACAGGTTCTCCCGGTCGAGGTGAGCGCTCCCATGAACGAGGAGGTGCCATTAGTCCTTGTTGTTGAGCCTCAGGCTCCAACTTGGGCACAACACATAGTCCACTTTCTCCAAACAGGAGAAGTTCCCGAAGAGCAAGAAGAAGCTAAAAGAGTAGCCCGAAGGTCTAATATGTACCAGTTCATCGATGATACACTATACAGAAAAAGGCCGAATGGGGTGAAATTGAAGTGCATTTGCCAGGAAGAGGGGCAGGAACTGCTGGCAGAGATACAGAAGGGCGTGTGCGGCTCCCATATTGGATCAAGGGTCTTGGTTGGAAAAGCTTTCTGTCAAGGTTTCTACTGGCCCACGGCCCTCCAAGATGCGACTGAGCTAGTCAATAGATGTGAAGCCTGGCAGTTTCACTCCAAGAACATTCATCAACCAGCTCAAGCTCTCCAGATGATCCCTTTATCCTAGCCATTTTCGGTCTGGGGGCTCGACATCCTGGGCCCCTTCCCCCATGCTATCGGGGGCTTTAAATTCTTGTACGTTGCAATCAACAAGTTTACAAAGTGACCGGAAGTGGAGCCAGCGAGGAAGGTAACCGCATAGTCAGCTATCAAGTTCTTGAAAGGATTGGTGTGCCGTTTTGGAGTACCCGCCAGGGTGATCCCTGATAATGGCACCCAATTCACAAGCCGCACCTTCATGCAATACGTCCAAACCCTCGGAAGCAATGTCTCCTTTGCCTCTGTTGCTCATCCCCGGAGCAATGGACAAGCTGAGAGGATGAACGCTGAAGTGCTGCATGGGCTCAAGACAAGAACTTATGACAAGCTGCGGAAGTGCGGCAGACGCTGGATCGACGAGCTGCCAGTGGTTCTTTGGTCCCTCCGTACGACACCGAATCGAGCCACCGGGCAGACTCCCTTCTCCCTAGTCTATGGGGCGGAAGCAGTGCTCCCCACGGAACTCATATACGGGTCACCTCGAGTACTTGCCTACGATGAAGTAGAGCAAGAGCAGCTCCGGCATGACGATGCCGTGCTCCTCAAGGAAGATCGTCTCCGGGCCGCTGTGCGTGTTGAATGCTACCAGCAAGCCTTGCGCCGCTATCATAGTCGCAGGATTCATGCCCGGAGCCTTGAGGAAGGCGACCTTGTCCTTAGGCGTGTTCAATCCGCCAAGGGTTCCAACAAGTTGACGCCGAAGTGGGAAGGCCCTTACCGGGTAGTATGAGTCACCAGACCTGGCGCAGTCCGTCTGGAGACCAAAGATGGCATTAAGGTGCAAAACTCATGGAATATTGAACATCTTTGCAAGTTCTACCCGTAAGGCGCAGCTGCCAGGCCCTGCCCCGGCAGCCACCTTTTGTACAAGCCTTGCCGATGTGCATGTAACCCTTTGTACAAAGCCAGGCACATGCCCTGTGCAAAGATAATAAAATGAAGCGCTGGCGCCTAAAACTAGCATGCATGTTTATTTTAGCATGATTCTGCCATGGTCATTTAGAGAGGGTCATATACTGCTGTTTTTCTTCCCCTGTGCTAACCACAGGGTCCTGCCATGGATAAAATCCTAAGGAAGAGAAGAAAGAACAAGTTTGTATATCGACCCCCGGCGACCCAAAGCAGATAAGTAGCCTTTAAGAGTTCCATAGTGTACACTGGTGAGAAAAACTTGTGCGTAGAAAAACCTTGTCCCCCCTTCAAACATTTGTGCTCCCATTCTTTGATTCGAAGATTACTTCAATCAGAGTGGTCGTAGTGGCATTTGGAAAAAGGGGTTGGCAAGGGGCCGGTTCTCTTCCGCGCTCTCAGGCTCGCCGGGCAGAAGCTCGCGGCAGCAAGGGAAGAGGCCAGCAAGATATCTTGCCGGAAAACTTTGTTTACTTGAAAGTATAAAGGAGTCACTCCTCTGCATGAATATGATACATGCACAAGTGCCTGGCAAGCATGTCTTTTTTCATTGATACGCGGATAGACAAGTACAAGCCTTACAGAGTACACATATGGTTGAAAAGATTACATTACTTAAGATAAAGTTTGGCATGTGCCTACATATTTTAAACTAAAAAAGGATAAGTGCCCCATAATGCCTTTCTTGTCCCTCTCCCCCTAGGAGCTATAGTGGGAGGTGAAGAGGGCAAAAAGAGTGCCTGGGCAGAAGCCCAGCTTGACCCCGTCAGGGCCCGCGGGACGCAGTCTGACAAGATCGGGAGGGGCGGGGGCAAAGACGACGGATGGAAAGAGTGGCTAGGTGATGCCCTAGTCATCACCGCCAGGACCAACGGACTGAGGCAGGAAGGCCCTCGGTAGGGAAGATGAAGCTAGAGTCCACGGAGAAGCCTGCCGGGGTCCAGTTGAAGGAGGCGAAGACATCCACACCGAACACCCCCGGCAAATCGCTCTGCCGGGGGAAGAAGACCCAGGTGCAGATGATGGTGCCGCCGGCGCCTTGCTGACGGTGTCGGTGTGTCCGGTGCTCAGCTGGAGTCTGAGCCATCGTCCTCCCAATCGCTGCTGTCGTCATCGTCGTCACTGTCCTCTTCGTCGCTGTTGCTCGAGGAGGAGCTTTTGTCGTTGGTCGAGCTCTCCGCGCAGCACCCTAAGCGAGCACCCGAGTGCCTGAAGACTTTGATGGAGAGCAGATTCAACTCCATTAGCTTGAAATGGAGAACGTGCCCCGCCGCCAAGCTATGGGCACGAGCGAAGGTTTTCCAGCCACGCCGGAGAAGCATGACATGAGGTGCGGGGAACTCTACGTTCGCCCGCATGTTGCCATTACAGCAGCCCCTCATGTGCAGCCTCAATCCAGACGACTGTTCTTCCTCCATCACCCTTGCAAACGGGGTGGGAAGCCGAATATGGCTGCGCGGTGACCCGCGCAGCTTGACGATGAATTCCAACGGCTGGTCCCCGGCGTGGCCTTCCATTGGGGCCACGGCGACTAGGGGAGGGGCGACCGGGACACCTCCGCGCCCTCCTCGACCCCGAGCGCCACGACGACTGCGCCCGCGTCCGGCGGCACCACCTTGCGCGCTGGACTCTACTCCTGCATCCCCAGCAGGGGGAGGGAGGCGCTGCCGAGAAGAGACCCTCGCTGCCACCGCCGAGGGTCGACCACGCCCTCTTCCCCTCACCATAGTGGAAGAAAGTTACCAGAGGAAGGAGGAGGAGATGTGTGTGGATGAGCCCGTCGCACACGTCCCCTTTTATAGGGAAACATGGCCGGGGGCTGGCTCCTCGCCACCCGGAAGGTAACCGCCCCACTCCACCAATCCTGTCACTCTGCGTCACTGACGGCGTCCAGAATCAACGACCGCCCTCCCGCGCCTATCCACGACGCCTAGCTTTCTGCCATGGCACTCAATCCCGCACCCTACGTGTCCGCCACCAACCCTGCGCAATGCATGCAGCGTACGTGGCAGAAACGGTAGGCGTAGTGGGTGAGTAAAATGGCAGTTACCTCCCAGTGAACATGGGCAGCCCGTGAGCCACTACGTGGGTAACCCCACGTCGTCCCGCACGATGCACGGAAAAACCAGAAACTAATTCAATCACAGGTTAATGAAGAAGCAAGGAAGATATCAAAGGATAAGAGCATCCCATCGCGGCTCGGCCAAGGTGCTCGCCTGTGTACTTGTTGGGGCCTACCCCAACGATGCCTGGTGGCATGTATGGGCCAGGCCCTGGGGCTCCTGTCGGTACAACAAACATTTACATTTTGTTACCCTGACTTATACACAGGCGTATTGGCATCGCATAGCTATGCCAACATGCAAAGCAAGACCAAGCCAGAGAAGCAGCTCTTAGTGAGATCAAGGAGCAGATCAAGAAGACCAAGACAAACAAAACAACAAAGCATCACCTCGGGAAGGCCTCCCCTGTCGGGCAGGAGAGCTTGGCCGGGTCGAAGCCGCCCCCAAGGACAAGTCCAAAATTTCACTGGCAGACTTGCCGGGCCCGCCAAGGGCAAATCTCCCTGCCAAGGCGCCACCACACCGCAACGCAAATCACCTATCAATGCGGTGTCGAGCCCCCAAGTGATTAAGTGGCTTCTGCTAAGCACGTGGCAGCCCATGGAAGACAGATTATCCTCATGTGACACCCATCCAGAGGCGTGTCAAGCAGATAACCAGAAGAGGGTTAAGCGGCACGGCATGCTTGCCGGGTTTTGCCCCTAGCATGACACCTAGCAGTGCATTTAATGCACTTTGTCCTAACTGCCAGAGTTAGGTATGATAGCACTGTTAGCTATCTAATGACCGGATAAAGACTACTTTGCCACTGTAGTCACCCCATAAGCTATAAAAGGAGGTCCAAGGATAACTAGAAAAGGATTTGGACCCTTGCACACTTGTATGCCCGTAGCTGCTCTCCCCAAGGCGACCTCGCCGGGTTTGAGTGCTGCGTGCTCTTCGTGTTCCTCCATCCAATCCACCAAAGTAGGAGTAGGGTTTTACGCTTCTCAGCGGCCCGAACCTGGGTAAAAACCACCAGCGTCATCACTGTCTTGTTGTTTCATGTCCCCTGCTCTTTGTGCAACGTGATCTTCCCCCTTGCCGAACCACAAGGGGCCGATGGCCTCGTAGGTGATCGTGTCCACCCACGACACAAACTTCAAAAGATATAAGTGAAGCACATGCAGCATTCCATAAAGCCATACTCAAAAGATATAAGTGAAGTGCATAGAGCATTCTATAAATCAACCAAGGACTATCTCATACCAGCATGGTGCATTATTAAAAGAAAAAGAAAAAGCACACGACGCTCCAAGATTACACACATCACGTGAACAAAACAAAAACTGAAACATACCGATACTTGTTGAAGAAAGATGGGATGCCTTCCGGGGCAACCCCAAGCTTAGACGCTTGAGTCTCCTTGAATATTTACTTGGGGTGCCTTGGGCATCCCCAAGCTTGAACTCTTGCCTATCCTCCTTCTCCTCATATCGAGACCTCCTCGATCCTTGAACACTTCCTCCACACAAAACTTAACAAAACCCTCGTGAGATCTGTTAGTATAATAAAGCAAATCACTAAGTACTGTTGCAAACCCATTCATATTTTATTTTTGCATTATCCCTAATGTATTCTAACTTCTCCATGGCTTATACCACATATACAATCCATAGTTCCATCAAAACAAGCAAAACAATGCATCAAAAACAGGATAGTATGTAGCAATCTGAACATTGACCATACTTATGTAACTCCAAAAATTCTGAAAAATTAGGAAAAAATAAAAAAATTGCATAGAAGTACCCTGTAAGAATTTCAGAAACTTTTGACGTCCCAGTAAAAAATGTAAATTCATGCACTACAGCCAAAGTTTCTGTTTTTGCAACACACATACCAAACAAGCAATCTAAACATCCTAAAGGCAAATCTTGGCACATTATTTTTATAATACAGTAGATTTGTACAAGGGGATAATTATTTTTGTTGAAAAGTTTCTGTAATTCAAGATTCACAAAGTTTCCATGGGCATGAACAAAGTTCAAGGCTAGCTCCCACTTTAACAATGCTCGTCTTTCTCACATTCGCTTTTTTTTAAGTTTTTAGGTTCCCCTCTATATTTTTTTAGTTTTAAACTATATAAAAGCACACAACGGAATAAAATGACTCTCTAAAACTTCTGGGTTGTCTCCCTGGCAGCGCTTTGTTTAAAGCCATTAAGCTAGGTATAAAGTGCTCAAGTAATTGATCCACTCGGATCCCAAGGTATATCAAAGTCAATTTTATTTAACAATGATTTGTAATTTAGTAGTGAGCACAAAGCAACATATATCATGCAACAACAAAGTCTAACTCTCTTCCTATGCATCGTCATGTCATAGAAGAACAATTCATGCACATCAAGCAAAGGCCAATGCATAGTATAAACAGTTTCTTGCAATTTTATTGTATTGGAAACATAGAGAGGAGGAAATGTAGTTCCTCTCTCATAATAATTGCAAGTAGGAGAAGCAAGCACATGCATATTATATTCATTCAAATCATCATGTGTAGTGGTAAAACGCAACCCATCAATATAATCCTTAATAAGCGCAAACTTCTCTAATATAGTGTAGTTGGGAGAATTCAAAAAGATAATAGGACTATCGTGTGTGGGTGCAATATGAACAATTTCATGTTTAACATAAGGAACTATAGCAAGTTCATCTCCATAAGCATCATTCATATTGGCATCATGGCCACAAGCATAGCAAGCATCAATTTCATCAAAAAGGGATATTTCAAATGAATCCAAGAGATCATAGCAATCATCATAGCATTCATCCTTCGGTAAGCATGAAGGGAAATTAAACAATGCATGGGATAAAGAGTTACTGTCATTAGAAGGTGGGCACGAGTGATCAATCCGCTCTTCCTCCTTTTGTTCTTCACTCTCCTCCTCATCTTTTTCATCTAATGAGCTCACAGTTTCAACAATTTCTTCCTCCATAGTTTCCTGCAAAATATTAGTCTCTTCCTAGACATCGGAGACTTTCTCAATAAATTCTTTAACATAAGCATTAGAAGCATAATTTTCATAGCAATATTTAAGTATGACAGAATTTTCAGATTTGTAAAGAGTAATAACATACTTTTCAATCAAAGAAGCAATTTCATAAGAACCCTTAAAAACAACACATTCTTCAATTTGTTCAATATCATAGTAATTATAAGAACCTTTGGCATAAGAAGATAAGATTCCATTATCCTTAAACTCACATTGGAAAGGAAGGTGGCTTTTAGATTCTTCAGAACAACAAGACCATGTATTTCGCATTAATTCCAAGCATAACAAATCAAATTATTAATATGATGCTCATTTAATGATTTTCCCTCAACTAAGCTAGTTGGGTTTTCAGCACGAGCACATAGGGATCGAAGATGATCCAAGTAGAAAGCTTCAATAGTATGATAGATTTTGGGTGGTTCTTCAACCATTGGTTTAGTAGGTACACCTATTTTTTTCGTATTTTATGTTTCCTACCCATAACTAAAGATAGAAAACAAGAGCACAAAATAAAAACTACTTAGTGATAAAGCAAACAAGCACACATGAGAATATTCACCCCACGCTATTGCTCCGCGGCAACGGCGCTAGAAAAAGGTCTTGATAACCCACAAGTATAGGGGATCGTTTGTAACCTTTTTCGATAAATAAGAGTGTCGAACCCAATGAGGAGCTAAAGGTAGAACAAATATTCCCTTAAGTTCTATCGACCACCGATACAACTCTACGCACACTTAACGTTCGCTTTACCTAGAACAAGTATAAAACTAGAATTACTTTGCGAGAATAAAACTACGAGTAAATTGCAAGATAATAAAAGTTAGTTGTTTAGTAGAAAGCTTTTGTCACACAAGAAAGTTATTTCTCCCAAGGGAATTGATAACTAGACTGGTAATCATTATTGCAATTTTATATGAGGGAGAGGCATGAGCTAACATACTTTCCGTACTTGGATCATATGCACTTATGATTGGAACTCTAGGAAGCAACCGCAACTAGCAAAGATCATTAAGGTAAAACCAAACCATAGCATTAAGTATCAAGTCCTCTTTATCCCATACGTAACTACCTACCTACTTGGGTATGTGTTTCAGTCACTCACGGCACCCACCATAAGCGAATCATGAACGTATTGCAAGACCCTACAGCGGGGATCCCTCACATTTGCATGACATAGAGGGCACCATAGGATAGTGCCAAAATAAAATATACAACTCAAACCAATCATGGTCATCAATCAACCCATAGGACAAAACAGATCTACTCAAATATCATAGGATAACCACATATCATTGGATAATAATATATAGTGTTGAGCACCATGTTTAAGTAGAGAATTATAGCGGGAATAGAGAGGTTACACCGCTGCATAGAGGGGAAGAAAGTTGGTGTTGACGGTAGCAAGGTTGTTGATGTAGATCGCCGTCACGATCCTTGCCCCGGCGGCATTTCGGCACCACCGGGAGAGAGGGGGAGAGAGCCCCCCTCCTTCTTCTTCTTCCTTGGCCTCCCCCTAGATAGGAGGAGAGTTCTCCCTCTAGTCCGTGGCCTCCATGGCGGCGGAGGGGCGAGAGCCCCTCCGAGATTGGATCTCTCTCTCTCTATTCTCTTCTGTTTCGCCTTCCTGTTTTCTGGACGAAAACCGTTTCTTAAATATCTAGAGATCCGTAACTCCGATTGCGCTGAAACTTTAACACAATTTTTTTCCGGATATAAGCTTCCTTGCGGCCGAAGAAGAGCCCCAACCGACTTACGGTGTTCCCACTAGGCACCACCACACGCCAGGGGGGCAGGCCGCGCTCTAGTGGGTTGTGAAGGTCGTGGGCATCTGTTTGCGTTGATTCCACCTCCCAAAAATCACATATATTCCAAAATAATTCTCCATAATTTTTTATCGCATTTGGACTTTGTTTGATATGGATATTCTTCGAAACAAAAAATATGCAGCAAACAGGAACTGGCACTAGGCACTGGATCAATATGTTAGTCCCAAAAATAGTATAAAATGTTGCCAAAAGTATATAAAAGTTTGGAATATTGGCATGAAACAATCAAAAATTATAGATACGACTGAGACGTATCACCACCATACCTACCTATTATGGCATTTCCATAACCATTCCGAGATATATTGCCATGCAACTTCCACCATTCCGTTTTATTATGACACATACCATCATTGTCATATTGCTTTGCATGATCATATAGTTGACATAATATTTGTGTTTGGCCACCGTTCATCTTTTTTATACATGTCACGCTAGATCATTGCACATCCCGGTACACCGCCAGAGGCATTCTTATAGAGTCATATTTTTGTTCTAGTATCGAGTTGTAATTCTTGAGTCGTAAGTAAATAAAAGTGTGATGATCATCATTATTAGAGCATTGTCCTATGTGAGGAAAGGATGATAGAGACTATGATTCCCCCACAAGTCGGGATGAGACTCCAGACTAAAAAAAAGAGAGGCCAAAGAGCCCAAAATAAAAAAAAGAGGCCAAAGAGCCCAATGAAAAAAAAATGAGAGAAAAAGAGAGAAGGGACAATGTTACTATCCTTTTCCACACTTGTGCTTCAAAGTAGCACCATGTTCTTCATCACAGAGAGTCTCCTATTTTGTCACTCTCATATATTACTAGTGGGAATTTTTCATTATAGAACTTGGCTTGTATATTCCAATTATGGGCTTCCTCAAATTCCCTAGGTTTTCATGAGCAAGCAAGTTGGATGCACACCCACTTAGTTTTCCTTTTGAGCTTTCATACACTTATAGCTCTAGTGCATCCATTGCATGGCAATCCCTACTCCTTGCATTGACATCAATTGATGGGCATCTCCATAGCCCATTGATTAGCCTCGTCAATGTGAGACTTTCTCCTTTTTTGTCTTCTCCACACAACCTTCAACATCATATTCTATTCCACCCATAGTGCTATATCCATGGCTCACACTCATGTGTTGCGTGAGAGTTGAAAAAGCTGAAGCGCGTTAAAAAGTATGAACCAATTGCTTGGCTTGTCATCGGGGTTCTGCATGATAAATACTTTGTGTTAAGAAGATAGAGCATGGCAAGATTATATGATTTTGTAGGGATAACTTTTTTTAGCCATGATATTTTGAGAAGACATGATTGCTTTTTAGTATGCTTGAAGTATTATTATTTTTATGTCAATATTAAACTTTTGTTTTGAATCTTATGGATCTGAATATTCGTGCCACATTAAGAAAGATTACATGATAAACATGTTAGGTAGCATTCCACATCAAAAATTCTGTTTTTATCATTTACCTACTCGAGGACGAGTAGGAATTAAGCTTGGGGATGCTTGATACGTCTCCAATGTATCTATAATTTTTTATTGTTCCATGCTATTATATTATCCATCTTGGATGTTTTATATGCATTATTATGTTATTTTATATCATTTTTTGGGACTAACCTATTAACCTAGTGCCAAGTGCCAGTTGTTGTTTTTTCCTTGCTTTTGTCTTTACAGAAAATCAATACCAAACGGAGTCCAAATGGAATGAAACTTTTTGACAATTTTTCTTGGATCACAAGACACTCTGGAAGCTTCAGGAGGAGGACAGAAGATCCACAAGGTGGCCACAAGCTCACCAGGCTCACCCTAGGGGGCGCTGATGGTGTCCTGGATTAGGGGGTACTCACCCAGTTGTCTCCCAACCTATGGGTCGGGCCGAGGACCCCCATGGCGGTTCACTAATGGGCCACTTCGGGCAGCCCATGACGAATACAAGGAAGACTCCACAAGACTTGGCGCCCAAGCCAAGGACTCTCCTAAACCCTAGGCCTCCGGTGCATTATATAAACCAAGGCCAGACTAGTCAATAGGGGATCGGATATTCATTAGAACAATCTCGTGGTAGATGCATGTACTCTGTACTATTCCCCATATGAATATAACCAAAAGCTGGACGTAGGGTATTATCTCTTCGAGAGAGCCCGAACCTTGGTAAAATCCTGTGTCCGTGTTACCATCGCTCCAAGACACCTAGCTTAGGACCCCTACTACGAGATATGCCAGATATAGAACCTACATTGGTACTTTCATTGAGAGCCTGCTGGGTGATCATCACGGATCGATGGATGATCAGGTGATATTTTTTCAGTTAGATTTGTTCTATGTAAACTATCTTTTTTTGCAAAATTAGGGTCGCTACCTCGCGCTACCTGATTCGCAGTCAAATCGAGATCAGGAAAAAGTGTCCGGCGTCTGGCAGTATACCAGATCCGCGCCGTAAAAGTGTTGAAGACGCGGGCGGCCGGGCATGTAGGCAGAAGGCCTGAGAGGGTCGACACAAAAAAAACCTTGAGCGGTGCTCCAGCCAAGGAGCCGCGCCGGAGTACTCCCACGTGCGGCAGCGCACACGAGGCTGACAGGAGCTATGCTCAGCGGCTATCCAGGAGAGATTCCTTCCCTTTTTTGTTTTTCCTATTCCCTTTTTTAATTAAGCAACCTCGGCAATCGCTGGAGGCTAGTAGTGTTTTTTCTAAGGAAACCTAAATACTAACGCAATGAACTACTAGTTTCACAACACGGCACCCTAGATTTAGTCATTGGATTTTAATAGTAGTCCTAACACTACTACTACTCCAGCTAAAAGATCAAAACCAATCTAGTCTTGGTACTGGTTGGTATTAGTTCTCTACATATTGCTTCCTTTTACTTGCTCCGCAGACGCAGCTTGTGAGAATGTGCTGCACATCATGGGAGATCCTGAGCGGCTGTGTTCCAGCCGAGCACGCGCAAACAGCATCAAGCTGGAGCAGCAGACACGGGCTGAATTCGGATCGCTTAGCGGCATACAGGGATACCCAATCCTTCTTTCTTTTCTTTGTTATTCAATTAAGGCAGTCTTTGCTTTTTGCTAATCATAGTCTTTCTTACACTTCTCACGTGCTAGCACTGGTACTAGTACTATTACTAGATGTAAATCCATGAACGCCCACATGTGTCTCTGCGGATTCCTACAACAAATAAACCAGGTGCTATTAATCCTAGTAATTTTTCCTTGCATGGGTTTATTTTTCCCGAGGAATTATTACTCTGGTTTGTTCCATCATCTGTACACAGTTCTGTCAAATGGTGGCCGCATTAACGATGGTTGCGTGATGGTTCGGTTAGTTTCCCGTCCGTAGTTCGGCGAACGCCGCATCAGGGACTCGGACCATCCTGCGAATTCAGGCTTTGTCATGCCGACGCCCCGCATCGATATTGGCTTCGATGCCAGGCAACATCTCTTTAAAAAAATATTTTGCGTAAATTAATTATGCGAGGATTTTTTTATATATTTATATTATTATTTTTGGACTGCACTATTTTACATGTGTAGGTAATCGACTTTGACTGCGTCACACGGTCACTTTGGCAAGCTGACGTCGTCGTCCCAATCGGCATAAATCGGCTCGCGTGATCACCTTGTTGGTCGAATTGCCATACAGACAAGTTTGGTTGCCTCGGGGACTTCGGCATCGCTGAGAGAGCTCTACCTTGTCGAGTGTTCGGCGCACGGGCCATATTACTTTTATTACTCACTCTGCATAAATTATTAATTATGCAACAAATTTTTTTAATTTATTATTATTACTATTATCTCCGGCTTGCACTATTTTCTGTGCATAGGTAAATGATCCGGGTCGGGCAGCGTTGTCACCTCGGCGTACCGACGTACCACGTCACCTCGGCTGGATCGGGGGCTTCGTCATCACTTCATTAACCCACGCCGGGGACTTCGGCGTCACACTGCCGGCCTGCTCCATCACCTCGGCTAGATTGGTGCTTCACCTCGCCATTTTGGAGTGCCGCACTCTTTGCTCGGGCACCTTGGGACCGGCTTGGGGGCTGGGACCTCGACCCGCCACAAGGTTGGGCCGCGTCATCAACACCGAGCACATTAACCAGCTAAGTTGCTCTCATGCTCAACTTTTTCAATTTTTAATTTTTGTTCGGTTCGACCAAGCATTATATTTGTGTTAGACAAAAAAGGTTTTTTGTTAAAAACTTAGTTTGTTAAAAATAATGTTTGTTAAAAACAAATTCCTTTACCCAAGTTAACTGAGGGCTCGTAAATTTATATGAGCCATTTTATAATATATTTTTTTCTTTTCTTAGTCGTTGCAAAGTCTTTTTCTATCACTCCTGTTTTCGACACAAGTGTGTGGTCAATAGCCGGGTAGACTATTTCTCTCTCAAGCCGCTCGAGTCTAGTTCACTAAACTGGCTTAATGAGAAGCACTCCGCCTTCGGGATAGGAGGTTGAAGCCGCAGACTGGCCCACTCAAAGTCTTGAGATCGGATGTGTCATGTTAAAGCACGACAGAAGCACAATTTTTTTTAAGACCAATTTTGGATTAGCACCAAAAAACTTGATCTAATTTAGACGTAAAGTTTTTATGTGAGTTTTTTGGTTTTCCAAGTTTATGGCACTTTTAACCCATTTGTGTGTTTCCAGCATAAGTCTCGCAGTACAATGCTGGTCACCTTTAAAGCTTCGACAATATCAACGCGGATTACGACTAGAGCCGAACCCACCAAAAGCCAAGGTACTCCATGGACTCCTCGGCAAAACATTCTCGGATATTGCATTATGTGCATCAGTTTCGAATTGTGTCTTCGGTCAATAGTTGGGTTGCCCGGCTCCCGTGCTTGCCTCCTACGTTCCACTTTGTTCGGCTAGGTGTGCAACGGGAGAACCTCTGCGATTGTGCTTCCAGCTTGAATGGTTAAGCGCCTTAGTGGAGAAAGCCGAAAACTGACCATCACAATGGGTGTAAACTGGTCAGTGATCCGATGACGGTGTCAAACTATAGATCGATAGCGATTACCCCGTGTTAGACGATGGGCCTTTCATAACATTGGCTGAAGTGTTAATGGCTAGACTACGGTCTGTGCCGAACACTAACCGGGGGCTAGTAACTGGCCTCCCAACTTTAAGCTCCTATGACTAAGTGAAAGTTGTAAAGCCTAGATATCTGATTGCCTTGTTCCTGCTAGCACAACCGCCTCCGGGCACCGAGACGTCAGCTAAGGGTTATCTTGTTAGTACGGAAACACCCTGCGTAGCATCTACAAAAGGGGTAGAAGCCGACGATGGGCCACTTTCAGATTATAAACGGTCGCAACGGAGTCAAAATAAAAATATATATCATCAGCATTTGTATTCAATATATCAGCGCTGCCTTCCGTAATTATCGTTATAAAGCCATAAATACGCATCAATTTGACTTAAGATTTTGGCCAAGCTGGGTTGCCTGGCTCCTGTGCTTACCCCTATGTTCCCGATTGTTCGGCTAGGCAGTAAAGGGAGCACCAATCTGATTGTTACTACCGGGTCATCCGGGTGAGTACCTCAGACTGAGTGAAGCCGAAAGCTAGCCATCTTAAAGGATATAATTGGTCGGCAACGACGGAAGTGAAAATTTTGGTTCATTAGACCATAGAGTTCGGGAACTTTCCCTTAACTAAATCCTCAATATTTTCCTCCCACATTGACCGGAGATGAGGTTTTCATGATCATGGTCAGCATGACAGCCCAAAGAAAGGAACCGATAGCGGGACTATTTTCTTTGGAAGATGTTTCTTACGTTAATAGTAATATAACATATCTCTCTGTGTACCTTTGTTTATAAAACCGTATGACCAGATTGCCTTATTTTCCATAAATATTTGCCCTTATAAAGGCTTTATAAAGTAGGATAAGCACTCCTCGGCTACTGGCCGAGGAGGTTGAAGCCGATGGTCGGTCAACAAAGTTTTGTACAATGCGGATCAGAGCATTAATGATGTAAAGTACTTGGATACATAGAATCATTACACATAAATTGTGATTAAAGTCAATTTATTCCGGATATTGATCCTTAATTCGGCCACCCGTGCCCACATTAAGGCTCGGGGGCTACTGGGCTTCGCGCTTACCATTTACAAATATTAAAGGGGCACGTCGGTCCCCTGATCTGGTGTTGCCACCCGACCAGTGGCTCGGGGGCTACTGCATTGCCTATTCAATGCAGAAAATTCAAAGTGCTCAGTGTTCGGCTTGACCGAGCTATGGGCAAACGCGTCTTCGGACAACAATAGGTACCATCTGGGACTTATCCGGCATCAAGCTAATATATCACGGCGACTTCTCGAATCCCTCTCTCAAGGGCCCGTCCGCCGATCACTATCTCCTCTAAGATGTTACAACTGCGTTTCTATTCCTATGTATGCTGCCGAGCTAGGAGTTGACCGTCACGTCAATTTCGCGAATCAACCTGACTCTCAGGGGCTACTGGGATTAGCGGTTTCATGTTTTCTTTCAGGTGCATCTCGGATTTTAGGCCGACACACACCTTGAGGGCTACTGGCTATATATCCGGTCAGCAAATAAATTGCACCAATCGGAAATAAAATCCGCAAATAATCATCCCACGGTCGAGGTAGTGCACCACCTCGGATGCAGTCCGGCATAAAGCTCGGATACAAATGGTTGGCTCCATACAGGGCATTTCCGGCATTAAGCTCGGCTAAACTCCTTCGACTTATTTGAGCCAAGGTGATCTATGATACCTCGGATACAGTCCAGCGTTGGAGCTCGGATACAATCCGGCGTTGGAGCTCGGATACAGTCCGGCGTTGGAGCTTGGATACAGTCCGGCGTTGGAGCTCGGATATAGTCCGGCGTTGGAGCTTGGATACAGTCCGGCATTGGAGCTCGGATACAGTCCGACGTTGGAGCTCGAACGCAAGAGGACACTGCCGCACGGGAACACTTCAAACCCGAGGTGTGGTGTAAAAAATAACAAGGCATTGATAAAGGTCGAAGACTTAAAGGGCTCTTCGGATACCCGACATGTGAACTCTTCTGATTTAGCTCGGCAATCCTCAAGATCGAAGATGGAAAGATTTGTTGAACCAGTTTTCAAGACCGATGGCCGAAGATATAGAACAGTTCGGAAGAACCAAGGAGCGTCCCCAACTTGAAGACTGGTTCAAGGGGTCTACTGATGGTGTCCTGGATTAGGGGGTACTCACCCAGTCGTCTCCCGACCTATGGGTCGGGCCGAGCACCCCCATGGCGGTTCACTAATGGGCCACTTCGGGCAGCCCATGACGAATACAAGGAAGACTCCACAAGACTTGGCGCCCAAGCCAAGGACTCTCCTAAACCCTAGGCCTCCGGTGCATTATATAAACCGAGGCCAGACTAGTCAATAGGGGATCGGATATTCATTAGAACAATCTCGTGGTAGATGCATGTACTCTGTACTATTCCCCATATGAATATAATCAAAAGCAGGACGTAGGGTATTATCTCTTCGAGAGAGCCCGAACCTGGGTAAAATCCTGTGTCCGTGTTACCATCGCTCCAAGACGCCTAGCTTAGGACCCCTACTACGAGATATGCCGGATATAGAACCGACAGGCGCCCTACAAGCTTGTGGGCCCTTCGTGGCACTTCCAACCCTAATTCTTCTTCTATTAATACCCAAATATTCCCCGTAGACTAGAGGGCACACCAAAAATACTTTTTCGCCGCCGCACGTTTCTGTCCTCATGAGATCCCATCTGGAGACCTGTTCCGGTACTCCATAGGAGGGGGATTTGATCACGGAGAGCCTCTACATCAATCTTGTTACCCTTTCGATGATGTATGAGTAGTTTACCACAGACCTACGGGTCCAGAGCTAGTAGCTAGATGGCTTCTTCTCTCTCTTTGATCTTCAATACAATGTTCTCCTCGATGTTCTTGGAGATCTATTCGATGTAATCTTCTTTTGCGGTGCGTTTGTTGAGATCCGATGAATTGTGGGTTTATGATCAGATTATCTATGAATATTATTGTAGTCTTCTTTGAACTCTTTTATGCATGATTAAGATAGCTTTGTATTTCTCTCCGATCTATTGATTTGGTTTGGCCAACTAGATTGATTTTTCTTGCCATGGGAGAAGTGCTTTGTAATGGGTTCAATCTGGTGGTGCTTATTCCCAGTGACAGAAAGGGACATGACACGTATTTGTATTGTTGCCATTAAGGATAAAAAGGTGGGGTTTGTTCATATTGATTGGATCTATCCCTCTACATCATGTCATCTTGCTTAAGGTGTTACTCCGTTCTTGTTAACTTAATACACTAGATGCATGCAGGATAGCGGTTGATGTGTGGAGTAATAATAGTAGATGCAGGCAGGAGTCGGTCTACTTGTCATGGACGTGATGCCTATATTCATGATCATTGCCTTAGATATCGTCATAACTATGCGCTTTTCTATAATTGCTCAACAGTAATTTGTTTACCCATTGTATGTGTTCTTTCAAGAGAGAAGCCTCTACTGAAAACTATGGCCCCCGGGTCTATCTTTTATCATATTATTTTCAGATCTATAAAACCAAAAATCCAAAAATACCTTGCTGCAATTTATTTACCTTTACTTTATTTTGCACTTTTACTTATCTTTTATACCTATTTCTATCAGATGTCATCCTTGCAAGTAACCGTGAAGGGGTTAACAAACCCTTTATCACATTTGATGCAAGTATTTGTTTGATTGTGTAGGTGCAACCATTGGTGACTTGTGTGTTCCTCCTACTGGATTGATACCTTGGTTCTCAACTGAGTGAAATACTTATCTCTACATTGCTGCTTCACCCTTTCCTCTTCAAGGAAAAAACCAACGCAAGCTCAAGAAGTAGCAAGTATTTGATCTGAGTTGGCCACCGGCCTTTTCGCACCAACTTCCACGCGGGATGAGTTTTGGGCACTCGGCGTCGTACGATTTCTCCGAAAGCTTTTCAGACGTCACAGATGAGTGACACACGTCCGGGTGGTCTGCGTAAGCACCTACTTTGTATAAAGTGGAAGCCAGGACTGGGCCCGGTCATCCACGCAACATGCAGGAGTGCAAAGGGCGATGGGCCCAAGACCCCTGAGCGCTTAGGATTTAGACCGGCGTGTTGACCTCTCTAGAGAGCCTAGGTAGGACTACGGCGTGTTGATATTCCGAAGCCGGGCATTACCCTGGAAAGCGTGTCCGGCCAGAGAGGATCGACCGTATCAGGTAATGTGGTGCACCCCTGCAGGGAAGTAAATCTATTAGAATAGTCGTGTCCACGGTAACAGGACGACTTGGAGTTGTATTCCAACCTCTTACAACTAAAACCGTATACTTGATAAAATACACCCAAATAAGTGACAGATATAACCCAGTGATCGCTTTCTCACAGGGAGACGATCTTCGGGTAGGATTATTGCTATACGATGATACTTGTTACCATTCTAGCTACTCTCTTCTACTTCTTCAAGATGGTGGCTGCCAGAAGATGCAGTCTTCGATAGGATGAGCTTCTCCCCCCTTATTCTAGCATTTCTGCAGTTTAGTCCACATATACTACCCCATTTCCTTGATACCGATGCATATGTAGTGTAGATCTGATGTAAGTCTTGCGAGTACTTTGGATGAGTACTCATGGTTGCTTTGCTACCCCTTTTGTTCCGACCCGGATGTTTGCAACAGATGATGGCGCCGCAGATGGAGTTCTTCTCAGCGAAGCCTACTACGTGGAGACCGACGACCAGGAGTAGTCCGGAGGTCCTAGGCAGGAGGCCTTGCCTTTCGATCTAGTGGCATTGTTTTGCTCAGCCTACTTAAGGCAAAACTTGTCTAACTATGTCTGTACTCAGATACTATTTGCTTTGATGACTTATGTATTCGGATCCTCGTGGCCCCTGGCTTGTAATATAAAGACTTATGTTTATCTTTTGTGTCATAAAGTTGTGTTGTGATATCTTCTCATGAGTCTCTGATCTTGATCGTGCATGTTTGCATGTATGACTAGTGCACGATTGAATTGGGGGCGTCACAGCAGTCGGCAGAGAATAACAGCAGGGGTGGAGGGTGTTGGAAATATGCCCTAGAGGCAATAATAAAATGTTTATTATCATATTTCCCGTTCATGATAAATGTTTATTATTCATGCTAGAATTGTATTGATCGGAAACTTATCACTCCGTGTCTCCGAAGGTGTCTGTTGGGTTGCATGGATCGAGACTGGGATTTGTCACTCCGTGTGACGGAGAGATATCTCTAGGCCCTCTCGGTAATACAACATCATAAGTAGCTTCATGTGACTAATGAGTTTAGTCACGGGATCTTGTATTACGGAACGAGTAAAGAGACTTGTCGGTAACGAGATTGAACTAGGTATGGAGATACCAACGATCGAATCTCGGGCAAGTAACATATCGCTGGACAAAGGGAATTGTATACGGGGTTGACTAAATCCTTGACATCATGGTTCAACTGATAAAGATCTTCGTGGAATATGTAGGAGCCAATATGGGCGTCCAGGTCCCGCTATTTGTTATTGACCGAAGAGGTGTCTCGGTCATGTCTACATGATTCTTGAACCCGTAGGGTCCGCACACTTAACTTTCAATGACGCTAGAGTAGTATTGGTATATGTGCATTGGTAATCGAATGTTGTTCGGAGTCTCAGATGAGATCCTAGAAATCACGATGATCTCCAGAATGGTCCGGAGGTAAAGATTCATATATAGGAAGTCCTGTTTTGGTCGCCGGAAAAGTGTCGGGCATTATCGGTATTGTACCAGGAGTGCCGAAAGGGGTCCGGGGGTCCACCTGCCTCGGGGGCCCACATGGGCTGCAGGGGGTGCGCCCTAGCCTACATGGGCCAGGGTCACCAGCCCCAAGAGGCCCATGCGCCTAGAACAAGGAAAAGGGGAAGAGTCCTAAGGGGGGAAGGCACCCCTAGGTGCCTTGGGGAGGGAGGATTCCTCCCTAGGCCAGCGCCCCCTCCTCCAAGCCAAGGCTGCTCCGGAGACCTCCCCCTTGCCTCCTATAAATAGTGGGGGAGAGGGAGGGGCTGGACACACCAAATCTCACGCCCCGATGGCAGCCCTACCTCTCCCAAAACTCCGTTTTCTCCTCAGATTGGTTCTGGCAACGTTTGGCGAATCCCTGCCGGGATTGCACCACCAGCATCTCCACCATGCCAACGTGCTAGTTGAGATCCCATCTAGTTCTCCTCTCTTGCTTGCTGGATCAAGAAGGAGGATACATCATCGAGCCGCACGTGTGCTGAACACGGAGGTGCCGTCCGTTCGGCACCAGAACGGATTGGATCGTGATTGGATCGCGAAGAGTACGACTACGTCAACCGCGGTATATACGCTTCCGCTTTCGGTCTACAAGGTTATGTCGACACACTCTCCTCTTGTTGCTATGCATCTCCTAGATTAGATCTTGGGTGTTTCGTAGGAATTTTTTTGATTTTCATGCTTCATTCCCCATTAGTGGCATCATGAGCTAGGTCTATGCGTAGATGTATATGCATGAGTAGAACACAAAGAAGTTGTGGGTGTTGATGTTCAAATTGCTTAATTCCCTTGTATTATTTGGATTCAATGGTATTGTGGGATGAAGCAGCTCGGACCAACCTTACTTGTCCAGGCACAAGAGACCGGTTCCACTGACTGACATGCAACTTGTATTGCATAAAAGTGGCTTTGCGGGTGTCTGTCTCTCCTACTTTAGTTGAATCTGACTTGACAAAGGCAGTCCTTGTAGAAGGTTAAAAGGCAGCTTGTATATCACCAATGTGGTTTTGTGTAGATAAGAACGGTTCTTATAGTTTGCCCTAGCGGCCACGTAAAAATTGCAACAACAAAGTAGAGGACGTCTAACTTGTTTTTGCAGGGCATGTTGTGATGTGGTATGGCCAAAACATGATGTGATATATGTTGATGTATGAGATGATCATGTTTTGTAATAAGTTCATGACTTGCATGTCGATGAGTACGGCAACCGGCAGGAGCCATAGGGTTGTCTTTAATTTATTGTATGACATGCGTGTCAACAAATAACACCATGTAATTGCTTTACTTTATCGCTATGCGTTAGCAATAGTTGTAGAAGCAATAGTTCGCGAGACGACCACGTGACGACATGATGATGGAGATGATGGTGTCATGCCGGTGATTTGGATATGGAGATCAAAAGCACAAGATTATGATGGCCATATGATGTCACATATTTTGATTGCATGTGATGTTTATCTTTTATGCATCTTATTTTGCTTAGAATGACGGTAGCATTATAAGATGATCCCTTCACTTAATTTCAAGATAAATGTGTCTTCCCTAAGTATGCACCATTGCGAAAGTTCGTCATTTCGAAGCACCTCGTCATGATCGGGTGTGATAGACTCTACGTTCACATACAACGGGTGTAAGCCAGTTTTACACATGGGAATACTTGGGTTAAACTTGACGAGCCTAGCATGTACAGACATGGCCTCAGAACACGAAGGACCGAAAGGTCGAACACGAGTCATATAGTAGATATGATCAACATGGAGATGTTCACCGTGGATGACCACCGCATCTCACGTGATGATCGGACATGGGTTGGTTGATATGGATCGTGTGAACACTTAGACAACTTAAGGGATGTTGATTTAAGTGGGAGCTCTTTAGTAATTTGATTAACAGAACCAATTATCATGAACTAGTCTAATTGTCTTTGCAAATTAATGTTGTAGATAAATGACTCGCACTGTAGCTCCCCTGAATTTTAATGCGTTCCTAGAGAAAGCTAAGTTGAAAGATGATGGAAGCAACTATGCGGACTAGGTCCGTAATTTGAGGATTATCCTCACTGCTGCACAGAAGGCTTATGTTCTTGATGCACCGCTCGGTGCACCACCCACTCCAGCATCGTCTATGGATGTTCTGAACGTCTGGCAGACACGTTATGATGACTACTCGATAGTTTAGTGCGCCATGCTTTACGGCTTAGAACCGGGGCTCCAAAGACGTTTTGAGCACCATGGAGCATATGAGATGTTCCAGGAGCTAAAATTGGTATTTGAGGCTCATGCCTGGGTTGAGAGGTATGACGCCTTAGCTGCGAGATGGAAGAGAATGGCTCCGTTAGCGAGCACGTACTCAAAATGTCTGGGTACTTCAACCGCTTGAATCAGTTGGGAGTTAATCTTCCAGATGAAGTAGCAATTGATAGGGTTCTTTAGTCACTGCCACCAAGTAACAACAGCTTCGTGATGAACTATAATATGCAAGGGATGGAGAAAACAATCCCTGAGCTCTTTGCAATGCTTAAGGCCGCGGAGGTAGAAATCAAGAAAGAGCATCAAGTGTTGATGGTCAACAAGACCACCAGTTTCAAGAAGAAAGGCAAGGGGAAGAAAGGGAACTAAAAAAAGAATGGCAAGCCAGTTGCTGCTCCTGTGAAGAAACCCAAGGCTAGACCCAAACCTGAGACTGAGTGCTTCTATTGCAAGGGGAATGGTAACTGAAAGCGGAACTGCCGCAAGTACTTGGCAGATAAGAAGGCTGGCAACGTGAACAAAGGTATATGTGATATACATGTTATTGATGTGTACCTTACTAGTGCTCGTAGTAGCGCCTAGGTATTTGATATTGGTTCTATTGCTAATATTTGTAACTTGAAACAGGAGCTGTGGAATAAATGGAGACTAGCTAAGGACAAGGCGACGATGCGCGTCAAAAATGGTTCCAAGGTTGATGCGATCACCGTCGGCACGCTCCCTCTACATTTACCTTCTGGATTAGTTTTAAACCTAAATAATTGTTATTTCGTGCCTGCGTTAAGCATGAACATTATATCTGGATCTTATTTATTGCGAGACGGTTATTCATTTAAGTCAGAGAATAATGGTTGTTCTATTTATATGGATAATATCTTTTATGGTCGTCCACCCCTTGTGAATGGTTTATTCTTGTTGAATCTCGATAGTAGTGATACACATATTCATAATATTGATGCCAAAAGATGAAAAGTTAATGATGATAGTTCCACGTACTTGTGGCACTGCCGCTTAGGTCATATTGGTGTAAAGTGCATGAATAAACTATATGCTGATGGACTTTTGGAATCACTTGATTATGAATCATTTGATACATGTGAACCATGCCTTATGGGAAATGTCGGTGCAACAAACCCTGGGTCTATTGCCCAGACCGTGCACAGGCCTAAAAGAGCAAGGTTGCAACATCCAAAGCGAGATCGAGTTGAAGAGATAACTCTTTGAGGAATCAAAGGGAAGATCAAGAAGACCAAGACAAGCTAAATGAGCAAGACACCACTCAGGGAAAGCCTCCCTTGCCGGGCAGGCGAGCCTGGCGAGGTGGCCCCAAAGACAAGCCTCAAGACCGTCCCAGCAGGCCTGCCGGGCGCGACAAAGGCACTACCCCGCCAAGGCTCCACCGCTCCACCTCACAGCAACGCAAGTCATCGATCGGTGCGATGTCAAGCCCCCAAGTGACTAAGTGGTTGTTATTTGGCACGTGGCAGCCACTTCCTATGGAAATCACCTCCAAATGACACCCGTCCAGAGACGTGTCAAGCAGACAGACAAGAAGGTGGCCGAGCAGCCCGGCAAGGCTTGCTGGGCATGCCACGATGTGACACTAAGCGGCGCATTTAATGCGCTCTGCTCTGTCTGTAGAGTTAGCTATGATAGCACTGTTCGCTATCTAATCAGTACACAATGACTGATTTGCCATTGTGGTGACCCCTTGATCTATAGAAGGAGGGCCATGGCAATCATAGAAAGGATTCGGACCCTTGTACACTCGTACGCGCGTAGCTGCTCTCGCCCCGAGGCAACCCTGTTGGGCAAGAGCGCTGCGTTTCCACCACAACCCACCATCAATCCACCAAAGCAGGAGTAGGGTTTTACGCCTCGCGGCGGCCCGAACCTGGGTAAAACTGCCCGTGTGATCTCTGTCGTGCTGTGCTACGTTCTCCGCTCTTTGTGCAATGTGCTCATCCCCCTGCCGAACCACAAAGGGGCTGATGGCCCATAGGTGGCCGTGGTTTCCCACGACATCTTTGGCGCGCCAAGTAGGGGGAAGCGCTTGCGCGAACCCGAGAAGTGTACGCAGCGCGTCATTATCTTCATCATCTTAACCATCTTCTTCATCGATGGCTCCATCGTCCATGGCGCCCAAGAAGAAGCCCGGTGTTGCGGCCCATCCGTCCACTTCGAAGGCCCCGTCGCACGCGGCCGCCGACGCCGCGGGGGCTACGGGGACGCACGAAGACATGGACGCTGCGGGGGACGTGGCCGGCGCAGGCGGCATCATCACTACCTCCCCTACGGCCGAAACAAGGGTGGAAGGCACCGGGGAAGGACAGCACCAACAGCATCCCAGCGGCCACACTCGACGAGGTACGGGTGGAGAAATCATTCCGTCTGCACATCTCCGCCCGGCCAAAGGGCACAGCCACAGCGGTGGCACTCGCTCTGGGGCGAATCCCAACTCTCCGGCCGCTCCTGCTGCGAGCGCGGCCGCAGGGCGTGCGCCACCCCCGGAATGAGCTGACCCAGCCGATGCGCCAAACGGAGCCGCTGCCCTCAAGCGCCTCCACCTCGTCACCATGCCACCCTGGCGACGGGCTCACGACGACAAGAACACAGCGCGGCTACTACTGGCACCATAAGGAGCCAGGCTACGCTACGGTCTACGCCGTCATCCATGCCAAGCACCGCTTTGGAGGCCATGGCACGGGCCCAGCTGCTGTTGAGATTTTTGCCGGCAGCCGATCAGATGGATGAGTGGAGAGCCACCATCCAAAGCCTAATTGGTTTCGCCGAGGCGGGAGGATCACAGCGAGCTGGCCCGCCATGGCCTCCCCAGGTGACGACGACGGCCCGCGCTGCTGGCCGTGCCGAAGGGGCCACCCCCATGGTGCAGTCCCCTCCGCGGCAGCCTGCGCAGGGGCCACAGCCGGAGCCACGCGATCAAGAACCTGACGACGTCTCGATGGCTTCGTCCGACCCTCGAGAGCGTCAAGGCCAACGGCGAGTCCTGGAGGACAGGCAAAGGGAAAGCGTGCGCGTCACCATCGAGCGACGCCGCGACACCCACCGCCAGTCCGATAGGCACAATGGCCTTGGCGTCGACAAGGCCACTCTCGTTGAATGTGGGTACCTACCTTTCGAGGTTGGGTGCCCTGCCTTCACTCGTGAGGTATGACAAGTCCGTTGGCCATCTACCCGCATGTTCAAGCCAGAAATACCAGAGAAGTACGACGGGAAACTAAACCCGGCATAGTTCTTGAGCATCTACACCATCGCTGTTCAAGCTGCCGGGGGAAGAGACGAGAAGGTGTTCGACAACTACTTCCCTCTGGCACTCAAGACAAATGTGAGGTCTTGGCTAATGCACCTACCGGAGAACTCTATTTTGACCTAGGCTGACCTGTGCCATGAGTTTGTTGGCGCCTTCACGAGCAGCCATCAAGAATCAGGGCGGCCCAGCAACTTGCAGCTCCTCCCGCAGAAGGAAGGAGAGACCCTGCGGAAGTACATGCAGAGGTTGAGCCGAGTACACAGGAACATTCCAGACATCCACCCGGCAGCTGTGATAGCTGCGTTCCAGTCCAACGTGCGCAATTGTCGGATATGTTCCAAGATGAACGTTCGACTGCCCAAGACTGTGAAGGAGCTTTACACTCTAGTGGATAAGTGTGCTCGAGTAGAGGAGGGGAGGCGGCTCCCCGGTGAAGAGGATGGCGTCGACATCGACTCAGAGGATGACGACGAGGCCACCAGTCAGAAGAAGAAGAGCAAGAAGCGCAACAAAAGGCGCAAGGATAAGGCAGTGATGACTGTTGAGGGATCGGGCACACCTAGTACCGGCAAGAAGGCCAAGACCAAAGTTCCCGGCAAGGAAGTTGCCGCGTGCACCGATTGTCGGGAAGCTGCGGCTACCGAGGAGGCTGGGAAAGGTGATGGGCCGTACTGCAAGATCCATCGGACCAAGGGCCACGATCTCCAGGAGAGTCATCAGGTCGAGCAGCTTGTCTAGAAGCAGAGGGCTGTATACGAGAAGCGTGATAAGGAGAAAGGCCAAGATGGCGCTGGCGGGAAAGGACGAGGCGGCGGAGCGAGCCGCCCCGGCAAGGCTCCTCAGAATCAAGGGAAACCCGCCAGAGGCCGTAAGAAGGAGGATTGCAATGACGAGAGTGATGGAGGAGATGGAGAGGAAACCAGTGAGCAGGAGTTCCAGAAAACCACTGACACCCTGTGCATTGACGGGGGTGCATCTCTGTACTCCTCTCACTGCCAACTTAAACATTGGGCGCGTGAAGTCAATGACGTGGAGCCAGTGGCAGATTCTTGTAAGCCGCTCAAGTGGTCCCGCACACCCATCATCTTTGACGAAGAGGATCACCCTGACCGCACCACTGCGGTAGGGTGCTTGCCGTTGTTGGTCTCACCAACAATCCGCAACCTCAAGGTCACAAAGATGTTGGTGGACGGCGGGGCCGGGTTGAATCTGATTTCTCCAAAGGTCATCAGCAAACTTCAGATTGCAGAGGAAGAGCTCAAGGTTACTGGCACATTTCAAGGGATCAACCCCGGCAGTAGCCATCCTAAGGGGAAGATCACGCTACCGGTGACGTTCGGGGGGGAGTTACACTACCGGACTGAGAAGACCGTATTTGATGTGGTTGACCTCCCCCTGCCGTACAATGGAATCCTTGGCCGCCCAGCCATGGCCAAATTCATGGCCGCATCCCACTATGCCTACAATACCTTGAAGATGCCAGGGCCGATAGGCGTCATTTCCATTCTGTCAGACAAGAAGGATGCAGTCATTTGTGTGGACAAGATGTACCGTAAAGCAGTTGCAGCAGAGGCCGCGAAAGCCAATGTTCCCGCCAAGGAAAACGAGAAGAAGAAGAGAGATAGCAAGGATGCCTGCAAGGAATCCGGGAAACGTGCCTCTTCGGAGTACGTTGCGCCCGTTGATGACGTGCTGGAGAGTTCCAATAGCAAGCGACCCAAGGCTGCTGCACCCGCTATGAAAAAGGTCCCGGTAGGGCTGGCTGGCACTGATGGTACCTTCACTATCAGTGCCACCCTTGATGACAAATAGGAAAGCGCGCTCGTTGCCTTCCTGCGGGCGAATATTGATGTGTTTGCCTGGCAACCATCTGATATCCCCGGTGTTCCCAGGGAGGTAATCGAGCACCACCTTGCTGTCTGCCCACATGCCCGACCCATCAAGCAGAAGGTCCGGAAGCAAGCTTTGGAGCAGTAGCAATTCATTGCCGAGGAGATCAAGAAACTTGAGGCAGCTGGTCTGGTCAGAGGAGTATTACATCCAACATGGTTAGCAAATCCTGTGGTGGTACGCAAGGCTAATGGGAAATGGAGGCTTTGCATAGATTTTACGAATCTGAACAAGGCATGCCCGAAGGACCCATTTCCCTTGCCGCGCATCGACCAGATTGTGGATTCCACCTCCGGGTGTAACTTGCTCTCTTTTCTGGATGCATACTCTGGATACCACCAGATTTTCATGTCCAAGGAAGACGAGGAGAAGACCGCGTTCATAACCCCATGTGGCACGTACTGCTTCGTACGGATGCCCTTCGGGTTGAAGAGCGTTGGATCCACTTTTGCAAGAGCAGTATAGATTGTCTTTGAGTCCCAGCTGCACAGAAATGTTGAAGCTTACATGGATGATATTGTGGTCAAGACCAAGGACAGATCAACCCTCATCCAGGATTTGGAAGAAACCTTTGCTAATCTGCGTAAGGTCAACTTGAAGCTGAACCCGGAGAAGTGCGTGTTTGGCGTCCCATCCAGCAAGCTACTTGGCTTCTTTGTGTCCCATCGGGGGATAGAGTCTAACCCTGACAAGATCAAGGCTATCGAGCAGATTCAAGCACCCAAGACAGTTAAGGACGTGAGGCGTTTGACTGGATGTGTTGTCACGCTTAGCAGGTTCATTTTCAAGTCTGCCGAGCGCGCCTTGCCTATGGAGTGGACCCCGGAGGCAGACGTCGCGCTACAAGATTTGAAGACCTATCTCTCCTCTGTGCCCACTTTGGTTGCTCCCAGACCACAAGAGTCGTTGCTGCTATACTTAGCGGCAACCAATCAAGTGGTTAGTGCAGCACTGGTGGCGCAGTGGGAAGAAGACGAAGCGGCGGCCACCATCGTCCCCTCTGGAGAAGGAAGTGAACCCGTCCCGGCAAGACCAGAGTCAGTCCAAAGCGAAGAAAGGCAGGGCAACAGAAGCAGTTCTATGGTCGCGGCAAAGAAGAAAGTGGTGCAGCGCCCAGTGTACTTCGTTAGCTCCCTATTACAGGGGACTAGGTCAAGGTACTCTGGCATGCAAAAGTTGATTTTTGGCCTCATCATGGCCTCAAGGAAACTGCGCCACTACTTCCAAGCCCATGAGATCACGGTTGTCACCCGCTTCCCCTTGAAACGCATACTCCGGAACCCTGAGGCCACCGGCAAGATTGTGGAATGGGCTTTAGAGTTGTCCAACTTTGGTTTAAAGTTTGAAAGCACGTCAACCATTCAGAGCAGAGCACTAGCGGAATTTATTGCAGAGTGGACGCCAACCCCTGATGAAGAAGTGTTGGAGACAGTTATCCCTGGCAAGGAGGCACCCCAAGAATGGATTATGTATTTTGATGGTGCCTTCTCCCTACAAGGTGCAGGAGCTTGCATACTTCTCGTTGCCCCCACTGGGGAGCACCTGAGGTACGTCGTCCAGATGCATTTCCCCCGGGAGGAGGCTACCAACAATACTGCAGAGTATGAAGGGCTCCTTGCCAGGCTCAGAATTGCAATAGAATTGGGAATCAAGAAGCTGATCATCCGTGAAGACTCGCAACTTGTGGTGAGATAAGTGAACAAGGATTACCAAAGTCCATTGATGGAGGCATACGTTGAGGGAGTGAGGAAGTTGGAGGAGCGCTTTGACGGATTGCAAACAGAGCACGTACCCCGTGCGGAAAACAGCATCGCTGATCATCTGTCGATGTGCGCTGCGCAAAAACTCCCTGTGGAACCAGGGACTTTTGTTCTCCATCTGACTCAGCCCTCTGTATCCCTAGCAACAATGGCCAGAAAGAGGAGGAAACTGGATTCCGGCAAGCCTCTCCCGGCAGAGCCTCCCGAGGTCCCCGACAGAGGGCTTGGCGGGAACAACTCCCCTTCGATCGCTGAGCTGCACCCTCCCGCCAGACCACTGGTCCCTGCGGTCGAGGAATGCGCTCCCACGAATGAGGAGGTGCGCTAGTCCTCGTTGCCGAGCCCCAGGCTCCAACTTGGGTGCGGCACATAGTCCATTTCCTCCAAACTGGAGAACTTCCCAAAGAGCAAGAAGAAGCTGAAAGAGTAGCCTGGAGGGCCAGTATGTATCAGTTCATTGACGACACGTTGTACAGAAGAAGGCCCAAGAGTGTGAAATTGAAGTGCATTTGCCGGGAGGAAGGAAAGGAACTGTTGGCAGAAATACACAAGGGTATATGCGGCTCACACATCGGATCGAGGGCTCTGGTTGGAAAAGCCTTCCGGCAAGGATTTTACTGGCCCACAGCCCTCCAAGATGCAGTTGAGTTGGTCACCAAATGTGAAGCCTGCCATTTCCATTCCAAGAATATCCATCTGCCTGCCCAAGCTCTTCAGACAATCCCTTTGTCATGGCCGTTTTTGGTCTGGGGGCTCGACATCTTGGGCCCCTTCCCCCGTGCTACTGGGGGCTTTGAATTCTTGTTCGTTGCAATCGACAAGTTTACAAAGTGGCCGGAAGTAGAGCCCGTGAGAAAGGTGACTGCTCAGTCAGCTATCAAGTTCTTTAAAGGATTGGTGTGCCGCTTCGGGGTCCCTGCCCGAATCATCACCGACAATGGCACCCAATTCATGAGTCGCGCCTTCATGCAATATGTTCATGCCCTCGGAAGCAAAATCTCATTCGCCTTTGTCGCTCATCCAAGGAGCAATGGGCAAGCTGAGAGGGCGAATGCTGAAGTGTTGAGAGGACTCAAGACAAGAACATTTGATAAGCTGCTGAAGTGTGGCAGGCGATGGATCGACGAGCTGCCGGTGGTTCTTTGGTCCCTCAGAACAACACCAAATCGAGCTACCGGGCAGACTCCCTTTTCCGTAGTCTATGGGGCAGAAGCAGTTATCCCCACAGAACTCATTTACGGGTCACCTTGAGTGCTTGCCTACGATGAAGTGGCGCAAGATCAGCACTGGAGTGATGATGCTGTGCTACTCGAGGAGAACCGTCTCCGGGCTGCTACGCGTGCTGCACGCTACCAGCAAGCCCTGCATCGCTATCATAGCCGCAGGGTTCATGCCCGGAGTTTTGAGGAAGGCGACCTTGTCCTTAGGTGCGTTCAGTCTGCCAAGGGTACAAACAAGTTGACGCCGAAGTGGGAAGGCCCTTACCGGGTAGTACGAGTCACCAGACCTGGCGCAGTCCGTCTGGAGACCGGAGATGGCATTCAATTGCAAAACTCATGGAACATTGAGCATCTCTGTAAGTTCTACCCGTAAGGCGTGGCTACCGGGCCCTGCCCGGCAGCCACCCTTTTGTACATGCCTTGCCGATGCTGCTTGTAACCCCTTGTACAAAGCCAGGTGCAGACCCTGAGCAATAGAGAGATGAACGAAGCGCTGGGGGCCCCCCGAAACTTGCATGCATGCATAAGCATAGCATGATCATGTAGATCAGAGCGCACATGGCATCATTTCATCTACACTAGGTTGCAGGGCTCTTACCGTGGACTTGGTCCCTAAGAAGAGAAGAGAAGACAAGCCTACATTGTGATCCCCAGCAAGCCAAACAGATAAGTTCTATCTCTTATCCATACGTGTTCTGTGAAGAGAAACTTGTGCATATGAAAACCTTGCCACCTTTGAAACCTAGGTGCTCCCATCCCTTACCTCGAACATTGCTTCGGTCAGGATGGTTGTAGTGGCATTTGGCGGAAAAGATTTGTCGACGGGCTGGTCCCTCCCTGTGGTTTGTGCCCGGCAGGCCTAGCCCCGCGGCAACGAACTGAGGGTACCGGCAGGATAGCCTGCCGGGGAAAACTTGTTTACTTTAATGTATAGAGGCATTTCACCTCTGCATGGATATGTTACATGCACAAGTACCCGGCAAGGCTTATCTTTTTCAATAATATGCTGATTAACAAGTACAAATCTTACAAAACACAAACATGGATAAAGAAGATTACATAATTTAGACTAAAGTTTGGCAAATGCCTACATATTTTAGATTAAAAAAAGATAAATGCCCGTGATGCCTTTGCTCTGTCCCTCAGGGGGAGACGAAGAAGACGGAGGGAAGGCCTGGCTGGGATTCGGCGCCTCCCCAGGATCAGGATGGCGCCGTTCCCGGGCTGGGAGGAAGAAACCGGAGGGCAGATGCGGATGGTGGCGCTGCCGAAAGCCCAGCCGGTGATGATGGTGCTGCCGGCAATCATGACTCGTAGGAGCGGTCGTCCTCGCTGTTGATGCATCATGGGTTGCCACCACCTCCCTCGCCACTGTCGCTCAAGGGGGCGTGCCCGCTATCGCTTAAGCTCCCACCATAGCGGCCAGGGCGGACACCAGGCGCTCCGGATGGCTCCACAGAGAGCATGGTCGTCTCCAACGAGCAGAGGCTAGAAGGATGCCGTCCCCTGAAGAAGCATACGCAGGCACAAGGAACCCGCCCATACGCAAGGCAAGCAATACCCCGAAGGAAGGGATCTGCCATTACCAATGGCGAACCGCTCCCGCGGTCTCCCTTCAGCGTCACAGGAGAAAAGGGGATAGGCCACGATTGGCTACCACACTTTGCAGGCTCCGGTGTGGTGTCGCTCACATAGCCTCTCACTAGAATTGAAGCCCCGGGTGGCCCGGCGACGAATGCACCAGAGTCGCTACCTCCGGCACTACCGCCACACCGCCCACGCGCCCCCCTGAGGCCTGTGCAAAGACGGGAGAGGTGTCTTATCCCAGCAAAGGCATGACCACGCCCTTCTACTCCCCAGGCACCTACACAAGCTTTCGGCATCATCAACCCCAAGCTCGAGCCCGGGACCTGGCCCCGGTCTCTCCCTCTCAACATTGCAAGAAGAAAGAAGGAAACAAGGAGAAAAGGTGCGTGGATGGGCACTTCCGCTTCCCCTCGCCCCCCTTTTATATAGGCGGGCTGGGGGCTAGGAGCTGATCCCTTGACGGGTAACCGCCATCCATCTCCACCAATCCAAGAAGGCCGGGCCCCTACCTTGAAGCTCTCCCGCACCACGCGCCACCGTTACCTACCCCACTCAATGCATGCAGCATACGTGGCCGAAGGATAAGGGCGTGGTGGGAAGAGTGAATTGGCAGTTACTCACCCGTGCGTTAAAGTCATTCATGAGCCATTACAAGGATGGCCCCACCACAATTGGCATTACGCGACACGCGGGAGAATCGGAAACTGACCTAGGCTTAGGTTAATGAAGAAGCAAAGAAGATCTCAAAGGACAAGCAACTGCTACCCTCTTGCCTATGCACTGGATAGGGCCTACCCCGACGACGCCCGGCAATGCATTCGGGCCAGGCCCGGGGGCTCCTGTCGGTGCAACAAACACTGGGTCTGTTGCCCAGAGCGTGCACAGGCCTAAAAGAGCAAGGTTGCAACATCTAAAGCGAGATCGAGTTGAAGAGATAACTCTTTGAGGAATCAAAGGGCAAATCAAGAATACCAAGACAAGCTAAATGAGCAAGACACCACTAAGGGAAAGCCTCCCTTGCCGGGCAGGCGAGCCTGGCGAGGTCGAGGTGGCCCCGAAGACAAGCCTCAAGACCATCCCGGCAGGCCTGCCGGGCGCGACAAAGGCAAACTACCCCGCCAAGGCTCCACCGCTCCACCTCACAGCAACGCAAGTCATCGATCGGTGCGGTGTCAAGCCCCCAAGTGACTAAGTGGCTGTAATTTGGCACGTGCTAGCCACTTCCTATGGAAATCACCTCCAAATGACACCCGTCCAGAGACGTGTCAAGCAGACAGACGAGAAGGTGGCCGAGCAGTCCAGCAAGGCTTGCCGGGCATGCCATGATGTGACACTAAGCGATGCATTTAATGCGCTCTGCTCTATCTGCAGAGTTAGGTATGATAGCACTGTTCGCTATCTAATCAGTACACAATGACTGATTTGCCATTATGGTGACCCCTTGATCTATAAAAGGAGGGCCATGGCAACCATAGAAAGGATTCGGACCCTTGTACACTCGTACGCGCGTAGCTGCTCTCGCCCCGAAGCAACCCTGCCGGGCAAGAGCGCTGCGTTTCCACCACAACCCACCATCAATCCACCAAAGCAGGAGTAGGGTTTTACGCCTCGCGGCGGCCCGAACTTGGGTAAAACTGCCCGTGTGATCTCTGTCGTGCTGTGCCACGTTCTCCGCTCTTCGTGCAATGTGTTCATCCCCCCTGTCGAACCACAAAGGGGCTGATGTCCCCATAGGTGGCCATGGTTTCCCACGACAGGCAAGATGACTAAAACCCCATTTTCTGGAACAATGGAGCAGGCTAATGACTTATTGGAAATAATACATACTAATGTATGCGGTCCGATGAGTGTTGAAGCACGTGGTGGATATCGTTATTTTCTTACCTACACAGATGATTTGAGTAGATATGGGTATATTTACTTAATGAAACACAAGTCTGAAACCTTTGAAAAGTTCAAGGAATTTCAGAATGAAGTGGAGAATCATCATAACAAGAAAATAAAGTTTCTACGGTCCGATCGTGGAGGTGAATATTTGAGTTATGAGTTTGGCGCTCATTTAAGACAATGTGGAATTGTTTCACAACTCACGCCACCTGGAACACCACAGCGTAATGGTGTGTCCGAACATCGTAACCGTACTTTATTGGACATGGTGCGTTCTATGATGTCTCTTACTGATTTGCCACTATAGTTTTGGGGTTATGCATTAGAGACAGCCGCATTCACTTTAAAAATGGCACCATCTAAATCTGTTGAGGCGACACCGTATGAATTATGGTTTGGCAAGAAACCTAAATTATCGTTTCTTAAAGTTTGGGGATGCGACACTTATGTCAAGAGGCTTCAGCCTGGTAAGCTTGAACCTAAAGCGGAGAAATGCGTCTTCATAAGATACCCTAAAGAGACCATTGGGTATACCTTCTATCACAGATCCGAGGGCAATATTTTTTTTGCTAAGAATGGGTCCTTTCAAGAGAAGGGGTTTCTCTCGAAAGAAGTGAGTGGGAGGAAAGTAGAAATTGATGAGGTAATTGTACCTTCTCTCAAATTGGAAGGTAGCACATCATAGAAAGCAGTTCCCGTGATGACTACACCAACCGAAAAGGAAACTAATGATGATGATCATGAAACTTCGGATCAAGTTACTACTGAACTTCGTAGGTCGACCAGGGTACATTCCGCACCAGAGTGGTATGGTAATCCTGTCCTGGAAGTCATGTTGTTGGACAACGACGAACCTACAAACTATGAAGAAGCAATGATGAGCCCAGATTCCAACAAATGGCTTCAGGCCATGAAATCTGAGATGGGATCCATGTATGAGAACAAAGTATGGACTTTGGTGGACTTGCCCGATGATCGGCAAGCCATTGAAAATAAATGGATCTTCAAGAAGAAGACATACGCTAATGGTAATGTCACTGTCATGGGAAACCACGGCCACCTATGGGGCCAAGGGCCCCTTTTGGTTTGGCAGGGGGACTGAGCACGTTGCACAAAGAGCGGAGGAGCGCAGCGTAGCGCGACAGAGATCACACGGGCAGTTTTACCCAGGTTCGGGCCGTTGCGAGGCGTAAAACCCTACTCCTGCTTTGGTGGATTGATGGTGGATGGTGGTGGATACGCAGTGCTCTTGCCCAACAGGGTTGCCTCGGGACGAGAGCGGCTACGCGCGTATGAGTATACAGGGGTCCGAATCCTTTCTATGGTTGCCATGAGCCTCCTTTTATAGATCAAGGGGTCACCACAGGGGCAAATCAGTCATTATGTACTGATTAGATAGCGAACAGTGCTATCATATCTACTCTACAAACAGAGCAGTATGCATTAAATGCGCCACTCAGTGTCACATCATGGCCTGCCCGGCATGCCTTGCCGGGCTGTTTGGCCACCTTCTCTCCTGTCTGTGTGACACGTCGCAGGACGGGTGTCATCTGGAGGTGATTCCTATAGGAAATGGCTGCCATGTGGCAAAAGGCAGCCACTTAGTCATCTTGGGGCTTGACACCGCACCGATCGATGACTTGCGTCGCTGTGAGGTGGGGCGGTGAAGCCTTGGCGGGATGTTTTGCCTTCGTATGCCCTGGCAGGCCTGCCGGGGCGGTCCCGAGGCTTGCTTCTGGGGCAACCCTGACCTTGCCAGACTCTCCTGCCCGGCAAGGGAGGTTTTTCCTTAGCGGTGTCTTGCTTCTTGTCTTGACTTGGTCTTCTCAACTTGCCCTTTGATTCCTCAAAGAGCCTATCTCTTCATCTTGGTCTTGTCTTGGATGTTGCAATCTTGATCTTGGGCCTGTAAACGGTCTGGGCAACAGACCCAGGGTTTGTTGCACTGACAGGAGCCCCCGGGCCTGGCCCGAACGCGCTGCCGGGCGTCATCGGGGTAGGCCCTAACTTGTGCACAGGCGAGGGGGAATAGCTGCTCGCCCTTTGAGATCTTCTTTGCTTCTTCATTAATCTGAACTCGAATCAGGTCCCGGTTCTTCCGCCCGTCGCATAATGCCAACTACAGTGGGGCCACTCTTGTAATGGCCCGTGAATGACTTTAACGCACGGGCGAGTAACTGCCAATTCACCCTTCCCACAACGCCCTTATCCCCGGCCATGTATGCTGCATGCATTGAGTGGGGTAGGTAACGGAGGCACGTGGTGCGGGAGAGCGTTAAGGCAGGGGCCTGGTCTTCATGGATTGGTGGAGGAGGACGGCGGTCACCCGCTGAGGGAGCGGCTCTCGACCCCGGCCCGTCTATAAAAGGAGGGACGGGGGAGGAGTGGGAGTATTCGTCCACTCACCTCTTTCATTCTCTGCTTCCTCCTGAGGTATGCCGAAGAGGAGAGCTTGGGGCCAAGCCCCGGGCCCTAGCTTGGGGTCGACGGCGTCGAGTGCTGGGGTAGAATCCTCTTCCTGTCTTCGCGCAGGCCTCAGGGGGGTGTGCGGGCGGCACGGTGGTAGCACCGGAGGTAGCAACTCTAGTGCGCTCGTCGCCGGGTCGCCCGTAGCTCCAATCTTAGTGAGGGGCGACGCAAGCGACACCACGCCGAGGCCCATAATGGACACGAGGCGCGGTAGTCGGTCATGGCCTAGTCCTCCTTTTCCTGTGATGCCGGAGGGAGGCCGCAAAGGTGGTTCGGTACCAGTAATGGCGTATTCCTCCTCCCAGGGCACCGCCTGCCCGGCGTATGGGCGAGCTCCTTATCCCTACGTGTGCTTCTTTAAAGGGCGGGGGCCCCTTGCCTTCGGGTCATTGGAGACGACCATGCTCTCTGTGGAGCTACCCGGAGTGCTTGGTGTTCGCCCTGGTTGGCGTGGCGGGAGCTTCGAGCGACAGTGGTAAAGGAGGTGGCGGCGACCCACGACTCGTCAAGAGCGGGGGCGACCGCTCCAACGAGGCGTGCTTGCCGGCAGCACCATCACCACTGGTTGAGCTTCCAGCAGTGTCACCATCCACACCTGCACTCCGGTTTCTTCCTCCTAGCCCGGGAACGGCATCATCCTGATCCTAGGGAGGCGTCGAATCCCAGCCGGGCCTTCCCTCCGTCTTCTTCATTTCCCCCTGTAGTTTCGAAGAAGGGAAGGACGGAGTAGAAAAGGGGATCATGAGTATTTATCTTTTTTCAATCTAAAATATGTAGGCACTTGCCAAACTTTAGTTCAAATTATGTAATCTCTTTTATCCATGTTTGTGTTCTGTAAGGTCTGTACTTGTTGATCAGCATATTAATGAAAAAGATAAACCTTGCCGGGCACTTGTGCAAGTAACATGTCCATGCAGAGGGGGAATGCCTCTTTACGCTTAAGTAAACAAGTTTTTCCCGATAGGCTATCCTGCCGGTACCCTCAAGTTGCTGCCGCAGGGCTGGGCCTGCCGGGCACAAGTCATGAAGAGGGACCAGCCCCCCGCCAACTTTCTCGCCAAAGGCCACTACAACCTCCCTGACCGAAGCAACGTTCGAGTCAAGGGATGGGAGCACCTAAGTTTTGAAAGCGGCGAGGTTTTCCTATGCACAAGTTTTCACTTACAGAACTCGTATGGATAAGAGAGAGAACTTATCTGTTTGGGCTTGCTGAGGATCACAATGTAGGCTTGTCTTCTCTTCTCCTTTTTCAGGACCGAATCCACGGTAGGAGCCTGCAGTATGATGCAGATGAAAATGATGCCTCATGCGATCTATTCTACATGAACATGCAATGCTCATGATATGCTTATGCATGCATGCAATTTGTCGGGGGGCCCCCAGCGCTTCATTTATTTCTCTGTTGCTCAGTGTCTGCGCCTGGCTTTGTACAAGGGGTTACATGCAACAGAGGCAAGGCCTGTACAAAAGGGTGGCTGCCGAGCAGGGCCCGACAGCCGTGCCTTATGGGTAGAACTTGCGGAGATGCTCAATGTTCCATGAGTTTTGCAACTGAATGCCATCTCCAGTCTCCAGACGGACTGCGCTAGGTCTGGTGACTCGTACTACCCGGTAAGGGCCTTCCCACTTCGGCGTCAACTTGTTTGCACCCTTGGTGGACTGAACGCGCCTAAGGACAAGGTCGCCTTCCTCAAAACACCGGGCACGAACCCTGCGGCTGTGATAGCAACACAGGGCTTGCTGATAGCGTGCGGCACGCGTAGCAGCCCGAAGACGGTTCTCCTCGAGTAGCACAGCGTCGTCATGCCGGTGCTGAACTTACGCTACTTTATCGTAGGTAAGCACTCGAGGTGACCCGTAAATGAGTTCCGTTGGGATAACTGCTTCTGCCCCATAGACTAGGGAGAAGGGAGTCTGCCCGGTAGCTCGATTTGGTGTCGTTCTGAGGGACCAAAGAACCAACGGCAGCTCATCGATCCACTGCCTTCTACACTTCTGCAACCTATCAAAAGTTCTTGTCTTGAGTCCTCGCAACACTTCAGTGTTCGCCCTCTCAGCTTGCCCGTTGCTCCTTGGATGGGCCACAGAGGCGAACGAGATTGTGCTTCTGAGGGCATGCACATATTGCATGAAGGCGCGACTCGTGAACTGGGTGCCGTTGTCATTGATGATCCGGGCAGGAACTCCGAAGCGGCACACCAATCCTTTCAAGAACTTGATAGCTGACTGAGCAGTCACCTTTCTCACGGGCTCTACTTCTGGCCACTTTGTAAACTTGTCGATTGCAACGAACAAGAATTCAAAGCCCCCGACAGCACGGGTGAAAGGGCCGAGGATATCGAGCCCCCAGACCGAAAACGGCCATGACAAAGGGATTGTCTGAAGAGGTTGGGCAGGCAGGTGGATGTTCTTGGAATGGAACTGGCAGGCTTCACACTTGGTGACAAGCTCAACCGCATCTTGGAGGGCTGTGGGCCAGTAGAATCCTTGCCGGAAAGCTTTCCCAACCAACGCCCTTGATCCAATGTGGGAGCCGCACATACCATTGTTTATCTCCGCCAGCAGTTCCTTTCCTCCTTCCCGACAAATGCACTTCAATTTCACACCATTGGGCCTCCTTCTGTACAGTGTGTCATCAATGAACTTATACATACCGGCCCTTCGGGCTACTCTTTCAGCTTCTTCTTGCTCTTCGGGAAGTTCTCCAGTTTGGAGAAAATGGACTATGTGCCGTGCCCAAGGCTGAGCCTGTGGCTCGGCAACGCGGACTAATGGCACCTCCCCATCTGTGAGAGTGCAATCCTCGACCGCAGGGACCGGTGGCCTGGCGGGAGGATGCAGCTCAGCGACTGAACGGGAGTTGTGCCCGACAAGCATTCTGTCGGTATCCTCGAGAGGTTCTACCGGGAGAGGCCTGCCGGAGTCCAGTTTCCTCCTCTTTCTGGCCATTGTTGCCAGGGATAGGGAGGGCTGAGTCAGATGGAGAACAAAAGTTCCTGGTTCCACAGGGAGCTTCTGCGCAGCGCACTTTGACAGATGATCAGCGATGCTGTTTTCCGCACGGGGTACGTGCTCTGTTTGCAATCCGTCAAAGCGCTCCTCCAACTTTCTCACTTCCTCAACATATGCCTCCATCAATGGACTTTGGTAATCCTTGTTGACTTGTCTCACCACAAGTTGTGAATCTCCGCGGATGATCAGCTTCTTGATCCCCAGTTCTGTTGCAATTCTGAGCCCGGCAAGGAGCCCTTCATACTCTGTTGTATTGTTGGTAGCTTCCTCCTGGGGAAAATGCATCTGGACAACGTACTTCAGGTGCTCTCCGGTGGGAGCAACGAGAAGCACGCCGGCCCCTGCACCTTGTAGGGAGAAGGCACCATCGAAATACATGATCCATTCTTGGGGCGCTTCCTTGCCGGGGATAACTGTCTCCAATACCTCTTCATCAGGAGTTGGCATCCATTCTGCAATAAACTCTGCCAATGCTCTTCTCTAAATAGTTGATGTGCTCTCAAACTTCAAACCAAAGCTGGATAACTCCAAAGCCCACTCCACTATCCTGCCGGTAGCCTCAGGGTTTTGGAGTATCCATTGCAAAGGGAAACGGGTGACAACTATGATCTCATGGGCTTGGAAGTAGTGGCGCAGTTTCCTTGAGGCCATGACAAGGCCTAAGATCAATTTTTGCACTCCAGAGTACCTGGATCTAGCCCCCTGCAACAGGGAGCTGACGAAGTATACTGGGCGCTGCACCACTTTCTTCTTTGCCGTGACCAGAGAACTGCTTCCGCTGCTTTGCTCTTCTCTTCCGTGATCTGCATCTAACCTTGCCGGGGTGTATTCGCTTTCCTCACCGAAAGGGACACCAGCTGTGACTGCTGCTCCATCCACTTCCCTCTGCACCACCAGTGCTGCGCTAACCACCTGATTAGTTGCCGCCAAGTATAGCAGCAACGGTTCTTGAGGTTTTGGAGCAACCAAAGTGGGCACAGAGGAAAGGTAGGCCTTCAAACCCTGTAGTGCGGCATCTGCCTCTGGGGTCCATTCCATGGGCCCTGCCTTTTTCAAAACGTTGAAGAACGGCAAGGCACGCTCGGCAGACTTGGAAATGAACCTGCTAAGCGCGGCAACACATCAAGTCAAACGCCTCACTTCCTTGACTGACTTGGGTGCTTGAATCTGCTCGATGGCCTTGATCTTGTCGGGGTTGGCCTCTATCCCCCGGTGGGACAAAAAGAAGCCAAGTAGCTTGCCGAAGGAACGCCAAACACACACTTCTCCGGATTTAGCTTCAAGTTGATATTGTGTAGATTAGCAAACATCTCTTCCAAATCCTGGATGAGGGTTGATCTGTCCTTGCTCTTGACCACAATATCATCCATGTAAGCCTCAACGTTCCTGTGCAACTGTGACTCAAAACCAATATGAACTGCTCTTGCGAAAGTAGACCCGGCGCTCTTCAACCCGAAAGGCATCCGCATGAAGCAGTATGTGCCACATGGGGTGATGAACGCGGTCTTCTCTTCGTCTTCCTTGGACATGAAGATCTGATGATATCCAGAGTAGGCATCCAGGAAGGAAAGCAGCTTGCACCCGAAGGTGGAATCCACAATCTGGTCGATGCGCGGCAAGGGGAATGGGTCCTTCGGGCATGCCTTGTTCAGATCCATAAAATCTATGCACAGCCTCCACTTCCCATTGGCCTTGTGTACCACCACTGGATTTGCTAACCACATTGGATGCAACACTCCTCTAACCAGACCAGCTGCCTCAAGTTTCTTGATCTCCTCGGCAATAAACTGTTGCCGCTCCAAAGCTTGCTTTCGGACCTTCTGCTTGACGGGTCGGGCATGTGGGCAGACAGCAAGGTGGTGCTTGATTACCTCCCTGGGAACACCGGGGATGTCAGATGGTTGCCAGGCAAACACATCGACATTCACCCACAGGAAGGCAACGAGCGCGCTTTCCTATTTGTCATCGAGGGTGGCGCAGATGGTGAAAGTACCACCAGCGCCAGCCAGCCCTGCCGGGACCTATTTCACAGCGGGTGCAGAGGCCTTGGATCTCTTGCTATTGGAACTCTCCGGTGAGTCATCAATAGGCGTAGCATACCCCGAACAGGTACGCTTCCCGGATTCCTTGTCGGTGTCCCTATTAGCCTTCTTCTTTCCATTACTTTCCTTGGCGGGGATTGCAGTTTCAGTGACCTCTGACGCGACTGCATCCTGATACATCTTGTCCACGCAAATAATTGCGTCCTTCTCGTCTGATGGAATGGAAATGACGCCCACCGGCCCTGGCATCTTCAAGGTGTTGTAGGCATAGTGGGATGCCGCCATGAACTTGGCCAAAGCTGGGCGACCAAGGATTCCATTGTATGGCAGGGGGACGTCAACCACATCAAACACGATCTTCTCCGTCCGGTAATTCAACTCTCCCCCAAATGTTACTGGTAACGTGATTTTCCCCTTAGGACGACTCTTACCTGGGTTGATCCCTTGAAATGTACCAGTAACTTTGAGCTCTTCTTCTGCTATCTGGAGTTTGCTGATGACCTTTGAAGAAATCAGATTCAACCCGGCCCCACCGTCAGCCAGCATCTTTGTGACTTGAAGGTTGCGGATTGTTGGTGATACCAACAACGGCAAGCACCCTACCGCGGTGGTGCGGTCAGGGTGGTCCTCTTCGTTGGAGATGATGGGCGTGCGGGACCACTTGAGCGGCCTTCGAGAGTCTGCTGCTGGCTCCATGGCATTGACTTCACGCGCCCACCGTTTAAGTTGGCGGTGAGATGAGTGCAAAGATGCACCCCAGTCAATGCACAGGGCGTCAGTGGATTTCTGGAATTCCTGCTCGCTAGTTTCCACTTCATCTCCTCCATCACTCTCATCGTTGCAATCCTCCTTCTCACAGCCTCTGGCGGGTTTCCCTTGATTCTGAGGAGCCTTGCCGGGGCGGCTTGCTCCGCCACCCCGGCCCTTTCCGCATGCGCCATTCTGACCTTTCTCTATATCTCACTTCTCATATTCAGCCCTCTGCTTCTTGACAAGCTGCTCAACCTGATGACACTCCTGGAGATCGTGGCCCTTTGTCCAATGGATCTTGCAATACGGGCCATCGCCTTTCCCAGCCTTCTCGGCAGCCGCGGCTTTCCGGCAGTCAGTGCACGCGGCAACCTCCTTGCCAGGTATCTCAACCTTTGCTTCTCTTGCCAGTACTAGGCAGGCCCGATCCCTCAACGGTGATCACTGCCTTATCCTTGCGCCTTTTGTTGCGCTTCTTGTTCTTCTTCTTTTGACTGGTGGCCTCGTCATCATCCTCTGAATCGATGTCGACGCCATCCTCTTCTCCGGGGAGCTTCCACCCCTCCTCTATTTGAGCACACTTATCCACCAGAGTGTAAAGCTACTTCACAGTCTTGGGCAATCGAACGTTCATCTTGGAACGTATCCGACAATTGCGCACGTTGGACTGGAACGCATCTATCACAGCTGCTGGGTGGATGTCTGGAATATTCCTGTGGACTCTGCTGAATCTCTACATGTATTTCCGCAGGCTCTCGCCTTCTTTCTACGGAAGAAGCTGCAAATCGCTGGGCCACCCTGGTTCTTGATGGCCGCCCGTGAAGGCACCAATGAACTCATGGCACAGGTCAGCCCAGGTCGAAATGGAATTCTCCGGCAGGTGCATTAGCCAAGACCTCACATTTGGCTTGAGTGCCAAAAGGAAGTAGTTGGCGAATACCTTCTCATCACTTCCCCCGGCAGCTTGAACAGCGATGGTGTAGATGCTCAAGAACTCTGCCGGGTTCAGTCTTCCGTCATACTTCTCTGGTATCTCTGGCTTGAACATGCGAGTGGACGGCCAACGGACTTGCCGCAGCTCACGGGTGAAGGCAGGGCACCCAGCCTCGAAAGGCAGGTACCCGCCGCTAGCGAGTGCGGGCTAGTCGATGTCGTGGCCATCGTGCCTGTCGGACTGGCGGCGGGCGTCGCGGTGTCGCTCAGTGTTGACACGTGCGCCTTCCCTCTGCCTGTCCTCCAGGACTCGCCGTGGGCCTTGATGTGCTCGAGGGTCAGACGAAGCCATCGAGACGTCGTCAGGTTCTTGGTTGCGCGGCTCCCGCACCGGCTGCCGCGGAGGGGACTGCACCGTAGGAGTGGCCACATCCGCACGGCCAGCGGCGTGGGCCGTTGCTGCTGCCTGGGGAGGCCGTGGCGGGCCAGCCTGCTGCGATCCTCCCGCCTCGGTGAAGCCAATCAGACTCTGAATGGTGGCTCTCCACTCATCCATCTGATCGGCTGCCGGCAAAAATTTCAACAGTAGCTGAGCCCGCGCCATGGCCTCCGAAGCGGTGCTTGGCATGGATGTCGATGAAGACCGTAACGTCGCCCGGCTCCTGACGGTGCCGGTAGCGGTCGCGCCGTGCTCTCGTCGTCGTGAGCCAGCCGCCTGGATGGCGTGTGGACGAGGTGGAGGTGCTTGAGGGCCAGCGGCTCCGTTTGGTGTACCGGCTGGGTCAGCTCATTCCAGGGGTGGCGCATGTTCTACGGCCGCTCCCGTGGCAGGAGCGGTTGGGGAGTTGCGATTCCCCCCAGAGCGAGTACCCCTGATGCGGTTGTGCCCCTCGATCGGATGGGGGGGTGCAGATGGAATGATCTCTCCTCCCGTACCTCGTGGGGCGTGGCCGCTGGAATGTAGTTGGTGCTGTCCTTCTCCGGTGCCTCTAGCTCCTGCTTCGGCCGCAGAGGAGGTGGTAACGATGCCGCCCGCGCCGACCACGTCCCCCACAGCGTTCGCACTTCCAGGCGTCCCCGTAGCCCCGCGGCGCCGGCGGGCGCGTGCGGCGGGACCTTCGAGGTGGATGGATGAGCTGTGGCGCCGGGCTTCTTCTTGGGCGCCATGGACGATGGAGCCGTTGATGAAGAAGATGGCAGTGAAGATGACGCGCTTCGTACACTTCTCGGGTTCGCGCAAGCGCAGCCCCCTACCTGGCGTGCCAAAGATTTCATGGGAAACCACGGCTACCTATGGGGCCAAGGGCCCCTTTTGGTTCGGCAGGGGGACTGAGCACGTTGCACAAAGAGCGGAGGAGCACAGCGTATCGCGACAGAGATCACACGGGCAGTTTTACCCAGGTTCAGGCCGCCGCGAGCCGTAAAACCCTACTCCTGCTTTGGTGGATTGATGGTGGATGGTGGTGGATACGCAGCGCTCTTGCCCAGCAGGGTTGCCTCGGGACGAGAGCGGCTACGCGCGTATGAGTATACAGGGGTCCGAATCCTTTCTATTGTTGCCATGGGATTCCTTTTATAGATCAAGGGGTCACCACAGGGGCAAATTAGTCATTGTGTACTGATTAGATAGCGAACACTGCTATCATATCTACTCTGCAGACAAAGCAGTACACATTAAATGCACCGCTCAGTGTCACATCATGGCCTGCAAGGCACGCCTTGCTGGGCTGTTTGGCCACCTTCTATCCTGTCTGCGTGACACGTCGCCGGACGGGTGTCATCTGGAGGTGATTCCTGTAGGAAATGGCTGCCATGTGGCAAAAGGCATTCACTTATTCATCTTGGGGCTTGACACCGCACCGATCGGTGACTTGCATCGCTGTGAGGTGGGGCGGTGAAGCCTTGGCGGGATGTTTTGCCTTCGTATGCCCCGGCAGGCCTGCCGGGGCGGTCCTGAGGCTTGCTTCTGGGGCAACCCTGACCTTGCCAGGCTCTCCTGCCTGGCAAGGGAGGTTTTCCCTTAGCGGTGTCTTGCTTCGTGGCTTGACTTGGTCTTCTCAACTTGCCCTTTGATTCCTCAAAGAGCCTATCTCTTCATGTTGGTCTTGTCTTGGATGTTGCAATCTTGATCTTGGGCCTGTGCACGGTCTGGGAAACAGACCCAGGGCTTGTTGCACCGACAGTCACCGTCTATAAAGCTCGACTTGTCTGATGACCCACAAGTATAGGGGATCAATCGTAGTCCTTTCTATAAGTAAGAGTGTCGAACCCAATGAGGAGCAGAAGGTAATGACAAGCAGTTTTCAGCAAGGTATTTTCTACACGCACTGAAATTATCGGTAACAGATAGTTTGGTAATAAGATAATTCGTAACGGTTAACAAGTAAAAAGTGTAGAAAAGGTGCAGCAAGGTGGCCCAATCCTTTTTGTAGCAAAGGATAAGCCTGGACGAACTCTTATATAAAGCAAAGCGCTCTCGAGGACACATGGGAATTACTGTCAAGTTAGTTTTCATCATGCTCATATGATTCGCGTTCGTTACTTTGATAATTTGATATGTGGGTGGACCGGTGCTTGGGTGTTGTCCTTACTTGGACAAGCCTCCCACTTATGATTAACCCCTCTCGCAAGCATCCGCAACTACGAAATAAGAATTAAGATAAATCTAACCATAGCATGAAACATGTGGATCCAAATCAGCCCCTTACGAAGCAACGCATAAACTAGGGTTTAAGCTTCTGTCACTCTAGCAACCCATCATCTACTTATTACTTCCTAATGCCTTCCCCTAGGCCCAAATCATGGTGACGTGTCATGTAGTTGACGTTCACATAACACCACTAGAGGAAAGACAACATACATCTCATCAAAATATCGAACGAATACCAAATTCACATGATTACTTATAACAAGACTTCTCCCATGTCCTCAGGAACAAACGTAACTACTCACAAATCATGTTCATGTTCAAGATCAGTGGGGTATTGAATATCATTAAGGATCTGAACATATGATCTTCCACCAAATAAACCAACTAGCATCAACTACGGAGAGTAATCAACACTACTGGCAACCCACAGGTACCAATCTGAGGTTTTGAGACAAAGATTGAATACAAGAGATGAACTAGGGTTTGAGAGGAGATGGTGCTGGTGAAGATGTTGATGAAGATTGACCCTCCCTCGATGAGAGGATCGTTGGTGATGATGATGGCTTCGATTTCCCCCTCCAGGAGGGAAGTTTCCCCGGCAGAATCGCTCTACCGGAGCCATAGATTGCTTCTGCCCAGGTTCCACCTCGAGATGGCGGCGCTTCATCTCGAAAGCTTCCTTCTTATTTTTTCTAGGTCAAAGCTTTCATATAGCAAAAGAGGGGCACCAGACGATGGCCAGGGGGCCCACAAGCCCTGGGGATAGGGCACGCCCCCCAGGCTTGTGGCCACCTGGTGGGTCCCCTTCGGTAGTTTCTTCGCCCAATATTTTTTTATATATTCCAAAATAATTCTCCGTAAAATTTCAGGACTTTTGGAGTTGTGCAGAATAGGTATCTCAGATTTGCTCCTTTCCGGTCTGGAATTCCAGCTGCCGGCATTCTCCCTCTTTGTGTAAACCTTGTAAAATAAGAGAGAAAAGGCATAAGTATTGTACCGTAAAGTGAAATAGCAACCGATAATGCAATAAATATCAATATAAAAGCATGATGCAAAATGGACGTATCAACTCCCCCAAGCTTAGACCTTGCTTCTCCTCAAGTGAAAGCCGAAATCGATAATCATGTCCACATGTTTAGAGATAGAGGTGTCGATAAATTAAAATACGGACATGAGGGCATCATGATCATCTTTAGAACAGCAACATATTGTCATATAACTTCTCATGCTAAAGTGACAATTTGTTCACAAGGTAAAGTATGAATCGGAAACTTTATTGAAAACTAACAAACTATGATCTCGGTCATTGAAGCAATTGCAATTTATCATAACATCAGAAAGAGTGAATGTAAGAGCTTTTATTCAGCAAGTTCACATACTCAACCATCATTTAATCTTTCATAATTGCTAACACTCACGCGATACTTATGAGATCAAAGCTTTAGTCAGACACATAGAAAGATATGGGCTTATAGTTTCGCCTCCCAACAATTTACCTCAAGGGTAACATCAACAACAATAATTTATGAACACCTACATCCAAGTGGATATATATGTCTGGATCTTCCCCAACACATAGCGCTTGCCAAAAAGAGAAAATATAAAAGGAAGGGTGAAGATCACGATGACTCTTGTATAAAGGTAAGAGGTAAAATAAAATATAGGCCCTTCGCAGAGGGAAGCAGAGGTTGTCATGCGCTTTTATGGTTGGACGCACAAAATCTTAATGCAAAAGAACGTCACTTTATATTGCCTCTTGTGATAAAGAACTCTATTATGCAGTCCGTCATTTTTATTTCTTCCATATCACAAGTTTGTATAAAGCTTATTTTCCTCACACTAAAAGATCATACATATTTAGAGAGCTATTTTTATTGCTTGCACCGATGACAGCTTACTTGAAGGATCTTACTCAATCCATAGGTAGATATGGTGGACTCTCATGGCAAAACTGGGTTAAAGGATTTTTGATGCACAAGTAGTATCTCTACTTGGTGCAGAAGATTTGGCTAGCATGGGATGAGAAGCAAGCTCAACATGTTGGAGGATCCATGACAATATAACTTCTATTCGGATTTAAGAAAACATAACCCATTATGTTGTCTTCCTTGTCCAACATCAACTTATTAGCATATAATATTTTGATGAGTGCTCACAATCACAAAAGATGTCCAAGATAGTGTGTTTATATGTGAAACCTCTCTTTCTTTATTACTTCCTATTAATTGCAACAATGACCAAAACTAAGTTTGTCAAATCTCAACAAATTTCATGCGACATACTTCTTATATGTGAAGTCATCCCTCTCCATAAGATTATTATATAATCTTTTTATTTCTTTTATTCTCTTTCCTTTTCATTATCAAAGCAAGAAAGCAAAGCCCTCAACTCAAAATTGATCTTTATTATATAACTCTCGGACTCAGTTACATAGAGGGAACACAAAGCAAAACTCAAAAATCATACTAAATTTTTTATTCTACTAAACCAAGATATAACCAAAAGGATCAAACTAAGAAAAACAATGAAGGTAAAGATGTGATGGTGATACGATATCGGGGCACCTCCCCCAAGCTTGGCACAAGCCAAGGGGAGTGCCCATACCCATGTACTCAAGTCTCCTTCTTTGGAGGTGGTGGCGCAATATTCTTGGCAATAATGCCCTTCAGAATGCGATTCTCCTTTTCAAGCTTTTGATTTTGCTGCTTGAGGTCCATATTTTCCTTGCGGAGTTTGCCTGTGACAGTTAGAGTGCCGTCCACCCATGGATGCATCCTGGCTGCAGGGAAAAAGCAACACCCTTTTTCATGTTATTATAAGAGATGAACTTAGCACCGGGCGGTTTGACTGAATCAGGTAGGACTGAGCTCGTGAATTCCTCATGCCAGCCATCAGGTTGGGCAAGAGAATTGACTTCTTGATCCTCCTCCATGGCATCCATCTCTTCCTCCCTTGACCACCCAAAGGGATCAGCTTCGCTGTATGCTCTTGGGCCCGATATCGGGTGAGAGACACAACTCTCCCCGACCGACTCTTGTGAAGACATCTTGCTCTAAATCTGTTGCAGAAATAGCTCGAAACAAGAATAGAGGATATTGCCGTGGTATGATGGTCAAAACCTTCGGGAGCTTATATAATGAATTTTTACCGTGCAAAACAAGTATTCTGGGAGTAAACGGAGTCCAGAGGGCACACGAGGTGGCCACAAGCCTGGGAGGCGCACACGGGGGGGTAGGGCATGCCCCACGGCTTGTCGCCTCCTCTTGCCCTATTCGGACTACTTATTTTCCTAATTTTTTAAATATTCCAAAATGGAGTAAAATTTCTTTTGGGAAAGTTTTGGAGTCGGTTTTCTTACCGTATCACATACCTATTCCTTTTCAGGGTTCTGGAGCGTTCTGGAAGGTTTCCCTTATGTACTCCTCCGGTGTTATGGTATTAATAATTTTGGTTTCAATATTTATGGGAGTACCTAAGATATAATGTTTGATTCTTTGTCCATTCACCACCTTCGGGTTATTGCCCTCGGCATTGTTGATCTTGATGGCACCGGAACGATAAACTTCCTCGATAATGTAAGGCCCTTCCCATTTAGAGAGACATTTTCCTAAAGCACCAGAACGATAAACTTCCTTGATAGGGTGATGCAAATCTATGGTAAACATCATATTTAGCAAGCATTTTACAGAAAGCACCATGAATAAAGTGTGAACCACCATCGGTCATTAAATATCTAGGGACTCCAAACCTCAGGAAAATAATTTCTTTAAGCATTTTAATGGAGGTGTTATGATCAGCACTACTAGTTGGAATAGCTTCTACCCACTTAGTAACAGAATCAACAGCAACCAAAATATGTGTATATACATTGGATGAAGGAAAAGGTCCCATATAATCAAATCCCCAAACATCAAATGGTTCAATAACAAGTGAATAATTCATAGGCATTTCCTGATGTCTACTAATGTTACCAATTCTTTGACATTCATCACAGGACAAGACAAACTTACGAGCATCCTTGAAAAGAGTAGGCCAATAAAAACCAGATTGTAATACCTTATGTGCAATTCTGTCTCCAGCATGGTGTCCTCCGTAAGCTTCGGAGACACTTGCGTAGGATCTATTCCTGTTCATGCTCAGGTACACAATGTCTAATAACACCATCTACTCCTTCTTTATAAAGGTGTGGGTTATCCCAGAAGTAATTTCTTAAATCATAGAAAAACTTTTTCTTTTGTTGGTATGTAAAACTAGGTGGTCTAAATTTAGCAACAATATAATTAGCATAGTCTGCATACCATGGAGTACTACGAGAAGCATTTATAATAGCTAATTGTTCATCAGGAAAGCTATCATCAATAGGTAGTGGGTCATCAAGAATATTATCTAACCTAGACAAGTTGTCTGCTACGGGGTTCTTAGCTCCTTTTCTATCAATAATATGTAAATAAAATTCTGGTAACAAGAGAACCCACCTAATGAGTCTAGGTTTAGCGTCTTTCTTTTCTATAAGGTATTTAATAGCAGCATGATCAGTGTGAACAGTTACCTTGGAATCAACAATATAATATCTGAATTTATCACAAGCAAACACAACTGCTAAAAATTCTTTTTCAGTGGTAGCATAATTTCTTTGAGCACTGTCTAGAGTTTTACTAGCATAATGGATAACATTTAATTTCTTATCAACTCTTTGTCCTAGAATGGCACCAACAACATAATCACTAGCATCACACGTAATTTCAAATGGTAGAATCCAATCAGGTGGTTGAACAATAGGTGCAGAGATTAAGGCTTTCTTAAGGATTTCAAATGCTTATACACAATCATCATAAAAAACAAATGGAACATCTTTTTGCAAGAGATTCGTGAGTGGCCTAGAAATTTTAGAGAAGTCTTTAATAAACCTCCTATAGAAACCAGCATGACCAAGGGAACTTCTTATACCTTTGATATCTTCAGGACACGACATTTTTTCAATAGCATCAACTTTAGCTTTATCAACTGCAATACCTCTTTCAGAAATTTTATGCCCCAAGACAATACCTTCATTAACCATAAAGTGGCATTTCTCCCAATTCAAGACAAGATTAGTTTCTTCACATCTCTGCAGAACTCGATCAAGGTTGCTTAAGCAATCATCAAAAGAAGTTTCATATATGAAGAAATCATCCATGAAAACCTCAACAATCTTTTCACAAAAGCCAGAGAATATAGCAGTCATACATCTTTGAAAAGTAGCAGGTGCATTGCATAAACCAAAAGGCATACGTCTATAAGCAAAGGTACCAAAAGGGCAAGTAAAAGTAGTTTTTTCTTGATCCTCTTGTGAAACAGGTATTTGGGAAAAACCAGAATATCCGTCTAGAAAGCAAAAATGTGTCTGTTTTGATAATCTTTCTAGCATTTGATCAATGAATGGCATAGGATAATGATCTTTCCTAGTAGCTTTATTTAATTTTCTAAAATCAATTACTATTCTATAACCTGTGACAATTCTTTCCGGAATCAATTCATTTTTATCATTAGGAACAACAGTAATACCTAGCTTCTTAGGGACACAATGAACAGGACTTACCCATCTACTATCAGCTATAGGATAGATTATACCTGCTTCCAGAAGCTTTAGTATTTCATTTCTTACCACTTCTTTCATCTTAGGATTCAACCGTCGCTGGTGATCAACAACTGGTTTAGCATCAGGTTCCATATTAATTTTATGTTGACATAGAGTAGGACTAATGCCCTTAAGATCATCAAGAGTATATCCAATGGCAGCACGATGCTTCCTCAGAGTTCTTAACAATTTCTTTTCTTCATGCTCTGAAAGGTTAGCACTAATAATGACAGGATATATCTTCTTTTCATCGAGATAAGCATATTTCAGAGTATCAGGTAATTGTTTAAGATCGAACACAGGATCACCCTTGGGTGGTAGAGGATCTCCAAGAGTTTCAATAGCCAAATTGTGTTTCAAAACAGGCATTTGTTTAAAGAATATCTCATCTATTTCATTTCTTTCATTCATATGCATATCATTTTCATGGTCTAACAAATATTGTTCTAAAGGATTATTAGGAGGCACGACAATAGAAGCAAGACCAATAGTTTCATCCTTACCAGGAAATTCTTTATCATGGGGTTGTCTAATTTTTTTGGAGAAATTAAACTCATGAGACACATCCCCGGAACCTACACTAACAATTTCTTTCTCACAATCTATCTTAGCATTAACAGTGTTCAAGAAAAGTCTACCAAATATAATGGGACAAAAATCATCTTGTGGGGAACCAAGAACCAGAAAATCAGTAGGGTATTTTATTTTCCCACACAAGACTTCAACATATCTAACGATCCCTATTAGTGAGATAGTATCTCTATTAGCAAGCTTAATAGTAACATCAATATCTTCTATTTCAGCAGGTGCAATATCATTCATAATTTCTTGATATAAAGTAAAAGGGATTGCACTCACACTAGCACCCAAATCACATAAACCATGATAACAATGATCTCCTATTTTAACAGAGACAACAGGCATGCCAATGACAGGTCTATGTTTATCTTTTTCATCGGGTTTAGCAATTCTAGCAGCTTCATCACAGAAATAAATAACATGCCCATCAATATCATCGACCAAGAGATCTTTAACCATAGAAATACTAGGTTCAATTTTAATTTGTTCAGGGGGTGTAGGTGTTCTAGTATAACTCTTACGGACTACAGCTGAAGCTTTAGCATGTTCTTTTATCGTAACAGGAAAAGGTGGTTTCTCAATATAAGAAGTAGGAATAACTGGACCAACAATATAAGTAATGGTTTCTTCTTCACCCTTAATGGGTTCTACTATTTTTACTTCAATGGGAGGATGATATTTAAACCACTTCTCCTTAGGGAAATCAACATGAGTAGCAAATGATTCACAGAAAGAAGCTACTATCTCACAGTCAAGTCTGTATTTAGTGCTAAATTCACGAAAAGCATCGGTATCCATAAAAGATTTAACACAATCAAACTTAAGGTTTATACCTGACTCCTTACCTTCGTTGATCTCCCAATCTTCAGAGTTGCGTTTAATTCTTTCCAAGAGATCACATTTGAATTCAATAGTCTTCTTCATAAAAGAACCAGTACAAGAAGTATCGAGCATGGATTGATCATTACGAGAAAGCCGAGCATAAAAATTTTGAATAATAATTTCTCTTGAGAGCTCATGAGTGGGGCATGAATATAACATTGACTTAAGCCTGCTCCAAGCTTGAGCTATACTTTCTCCTTCACGAGACCAAAAATTATATATATAATTCCGATCACGATGAACCAGATGCATAGGATAAAACTTCTGATGAAATTCCAATTTCAATCGGTTGTAACAAGCTCCAATATCATCACATAGCCTATACCATGTCAATGCCTTTCTCTTCAAAGATAAAGGGAAGACTTTCTTCTTGACTTCATCTTCGGGCAAACCTGCAAGCTTAAATAATCCATAAACTTCATCCACATAGATTAGATGCATATCAGGATGTAGTGTTCCATCTCCTGCATAAGGATTAGCTAGCAGTTTCTCTATCATACCCAAAGGAATTTCATAATAAATATTTTCAGTAGATGCAGTAGGTTGAGGAGCAACTCTTTCCTCTTCCGGTCGAGGTGAAGATACCGCGAACAAGCCCCTCAAAGGATGACTTTCCATAGTGACAGTGACAATAAATTTCAGCATGTAATATAAATATTTCCTTACCAAATTCCACTTACCAAAGGCGCTTCACTCCCCGGCAACGGCGCCAGAAAAGTGTCTTAATGACCCACAAGTATACGGGGTCAATCGTAGTCCTTTCAATAAGTAAGAGTGTCGAACCAAACGAGCAGCGGAAGGAAATGACAAGCGGTTTTCAGCAAGGTATTTTCTGCAGGCATTGAAATTATCGGTAACAGATAGTTTGGTGATAAGATAATTTATAACGGTTAACAAGTAACAAGTGTAGCAAAGGTGCAGCAAGGTGGTCCAATCCTTTTTGTAGCAAAGATAAGCCTGGACAAACTCTTATATAAAGCAAAGCGCTCCCGAGGACGCATGGGAATTATGTCAAGTTAGTTTTCATCATGCTCATATGATTCGCGTTTGTTACTTTGATAATTTGATATGTGGGTGGACCGGTGCTTGGGTGATGTCCTTACTTTGACAAGCCTCCAACTTATGATTAACCCCTCTTGCAAGCATCTGCAACTATGAAAGAAGAATTAAGATAAATCTAACCATACCATGAAACATGTGGATCCAAATCAGCCCCTTACGAAGCAACGCATAAACTAGGGTTTAAGCTTCTGTCACTCTAGCAACCCATCATCTACTTATTACTTCCCAATGCCTTCCCCTAGGCCCAAATCATGGTGAAGTGTCATGTAGTCGACGTTCACATAACACCACTAGAGGAAAGACAACATACATCTCATCAAAATATCGAACGAATACCAAATTCACATGATTACTTATAACAAGACTTCTCCCATGTCCTCAGGAACAAATGTAACTACTCACAAAGCATGTTCATGTTCAAGATCAGAGGGGTATTGAATATCATTAAGCATCTGAACATATGATCTTCCACCAAATAAACCAACTAGCATCAACTATGAAGGGTAATCAACACTACTAGCAACCCACACTTACCAATCTAAGGTTTTGAGACAAAGATTGAATACAAGAGATGAACTAGGGTTTGAGAGGAGATGGTGCTAGTGAAGATGTTGATGAAGATTGACCCTCCCTAGATGAGAGGATCGTTGATGATGATGATGGCTTCGATTTCCCCCTTCGGGAGGGAAGTTTTCCTGGCAGAATCGCTCTGGCGAAGCCCTAGATTGCTCCTGCCTAGATTCCGCCTCGAGACGGCAGTGGTTCATCCCGAAAGCTTCCTTCTTATTTTTTTCTAGGTCAAAACCTTTCATATACTAGAAGAGGGGCACCAGACGATGGCTAGGGGGCCCGCAAGCCCTGGGGGCGTGCCCTGGGGGGTAGGGCGCGCCCCCTAGGCTTGTGGCCACCTGGTGGGTCCCCTTCGGTAGTTTCTTTGCCCAATATTTTTTATATATTCCAAAATGATTCTCTATAAAATTACAGGACTTTTGGAGTTGTGCAGAATAGGTATCTCAGATTTGCTTCTTTCCGGTCTAGAATTCCAGCTGTCGGCATTCTCCCTATTTGTGTAAACCTTGTAAATAAGAGAGAAAAGGCATAAGTATTGTACCATAAAGTGAAATAATAGCCCATAATGCAATAAATATCAACATAAAAGCATGATGCAAAATGGATGTATCATTGTCGCAAAAGGTTTTCGACAAATTCAAAGAGTTGACTACGATGAGAGTTTCTCACCCGTAGCGATGCTTAAGTCTGTTAGAATTATGTTAGCAATTGCCGCATACTATGATTATGAAATCTAGCAAATGGACATCAAAATAGCATTGCTTAACGGGTTCCTTAAGGAAGAATTGTATATGATGCAACTGGAAGGTTTTATCGATCCTAAGGATGCTAACAAGGTATGCAAGCTCCAGCGATCCATCTATGGACTGGTGCAAACATCTCGGAGTTGGAATATATGCTTTGATGAGGTGATCAAAGCTTATGGTTTTATACAAACTTATGGATAAGCTTGTATTTACAAGAAAGTGAGTGGGAGCTCTGTAGTATTTCTAATATTATATGTGGATGACATATTGTCGATTGGAAATGTTATAGAATTTCTGGAAAGCACAAAAGGTTATTTGAACAAGAGTTTTTCAATGAAAGACCTAGGTGAAGCTGCCTATATATTGGGCATTAAGATCTATAGAGATAGATCAAGACGCCTAATAGGACTTTCACAAAGCACATACCTTGACAAGATTTTGAAGAAGTTTAAAATGGACCAGTCGAAGAAGGGGTTCTTGCCTGTGTTGCAAGGTATGAAGTTGAGTCAGACTCAAAGCCCGACCACGGCAGAAGAAAGAGAAAGGATGAAAGTCATCCCCTATGCCTCAGCCATAGGCTCTATAATGTATGCCATGATGTGTACCAGACCTGATGTGTGCCTTACCATAAGTCTGGCAGGGAGGTACCAAAGTAATCCAGGAGTGGATCACTGGACAGCGGTCAAAAATATCCTTAAGTACCTCAAGAGGACTAAGGACATGTTTCTCGTTTATGGAGGTGATGAAGATCTCGTCATAAAGGGTTACGTCAATGCTAGCTTTGACACTGATCCGGATGACTCAAAGTCTCAGACCGGATACGTATATATTCTGAATGGTGGAGCAGTCAGTTGGTGCAATTCCAAGCAAAGCATCATAGCGGGATCTAGATGTGAAGCGGAATACATAGCTGCTTCGGAAGCGGCGAATGAAGGAGTCTGGATGAAGGAGTTCATATTCGATCTAGGAGTTGTGCCTAGTGCATCGGATCCGATGACTCTCTATTGTGACAACACCAACGCCATTGCAATAGCCAAGGAGCCAAGGTTTCCCAAGAAGACAAAGCACATCAAGTGCCGCTTCAACTCCATTTGTAATAACATTAAGTATGGAGACATAGACATTTGCAAAGTACACACGGATCTGAATGTGGCAGACCCGTTGACTAAACCCCTTCCACGAGCAAAACATGATCAGCACCAGAACTCTATGGGTGAGAGATTCATTACTATGTAACTAGATTATTGACTCTAGTGCAAGTGGGAGACTGTTGGAAATATGCCCTAGAGGCAATAATAAAATGGTTATTATCTCATTTCCCATTCATGATAAATGTTTATTATTCATGCTAGAATTGTATTGATCGGAAACTTCAATCCATGTGTGAATACATAAACTACACTGTGTCCCTAGTAAGCCTCTACTAGACTAGCTCGTTGGTCAAAGATGGTTATGGTTTCCTAACCATAGACATGAGTTTTCATTTGATAACAGGATCACATCATTAGGATAATGATGTGATGGACAAGACCCAACCGTAAGCTTAGCAACAGATCGTATCACTTAGTTTATTTGCTATAGCTTTCTTCATGTCAAGTATCAGCTCCTTAGACCATGAGATCATGCCACTCCCGGAAATCAAAGGAATGCCTTGTGTGCTATCAAACATCATTTCGTAACTGGGTGATCATAAAGGTGCTCTATAGGTATCTCCAAAGGTGTATGTTGGGTTGCATGGATCGAGACTGGGATTTGTCACTCCGTGTGACAGAGAGATATCTCTGGCCCCTCACGGTAATACAACATCATAAGAAGATTCATGTGACTAATGAGTTTAGTCACGGGATCTTGTATTGCGGAACGAGTAAAGAGACTTGTCGGTAACGAGATTGACCTAGGTATGGAGATAACGACGAGCGAATCTCGGGCAAGTAACATATCACTGGACAAAGGGAATTGCATACGGGATTGACTGAATCCTTGACATCGTGGTTCAACCGATAAAGATCTTCATAGAATATGTAGGAACCAATATGGGCATCCAGGTCCCGCTATTGTTTATTGACCGGAGAGGTGTCTCGGTCATGTCTACATGATTCTCGAACCCGTAGGGTCCGCACGCTTAATGTTCGATGACGCTAGAGTAGTATTGGGATATGTGCATTGGTAACCAAATGTTGTTCGGAGTCCCATATGAGATCACGGACATCACGAGGAGCTCCAGAATGGTCCGGAGGTAGAGATTCATATATAGGAAGTCCTGTTTTGGTCGTCGAAAAAGTTTCGGGCATTATCGGTATTGTATCGGGAGTGCCGAAAGGGGTCCGAGGGTCCACCTGCCCCGGGGGCCCACATGGGCTGTAGGGGGTGCGCCCTAGCCCACATGGGCCAGGGGCACCAGCCCCAAGAATCCCATGCGCCTAGAACAAGGAAAAGGGGAAGAGTCCTAAGGGGGGAAGGCACCCCCTAGGTGCCTTGGGGAGGGAGGATTCCTCCCTAGGCCGGCACCCCCTCCCTTGGAGGAAGGGCCAAGGCTGCACCCCAGCCCTCCCCCTTGCCTCCTACAAATAGTGGGGGAGAGGGAGGGGCTGGACACACCAAATCCCACGCCCCGGCGGCAGCCCTACCTCTCCCAAAACTCCGTTTTCTCCTCAGATTGGCTCCGACAGCGTTTGGCGAAGCCCTGCCGGGATTGCACCACCACCATCTCCACCACGCCGCATGCTGGTTGAGATCCCATCTACTTATCCTCTCTTGCTTGCTAGATCAAGAAGGAGGAGACATCATCGGGCCGCACGTGTGCTGAATGCGGAGGTGCCGTCCGTTCGGCGCTAGATCGGATTGGATCGTGATTGGATCTTGAAGAGTACGACTACATCAACCGCGTTATATACGCTTCTGCTTTTGGTCTACAAGGGTATGTAGACACACTTCCCTCTCGTTTCTACGCATCTCCTAGATTAGATCTTGGGTGTTTCGTAGGAATTTTTTTTATTTTCATGCTTCGTTCCCCATCAGAGGGATGGTCTGGCCAACGGTGGACTAGCGCTTCACAGCGAAGCATGTGAAGCAGCACCACCGGCCACCGGAGGCGGGAGCAGGAGGTTCCGCCGGCACTGAGGAAGAAGACAAGAGATTGAGGATGCATGCCAGCCGTTGGATGTACATCCAATGACTACAGATGTCAGAATCATTTTGTTGACTAATTTGACAACGCCTTCCGTAGGCTTCGACCTATTGGCCCACATGTCAGGCTCCTTGCTTGCGAAGGTATAGCTAGTGGGTCCTAGATATCAGGTAGAGGAATATTTTTTTTGCCCATAATAAGGAGGCACGTCCTTGCGTGCGAAGATGTAGCTGCTGGGTACCAGCTGTCAGGGAGAGGAAACATTTTTTTCCGTGTAAGAAGGAGGCACTTCCTTGCGTGTGAAGATGTAGCTGGTGGTTCCAAGCTGTCAGGGGAAGAACAATATTTTTTCCACGTAATAAGGAGGTAGTTCCATTCATGCGCCCATGAACTGGTGCATCCCCACTATTAGCCTCTCCACGTACTGTCCTCCTCCGATGACTCTCGTTTGTTGACCATGTTGACCACGCTGCGCCGAGCGCACCAAGGCGATGGACGACGGTGAGGCCCTGGACAACAATGAGCCAGAGATGGGAAGACGAGATAGTGGAGTTGCAGACGGAGAGGAGTACGAGGGTTAACTGGTTCTGGTGCAGTGTGAGGCTGCAGTCGGTGGAGAATAACAGGAGGTGTGGAAGGGTGGAGGGATAGCCTGGCCGGCGGTGGGGTAGCGCTTCACAGCGATGCGTGCTAAGCAAAGCCGCTAGCTGCCGCAGGCCGGAGCAGGCGGTCCCGGCGGCATTGGAGGAAGAAGACGAGAGATTGAAGATGCATGCTGGCCGTTGGATATAAATCCAATGGGTGTGTATGTCATAATCATTTGTTGACTAAGTTGACAACGCCTTGCGTAGGCTTCGACATATTGGCCCACATGTTAGCCTGCAAAAATATGGCACATATTTAACCTATGTTTTCTACAATTTAAAATCTATTTGCTGGGCTGGGTGAAGAAATAATGTAGCGTCAATACGCCCCATTTAATTTTTTTTCTAAAAAATTACAGCCCATTTGCACTTTCTGAAATACACGAATTTGTTGGGCTTGTTGTAAATATAATGTTAGGTTAGACGAAGCAATTAGTATTAAAAAATAAATCGGAGCTGGATATTTTATTATATATAAAATTAGCTAATTAGCGATTTATTGCTCAAAAGAAAAATGAGCGCATTATTATTACATTGGTTCTTAAATCTTCGCAAGCTTTTGTGCGCAATCACGAGGATTTTCATTGCCTTCGAGTAAAAAACAACCAGGATTTTCCTTGCCAACTTCTGTTAAACATTTATTTTTATAACTTAATAAGGCGTGGGATGTTTTTATAATGTATATATAAGTTTCTATTAAATATATGACAATAATAATAATATAAATACATATATAATGTGGTTAGAAGGGAAAACATAAATTGGACCCCGCATTCTTATTCTTATATATAGAAAAATAGAACAGAGATCTATGTTTTATTAAAAAAAGATAAATTGGGCTGCCGATGTTTAAGAAAAAAAAAACCTAGGCTGGGAGGCCCATAGGCCGGTACATACATGATGGACCTCAAAAAAATAAGTTGAAACTACTGTGTCGGTATGTTGTGGGCTGTGCATGTTAAAAAAACAAAACCTAGGCTGAGCTGATACTTGTTCGCCCTGTGAAAAAAATGATACCTGCTAGATCCTCGATACCCCTAAAAAAAGCTCCCCGATGACAGTCTTCATTGTAAATTTATTCTGTTTATTGACTAGGTTGACAAACCCGTGGGCCCCAATGTCAGTATACAATTAGGAGGAAGCTTTTTTTTGCAATGAGGCGCTTGCTTGCGTACGGCCATGGACCTGATGGGTCCCGACTGTCAGCCTCTCGACATACAGTCCTCTCCAGAATCCTCTTGTTTGTTGAGCATGTTGACAATGATAGACGGCGACGCCGCGGTGAGCGCACAAAGCTGGAGGACGATGTTGTTGCCACGGACGGGAATGAACCAGAGCTGGGAAGACGGCTTAGAGTAGTGAAAAAGTGCGCCTTCATTCTTTCGAACATACCGCAGTAGCCTGGTGGCTACAGCCCTCTCACCCAAAAGCTGTACTATCCGGGTTCGATTCCAACTGGTGCAGTTGAAAAATATCTAATTGTTTGCCTGAGCTATTACTGACATGTGGGTCCCGCCACATCATCTACACACACCACCTGCACCACTTTTTTGCACACTCAACATTGTCTTGGCATTTTGAAAATAGCCAAGTTCACTCAACCTCGGGCATTTGAGGAAGCCCATCATCGGAATATACAAGCCAAGTTCTGTAATGAAAAATTCCCACTACTATATGAAAGTGAAAACATAGGAGACCCTCTATATGAAGAACATGGTGCTACTTTGAAGCACACAAGTGTGGAAAAGGATAGTAACATTGCCGCTTCTCTCTTTTTCTCTCATTTTTTTGTTGGGCTCTTTTGGCCTCTTATTATTATCATCATCATCATCATCATCATCATCATCATCATCATCATCATCATCATCATCATCATTATTATTATTATTATTATTATTATTTTCCATCTGGTTCCTCATCCCGACTTGTGGCGGAATCACAGTCTCCATCATTATTTCCTCACTGGGACAATGCTCTAATAATGATGATCATCACACTTTCATTTACTTACAACTCGATACTAGAACAATATGACTCTATATGAATGCCTCTGGCAGTGTACCAGGATGTACAATGATGCTAGCGTAACATGTATAATAATGATGGTGGCTGAGCCACAAATACTATTTCAGCTATATGATCATGCAAAGCAATATGACAATGAAGGTGTATGTCATAATAACGGAACGGTGGAAGTTGAATGGCAATATATCTCGGAATGGCTATGGAAATGCCATAATAGGTAGTTATGGTGGATTTTTTGAGGAAGATATAAGGAGGCTTATTTGTGATAGAGCGTATCATATCATGGGGTTTGGATGCACCGGCGAAGTTGCACAGACTCTCGAAGTGATAAAGGGCATAGCATGGACCCAAGAGGCTAGCAAATGGCGGAAAGATTGGAGTGTGTATATGATAACCCACAAGTATAGGGGATCAATTGTAGCCTTTCTCGATAAGTAAGTGTGTCGAACCCAACGAGGAGCTAAAGGTAGAACAAATATTCCCTCAAGTTCTATCGACCACTGATACAACTCTATGCATGCTTTACGTTTGCTTTACCTAGAACAAGTATGAAACTAGAAGTACTTTGTAGGTGTGATAGGATAGGTTTGCAAGACAATAAAGAGCACGTAAATAAAAGCTAGGGGCTGTTTAGATAAAGAAACAATTAAGTTAGTTTTAGTAGCGAGCTTTTTGTCACAAGAAAGTTATTTGTCCCTAGGCAATCGATAACTAGACCGGTAACCATTATTGCAATTTTATATGAGGGAGAGGCATAAGCTAACATACTTTCTCTACTTGGATCATATGCACTTATGATTGGAACTCTAGCAAGCATACCAAACTACTAAAGATCATTAAGGTAAAACCCAACCATAGCATTAAAGTATCAAGTCCTCTTTACTCCCATACGCAAACAACCTACTTACTCGGATCTGTGCTTCTGTCACTCACGCCACCCACCATAAGCGAATCATGAACATATTGCAAACCCTACAGAGGGGATCCCTCACGCTTGCACGACATGGAGAGCACCATATGAAAGAACCAATAATAAAACATACAACTCAAACCAATCATGATCATCAATCAACCCATAGGACAAAACGGATCTACTCAAACATCATAGGATAGCCATACACCATTGGGAAATAATATATAGCGTTCAACACCATGTTTAAGTAGAGATTACAGCGGGTAAAAGAGAGGTTACACCACTGCATAGAGGGGGAGAGAGTTGGTGATGACGGCGGCGAAGTTGTTGGTGTAGATCGCCGTCACGATGATGGCCCCGGCGGCATTCCGACGCCACCGGGAGAGAGGGGGAGAGAGCCCCCCTCCTTCTTCTTATTCCTTGGCCTCCCCCTAGATGGGAGGAGGGTTTCCCCTCTGGTCCATGGCCTCCATGGCGGCGGAGGGGCAAGAGCCCCTCAGAGATTGGATCTTTCTCTCTGTTTCCTTCTGTTTCTACGTTCCTGTTTTCTGGCCTTTCACCGTTTATTAAATTCCCGGAGATCCGTAACTCTGATTGGGCTGAAATTTTAACACAATTTTTATCCGGATATTACCTTTCTTGCGGCCGAAGAAGGGCACCAACCTCCTTACGGGGTGGCCACAAGCCTGTGAGGCACGCCCCCTCAAGCATCGTATCGCGTTGATTCTTTTTCCCAAAAATCACATATATTCCGAAATAAATCTCCGTAAGTTTTTATCGCGTTTTGACTTCGTCTGATATGGATATTCTGCGAAACAAAAAACATGCAACAAACAGGAACTGGCACTGGGCACTGGATCAATATGTTAGTCCCAAAAATAATATAAAAAGTTGCCAAAAGTATATGAAAGTTGTAGAATATTGGCATGAAACAATCAAAAATTATATATATGATGGAGACGTATCAGTATAATCCATGGAGTCACATTAGTATAAAGAACTCACATACTTATTGCTAAATTCACTTAGCCCCCGAAGTAAATTACTCCTCGCATGCCCCTAGGGAGGAGGTTGGAAGAAGTTAACCATCGCGCACCCCCGATTATAACTGCACCAACGATTTCAATCAGACCTAAGATTGCTCGGACTTCCCCGTCATGCCATGACCAACACTTAGATGAACAGTGATAACAAACTTTAATACCAACATTTCTACTAACCAATGATGATGAACATATACCCTTTCATATTACGACATCAATATTACTAAACCACACATTTCATATAAAGTGATCCACATGAAACCTCGTGAGATCTGTTAGTATAATAAGCAAATCATAAACTTTAGCACACAAAACTCAACAGAAACCTCATAAGATCCGTTAGTATAATAAGAAAATCATAAACTTTAGGTACTGTTATGAACCCATTCATATTTTATTATTGCATAATACCTACTGTATTCTAACTTCTCCATGACTTATACCCCCTGATATAATCCATAGCATCATTAAAACAAGCAAACTATGCAACAAAAACAGAATCTGTCTAAAATAGAACGGTTTGTAATGATCTGAACAAACACCATACTTCTATAACTCCAAAAATTCTGAAACATTAGGACAATGTGTGTAATTTGTATATCAATAACATGTAAAAATTCAGAATGTTATCACGTTCCAGTGAATTAAATAAATTCCCATACTGGAAGCAAAACTTTCTATTTTTTCACAGAATCAAGCCAACTCTCAACCAAATCATCCCAAAGGCTTTATTTGGCACAACACTAATTAAAGCATAAAAACACAATCATAACAGTAGCATAATTGTGTCAACACTCAAATATAAATATAAATGATAACTATTGGGTTGTCTCCCAACAAGCTCTTCCTTTATAGTCAATGATGCTCACATGAAAGACAAGAATTGAAGCACAAAGAGAGCATCATAATACATGTGACAAGCACATTTAAGTCTAACATACTTCCTATGCATAGGAATTTTATAAGCCAACAAATTATCAAGACAAGAAATATCTAGCATATGCAAGGGAAAAGAATAAAACCTTGACAATCTCAACATAACGAGAGGTAATTTGCTAACATGAAAATTTCTACAACCATATTTTCCTCCCTCATAATAATTACATGTAGGATCATAATCAAATTCAACAATTTATCCATCATATAAAATTTTCTCTTCATGATCCCCTTGCATAAAAGTTTTATAATCATCCAAGATAGTGTGATTAACATCAACTCAAATCATGACCTCTCCAAACCCACTTTTACAAAAAAAATCATAAGATTGAGCACTCTCCGAATATGTAGGATTCTTTTTACCTAAAGTTGACACTCTTCCAAACCCACTTTCAATATTATTGCAAACATTATTATCAATGACATATTCATCATGAAGCTTAAATAAATTTTGAAGATCATAAGAAGCGTCATAATTATCACCCCAATCATGATCATTAGCACAATTGACATTCATAGAATTTACACTAACACGATTGCAATCATGCTTTTCATTCAATAGATGTATCCCAATAGCATTTTCTTTTATCACTTCTTTATTTTTAGCTATTGGTTTACAACATGCAACAAGTAAGAAAAGATTGGCAAGTGGATGAGGATCCGTATGTCTTTGCTTTTACTTTCTATTTTTGAGTGTTGACATTAAGGCAAAAAGCAAGCAAACGAGCAAACTAACAAAGCAAATATTTTTGTGTTTTATATTTTTATGAGAAGTGGGGGAGATGAAAACGGGAGGCAAAGGCAAATAAAAAGTAGATCAACTAGATGATAGTTTGTGCGAAGGTACTTGATAGGTTTTGATGATGTTTCCCCGGCAACGGTGCCTGAAATTCTTCCTTCTACTTGTGAGCTTCGTTGGGATTTTCCCAAAAGAAGAAAGGAGATGCAGCATGATAACCCACAAGTATAGGGGATCGCAATAGTTTTCGAGGGTAAAGTATTCAACCCAAATTTATTGATTCGACGCAAGGGGAGCCAAAGAATATTTGTAAGTATTAGCAGTTGAGTTGTCAATTCAAACACACCAGGAAACTAAATATCTGCAACAAGTGATAAGTAGCACAGTAGTATGGTAATTTGATAGTGATAGCAATAGTTGTAACGGCAATAGTAATGGTAACAGTAGCAGAAGTAATTTTGTAGCAATTGTAACAGTAGCAATAGTAATGGTAACGCAGCAAAGATTAATATGTGAAAAGCTCATAGGCATTGGATCGGTGATAACGTTGGATAATATTCATCATATAACAGTCATAACCTAGGGCGACACAGAACTAGCTCCCGTTCATCAATGTAATGTAGGCGTGTATTCCGTAAATAGTCATAGATGCTTATGGGAAAGAACTTGCATGATATCTTTTGTCCTACCCTCCCGTGGTAGTGGGGTCCATAAGGAAACTAAGGGATATTAAGGCCTCCTTTTAATAGAGAACCGAAACAAAGCATTAACACATAGTGAATACATGAACTCCTCAAATTACGGTCATCACCGGAAAGAATCCCAATTGTTGTCACCTTGGGGTATGCGGGTCATAACACGTAATATGTGCATATAACTTGCAAGATCGGATCAAGAACATGGATATAATGGTGAAAACATAAACAGTTCAGATCTGAAATCATGGCACTCGGGCCCTAGTGACAAGCACTAAGCATAGCAAAGTCATAGCAACATCAATCTCAGAACATAGTGGATACTAGGATCAAGCCCTAACAAAACTAACTCGATTACATGATGAATCTCATCGAACCCATCACCGGCCAGCAAGCCTACGAAGAAATTACTCATTCCCGGTGATGAGCATCATGAAATTGGTGATGGAGGATGGTTGATGATGACGAAGACGGAAGATCCCCCTTTCCGGAGCCCCAAACGGACTCCAGATCTGGCCTCCCGATGAAGAACAGGAGGTGGCAGCGGCTCCGTATCGTAAAACGCGATGAAACTTTCTCTCCTATTTTTTCTCCAAAAATAGGAATTTATAGAGTTGAAATTAGGGTCAGCGGAGCCTCGTGGGCCCCACTACCCACCAGGGCGTGCTAGAGGGGGGTGGCGCGCCCTGGTTTCTAGTGGGCAGCTGCCCCCCTCCAGTGGGTCTTGGTTCCAGTAATATTTATTTATTCCAAAATAATTCTCCAAAAAGTTTCGTCCAATTCCGATAACTTTTATTTCTGCACAAAAACAACACCAAGGTAGTTCTGCTGAAAACAGCGTCAGTCCGGGTTAGTTTCATTCAATCATGCAAATTCGAGTCCAAAACAAGAGAAAAAGCGTTAGGAAAAGTAGATACGATGGAGACGTATCAACTCCCCCAAGCTTAACCCATTGCTTGTCCTCAAGCAATTCAGTTGACATACTGAAAGTGATAAAGAAAAACTTTTACGAACTCTTTTGTTCTTGTGTCCATATATATGCTTAAATAGTACTCAGGTTTTCAGCAAAGATCATGACTAACTATGCAAGCAATAACTCTTAGAAATTATATTCACTCATAACAATGAGATAATCAACTAGCGAGCAATAATAAGATATTTCAAATGCCAATACTTTGTCAAAACAATCATGATATAATATGACAATAATGGTATCTCGCTAGCCCTTTCTGAGACCGCAAAACATAAATGCAGAGCACCTCTAAAGTTCAAGCAGTGACTAAACATTGTAATTCATGGTAGAAGAGATCCAGTCATGATGCACACAACATTAACTATACACAAATATACAATGCATGAGGATGACAATAGTGCTCTCAGGACTGGTGCTTGTTTGAGAAGGTGATGACTCAACATAAAAGTAAAATAACATGAAAGTAAATAGATATGCCCTTCGCAGAGGGAAGCAGGGATTTGTAGAGGTGCCAGAGCTCGAAGTTTAAATTAGAGATAAATATAATTTTGGGAGGTATACCTTTCCTATCAACGTTACGACCAAGAGTTTTCAATATCTTCCATGCTAAATACATTAGCGGCGGTTCCCAAGCGGTAAAAGTAAAGTTTACTCCCCCTCCACCAACAAACACAAGCCATGGCTAACCGAATCCATGGGTGCCTTCCATACCAACAACAGTCCCGGGGGAGTTTTGTTTAATTATTTGTGATTTTGATCATGGGACTCGGCATCCTGATTACGGGCCCCTCTCGTGCAAGGACAAGTGAATAAACACTCATCATGAGAATAACCTGCTTAGCATGGAAGATAATGACCACCCCCTGTTGCTCCATGAGTGGTCCGGGCACACAAAACAGATGTGGTCTGACGGGTTTCAGTGTATAAAATTCAGTGAGCGATATCTGAGGGTTTCAGAGCATAAATTAAATCGCACCGCAGGAGGTTCAAGCCTATTTAGGAAATGAATATTTTGCACAAAGGAATTCGTGAGGGTGTGGTGTTGGTCACACTCATCTGTGAGGAAGTTGGTAAGTCCAGCATTTGCAATGAATTGCGTGAATTCTTGGTGGAATCCGGCTTCTTCCATGAAGGCAATGTGCGGCCATTCGCACGGCCGGACCTCCGTCCATCGCGGAGTGTTGATGTCACCATCTGATGATTCACCGGTGACTCCCTTGGCATTCTTTTTAGAAGAACTCCTTCGGAAGAGGTCCATCAAGTATAAATCCCCAAAACAGTTTCGGAAACGGAGCTTCGACCAAAGAGATCGAAATTCGCGGGTTTGTGAGCAAGAACACGAGAGAGAGAGAGCTACAAAGATTTTTTTTCTGGAGGTAGGTGATGAAGTGAGCTAAAGGGATAAGTGAGGGGGCCTTGTGGGGCCCACTACCCACCAGGGTGCGCCAGGTGGGTGTGGCGTGCCCTGGTGCCTATTGGGCACCTGGGGCACCCCCCTGTGGTGTTTTCAGTACCAAAAATTCTCAAATATTCAGAAGAATTCATGTTAAATTTCAGGTCATTCTAAGCACTTTCATTTTTGGGCACTTTTTTATTGCACGGATAATTCAGAAAACAGGATATTCATGGCATTTTAATGTATTTAACTAAAAATAACAGAAAATATAAAGTGGGTACAGAAAGTTGTGCTTACTAAATTCATCGACCACATGCCTCTCAAAAATAATCCATTAATAAGGTTGATCAAGTCTTATTAACAACCACTTTCGATTAGCATGAACCCGAAGAATTTTCATAAAATACTAAGTTACCTCAATGGGGATATGCATCTCCCCAACAATAAGTGTTTCAGATTTCTTTTTGACAGTAGGTAGAGGGAGTTGAAAACTTCCAATAGTAATTGTTGGAGTTTTTTCAATAACATTACTACCATTCACTTGGAATTGTTTCTTCGGTAAGTGCACCGTATGCTCATTACCATTGATATGAAAAGTGACCTTGCTTTTGTTGCAATCAATAATAGCCCCTGCGGTGTTCAAAAAGGGTCTACCAAGGATAATCGACATGTTGTCATCCTCAGGCATATCAAGTATAACAAAGTCTGTTAAGATAGTAACATTTGTAACCCCAACAGAAACATCCTCACAAACACCGATAGGTATGGCAGTTGATTTGTTAGCCATTTGCAATGATATTTCAGTGGGTGTGAGTTTATTCAAATCAAGTCTTTTGTATAAAGAGAAAGGCATAACACTACCACCAGCTCCTAAATCACATAAAGTAGTTTTGACATAACTTCTTTTGATGGAACATGGTATAGTTGGTATTCCTGGATCTCCTAGTTTCTTAGGTACTCCATCCTTAAAACAATAATTAGCAAGCATGGTGGAGATTTCAGCTTCATGTATTTTTCTTTTATTAGTGACAATATCTTTCATATATTTAGCATAAGGGGCCATCTTTAAAATATCAGTCAAACGAGTACGCAAAAAGACTGGCCTAAGCATTTCAGAAAAGCATTCAAATTCCTCCTCATCTTTTTTCTTAGATGGTTTAGGTGGAAAGGGCATGGGTTTCTGAACCCATGGTTCTCTTTACCATGTTTTCTAGCAAAAAGTCTATCTTATCATGTCGTTTATTTTTAGAAGGTGGGTTATCAAGATCAACAACATGTTTTATTTCAACATCATTATCTGGTTCTTTATCATTGCCTGGTTGAGCATCTACACGAACATCATCATTGTCATTTTCATTATCCCTAGGTGAATGTTCATTACCAGATTGAGTTTCAGCACCAGAAATAGAAACATCAATATCATTATCAGAAGGTTTCTCCACCTTGGGATCACTAGAAGTATGCAAAGTCCTATCATTTTTGTTCTTCTTTTTCTTTTTAGATGGACTAGGTGTATCAGTGTTATCTCTTTGAGAGTCTTGCTCAACTCTTTTAGGGTGTCCCTCAGGATAAAGTGGTTCCTAAGTCATTTTACCTCCTCTAGTCACTACTCTAACAGCATGATCATTCATATTATTATTCATTTCATTGAGTAACTCACTTTGAGATTTAGCAACTTGTTCTAACTGAGTCTGAACCATAGAAGCATGTTTTCTTACTCCTCTAACATCATTAGTGATTCTATACAACAAGTCACTCAAGCAAGCAATCATATCAGAATTTTGCTTTAATTGTTTCATAACATAGGCATTGAAATGATCTTGCTTCATAATGTAATTGTCAAATTCATATAAGCATTGACTAGGAGTTTATTATAAGGGATGTCACCTTCATCAAACTTTAAAAGAGAATTTACCTCTACCACCTGTGGTGGTGCGTCGAGACCATGTATTTCTTCAATAGGTGGTAAATTTTTAATATCCTCAGCTTTAATACCTTTTTCTTTCATACATTTCTTTGCTTCTTGAATATCTTCAGGACTGAGAAATAAAATTCCCCTCTTCTTCAGAGTGGGTTTAGGCGGTGGTTCAGGAAGTGTCCAATCATCATGATTCTTCAATATATTATTCAATAATTCCTCAGCTTGTTCAATAGTTCGTTCCCTGAAAACACAACCAGCACAACTATCTAGGTGGTCCCTAGAAGCATCGATTAGTCCATTATAAAATATATCAAGTATTTCATTTTTCTTAAGAGGATGACCAGGCAAAGCATTAAGTAATTGGAGAAGCCTCCCCCAAGCTTGTGGGAGACTCTCTTCTTCAATTTGCACAAAGTTAAATATTTCCTGTAAGGCAGCTTGTTTCTTATGAGCAGGAAAATGTTTTTCAAAGAAGTAATAAATCATATCCTGGGGACTACGCACACAACCAAGAGCAAGAGTATTGTACCATGACTTAGCATCACCCTTTAATGAGAAAGGAAATAACTTAAGAATATAGTAATAGCGATTTTTTTCCTCATGAGCAAATAGGGTGGCTATATCATCTAATTTAGTAAGATGTGCCACAACAGTTTCAGTTTCATAGCCATGGAAAGGATCAGATTCAACCAAAGTAATTAACTCCAGCAAGAGAGAATTCATAATCCTTATCAGTAATAAAGATAGGTGAAGCAGCAAACTTAGGATCATATTTCATTCTAGCATTCAAAGATTTTTCTTTCAACTTGCATAGTAATTTTTTAAGATCATCTCTATCCTTACAAGCAAGAAAGTCTCTAGCTAACTCTCCATCCATAACATAACCCTCAGGTATTTTAGGCAATTCATATCTATTAGAGCTAGGTCTAATAGGTGTTTCATAATTCTCTGTTTCAATAATTTCATCAGTTTCAGCAGTTTCATCAGTTTCAGCATTCTCAATTTCTTTAGCTCTAGCAAGTTGTTCATCAAGAAATTCACCTAGTGGTACAGTCTTATCAGGCAAAGTACTAGCATCATCCATAGCATCATTCATAGAAGAAGTAGCATCATCAATTACTTGCAACATATTAGAATTAATAGTAGGTGTTGCAAGCTTACTCAAAACAGAAGGTGAATCAAGTGCAGAGCTAGATAACAGTTCCTTACCTCCCCTCGTCTTAGAGGGGGCGGTCTTGGTTCTTTCATCCTTAAGATTCTTCATAGTGATCAATAGATATAAATTCCAAGTGACTCAACAAATATAGCTATGCTCCCTGGCAATGGCGCCACAAAAAAGTCTTGATAACCCACAAGTATAGGGGATCGCAACAGTTTTCGAGGGTAAAGTATTCAACCCAAATTTATTGATTCGACACAAGGGGAGCCAAAGAATATTTGTAGGTATTAGCAGTTGAGTTGTCAATTCAACCACACCTGGAAACTAAATATCTGCAGCAAGTGATCAGTAGCACAGTAGTATGGTAATTTGATAGTGATAGCAATAGTAGTAACAGCAATAGTAATGGTAACAGTAGCAGTAGTAATTTTGTAGCAATTGTAACTATAGCAATAGTAATGGTAACGCAACAAAGATCAATATGTGAAAATCTCGTAGGCATTGGATCGGTGATAACGTTGGATAATATTCATCATATAATAGTCATAACCTAGGGTGACACAGAACTAGCTCCCGTTCATCAATGTAATGTAGGCATGTATTCCGTAAATAGTCATACGTGCTTATAGGAAAGAACTTGCATGACATCTTTTGTCCTACCCTCCCGTGGCAGTGGGGTCCATAAGGGAAACTAAGGGATATTAAGGCCTCCTTTTAATAGAGAACCGGAACAAAGCATTAACACATAGTGAATACATGAACTCCTCAAATTACGGTCATCACCGGAAAGAATCCCAATTGTTGTCACCTTGGGGGATGCGGATCATAACACGTAATATGTGCATATAACTTGCAAGATCGGATCGAGAACATGGATATAATGGTGAAAACATAAACAGTTCAGATCTGAAATCATGGCACTCGGGCCCTAGTGACAAGCATTAAGCATAGCAAAGTCATAACAACATCAATCTTAGACACATAGTGGATACTAGGGATCAAGCCCTAACAAAACTAACTCGATTACATGATGAATCTCATCGAACCCATCACCATCCAACAAGCCTACAAAGGAATTACTCACTCCCAACGGTGAGCATCACAAAATTGGTGTGGAGGATGGTTGATGATGACGAAGACGAAAGATCCCCCTCTCCGGAGCCCCGAACGGACTCCAGATCTAGCCTCTCGATGAAGAACAGGCGGTGGCGGTGGCTCCGTATCATAAAACGCGGTGAAACTTTCTCTCCTATTTTTTCTCCGAAAATAGGAATTTATAGAGTTGGCATTAGGGTCAGTGGAGCCTCGTGGGCCCTACTAGGCACCAGGGCGCCAGAGGGGGGTGGCGCACCTTGGTGCCTAGTGGGCAGCTGCCCCCCCCCCCCTCAAGTGGGTCTTGGTTCCAGTAATTTTTATTTATTCCAATAATTCTCCAAAAAGTTTCGTCCAATTCTGAGAACTTTTATTTCTACAGAAAAACAACACCATGGTAGTTCTGCTGGAAAAAACGTCAGTCTGGGTTAGTTTTATTCAAATCATGCAAATTAGAGTCCAAAATAAGAGCAAAAGCATTAGGAAAAGTAGATACGATGGAGACGTATCACAGTACAGTAGAGATAAGTAGTTCCCTCAGTGAGAACCAAGGTATCAATCCAGTAGGAGAATCACGCAAAGCCTCGTGAACAGCACCTGCACACACAAAAGCAAATACTTGCACCCAACGCGGGCAAGAGGGTTGTTAATCCCCTTGAACTCGTTACTTGCAAGGATCAAATCTTGTATAGGTAGATGGATAAGTTTGTTAGGACCGAGAGTATATCGACCAGAGGGGGAGTGAATGGGAGATTCAAAAATTCTTCCGAATGTTATGAATTTATCCCAAACACAGCAGCGGAAATAAAGTTCGGTAGTTACAAACTTAAACAAGCACTTTATCTAGGAACATATCTATCGATGAAAGAAGCAATGATAGTACGAGTATAAGATATCACAGGTTTGACAATGACGATGGTAATGCAATATGCTAACAGATGCAACAGCATGAGGGATAAACACAGAGAGGAGCAACGATAGATAACCACGAGACAGAACAAAGACAGGGTGAATGAAAACAACAAAGAGATACACACGAGATATGAACAAGTATGAGTAGCAGAATAAGAGAATGAAATGACTACACTGAATGAGAAGAGGGTAATAGAGCAAGCGATAAAGATAACAGATAAAGACGAAAGATATGCCGCATACAATAATAGATCAGATAAACTATCGACACTCAGCACGAATGTAACATGCTGAAGGTAATGCAGTGAAGTAGATTGAACCAGTGGTGCTCGATGGCGACAGAGAGATTTGGTAGACCAGTTCGTCCTTGTGCCAAAGGACTACATCTGGTTGGAGGGGTTGTGATTTAACATGGAAGATAAACTCTCTTCGCCCTATTCTCCTTCAACTCAGAGCTGATCAGACTCTAGTTGATTTCACTCTTGGTAGATACTTGTCGGCGATCTCCAAACCTTCGGTCGACCTTCGCGAACCACAATCACTCTTGGTTGCTGAAGATCTAGCTCGGTGAAGACAACAACTCTTCAACACTCAAACCGACACCTATCCGTCTAGAGAGTGCACAGCTCTCAAGAGTAATAGGTACAAGAACTCTAACTCAGAACTACTGTGATGCTCAACCACTGTCTAAGTTTGGGCTCTTGATTTTTCTCTCGGTGGATCTTAAACTCAAATCACTCGAAGAGGGGTTGCTCAATCAATCTTCTCAGAAATCATAAGCGGAGCAGCCAACAAACAACATTGGAGTGGGGTGGCTATTTATAGCCACAGCCTTCCCTGAAGGGAAATGACCAAATTGGACATGTGGAGCAGCCAATGGCCGAATGACACGAGTCCAACGATCGGAAATTGAGCACAATGGTAACATTACTTGTGGAGCAAGTAAAGTTAACTCCTCAGTTCGAAAGATATCTCCTGCAGCACGAAGAACATCGTCTACTGCTGCCAGGTAATCATTCGAAGCATAAAGAGATTTCTCGCATCTTTCATAGGTTTTGGGATAAGCTTCACAGCGGATCTAAGCTTCGAGAACCTATACCCCTCTTAATAGTACGGAGGTCCTATGACTCAAATAAATGAAAGAAGAAGAACGAAATGAATACTACGTCTTCACTTTGTCTTCGACTTCCATTCGCTGTAGTCATACTCCTTCGGACAGAATCTCCCAACCAATTGCTTTACGTCAGCAATAATTTTCGAGGGGCTAACTTCTTCACATCAATCTTCTCGCCTACATGTCTTCAATAGATGTAGCTCACTCTTCTCTACAACGCAGATATTCTTCGGTGAATTTCCTCGAACTTGACATCGGAGACAACATTCTCTTCGGTTCTGCATGGACTATTTCTCTCTGTATGCACTAGCAAACAAATAAGTCCATGTCTGTTTCTGTCAACAATCTCCAAAACACAAGAGGGCAGATATTGCACCAACAATCTCCCCCTTTTTGGATGATTGTTGACAAAACAGAACACATCGAAGGATAGATAAAAGAATGAAATGGAATGCGAAGGATAAAGAAAGACGAGAGATAACTACAAAGATAAAACACGCTCCCCCTGAACATATGCATCGAATGCATAGATGATAACAATGGAAGGTAGCGAGATGAATCTTCGTATGAGTGATATTGACAAATGATTTCTTCATGGTCTCTTTCAATACACTCGACAGTGTCTGAGGTGTTTCTTGTCACACACAATCTTTTAAGAGATTTGTTAGATAAAGTGAATACTTTGAAATTATTTGTGACAAAGGAAAATCCATGAAGATTTTCTCATAACACAGTTTAAATCCACACGAGATATGAGTTCCCTGCAAGTTAGATATACGAGGGAAAATGGAGTAAAGGAATTATAGATATATTGCTCGTAGTAGATATACTTCAGATGTAGTTTTCCTGTAACAAAGATGTTACGAAGGAGAAGTGCGAGGAAAACAACTTGATAGATAGAAAGAATTTGCTCTTGAACCATAAGAGAAATAATCTGAAGCAGCTTTCTTCTTCTGCAAGGTTAGGTAGCGAGAGATAATCATAATAGATAAACATCTAACCAAGAGATACATATGGTTCCAAGGAGTGTCATGTCTCTTTCTCAGAGAAGTATGATTTGCTGTCATCCTTGGACAAACTTTTACTTTCCCTGCATGATAGATAATTATCGAGGATAATCAATGCAAGGAAGTAAACTTTTGATTGCACCTGCAAGCAAATGATTTGGAAGCAAATAGCATTGCAGGTGGGGTTATTAACAGAACATGACGACTGAGTATATCAACACCACATACGGTGCGTTAAGTTTTAGAGGCAAACTGTTCGACGAAACCAAATTGTTCGGAGGAAAAGCAAATGGCGAATAAAAACACCCTATAAATAGCCCGCTGACCTATCACTTGATGTACTACTCTCCCTTTTTGTCAACAAGTGTCAAAAAGGAAAGAGAATGCATACGAGGAACTACTTGTCCGAAGAACCCTCAAAACTAGAACTCGAACTGTTCGGAGATGAAGAGCGAGGAATGGTTGAGGCCAAAGCAGGAGTTTGAGATGTGGCACAAGCTTCGGGATTTGCTTCGGGAGTAGCAGCGCGATGTGCTTCTGGCTTGTAGATGAAAGTCCCTGTTGTGTCTTCAAGAATATCAGCAGGTTCGACAAACAGCAGGTCAGTTGAGGCAGAATGATGTGGCAGCACTAGTGTTTGCCTTCGAATCCGAGGCACTTCAAGCATCTCCAGATAATCATATTCCTTTTTGATGCCCTTGGCTAAAAGTTTCTTGCGAGAGTAATGCTTCCGAAGAAGTGTCCAGGAGCGCTTCTTTTGTTCTTTCTCGTACAAGAGAGCTTGTCGAGAATAATTATGAAGCAAACTTAATTCAATCATCATCTCCAGCTTTTCCTTCCTATCCGGCTTGATATGCCTCTCCAATGCTTGCTGAGTGCGAAGAAAAATCTCATAGAGAGAAGGATTTTCTTCATGAGGGATTTCAACTCTTGCTTTCTTGATCTTCGGAACTCCAGCAGAGGCAGGCAAAGAAGCAGAAGTAGTGGCATCCACTGGCATCTTTCTTTTGCTGATATCTTTCACAATTTTGAGCGTGTCATGGACAGGAGGCATGAAAACTTTCAGAATATATGGACAATAGAACTTTTCTTCAAGAAGCTGCTCAATGGCATACATGATCCAAGGCGCATAGGGCTTTAAGGCTTGAGGGCTATCAGCTGCACATGCCAAGTTTCGAAAGAAAATATCTGGGATATCAAAGCGAACACCCTGAGACATGGCAAGCAGTGCATTTCCCACGATGCCATTGATGGAATCTGGCCTATTAGTTGGAGTGAGGGAATTGCACAGGATATAGAATAGAACTTTATTCTCATAGGCCAACTTCTTGGGATTCACTTCAATGCATTCGTCACCAACAAGTTCTGAGCCCATCAGCATATGCAGTTGGGCTTCGGAAACTTCCAAATAGTGCAACATGTGTTCATTAGTTGCATCAAATTCGCACCTGGGCCGAATCAACAATGCAAGGAACTTATCTGCCGAGCATTTAATCTTTTCCTCTCCAGTAATCCATTCGAGGATCCATGTGGAGCTATCTCCAAGGTCTCCTGAGATACACAGAGTGGCATAGAATTGATGAATCACCTCACGATTCCAGCCATGATTGAAGTGCAGAAAACCTTTCAGGAAAGCATGCTCAATTTGCTCGATGGTCTGGTGGAAGCAAGGTAATCTTTCGAGCTCAGCAAAGTTCAGAATCTGGTGCTTGAAGACGCGATTCTTTTCGTATAGAATGCGAGCACAATATACTGCCTGTTCTTTTGTCCAGAACCTAGGCGACAGTGAAGTTCTCTCTCCTTCATATGGGTTGGTCCCAAAGAATGCAAGTTTCGACAGGTGAAACTGCTCATTGAATGCGGGACCATTTGGACCATCTTCAACTGGGAACAGAGGAAATGTTTCCAGAGGATTCTTTAAATGTACTTCACTCACATTCTTGGTTCGAATATCATCGGGTGCTTGCACACCTTCTTCAACAGGCTTCAGTGGGGCTCGAAGCTTTCTTGATTTCTCTTGGGCTGATTTCTTTGAGGAATTGGAATTATCATCATTTTTCTTCGCTGGAACTCCTTCAATGACTTTATGGTTTTCAGGTGATAGGTCCTTTTATTTCTCTTGATTTTCTTCGACAGGGGTCACAACAGTTTCTTTCTCGGACACCAAGGGTACAACAGGTGGGACAACTCCTTCATGAGCCATGGGCTCTTCAGATTTCTTCTCTTCCTCTTCCAACTGCGTAGCAATGGAACGAGGAACAGGATCAACATCCATTTAGGTAGGGGCACCAGATGATGTGACCGGGGTAGTTTTCTCTTGGGAAGCATTAAGCTCCCCCTCAATCTTGTCACTCTCCTCCTTGTTAGATCCGGAGGGGTTAGCTTGCATTTTCTTTGGAGGCAAAGGATTTTCCTTCTCAACCTCAATTTCTTCATCAGTTTTCTGTGGCTTGCTGCTCAGGACCAGCATTCTCATCATCAGACTTGTTCAGAAATATATCAACCACATCAGGTTGTACTTTCGGCTGCTGGAGTAGCAAAGATAACTTCCATATTTCCAGCTTGCTGCATGGGTTCATCTTCGTGCGGTGGGGATGGTGGAATCTGCTGCACAGGAGCACTTGAGTCAATAGGAGCATCAGCAGCAGTCTGAGGTCGGCGATCCTTGATTCCTTTCGGCTTGCTAGCTCTAGCCTTGGCCTTTTGACGTTTTTCCTCTTTGATTCTCCTCCGAGCAAGTTACGCTCAATCTCATCATTCCTTCCGTCACACAGCTCAGAAACATCCATCTTTAGCTTTGAGAGCCAATCAATCTTGTCATTCCTCATGACACTAGGTGCCTTGGTGATCTCAACAATCTCTTTGTTCAGGCGTATACTTTCGGATTCAGTACTTGCATCTCTTCTCATCTGCTCGAGGGTTTTCTTGTCCTTGACAGCCTGATTCAGCTTCTTTGTAACTTTCTTCAGCACGATGAAATGTTTCGTTACCATTTCGGTAACATCGTCAGGAAGGCCCAGACTGCTGATATCTGCAGATTTTGCATCGTAGGCAGCACTTTCAATTATATCGATCATGAGAGTGAAGTCATATTTTTGTTCCTCAGTGGGAGCAGGAACACTTGGTTTGGCTTTCTTGGCAGAAGCTTCAGCTTTTTCTTCAGACAACAGTTTTCTCTTCGTAGAAGGAGCAGCAGAACCCGAAGGTTTGATAGTGACTGGAGTAGGTGCAGGTCTTGGTGACTTTCTTGTTGGGGGTGAAACCTTAGCTGGTGATGGAGTCTTGTATGGCTTGTTCAGAAGAGGACATTGATCATACATAGGTATTTCTACGGGAGCATCATCATCGGAGGACTCATCAGACGAGTCAGGAGCGGCCTTCTTGGATATACTGGCCACATATTTCTTTCGGGAGGCACGATCCTTTTTCTTTTGCACATCTTGTTGAGTTAGTGCAACATTTCTTGCTTCAACCTGATTTTTCTTTGCAGCCCTTGCTTCATGCTTGGCTTTGGCCTTCTGCCTCTTGGCAACTTCATCGGGAAAATCTGCGATAGTTTTGAGTGAGTCAGGATGAGCAGTTGATGGTTGAGGAGTGCTACTTCTTGAACTTGCGTTGATTTTTCCCTTGAAGAGGAAAGGGTGATGCGGCAAAGTAGAGATAAGTATTTCCCTCAGTTAAAAACCAAGATATCAATCCAGTAGGAGGCACAAGCAAGTCCCCAATATATGCACCTGCACAAAGTAACAAACACTTGCACACAACACGAAAAAGGGCTTGTCAATCCCTTCACGGTCACGAACAAGAGTGAGATCTAATAGAGATAGGTATAAAAGATAAATAAAAGAGCAAACTAAAGTAAATATAAATAAATTGCAGCAAGGCATTTTTGGGTTTTTTGGTTTATAGATCTGAAAATATATGATGGAAAATAGACCCCGGGGCCATAGGTTTCACTAGAGGCTTCTCTCTTGAAGAAAACATATGGTGGGTAAACAAATTACTGTTGAGCAATTGATAGAAAAGCGCATAATTATGAAGACATCTAAGGCAATGATCATGAATATAGGCATCACATCCGTGACAAGTAGACCAACTCCTGCCTGCATCTACTACTATTACTCCACACATCGACCGCTATCCAGCATGCATCTAGTGAATTAAGTTAACAAGAACGGAGTAACGCCTTAAGCAAGATGGCATGATGTAGAGGGATAAACTCAAGCAATATGATATAAACCCCATCTTTTTATCCTTAATGGAAACAATACAATACGTGCCTCGCTACCCCTTCTATCACTGGGTGAGGACACCGCGAGATTGAACCCATCACAAAGCACCTCTCCCATTGCAAGAAAAACCAATCTAGTTGGCCAAACCAAATCGATAGATCGGAGAGAAATACAAAGGTATCTCAATCATGCATAAAAGAGTTCAGAGAAGACTCAAATAATATTCATAGATAATCTGATCATAAATCCACAATTCATCGGATCTCAACAAATGCACCGCAAAAGAAGATTACATCAAATAGATGTCCAAGAACATCGAGGAGAACATTGTATTGAAGATCAAAGAGAGAGAATAAGCCATCTAGCTACTAGCTATGGACCCGTAGGTCTGTGGTAAACTACTCACACATCATTAGAAGGGCAACAAGGTTGGTGTAGAGGTCCTCCGTGATCGAATCCCCCTCCGGCGGAGTGCCGGAAAAGGCCCTAAGATGCGATCTCACGGGAACAGAGGCTTGCGGCAGCGGAAAAGTATTTTTGGTGTGCCCTCTGGTATAGGGGGAATATTTGAGAATATATAGTGGTGGAATTAGGGTTGGAAGGTCTTCGGGGGGCCCACAAGCCCTGGGGGCGCGCCCCTACGGCTTGTGGCCTCCCCGTAGGGCTTCTGGCCTCCTCTCCAAGTCTCGTGGGTTTCTTCTGGTCCAAGAAAATTCACCATAAAGTTTTATTCCGTTTGGACTCCGTTTGATATTCCTTTTCTATAAAAGTCAAAAATAAGGAAAAAAAATAGAAACTGGCACTGGGCACTAGGTTAATAAGTTAGTCCCAAAAATAATATAGAATAACATATTAATGCACATAAAACATCCAAAACAGATAATATAATAGCATGGAACAATAAAAAATTATAGATACATTGGAGACATATCAAGCATCCCCAAGCTTAATTCCTGCTCGTCCTCGAGTAGGTAAATGATAAAAATAGAATTTTTGATATGAAATGCTACATAACATATTTATCAATGCAATTTTCTTTATTGTGGCATGAATATTCAGATCCATAAGATTCAAAACAAAAGTTTAATATTAACATAAAAAATAATACTTCACGCATACTAATAAAGCAATCATGTCTTCTCAAAATAACATGGCCAAAGAAAGTTATCCCTACAAAATCATCTAGTCTGGCTATGCTCTATCTTCATCACACAAAATATTTCATCATGCACAACCCCGATGACAAGCCAAGCAATTGTTTCATACTTTTAATGTTCTCAAGCTTTTTCAACTTTCACGCAATACATGAGCGTGAGCCATGGATATAGCACTATAGGTGGAATAGAATATGGTGGAGGTTGTGAGGAGAAGACAAAAAAGGATAAAGTCTCACATCAACTAGGCAAATTAATGGGCTATGGAGATGCCCATCAATTGATATCGATGCAAGTGAGTAGGGATTGCCATGCAATGGATGCACTAGAGCTATAAGTGTATGAAAGCTCAAAAAGAAACTAAGTGGGTGTGCATCCAACTTGCTTGCTCACGAAGACCTAGGGCAATTTTGAGGAAGCCCATCATTGGAATATACAAGCCAAGTTATATAATGAAAAATTCCCACTAGTATATGAAAGTGATACAATAGGAGACTCTCTATCATGAAGATGATGGTGCTACTTTGAAGCACAAGTGTGGAAAAAGGATAGTAACATTGTCCCTTCTCTCTTTTTCTCTCATTTTTTTTGTTTGGGCTCTTTGGCCTTTTTTTATTTTGGGCTCTTTGGCCTCTTTTTATTTTCTTAAGTCTGGTGTCTCATCCCAACTTGTGAGGGAATCATAGCCTCCATCATCCTTTCCTCACATGGGACAATGCTCTAATAATGATGATCATCACACTTTTATTTACTTACAACTCAAGAATTACAACTCGATACTAGAACAAAATATGACTCTATATGAATGCCTCCGGCGGTGTACCAGGATGTGAAATGATCAAGAGTGACATGTATAAAAAATATGAACGGTGGCCAAGCCACAAATACTATGCCAACTACATGATCATGCAAAGCAATATGACAATGATGGTATGTGTCATAATAAACGGAACGGTGGAAGTTGCATGGCAATATATCTCGGAATGGCTATGGAAATGCCATAATAGGTAGGTATGGTGGCTGTTTTGAGGAATGGTATATGGCGGGTTTAATGCACCAGCAAAAGTTGCGCGGTACTAGAGAGGCTAGCAATGGTGGAAGGGTGAGAGTGTGTATAATCCATGGACTCAACATTAGTCATAAAGAACTCACATACTTATTGCAAAAATTTATTAGCAATCAAAGCAAAGTACTAATACGCATGCTCCTAGGGGGAAAGATTGGTAGGAAAATACCATCACTCGTCCCCGACCGCCACTCATAAGGAAGACAATCAAAAAATAAATCATGATCCGACTTGATCACATAACGGTTCACCATACGTGCATGCTTCGGGAATCACAAACTTTAACACAAGTATTTCTACCAATCCACAATTACTCAGTAGCATGACTCTAATATCACCATCTTTATATCTCAAAACAAAAGCAAGGAATCAAACTTCTCATATTATTCAATGCTCTTTATATGTAAGTTTTTATTATATCCCTCTTGGATGCCCATCATATTAGGAGTAAATTCATAACCTAATAAAATTACCATGTTGTTTAAAGACTCTCAAAATAATATAAGTGAAGCATGAGAGTTCATCAATTTCTATAAAATAAAACCACCGCCGTGCTCTAAAAAGATATAAGTGAAGCACTAGAGCAACTACCTAGCTCAAAAGATATAAGTGAAGCACATAGAGTATTCTAATAAATTCACGATTAATGTGTGTCCCTATCAAAAGGTGTGTACAGAAAGGATGATTGTGTCAAACTAAAAAGCAAAGACTCATATCATACAAGACGCTCCAAGCAAAACACATATCATGTGGTGAATAAAAATATAGCCTCAAGTAACTTTACCGATGGATTGAAGACGAAAGAGGGGATGCCATCCGGGGCATACCCAATCTTAGATGCTTGGTTATCCTTGAATATTACCTTGGGGTGCCTTGGGGATCCCCAAGATTAGGCTCTTGCCACTCCTTATTCCGTGGTCCATCAAAACTTTACCCAAAACTTGAAAACTTCACAACACAAAACTCAACAGAAAACTCGTAAGAGCCGTTAGTATAATAAAATAAATCACCACTTTAGGTACTGTTTTGAACTCATTATAAATTTATATTGTTGTTATATCTACTGTATTCCAACTTCGCCATGGTTCATACCCCCCGATACTACCCATAGATTCATCAAAATAAGCAAACAACGCATAGAAAACAGAATCTATCAAAAACAGAACAGTCTGTAGTAACCAGAATATTAGTCATACTTATGTAACTCCAATTTTTTTGAAAACTTAGTAAAACAGAGGCAATTCATATATAAATCTTGTGTAAAAAATTCAGAATTTTTCCACTCTCCAGTGAATTTTAACAATTCTGTTACTGGACGCAAAAGTTTCTGTTTTTCAGCAAAACCAAATCAACGATATACCAAAGCATCCCAAAGGTCTTGCTTGGCTCAAACACTAATTAAAACACTAAAACACAATTACTACAGAGGTAATATTGCGCATAAAATATAAAAACAGAAAATAAAAATATCGGGTTGTCTCCCAACAAGCGCTTTTCTTTAAAGCCTTTTAGCTCGGCATTGATAATTTTAATGATGCGCACATGAAAGATAGTAATTGAAACTTGAAGAGTGCATCATGTAGCATGTAAAAAACAAGTTTAAGTCTAAAATACTTCCTATGCATAGGAATTTTATAAGCAAACAAATTATCAAGACAAGCAAAAACTAGCAAATGCAAGGAAGAAGAAAGAAACAATAGCAATCTCAACATTACGAGAGGTAATTTAGTGACATGAAAATTTCTACAGCCATATTTTCCTATCTCATAATAATTACATGTGGGATTATATTCAAATTCAACAATATAGCTATCACATAACATATTCTTTAATTGTTCCACATGCATGCATAGTTGACGCTCTTCCAAAATAGTGGGATTATCATCAAATAAAGTCATGACTTCTCCAAACCAACTTCTATCAAAAATTTCATAAGATTGATCATACTCCAAAGTAGTGGGATCATTATTTCCTAAAGTTGACACTCTTCCAAACCCACTTTAAATATTATTGCAAATATTATTATCATGAGGCTTAAATAAATTTTCAAGATCATAAGAAGAATCACCCCAATCATGATCATTGCAATAGGTAGTGGACATAGCAAAATTAACATCCCCAAGCTTGGGGTTTTGCATATTATTAGCACAATTGACATTGATAGAATTTATAATAACATCATTGCAATCATGCTTTTCTTTCACGAAGCTATCATGAATCACTTCATAAATTTCTTCTTTTAACACTTCATCACAATTTTCAGATTCACGAGTTTCAAGCAAAACTTCATAAAGATAATCTAGTGCACTCAAGTCACTAGCAATTGGTTCATCATAATTGGATCCTTTAAAAAGATTAGCAAGTGGATGAGGATCCATAAACTTTTTGCCTCCTAATTTTCAATAAACACACAATTATACCAAGCGAACGAGAAAACAAACCAAGTAAGACATAAAATAGTGGGATTATCATAAAATAAAGTCATGACCTCTCCAAGCCCACTTTTATCAAAAATTTCATAAGATTGATCATACTCCAAAGTAGTGGGATCATTGTTTCCTAAAGTTGACACTCTTCCAAACCCACTTTCAATATTATTGCAAACATTATTATCATGAGGCTTAAATAAATTTTCAAGATCATAAGAAGCATTATCACCCCAATCATGATCATTGCAATAAGTAGTGGACATAGCAAAATTAGCATCCCCAAGCTTGGGGTTTTGCATATTATTAGCACAATTGACATTAATAAAATTTATAATAACATCATTGCAATCATGCTTTTCATTCAAGGAGCTATCGTGAATCACTTTATAAATTTCTTCTTTTAGCACTTCATCACAATTTTCAGATTCACAAATTTCAAGCAAAACTCCATAAAGATAATCTAGTGCACTCAACTCACTAGCAATTGGCTCATCATAATTGGATCCTTTAAAAAGATTAGCAAGTGGATGAGGATCCATAAACTTTTTGCTTCCTGATTTTCAATAAACACACAATTATACCAAGCGAACGAGAAAACAAACCAAGTAAGACATAAAGGCAAACAAAAGAAGAACGAAAGAAGGCGAATAAAAAGGCAAATATTTTTGTGTTTTTCTGAAAAAGTTTTAGAAGTGGGGGGAGGAAAACAAGAGGAAAATGGAAAATAATCTAAGTGCAAGAGATGAGAATTTATGATGGGTACTTGGTAGGCTTGATGTAGAACCTCCCCAGCAACGGCGCGAGAAATTTTTCCTGCTACTTCTTGAGCTTGCGTTGATTTTTCCCTTGAAGAGGAAAGGGTGATGCAGCAAAGTAGAGATAAGTATTTCCCTCAGTTAAGAACCAAGGTATCAATCCAGTAGGAGGCACAAGCAAATCCCCAATATATGCACCTGCACAAACTAACAAACACTTGCACACAACGCAAAAAAGGGGTTATCAATCCCTTCACAGTCACGAACAAGAGTGAGATCTAATAGAGATATGTATTAAAGATAAATAAAAGAGCAAACTAAAGTAAATATAAATAAATTGCAGCAATGTATTTTTGGGTTTTTTGGTTTATAGATCTGAAAATATATGATGGAAAATAGACCCCGGGGCCATAGGTTTCACTAGAGGCTTCTCTCCTGAAGAAAACATATGGTGGGTAAACAAATTATTGTTGAGCAATTGATAGAAAAGCGCATAATTATGAAGAAATCTAGGGAAATCATCATGAATATAGGCATCACATCCGTGACAAGTAGACCGACTCCTGCCTAAATCTACTACTATTACTCCACACATCGACCGCTATCCAGCATGCATCTAGTGAATTAAGTTAACAAGAACGGAGTAACGCCTTAAGCAAGATGGCATGATGTAGAGGGATAAACTCAAGCAATATGATATAAACCCCATCTTTTTATCCTTAATGGAAACAATACAATACGTGCCTCGCTACCCCTGCTGTCACTGGGTGAGGACACCGCAAGATTGAACCCATCACAAAGCACCTCTCCCATTGCAAGAAAAACCAATCTAGTTGGCCAAACCAAATCGATAGATTGGAGAGAAATACAAAGGTATCTCAATCATGCATAAAAGAGTTCAGAGAAGACTCAAATAATATTCATAGATAATCTGATCATAAATCCACAATTCATCGGATCTCAACAAATGCACCGCAAAAGAAGATTACATCGAATAGATGTCCAAGAACATCAAGGAGAACATTGTATTGAAGATCAAAGAGAGAGAAGAAGCCATCTGGCTACTAGCTATGGACCCGTAGGTCTGTGGTAAACTACTAACACATCATCGGAAGGGCAGCAAGGTTGGTGTAGAGGTCCTCCATGATCAAATCCCCCTCTGGTGGAGTGCCGGAAAAGGCCCCAGGATGGGGTCTCACAGGAATAGAGGCTTGTTGTGGCGGAAAAGTATTTTTGGTGTGCCCTCTGGTATAGGGGGATATTTGAGAATATATAGTGGTGGAATTAGTGTTGGAAGGCCTCCGGGGGGCCCACAAGCTCTGGGGGCGCCCCCCCTAGGGCGCGCCCCTATGGCTTATTGCCTCACCGTAGGGCTTCTGGCCTCCTCTCCAAGTCTCGTGGGTTTCTTCTGGTCCAAGAAAAATCACTGTAAAGTTTTATTTCGTTTGGTATTCCTTTTCTGTAAAAGTCAAAAACAAGGGGAAAAACAGAAACTGGCACTGGGCACTAGGTTAATAAGTTAGTCCCAAAAATAATATAAAATAGCATATTAATGCATATAAAACATCCAAAACAGATAATATAATAGCATGGAATAATAAAAAATTATAGATACGTTGGAGACATGTCAAGGAGGCCTGACTTTTTCATCGTCTGGGCCGATGCAGTTCTCAGCTATGCAGTCATTCCATGGAGGAGTAAAAGAAAACAGAATTTGATATTTCTCTCGAACATTTTCATAATTGAACCATTTCTTCGCCCAGTGACGGCAAATCCTTTGCAGCCTGTTATTTCGTTCGGTGGTTGTTCCAACTCCTGAGGAGTTCTGTACCCATCTGGTTCAGACATCTCAGCAGTGGTGTTCTTCTCTCTTCCACGACGTCCCTTCTTTGGATTTCCATCAGAGAAGAGGGTGAGAGCATCAGTGACTAGTTCATCCTCGGGCTGACTATGAGCAAAGGGAACTTCTTCGTCATTTCTTTCAGATTCAGACTCATATTTCTTCTTCGGCGTCTTGGGTGGCTTTGATGATCTTCCTCCACCAGTCAATCTCATTCGGTCTGACCTTGGTGGTGGCTGAGGCAAATCCCCTTCAGACTTTGTGTACTTATCAGAACTCTATGCCATAGCTGACCTGTGAAACAGAGTAGATATAAGGGAAAACAAGGTAGGGTCATAAACATGCACAGAAGCATTTTGAACGAAAAATGATTGTTTTTCAGAAGGAACAGAGGAATCCATAGAGCACTTGAAAAGATATCTTTGATAAATTTACACCTAGCCAAGACTTGGTAAAATCTATCTAATCTTTCGAGTACTCGAGAACCCTAGATCCAGGAAAACTAGTATGAGGGAAAAGCTACAAACTGTACCATTTGAAACCTAATGATTCCTAAGTATCTACTACAAAGAAATAATTCAACGAAAAAGCGTCGGTTAAGAACTGCCCTAGAACAGAGAGAGAAGGACAGGAGCAGCTCCAGATCTATGCGCCCTAACTTAGCAGCATAGATCGACTACGGCAATGCGGGGATGAAGATTTACCGCACTGGCGCGACCAACGGCGTCGAGGTTTCACCGGAGTTGCACAGTGGAGCTCCTCGGCGGAGTTGCTTCGAGCACAGGCTCGGATGAAGAAGAATGAGGGTTTGAGGCGCAGGGAGGTTGAAATGAGGAAGAATATGCCAGGAGGGGTATTTATAGCTAGAGAGAAAAACCACCTCTTTCGAAATCTACGGCCTACAGAAGCGGGACATTCCACATTCAACGGACGCGATCACGATCGTGAGGCTCGTGGGCACGTGGCAACCGTTTCCTGCAAAAATCTTGAAAACTGAGCGGGAGACCGAAACATTTGAAGAAGGGCAAATGCCAAAACAGATTAAAGTTCAAAGTTGATTTCTTTCATGACGAAGGACGTCGGATAGAAATTTCCTTCAGATCAAATTGCATGCTTATGACGGACAGCAAAGATTGGATGAGAAATAATAGAGGGATAAAAGGGACCGAAGCAAAACACTCGGCCAACTGAAAGAAAACACAAAGCAAATAGATGTGAGTGAGTTGTTTATTGGACGAAACACAAACACGGAGAAAGGAAAACACTCAGACACACGAGAGCAAATAACACAAGGGGCGAGCACCAACACTGTGAATCTCAGGGTTAATAAAAATGATAAGAATCCCTGAGAGAGTTCCTACATGAAGGTTTAGTTCTTCTTCACAACCCACAGTTGTGTGGGCAGTGAGTATCTCTTTTGCTTAGTCAGAGCGGGAACACTTCTTCGGTGAGATTTGTAGTTCACCTGTGCATATCGAGAGTAATCATATGAATAAGCATTGAAGTTATTTCCTGAGATATGAGCATAATGATTCAAAGAGGTACGCATGTACTCCTTCTGTCGAATGTTTGATTGATATCCATTCGAGGAGGTTTTAGCGCCAACCTGTGAATAATAACCATTTCCTCGAAGAGAATCATTCTGCAAGTTCAAGTTAGCAGTGACAGATAGATTTTAAATAATACACTTCTTCACCCAAATTTGCTTCTTGGGTGTGCCAAACCTGCAGTTAGTACTAACATATCGAGCAAATACCTTACCATTTTGTTGTTTGAAGAGTTTGTAGTTTGAGTCATCAGACTCGTCAGAAACAACAAAAATGGGTCAGTCATATCCAGAAAGAGCAGTAGGTTCGAGAATTTTACTTTTAGCAAGAACCCTACTCGTTAGTGGATATTGCTCGGGAGTCCAGTAGGTTCCATCAACATTGAGTTTTCTTTCGAAACCCAATCCTTCCTTTCGAGGATTTTTGTGCAGAATGGACTTCTTGAGTACATCACATAGAGTTTGATGCCCTTGGAGGCTCTTTAGCATTCCTGTCTCAAGCAAGTTCTTTAATCTGCAATTTTCATCAGAGAGTGCAACAAATTCCTCGGGAGAGGGGTTAGAGATATCATTCATAGTAGTTGCAATTTTTTTGATAATAGCATTAGAAGATTCAGCATCAGCATTGCATCCTTCTAGACATTATAAACATGGAGGCACAAAGTCATCAGGAAGACTTGTAGATTGCTCGGCGAAGAGAGAGGCTTTTTCTTTCGCCAACTCATTATGAGACTCTCTCAGTGACTCGAGTTCTTGATTCCTGTTAAGGAGTTCATCTAATAAACTCTCGTAGTCAACTGTAAGTGAATCATATCGGTTGGAAAGATCATCAATAGTTGAGGAAAAAGCATCATTCTTTTCGATCAACTTTTGATTCTTCTCCATCTCTTCGACCAGTAATCCTTCGGTTTTCCTAAGATTGTTCTCAAGTCTTTCAAGTTCATCTTGTTGAGATTTAGCAATCTTAACCAGTTTAGCATAGGTAATGTGTTCGGGAGAATATTCATTCATGGATTTTTGGTGTTTTGCTGATACCTGATCCTTTGAGGTTTTTGCCATGATATAGAATGCAATAGGTTCATCATCACTTGAAGCGTTGTCATCAGTGTCTAACTCGAATGAATTCTCAGATGATTCATAAGCGATGAAAGCATTGCTTCTTCCTATTCTTCTATGAAGCTCCTCATCTTCTGATTCTGATTCGGTCGACTCCTCTTCAGAATCCAGGGTCATATCAGCACACGCTCTATTCAGCTGAGATATTCTCTTCATATTTGATTCGATAGTTTCTCTTACTTTCATGTCAGTGACTGGTCTTGTCGAAGAAGATGAGGAGTCATTTTTCTTTGAGAGCTTAGTATGACGATCCATTCATGTGAATCCACTGCAGTGAAGATATTTCCATCTGTTACTAGGTTTTCCTTCCTAGTTAGGACAGTCTGCTATGAGATGACCAAATTGTTTGCACTTAAAGCACTTCATTTCTTTCGAGGTAACTTTCTTGATGATTCGGGCAAGTCAAATTCGTCATCATTCATGAGGCACAAATTTTGTCTTCTGAGATCACTTATCCTTTCTGTTAGCATCTCTAGTTTCCTGGTGATGGTGTGTTGATTCTCAACATCTTCTTCTTGTTGTGAACTGCCATAGTTTGAGAGAATTTGTCCTTCACTTTCCGAAGAAAATTCTTGATCTTCATCTTCTAGTTCCATCTTTTCTTCGTGAATCGACAACAGCGTCATGACCTCTACATAGTGAAGTTCTTCATAGTCTGGTCTTTGCTTGATTTCTGCTATGATGGGATCGAAGGTTGCATCAAGAGCACTTAGCAGCTTGTTGACCACATCTCTATAAGTGATATCAGTTACTCCTCATTGATGAAGTCTTTCAACAATATTTGTCAACCGATCAGTGAGTTCCATAGCACTTTCTTTTCGAAGGCTTCTGAATCCAGTAAACATGGCACGAAGCATTTGAGTGTGAGGGTATGTTCTGGCAATGAATTCTTCATGAGCATTGTTGATGGCATCCTAGAGTTGCTTTGTAGTGTCAAGCATTCGGAACCGAATGAAAATGTCCTTTGAGATACTTGCACAGATAATATGTTTCGCTTGTGCATTCAGCCGCAGCATAGCTTTGTCATCAGAAGTTGGAGCATCAGGGTGCTGAATGGTGTATCCATTTTCCACAATCTGCCACAGTTCTAGATCGATGGCTTGAATTCTGATTCTCATTCTCTCTTTCTAGTAGAGATAGTCATTTACATCGAAGATAGGAAATCTTCCAGAGTGTGAGGATCTACCTGCATACGACATACTCAAAACTCCAAGGCTGTTAGACCTTTAATAAACAGAGACAGGGAGAACCTGCTCTGATACCAATTGTTAGGACCGAGAGTATATCGACCAGAGGGGGATGAATGGGAGATTCAAAAATTCTTCCGAATGTTATGAATTTATCCCAAACACAGCAGCGGAAATAAAGTTTGGTAGATACAAACTTAAACAAGCACTTTATCTAGGAACATATCTATCGATGAAAGAAGCAATGATAGTACGAGTATAAGATATCACAGGTTTGACAATGATGATGGTAATGCAATATGCTAACAGATACAACAGCATGAGGGATAAACACAGAGAGGAGCAACGATAGATAACCACGAGACAGAACAAAGACAGGGTGAATGAAAACAACACAGAGATACACACGAGATTGAACAAGTATGAGTAGCAGAATAAGAGAATGAAATGACTACACTGAATGAGAAGAGGGTAACAGAGTAAGCGATGAAAGATAACAGATGATAAAGACGAAAGATATGCCGCATGTAATAATAGATCAAATAAACTATCGACACTGAGCACGAATGTAAACTGCTGAAGGTAATGCAGTGAAGTAGATTGAACCAGTGGTGCTCGATGGCGACAGAGAGATTTGGTAGACCAGTTCGCCCTTCTGCCAAAGGACTACGTCCTGTTGGAGGGGTTGTGACTTAACACGGAAGATAAACTCTCTTTGCCCTATTCTCCTTCAACTCAGAGCTGATCAGACTCTAGTTGATTTCACTCGTGGTAGATACTTGTCGATGATGTCCAAACCTTCGGCCAACCTTCGTGAACCACAATCACTCTTGGTTGCTGAAGATCTAGCTCAGTGAAGACAACAACTCTTCAGCACTCAAGCCGACACCTATCCGTCTAGAGAGTCCGTAGCTCTCAAGAGTAATAGGTACAAGAACTCTAACTCAGAACTGTTGTGATGCTCAACCACTGTCTAAGTTTGGGCTCTTGATTTTTCTCTCGGTGGATCTTAAACTCAAATCACTCGGAGAGGGGTTGCTCAATCAATCTTCTCAGAAATCGTAAGCTCAGCAGCCAACGAACAATGTTGGAGCGGGGTGGCTATTTATAGCCGCAGCCTTCCCTAAAGGGAAATGACCAAATTGGACATCTGGAGCAGCCAATGGCCGAACGGCACGAGTCCAACAGTCAGAAATTGAGCACAACGGTAACATTACTTGCAAAGAATGTAAAGTTAACTCCTCAGTTCGAAAGATATCTCCTGCAGCACGAAGAACAACATCTACTGCTGCCAGGTATTCATTTGAAGCATAAAGAGATTTCTCTCGCATCTTTCATAGGTTTTGGGCTAAGCATCACAGCGGATCTAAGCTTCGAGAACCTATACCCCTCTTAATAGTACGGAGGTCCTATGACTCAAATAAATGAAAGAAGAAGAACGAAATGAATACTACGTCTTCACTTTGTCTTCACCTTCCATTCGCTGTAGTCATATTCCTTCGAACAGAATCTCCAAACCAATTACTTTATGTCAGCAATAATTTTCGAGGGGCTAACTTCTTCACATCAATCTTCTCGCCTACGTGTCTTCAATAGATGTAGCTCATTCTTCCCTGCAATGCAGATATTCTTCGGTGAAGTTCCTCGAACTTGACACCGGAGACAGCATTCTCTTCGGTTCTGCATGGACTATTTCTCTCTGTATGCACTAGCAAACAAATCAGTCCATGTCTGTTTCTGTCAACAATCTCCAAAACACAAGAGGGCAGATATTGCACCAACAAAGCTGCAAACCAAAATAAAAGAAGACAAATTTCAGCAAAGGAATTTAGGTTTTTGTAATATGATTAAAGTAGACTCGAGGCCATAGTTTTCACTAGAGGCTTCTCTCTCGAACACATAGCATACGGTGGGTGAACAAATTACTATTGGGCAATTGATAGAAAAGCGCATAGTTATGACGATATTCAAGGGAATGATCATGTATATAGGCATCATGTCCGAGACAAGTAGACCGACTCATGCCTGCATCTACTACTATTACTCCACCAATCGACTGCTATCCAACATGCATCTATGGTATTAAGTTCATGAAAAATGGAGTAACGCCTTAAGCAAGATGACATGATGTAGACAAAGTAAACGCAATCAATATGAATAAACCTCGTCGTTTTACCCTTAATAGCAACAATACAAATACGTGTCTTGTCCCTTTCTGTCACTGGGATATAGAGCACCGCAAGATTGAACCCATTACAAAGCACCTCTCCACTGAAGATAAATAAATTTAGTTGGCCAAACCAAATGAATAGATCAGAGAGAAATACAAAGCTATAATAATCATGCATAATAAAGTTCAGAAAATACTCCATTACTTATCATAAATATTCAGATCATAAACCCACAATTCATCGGATCCCAACAAACACACCGCAAAAGAAGATTACATTGGATAGAACTCCAAGAACATCGAGGAGAACATTGTATTGAAGATCAAAGAGAGAGAAGAAGCCATCTAGCTACTAGCTATGGACCCATAGGTCTGTGGTGAACTACTCATGCATCATCAAAAGGCAGCAAGGATGATGTAGAAGCCCTACGTGATCGATTCCCCCTCCGGTAGAGTACCGGAAAAGGCCTCCAGATGGGATCGCAGAAGAACAGAAGTTTGCGTCGGCGAAAAAAGTGTCTTGGGTGGCTCTCTGGTATATTGGGAGTATTTGGGAATTTATAGAAGCGGAACTAGGTCAATAGGTGCCACGAGGGGCCCACAAGCTCAGCCCCCCCCCCCCCCCGGGGCGCTCCTTGTGGGCTTGTCACTCCCTCGTGGCTCTTCTGGTCTTCTCCCAAACCTTCGTGGGTCCCTTCTGTTCCAGAAAAAAATAATCCAAATATTTTTCTCCGTTTGGACTTCGTTTGATATTGATTTTCTGAAAAGACAAAAACAAGCAAAAAACAAAAACTGGCACTAGGCACTAGGTGATAGGTTAGTCCCAAAAAATGATATAAAATAGCATATAAATGCATATAAAACATCCAAGATTGATACTATAATAGCATGGATTAATAAAAAAATATAGATACGTTAGAGACGTGTCAGACCACTCGCCCTGCTTTTCTCCTCAGGGGAGGGCGTCCTTCCTAGGATATCGTGATTCCACTTTGAACCCTAGTGGCTACTTCAGTTGTGTTTTGTGTGCGCAGTACATCTTAGGTGGACGGAGGCTAAGGAATCACCACCGTGGATGTTTTGTGCGGTTGAAATTTGGCACCATTGTGTGAAATCAGTTTGTCAGCTCGTGCGAGGGTAGGGACCAACCTGGGTGCCGAGCTCCAGTCCCATAATGGGGCCCTGCTGAACCAGATTAAGTCCCTGGATGTGATTGCCGATAGTTCTGGTCTATCTGCTGATGAGTGCATGCTGAGCTATAACCTGGAAGCCTCCCTTATGGAGATTTTCAAGGGTGAGGAGATCTTCTGGTGGGGTAGAGGGGGCCAGAATTGGCCCCTAAAAGGGGACGCTAATACTGCCTACTTCCAAGCCATTGCTAATGGATGGCGGGGGAAGTGCTCCATACCTTGTTTATGGGATGGAGAAGTACTCCTCAAGCACCCGGATAGAAATAGTTCCCACATTTATTCCTTTATAAGGAGATTTTCATAGCAGAACCCCGTGGGGGGGGGGGTCTTTGGCGGCTGACTTTTGGCCAGCTGATGCCAGGGTCTTCGACTTAGAGAATGGGGAGCTCGCACTCTGATTCCTGTCGGAAGAGGTCAGCGACGCGATCTCGGCCATGAAGGCAGGATCAGCACTTGGCCCAGATGGTCTGCCTATGGCCTTCTTCCAAAAGTTCTGGCCTCAGCTTCAGCTGGTGATCATGAAGATGTTCCATGAATTCTACATCGGGACTCTCGACATAGCACACCTGAACTTTGGTGTCAGTACCCTGATCCCCAAACTAGTTGGAGTGACAAATATTCGACAATTTAGACCTATCACAGTGATTAACTTGCTTGAGCAGATTTTTGCGAAGGTGTGTGTGATGTGTCTGTCGCCTATTGCATAATGTCTCACACACCCCTTCTATCGTGGTTTTGTCATGGAAGATGTCCTGGTGAAAGCACTTAGGTGCGAGGCCATCACGATGGTGATTAACTTGTCGGGGTTGAGTGGGACGAGAGACACGAGTTTACCCAGGTTCGGCCCCTCACGGTGGAGGTAAAAGCCTACTCCTCCTCTTGTTGCTTATTGCTTGAGTATCGATTACAAGGGAGCGGATTCGCTTGACCTAGCTATCGATTGATTGTAACTTGCCCTATTCTATGCCGGGGACTCGCCTTTATATACAGGTTGAGGCTGCCAGCTTACAACAGTCTGGGTCGGGTCATTTTCCGTGACCGATCCTAACTCTAAGTCGCCTTGCCTTCTATGACAAGTCATCATCGGGCGGCTTACACCTCCAGGCCATGTGCCGTGTTCTGGCCTTGGGCCTTAAGCCGGCCCGTCTTGTGAGCCGCCCCTCCGGCTCTGCGTCTTGATCACTTGGGCCTGTCTGAGGCCTAGCTTGTTGAGTCACCAATGGCCTAACCCGGCCCTATTAGGGCGGGTTATACCGCGTTATATCCCCAACATTAGGCCCCATATTGATTTGAACTTGTTCATGTCAATCTTAAATCCTTCCGTCTGGCGAATCTCCTTTTTATGCCTCTTAATCTCAGCCTTGAAAATCTTCATAACCCGCCATAAGAAAAGATGATGTCGCCTCCGTGATTTCAGGAAATCCTTCATGACGTCATAACAAATCTTTGTATAAATCCATCATTCCGAGAATCGAGGCGTCCCTTTTGTTGTAAAATTTATTGTGCCTCCTCGATTTTTGCACCGGCCATTCACTATTACGTTTTCCTTATAAATAGGCACGATGGCCCTTCCTTTTACTTTCTACCTCGTCTCCTCCACTTCTTCTTCTTCCTCGCGACACTCTTCGCAACCGGAGCTTCACCGCACCCGTCGACCTACGCCAACCATCTCGCTCAAGACCACAGCACCGCCCCGTCTTCGCCGGAGCTCCGCGATGTTCCTCCGCTTCCTTCTGTCGCAGCCAGGTACCCCCTTTTCTTCCTTGTCAGATCCGCATTAGGTCACCTGAGTTCATGGCGTTCGTCGGCGTTCATCCATTCCTTTGTTCACCATATCTTGAGTAGAACTTGCTTTTGACCCGAAAATGCCATAGAAACACTGCAATTGTAGGTTTGACATCCATCTTGCATCTTGAACAAACTGTATTATCTTCAGAATCCATGGGTATCCCATTAGTACTTCCATCACCACTATTTAGGTTTAGCAATTATTTTTCTTTTTTGAACTGCCCACATATCCATAAATATAGTTGTTCAATACTGAAATTTGTTTGCTCCACACTTAGCAGAATTCAACAATATTAAACTTTAGATAACTTGCCCTTGCATCTTGGGCGGCTTACCAACATATTTGTAACTCGCCAACATTCCAGAAATTGCTTCTTTCACATAACTGGCCACTATTTAGAGCGACTTATCCTTATACTGCTTTATTCATATAACGGTGATAGTGAGTCATTACTTCTTAAGTAACCCGCCCTTTTATATTTCTGCAATCTTTCATTGTATTCAGGCGGCTCATTATGTCCAAGACCACCATCTGCAATTGGGGGCCATCCCTAGTCACCGAAACCATTCTTAAGGATTTTCAAGCCCATGGTCTCCTGGCGACTCAGGAGGAAATTGGCTGGCGAGTCAGTCAAGGGGAAGAAGTCCCCAGACCCGGTGAAGGAGAGGTAGTAGTTTTTACTGATCATATCCTTAGAGGTTTTACACCGCCCGGGTCAAAGTTCTTTCGGGATGTCTTGCACTATTTCAATCTTCATCCTCAAGACATAGGCCCAAATTCGGTGTTAAACATCTGCCACTATCAAATTTTTCGCGAAGTATATCTACAAGTATACCCCACTATTGCTCTCTCAAAGAATTCTTCTATATAAACCGCCAGACTGAATGCACGGATGGTCCGAGTCAAGAATTAGGCGGAGTCTCAATCCAGAGACGCCGAGATGGCGGCTTTCCACCAGCCACCTTGCCAAGCCACCCAAAAGGATGGACAAAAACTTGGTTTTACTGCAAGAACACTGCCCCAGCTAATGAGAACCCTCTACCAGGTTATAGAGCTGACCGCCTTCTGATACGTCTCCAACGTATCTATAATTTTTGCTTATTCCATGTTGTTATATTATCATTCTTGGATGTTTTACAATCATTTTATAGCAACTTTATATCATTTCTTGGGACTAACCTATTGACATAGTGCCCAGTGCCAGTTGTTGTTTTTTGCTTGTTTTTTACTTAGCAGGATATCAGTACCAAACGCAGCAAAAAAAATAGAGATTTTTTCTGGACCAGAAGACACCCAGTGGGCCAAAGAAGTACCAGAGGGGAGGCCCGAGGTGGGCACAACCAACCAGGGCATGCCAGGAGGCCCAGGCGTGCCCAAGGGGTTGTACCCCCCTCGGTGACCTCCCGCACCGCCTCTTCGCCCTATAAATTCCCAAATACTCCAGAAACCCTAGGAGGGACGACGAAACACAATTCCAGCCGCCGCAAGTTCCAGAACCACGAGATCCAATCTAGACACCATCACGGAGGGGTTCATCATCCTCATTGGTGCCTCTCCGATGATGTGTGAGTAGTTCATCATAGACCTACGGGTCTGTTGGCAATAGCTAGATGGCTTATTCTCTCTTTTTGATTCTCAATAGAATGGTCTCTTGGATATCTATTTGATGTGTAACTCTTTTTTGTGGTGTGTTTATTGGGACCCGATGAACTTTGAGTTTATGATCAGATCTATATCCATGAATATTATTTGAGTCTTCTTTTGATCTCTTATATGCATGATTATTTATAGCCTTGTATTTCTTCTTTGAATCTTTGGTTTAGTTAGGCCAACTAGATCGATTTTTCTTGCCATGGGAAGAGGTGCTTTGTGATGGGTTCAATCTTGCGGTGTTCTTTCCCAGTGACAGAAGGGGCAGCAAGACACGCATGTATCGTTGCTATTAAGGATAACAAGATGAGGGATATTCCTACATGAATAGATCTCGTCTACATCATGTCATCATTCTTATTGCATTACTCCGTTTCTCCATGAACTTAATACACTAGATGCATGCTGGATAGCGGTCGATGTGTGGAGTAATAGTAGTAGATGAAGGCAGGAGTAGGTCTACTAATCTTGGACGTGATGCCTATATATTGATCATTGCCTTGGATATCGTCATAATTATTCGATCTTCTCTCAATTGCCCAACAATAATTTGTTTACCCACCATATGCTATTTTCTTGAGAGAAGCCACTAGTGAAATCTATGGCCCCGGGGTCTATTCTTTATCATATTTTCTTTGAGATCAATTTTTATTCGCTTTTATTTTCAGATCTATTATACTAAAAATCCAAAAATACCTTGCAGCACTTTTTTGTTACTTATTTTATTTTGCATTTTATCGAGATCTATTTATCCAATCTACAAATTTTATCCCGTCAACTTGACAATTTCTGGCGCCATTACCCGAAGAGGGATTGACAACCCCTCATACGCGTCGGGTTGCAAGTATTTGTTCTTTGTGTGCAGGTACCGTTTACATAGTGTTGCTTGGTTCTCCAACTGGATTGATACCTTGGTTTCATAACTGAGGGAAATACCTACCGTAGATGTGCTGCATCATCCCTTCCTCTTTGGGGAAATACCGACGTAGTCTCAAGCGACATCAAAAGGAATTTATGGTGCCGTTGCCGTGGAGACATCATCAACATCTATCAGGTTCCTAATCACAAATATCATCTCCTTGTAATTTACATTATTTGCCATTTTCCTCTCATTTTCATCTCCCCCACTTTACAAAAATTTGCCGTTTTATTCGCCCTCTTTTTCGTTCGCCGTTTTCTTGTTAGATCTGCTTTTTGTTTGCAATCTTGTTTGCGTAGTCACGATGACTCAAGAAAACACCAAGTTGTGTGATTTTTCCAGTACCAATAACAATGATTTTATTAGCACTCTGATTGCTCCTCCCGCCACTAGTGCGAAATCTTGCGATATTAATGCCGCTTTGTTGAATCTTGTTATGAAAGATTAGTTTTTCGGTACTCCTAATGAGGATGTCACGTCCCATCTAAACACATTCGTAGAATTATGCGATATGAAAAAGAAAAAAGATGTGGACAATGATATTGTTAAGTTGAAATTATTTCTTTTCTCTTTGAGGGATCGTGCAAAATTTTGGTTTTCTTCTTTGCCTCGCAATAGTATCGATTCTTACGATAAGTGCAAAGACGCTTTTATTACTAAGTATTTTCCGCCCACGAAAATTATTTCCCTTAGAACTCAAATCATGAATTTTAAGCAACTTGAGCATGAACATGTTGCACAATCTTGGGAAAGAATGAAGTTGATGCTAAGAAATTGTCCTACTCATGGTTTAAATCTTTGGATGATCATACAAAAATTTTATGCGGGAACTTTGTTTCTAGAAATCTTTTAGATTCCACCGCGGGTGGTACTTTTATGGAAATTACTTTGGGTGAAGCTACTAAATTGCTTGATAATACTATGGCAAATTATTCACAATGGCATACTGAAAGAGCACCTACTAGTAAAAAGGTTAATTCGGTTGAAGAAATTAGTACGTTGAGTGAAAAAGTTGATGCTCTTATGAAATTGGTTGCTAATAAAAGTGCTCGTATTGATCTTAATGATGTGCCTTTGTCTACTTTAATTGAGCAAAATAGTGATCCCGTAGATGTGAATTTTGTCTCGCAAAACAATTTTAATAACAATGCTTATAGAGGTAATTTTAATCCTAGGCCTTTTCCTGGAAATTCCTCTAATAATTATGGTAATTCCTATGGTAATTATTCTTACAATAATAATAGGAACCCATCTGATCTTGAGAATAATATTAAATAATTTATCAATGCTCAAAAAGTTTTCAATAATACGATAGAAGAAAAGTTGAATAAGATTGATGATATGCCTAGAAGCATTGATAGAATTTCTCATGATGTAGAAAATCTCAAGTTGAAAATTTTTGTACCCAAGGTTGATGAATCAATTAAAGCTTTATATGTTTCTATGTATGAAAGTAAGAAAAGAACCGCTATGCTTAGAGCTAAAAGAGAATTTTTAGAAAGAGCGTTTTCTAGTGATTGCTTTCATAAAAATGATGAAGATCTTAAAGTGATTGGTGTTTCTTCTATTGATTCCTTGTTTAGTAAAATTAAAATTGATGATAAAGGGACTGAAGAAGAGTCAACTTTAGTTAGAGGGCATCCCGATAATTTGGAGGGTGAAAATATTGATGAAAAAATTGATAAAAGTGGGTTTGGACAGGTCAAAACTTTAACTAGTGATGTGCCCACTCTTTTGGATCACAAATACTTTAATTATGATAATTGCTCTTTGATTGAATGTATTTCTTTGTTGCAATCCAAGATAAATTCACCCCATGCTTATGAACCAAATAAAGCTTTTACTAAACATATCGTAGATGCCATGATGAAATCTTTAGAAGAAAAATTGGAGTTAGAAATCTCAATTCCTAGAAAATTACATGATGAATGGGAACCTACCATTAAAGTCAAGATTACAAATTATGATTGTTTTGCTTTATGTGATTTGGGTGCTAGTGTTTCCACAATTCCGAAATCTTTATGTGATGTGCTTGGTCTTACCGATATTGAAGAATGTTCTCTTAATTCGCACTTGACGGATTCCACTATTAAAAAGCCTTTGGGAAGAATTAATGATGTTCTTATTCTTGCAAATAGAAATTATGTTCCCATAGATTTTATTGTTCTTGATATTGATTGCAATCCGTCTTGTTCAATTATACTTGGTAGACCGTTCTTACGTACTATTGGTGCCGTGATTGATATGAAAGAAGGCAATATTAAATTTCAATTTCCACTAAGAAAGGGTATGGAACACTTGCCTGGAATAAGAATTAAGCCACCATATGAATCAATCATGAGGGCATCATATGGATCAAAAACTAAAGATGGCAATACTTGAATCTATGCATTATGCCTAGATAGGGGCATAAAACGATAGCGCTTGTTGGGAGGCAACCCAATGAATAAAATTTATTTTTGCATTTTTCTTTCTGTTCTTGAGTGTTTGCACAATTATTCCTCTGTTATTATTGTGTTTTTTATGTTTTAATCATTTTTTGTGCCAAGTGAAGCCTTTGGGATAGCTTCGGTGATACTTGATTTGATCCTGTTGAAAAACAGAAACTTTTGCGTCCAGTAACAGAATTTTTTAAACTCACAGAAGCGACAAAAAATTCTGCAGTTTTTACACAAGATTGATATACAAATTTCCTATGTTGTCCTCATGTTTCAGAATTTTAAGAGTTAAATAAGTATGAGAACAATTCGCATCTTTACAGACTGTTCTGTTTTTGACAGATTCTGCTTTCTTTGCATTGTGTGCTTATTTTGATGAATCTATGGATTGTATCGGGGGGGTATAAGCCATGGAAAATTTAGAATACAGTAGATATAATGCAATAACAAAATTTTAATGGGTTTGCAATAGTACTTAAAGTAAAGATTGGTTTTCTTATACTAACGGATCTCACGAAGGTTTTGTTAAGTTTTGTGTGATTGAAGTTGTCAAGTTTTGGGTGAGAACGCAATGGATGAAGGAATATGGAGTGAAAAGAGCCTAAGCTTGGGGATGTCCCATGGCACCCCAAGTTAATATTCAAGGATAACCAAGCAACTAAGCTTGGGGATGCCCCGGAAGGCATCCCCTCTTTCTTCTAACGACCATCGGTATTTTACTTGGAGCTATATTTTTATTCGTCACATATCATGAGTTTTGCTTGGAGCGTCTTGTATTATATGAGTCTTTGCTTGTCACAAGTATCCTTGCTGGACACACCTATTTGAGAGAGCCAAAATTATGCTATGATTTGTTAGAATTGCTCTTTATGCTTCACTTAAATTTTTTGAGCTATGGAATTGCTCTAGTGCTTCACTTATATCTTTTTTAGCACGGTGTGCTTTAATATTTTTGAAGAAATACTCTCATGCTTCACTTAGATTTATTTGAGAGTTAGTAAATTTTGAAAGAAATTCTCTCATGCTTCACTTATCTTATTTTGAGAAATGAAAAAAATTATGCTCATGTTCTTCACTTAAATTTGATTGAGCTTGTCAAAAGCAATTGCAATATATGAAACTAGTCCCAAAGTGATAGATATTCAAGAGGGGTATAATAAAAACTTTCATGAAGATCATTGGACAAAATAAACTTGATTCTTTGTAATAGTTTTTGAGATATGATGATAATCATATGTGAGTCATGTTGGAGAGTAATTATGCTTTAGTAAGAATATTGGTGTTAAGGTTTGTGATTCCCTATGCAAGCAAGAAAGTCAATAGTTATGCAATGAAATTACATCCTACTTGTGGTGCATTATTCGGTGTTAGTTATGCTTAATGCTCGCTTATGTGATTTTTTGTTTCTTGGTTGGTTGCTTCTCAATCTTTTTGCTAGCCTCCACTTGTACGAAGGAGAAATACTACTTGTGCATCCAAAATCCTTAAACCCAGTTTTGCCATATGAGTCCACCATACCTACCTATATGCAGTATTTCTGTGCCGTTCTAAGCAAATTTGTATGTGCCATCTCTAATTTTCAAAATGAATTTCCTTTTTGTGTGCCCGTACCGCTCATGAAGCGGCAGGGGGTGGCCAATATTTTCCATGCTAGATGTGTTATTCTCAAGATGAGTGTTTATTCACTTGTCATTGCACAAGAGTACGGCTGTAATAGGGATGCCCAGTCCCGAAATGAAAATGAAATTTACTTTATGTTGTCAAATAATAAATTCCTTGGAAAGTGTTTGGTATGGAAGGCACCCGTGGATACGGCTAGCCATGGATTGTGAAAGAATGGTGGAAAAAGGAATAAACTTTATTTTCTGTTTGGGAACCACCTATGATATATCTAGCATGGAAAGTGTTGGGAATTACTCGCTCGTTTTCGTTGACGGGAAAAGTATGCCTCTCAAAAAAAATTATCTCTCAATTTAAGCTTTGAGTTCTGGCACCTCTACAAATCCCTACTTCCCTCTGCGAAGGGCCTATCTATTTACTTTATGCAATTTTTATTTTTATTTGAGTCTCCATCTTCTCTTATAAAGCACCAACTAGGGAGCACTATGATCATACTTGAGCATTGGATATAGCTAATATGCGAGTGTGTTTCATGAATGGATCAATGATTGAGCATGATGGGCTAGGGATAACTTTCTTTAGTGTTGATATTTTGAAAGACTTGGTTGCTTGTTGATATGCTTGAGTATTGAAATCTTCATGTCAAAACTAGACTATTGCTTTGAACCATATAAAAGTCCAAATGTCCATGCTACAAAAGAAAAGAATATGTGATGAACATGTTAGGCAGCATTCCACATCAAAAATTCTGTTTTTATCATTTACCTACTCGAGGACGAGTAGGAATTAAGCTTGGGGATGCTGATACGTCTCCAACGTATCTATAATTTTTGCTTGTTCCATGTTGTTATATTATCATTCTTGGATGTTTTATAATCATTTTATAGGAACTTTATATCATTTTTTGGGACTAACCTATTGACATAGTGCCCAGTGCCAGTTGCTGTTTTTTTTCTTGTTTTTTACTTCGCAGAATATCAGTACCAAACAGAGTCCAAACGCAGCGAAACTTTTTGGAGATTTTTTTCTGGACCAGAAGACACCCAGTGGGCCAAAGAAGTACCAGAGGGGAGACCCGAGGTGGGCACAACCCATCAAGGCGCGCCAGGAAGCCCAGGCGCGCCCAGGGGGGTTGTGCCCCCCTCGGTGACCTCCCGCACCGCCTCTTCACCCTATAAATTCCCAAATATTCCAGAAACCCTAGGGGAGTCGACGAAACACAATTCCAGCCGCCACAAGTTCCAGAACCACGAAATCCAATCTAGACACCATCACGGAGGGGTTCATCTTCCTCATTGGTGCCTCTCCAATGATGCGTGAGTAGTTCATCATATACCTATGGGTCTGTAGCCAGTAGCTAGATGGCTTCTTCTCTCTTTTTGATTCTCAATACAATGGTCTCTTGGAGATCTATTTGATGTAACTCTTTTTTGTGGTGTGTTTGTTGGGATCCGATGAACTTTGAGTTTATGATCAGATCTATATCCATGAATATTATTTGAGTCTTCTTTTGATCTCTTATATGCATGATTATTTATAGCCTCGTATTTCTTCTTCGAATCTTCGGTTTAGTTAGGCCAACTAGATCAGTTTTTCTTGCCATGGGAAGAGGTGCTTTGTGATGGGTTCGATCTTGTGGTGTTCTTTCCCAGTGATAGAAGGGGCAGCAAGACACGCATGTATCATTGCTATTAAGGATAACAAGATGGGGGCTATTCCTACATGAATAGATCTCGTCTACATCATGTCATCGTTCTTATTGCATTACTCCGTTTCTCCATGAACTTAATACACTAGATGCATGCTGGATAGCGGTAGATGTGTGGAGTAATAGTAGTAGATGCAGGCAGGAGCCTGTCTACTAATCTTGGACGTGATGCCTATATATTGATCATTGCCTTGGATATCGTCATAATTATTTGATCTTCTATCAATTGCCCAACAGTAATTTGTTTACCCGACGTATGCTATTTTCTTGAGATAAGCCACTAGTGAAATCTACGGCCCCCGGGTCTATTCTTTATCATATTTGCTTTGAGATCTATTTTTATTCGCTTTTATTTTCAGATCTATTATTCCAAAAACCCAAAAATACCTTGCTGCACTTTTTTGTTACTTATTTTATTTAGCATTTTATCGAGATCTATTTATCCAATCTACACAAATTTTATCCCGTCAACTTGACAATTTCTGGCGCCGTTACCCGAAGAGGGATTGACAACCCCTCATACGCATCGGGTTGCAAGTATTTGTTCTTTGTGTGCAGGTACTGTTTACATAATGTTGCTTGCTTCTCCTACTGGATTGATACCTTGGTTTCATAACTAAGGGAAATACCTACCGTAGCTGTGCTGCATCATCCCTTCCTCTTTGGGGAAATACCGATGTAGTCTCAAGCGACATCACCTTCCAATAAACGTTGACCCGCCAAGCAAGATTCTTCCAGATGAACATGCTGAAGCACTCCCATATTATCCAAAAGTCAAGGCCTTGCTAGCCCATGGACTAACTGGAGTTGACCTATCCTGATGTCGGGTCTCCTAGAGAATCCTCCCCCTAAGCCGCCGGTCCGGCTTAATGTGCGAATACTCAGGCGAATCAAATGACCCTCAGCGGTAGAACTTTGATAATTTTACCACTGAGGAGGTCAACAAGGCTGTAAAGGGTTTGCTCAGGGAGCCTCAAGACAACTGCAATAAGACAGGGCTGCTACCATTTTTTAAGCTCAACCCGGCCCCACCTGTAGGTATTCATTTATATCCGGCTTAAAAAACTTTTGATTTATTCTGTGCTTCACTTGCTAATCCTTCTTTATTACACAGCCCAGCTCTGCCTTTTGGAATAAAAATAAGAAGATTGCTATGGCCAAAGCCAGGACTGGCCCAAAGCTAAGAAAGAACTAGCCAGCTGCTGAGGCTGAGCCGGCTGCTGTAGGCGAGTCAGCAGATGCCGACGACCAATCAGAGGTAGAACTCAACTCTCTTAGCCGACTCTTTATTGAATTAGCTGACGCCTCTTGTTCTCAGGAGGAGGCTGCAACTAGCCGTGCTGGTGATGCTGAGGTAATTTCTATTTCCTCCGGCTCAGATTCCCCGCCTCCAGTGAAGATAAGGCGGGTCATCCGGAAAGTAAGCTTTTCTCATCCAGATGCTCACTTAGATTCGTACTTTATTTTGAAGAAAACTCAACATGAGTCAAGGCGCCAAACCCAGAGTGGCGGCTCTGGAGATCTGGTGGCCGGTTTAACTCATGAACCTTCTGCCCGCAAGCGGCCCGCTTAGCTGCCACACAGTCCTACTTCTTCTTTGCCCAAAGCCGGCCTTGTCAGGAAACCACTTAACCCGTCTGATTCTGATTATCAGGAGTCGCCACCGTCTTCTGGAGACTCAACCTTTACACAGCTACCTCCCTTAGTTATAAACATGGGGTAAGTATTTGTACTTAACTTGTTGGCGGCTTAACTTATTATCATATACGCCTTAACATTTTAATTTGATCACAGGGCAAAGCCAAGAGCAAGAAAACAAAAGTTGGCGACTCTTCCAAGGCCCCCGAAATCCTTGAGTCGGAGGAGCAGGCGCTGGTAACCCCTGAGGCCAACACCAAAAACCCTGAAGAACATCACAACAAACAAGATGACCCGCCGCCTCAAGCTGAAGCAACAGCCGCCGAAGACATGGGCATTGATGCTAACCCGGCGGATAATCGTGACCCGCCGAGTCCTATTCCTTCTTCAACTCCTATCAAGCCAACTGAAGAGACCCCTCCTGAAGAGAATACTAATGATATTGCCATTATTGGGGCGATTCAGAGGATGTCAGAGCCGTCCAACGTGCTAGCTAAGCACACGGCCAAAGAAGAGACACCCTTGCTGGAGAAAGGCAAGTCCAAACTAGAGCTGCCCAATTATGAGGAGTTCAGTGCTGAAGAACTTCACACTGGCTACTTAAGTCGGCTGGCTACAAGCCGGGATATGAAAGCCAGCTTGGTTAATATGATGAGGAGGAAATATGAGGTATATTCCATTATCCCCTGCGATATATACTTACGTAGCCCCCAAGTCTTAAGCATAGGAGAAACTTGAGTATGGTTGAGACTTAAATAAAAATCTGTATAACTTCAAAGTGTAGCCCCCAAGGGCCGGCTTATCTTTATAAGATGAGCCAGGTCTTTCAAGTATGACCTTTTTGAAGAATCGCCTGTAGCCCCCAAGGGCCGGCTTATCTTTATAAGATGAGCTGGGTCTTTAATACGACCACTTTAAAGAATCGCCTGTAGCCCCCAAGGGCCGGCTTATCTTTATAAGATGAACCATGTCTTCTGTAGCATAGATGAAAAAGATTGACTTAAATTAGCCCCCAAGTGCCAAGGACATTGCTTGTAATGTGTTTGGGACTTAAATAAATTTGCCATAATATCCTTGTTGAATGCCGACTCAGCCAAGCTAGCAGACTTATAATGTTCTTTTTTGAATGATAAACCTCTCTTTAACTCTTGCAGGAAGCTCTAAGCATGGGCGAGTCAAATATAGCCGCCTTAAAGAAACTATGGAATCTGAACAGGCTGAGCGTGCCAAAGCTGAATCAAGCTTAAAACCGTCTTTGGAGGACTTAGAAAAAGTGAAGGCAATCTTTGATGCTGAAAGATCTGCCTTCGAAACTGAGAAAGCTGCCTTATTGAAGCATCCAGAAGACGCCAAAAACCAACTTAAGCCGGTGGCTGCAGAGTTGGTCAGCTTAAAACATCATATCTCTCAAATGACTGCTGCCATCTTTGGTAAGTGAGATTTTCAATCAATTGAAATAACTCGCCTGGCAACTTGTTAAATATGATTCTAACTCGCTTGGCGACTCTTGCTTTGAATGTATAACAGGTGCCAGGAGTGCCAACCTTGGGCAAAACATGTTAGTGAAGCTCAAAGCCGTCTATGCTTTGACGGAGAAGTTATATGCTGGTAGCCTTCGTACTCTTGTGGCTGTATCCAATGGCAAGAAACTAGAATAGCTCATCAAAGATGTATTGGATCAACTGTCTACAATGCCCAGTCAAATTGAAGAACTGAAGAGATCAGTCACCCATGCAGGAGCAATAGCCGGGCTAGGTTGAGCAAAAGCTTATCAAACGGAACTGGATCCTAAAGGTATGGCCGGAGGGTTTCCAGAATACAAGGACGACGGGTCTGTCTTCAACGAATCAGACTATGCCAAGTGTATCAGAGAGATGCGTCCATTGGCGTGTCAACTTGCTCAAGAACTGGATATGCAGAAGTACCAGCCGGCTTATGGCAATAGTAATACACGAATCAAGGCACCGTCATTTGACGTTGTAGATCTGGCTCCTCAAAGGCGTAAGCATATCTTTGCCTCTGATATCGACCCTTCTTGTATCATCAATGATGAAGCAATCTTTGAGGCTTTAACTAGTATCGACTGGACCTCAGACAATCTTCAGATCGGAAACGACGAAGAGCCGGCTCAGGATGAACCAGGAACCTCTACAACAGGGCAGCAACCAGGTGTTAACCCGGAGGGCACTAACCCGGACGGCACAGAGGCCGGCTCAAAGGAGTGATATAACACCTGAAAAACTTGTTTGAAAAACTTTTAGGCTCAACTGTAGCCTTGTAATAGCCTTAGTTAAAAACAGTTGGTTGCCTTGTCGTGCCTTCATGCACCTTATACTTATTTGGTCCAGCACTGTCGTACCAATCCTTATTGGATGTTTGAGCGAGCTTGCTATATATATTTGCTTTGCACCGTCCTTTGAATTTGGTTGCTCATCTGATATGTTAACATATAGGCTGTAAGAAGTTATAATATAACTCATCTTTGCCCAAAGTGGTGACTTATAATCGCAACATTCAATTGCTAAAAGCAATGGCAATTGATGACCCAATGACTCCTTGTCATAAAATTCTTTAAATTGATAACTTGCCGACTCATGACCTCAATAAGCTCAATACTGATCAATGCTAACCCGGGCATCTTCTGACCTGGGAATTTCTGAGTTTTTGTACATAAATATGATCAAGAGCATTAAAATTCCTGCAAAGACAGAAAATAAACAATACAAACATGTATATCACAATATTTGCAAGTCGGCCTTTTAGGCTCAATAAAAAGACCGGCTTTTGTAGCTCGAGTCTTGCTTTGAAGAAGCTTGGTGTAATAGCCTTGGTTTATCCTGTAAGCCGGCTCTCTCGTGACATAATCCGCCGTTTTAACCTTGACTAGTTCAGGGTCATAAAATATTGACTGTCAAGAGTACGGCGGGTCACATATTCAGAGAAGCAACAAACAAAACAGGTAGGTTTATCCTCACTCTCTATAAGCCGGCTCTCTCGTGACATAAGCTGCTGTTTTAACCTTGACGAGTTCAGGGTCATAAAATATTGACTGTTAAGAGTACGGTGGGTCATCTGTTGGAGTAGCATCTTGCAAATAGGCAGGTTTAACCCATATTATGGCGTTTATTTGCCGGTCAAGAGGGTAAGATAGCTAAACTCAGTGAGTTGGAAGCCCCCAAGTGACCTTATGATCAATTAATAAAGACTCATGCACAGTAAATATGAGATGAAACGACAGATGCCCCGAGTTTCGGGGATGCCGGCTTTATTACGTTGATCATAAAAGATATATGCAATGAGATGTATGTACAAAGATGGGAGCCAGTGACTCAAGTATAATAAGGCCGAAGATGAGCAATATTGCAGGGCCTGTTGGTCTCCTCCTCAAAGGTACATGATTTATTGCGCTCACGTATGTCGATGAGATAATAAGACCCATTGTTGAGGTTCTTGCTGACCACAAAAGGCCCTTCCCAAGGGGGTGATAGCTTATGCATGCATGTCTGATCTTGAATCAAACGAAGCACTAAGTCACCCTCCTGGAACGTCCGGCTTCGAACTCTGCGGCTATGATAGCAACGCAGGTCTTGTTGGTAAATCACTGATCGAGCTGCTGTGAGATCATGTTCTTCATCCAAGGCATCAAGAGCATTCTGATGCACCGTTTTATTATCTGCTTCAACGTAAGCCGCCGCCCTAGGCGAGTCCTGACGAATATCACTTGGGAGAACCGCCTCTGCACCATAAACCATGAAGAAGGGTGTGTAGCATGTTGATCAGGGGAGGTCCTGATACTCCAAAGAACTGCAGGAAGCTCTTCAACCCAACAACCCGGCATTCGTTCCAGAGGAACCATAAGCCGGGGTTTGATCCCTCATAATATCTCTTGGTTAGCATGTTCTGCCTGACCATTGGACTGTGGATGAGCCATCGATGACACATCAAGACGGATGTGTTCTCTTTGACAGAACTCCTTCATAGCACCTTTAGACAGATTTGTCCCATTATTAGTGATGATACTATGAGGATAACCAAAGCGGAAGATCAGCTTTTTAACAAAGTGAACTGCAGTCGCTGCCTCACAACTGCTAACTGGCTCTGCTTCAATCCACTTGGTAAACTTGTCAACTACCACCAAAAGGTGGATCTTCTTGTCTTTAGACCTCTTGAACGGCCCAACCATATCAAGCCCCCAGACCACAAACGGCCAAGTGATTGGTATCATCCGCAATTCCTGAGCCGGCACATGAGCTTGCCTTGCAAATTTCTGATATCCATCGCACTTGCTAACAATGTCCTCTACATCAGCATGAGTCATCAACCAGAAAAAACCCATGACGAAAAGCTTTAGCCACCAAAGTTCGTGACCTGGCATGATGATCACAATCACCTGCATGAATTTCCTGTAGGATCTCATGGCCTTCTTCAGGGGAAACACAGCATTGGAACACGCCAGTCACACTGCATCTGTGTAACTCGCCATTGACAATAGTCATGGACTTAGACTGTCTTGTAATCTATCGAGCCAGATTTTCATCTTGAGGTAACTCGCCTCGAGTCAGGTAAGCCAGATAAGGCATCGTCTAGTCAGGGATGGCATGAAGAGCTGCCACCAACTGTCCCTCCGGGTCAGGAATAGCAAGATCTTCCTCTGAAGGCAATTTAATAGAAGGATTGTGCAACACATCAAGGAACACATTGGGGGGAACCGGCTTACGCTGTGACCCAAGCCGAGACAGTGCATCAGCCGCCTCGTTTTTCCGCCGGTCTATGTGATCTACTTGGTAACCCTTAAAGTGATCAGCAATATTATTCACTGCCTGACGATAAGCCGCCATAAGCGGGTCTTTAGAATCCCACTTTCCTGAAACTTGCTGTGCCACCAAGTCTGAATTGCCTAGATACCTAACCCGGCTCAAGTTCATATCCTTAGCCATGCGGAGTCCATGGAGCAAAGCTTCATACTTAGTTGCATTGTTAGTACAAGGGAACATGAGCCTTAAGACATAACAAAATTTATCACCTCGTGGAGATTCCAAAATAACTCCAGCCCCCGAGCCTTCCAACTGCCTGGACCCATCAAAGTGTATAGTCCAATATGTATTGCCAAGCTTCTCCTCAGGTGTTTGCAGCTCTGTCCAATCATTTATAAAATCCACCAAAGCTTGAGACTTGATGGTTGTTCTAGGCACAGACTTCAGATGGTGCGGTCCAAGTTCAATAGCCCACTTAGCAACCCGGCATGTAGCCTCTCTGTTTGAATTATGTCATCAAGTGGAGCAGAACTAACCACCGTGATCGGATGTCCAAGAAAATAATGCTTAAGCTTTCGACTGGCCATGAACACCCCAAACACCAGCTTCTGCCAATGTGGGTATCGTTGCTTGGACTCCGTGAGAACTTCACTGACATAATAAGCTGGCCGCTGTACTGGATACTCTTTACCCGCCTCCTTGCGCTCTACGACAACTGCCACACTGACGGCTTTATTATTAGCTGCCACATACAGGAGCAAAGGCTCTTTGTCTATGGGAGCAGCCAAGATGGGTGGCTCAGCCAACTGCTTCTTGAGTGCTTCAAACACCTCATTAGCTGCATTGCTCTAGATGAAGTGATCAGTCTTAGTCATCATCTGATATAGGGGAATCGCCTTCTCCCCAAGGCGGCTTATGAACTGGCTCAGGGCTGCAATGCGACCTGCCAGGCACTAAACATCGTTGATACATGCCAGCTTAGAAAGAGAGGTAATAGCCTCCATATTCTCCGGGTTAGCCTCGATGCCCCGCTCTGAGACCAGGAAACCTAGCAATTTGCCTGCTGGCACGCCAAAAACACACTTGGCCGGGTTAAGCATCATCTTGTACACCTTGAGATTATCAAAGGTCTCCTTCATATCATCAAGTAAGGTTCCTTTCTTCCTTGACTTAACCACAATATCACCCACATAAGCATGAACATTCCGACCAATCTGCCTGTGAAAACAATTCTGAACACAACGCTGGTAAGTCGCCTGGGCACTCTTGAGACCAAAAGGCATAGACACATAGCAGAAAGCTCCAAAGGGGGTGATGAAAGCCGTCTTTTCCTGATCTTTCACTGCCATCTTGATCTGATGATAACCAGAATAAGGGTCTAGAAAGCACAAACTCTCACAACCCGTCGTGGCATCCATAATCTAGTCAATACGAGGGAGGGCAAAAGGATCGGTTGGACATGCCTTATTAAGATCTGTGTAATCAACATACATACACCAAGTGCCGTTTTTCTTAAGCACAAGTACAGGGTTAGCCAACCACTGAGGGTGAAAAACTTCAATGATGAACCCGGCAGCTAGGAGCCGGGCCACTTCTTCTCCAATAGCCTTACGCCTCTCCTCGTTAAAACGACGGAGGAACTGTCTAACAGGCTTCATCTTAGGATCCACATTAAGGTGGTGCTCAGCGAATTCTCTCGTTACACCTGGCATGTCAGAAGGTTTCCACGCAAAGATGTCCCGATTCTCATGGATGAACTCGATGAGCGCGCTTTCCTATTTAGGATCCATCCCTGTCCCAATGGTGAACTGCTGAGAAGAATCACCAGGGACAAAGTCAACTTGTTTTGTATCCTTCACCGACTTAAACTTGAGCAAAGGGTCCTTTTCAGTGGTGGGCTTCTTCAGAGGGGTCATATCAGTCGGGTCAACATTATTCTTATAATACTTGAGCTCTTCCGTGGCGCAAGCTGACTCTGCATAAGCCGCATCTCCTTCCTCGCACTCCAGGGCGAGTTTGCAATTCCCGTGAACTGTGATTGTCCCCTCAGGCCCTGGTATCTTGAGCTGCAGATACACATAACAAGGGTGAGCCATGAACTTAGCATAAGCCGGTCGTCCAAACAGGGCATGATATGGACTCTTGATCTTGACCACCTCAAACCACAGTGTCTCTGCTCTATAATTGTACTCATCACCAAAGGCCACTTCCAGTGATATCTTCCCAATAGGGTAAGCCGACTTGCTAGGCACCACTCCATGAAATACTATGGAGGACGGCTTAAGGTCCTTGTCGGTAAAACTCATCCGACGGAAAGTATCATAGTACAATATATTGATGATGCTGCCACCATCCATAAGTACCTTTGTAAATTTATAACCACCCACCTGGGGGGAAACCACCAGGGCTAGATAACCCGGATCATCAACTCGGGGTGGTTGATCCGCCCGGCTCCATGTGATTACCTGCTCTGACCATCTTAAATACTGAGGCATTACCGGCTCAATCGTGTAGACTGCCCGCTCATGGACCTTCCGGTCACGCTTGCATGTGTTCATACTAAAGACGTGATACTGGCCACCATTAAGCTGCTTTGGATTACTCTGATATCCTGACTGATTATTTTGCTGCTGATTACCCTGACCAGACTGTTGATTATGACCACCATGGTTACCCTGACCCTGATAGTCAGAATTTGAGCCGCCACCACCAAAGCCGGAACCCTGAAAACCAGATCCTGGCCCGCCGGGCGGCCCATTATTATTACCATGATGCTGTTGAAGGTTCTGATTCCTAAACTCCCGCATGATGTAACAACCCTTCCAAGCATGAGTAGACGACTTGTTGGGATAACTGTGTTTTGGGCAGGGATCATTGAGCATTGCCTCAAGATTGAAAGGCTTTCCTCCACTGAAAGGCGGCTTGCCATTACCATTGCGACGCTGGTTTGCATTGGTGTTAGCCACAAAATCTAACCCGCCATCGGAGTATTTGCGCTTCCCCCCATTGCCTTGGTTATTCTGATTACCATGCTAAGCCGAGGCGTGTTGCTGCTGGCCCTTGCCACCGCCGTTCTTTTTGTCCTTACTAGATTTATCATCATCAGAGCTCGGATCTTTGGTAGTATCAGAGTCACCATACCTGGTAAGTACATCCACTACAAAAAAAAGACGCATCCATGACATTATGGGCCGAACAAAAAAAGTATGTCATGCTTATGACACTTCTATGACGATAATTGTGACAAAACCACGTATCATCATATATGTGGTGGGCTCCTACTTCTATGACAAAAAATCATGACAGAAAATGGGCTTTTCATCCTGGGCGGGCCGGGGACGCAGTTGCATGACATTCTTTGGGCCGTCCATGACGGAAAAAATCATGGTAGAAGCGAGGGCGAGGAAAATTTTGGGGAGTTCCCGGTTACGGTGGGTGGTCGGGGCCGAGCGATGCACGGAGGTTTTGCGCGTTTCTCTCGTACACGTACGCGTGTGTGTGCGAGGCGTTGGGCTCTAACTGAACCCGAGCGAGGCGTTCGCTTACTGAACCCGAGCGATTGCACTAGCTATGTTACTGAACCCGAGCGATCGATCCCTTGGCTGTTAACTGAACTCGAGCGATTCCTTCGCTACTGCTGCTAACTAAAGCCAATCGAACCAGCTCCCTCCTGATGAACAGTGACCGTTGTTGGGGGTTGGATGAACAGTTCCTGGTGGGGGTTGGATGAACAGGACCCCGTGGTAGTAGGCCGTTGCCGCTGGATGAACAGGACCCCGATCGAGAGGAGGCCGCCACACACCCGAGCCGGTTGGGGATGGATGAACAGGACCCCGTGGAGGGCTGGTTGAACAGTAGCCGGTGGAGGCTGGATGAACAGGACCCCATGGAGGGCTGGTTGAACAGTAGCCGGTGGAGGCTGGATGAACAGTAGCTGGCAGAGGCAGGAGGAAGGTCGTGGTGGATGAATAGTAGCAGGTGGATGCTGGAGGAAGTCGATGGTGGATGAACAGTATCCTATGGAGGCTGGAGCGAGGCAGTAGACGGTGGATGAATAGTAGCCCGTGGAGTCCTGTTTTGCGGTACGCCACACCCCCCCCCCCCAATGAATAGGGCCCCGTTTCGACCGTAGGCACTCCAACACAAGTATGTTTCCTCCGTTTTGCGGTACGCCACACCCCTCCCGATCAACAGCACCCCGTTTCGACTGTAGGAGCTCGAACAGAAGTATGTTTCCTCCGTTTTGCGGTACGCCATACCTTGCTTCGGTTGTTCCATCCAAGCCGGTTGGCTCCCAATGAACAAGACGTATTCCGACCCAGTCGGTTGCCTCATGATGAACACGACGTTGTTTCCTCCATTCTGACCCAGCCGGTTGGCTGCCGATGAACAGGACGCCGTCGCTATACGCGTTAGAGACCCCGCCTGTATGTACGTACGTAGCCGTATTTACTTTCTTGCAGCGTGGCTATATGTACGTGTACACGATATATATAGACGGGACTGCGTGACATGCTATGTCCGCGCCTCTACTACGACACGTGCTGCTCCTTACTCGGCCATGGTTCATCGCTGCAGAGAGACCGATCGACCAGTATGTACGTACACGTTCGTGACCAGACAGACAACCCTACGTATGGTTCGACCGGGTGGGTCCCAGTTGTCAGGGAGGATAAGGAGGCACTTCCTTGCATGCGAAGATATAGCTGGTGGGTCCCAGCTGTTAGGGGGAAGAATCATTTTTTTGCGCGTAATAAGGAGGCACTTCCTTGCGTGCGAAGATGTAGCTAGTGGGTCCAGCTGTCAGCCTCACCGCGTACAGTCCTCTTTCGATGGCTGTTGTTCATTAATCAAGTTAACCACACCACGCGAACAGCACCCAGGCGGTGGATGACGGTGAGGCAGGGAACGACTCGGAGCCTGGGAACACGCGGAGGGTAGTACGAGGGCTGGCTGGTTCGGCTGCGGTGTGAGGCTGCCGTCGCCGCAGAATAACAAGGGGTGTGGGTGAGTAGAGGGATGGCCTGGCCAGCGGTGGGAGTAGGAGGAGCGATGAGGCCTGCGCGGCAACACAGTCGGCCACGGGAGGCAGGAGCACGCGGTGGTTTGGACGGCTGGAGCAAGAAAATCAGAGGTTGAAGAAGCAGGACGACCATTGGATGTTAACAATCCAATGGTCATTGGTGATAGAATCATTTGTTGACTAAGTTGACAAAGCCCTGCGTACGCGTCAACTTAGTAGGGCCACAAGTCAGCCTCCAAATCTTGTGGGCCCCAGCTGTCATGGGGAGCAATCGTTATTTTTCGCTTAATAAGGAGGCACTTCCTTCCGTGCGAAGATATAGCTGGTGGGTCCTAGCTGTAATGGGGAGGATTCATTTTTTTGGCGTAATAAGGAGGTACTTCTTGTGTGCGGCCATGGACCATGTGGGTCCCAACTGTCAGCCTCTCCACGTACATCCCTCTTCCAATGTTGTCGTCTGTTGACAACGTTGACCACGCCGTGCTGAGAACACCAACGCGGTGGACGACGGCGAGACCAAGGAAGGGAATGACCCGAAGGCGGCGAAGCCACAGTAGTGGAGGGATGTGGGTGAGTAGAGGGATGGCCTGGCTAGCGGTGGGAGTAGTAGGGGGCGGTGAGGCCTGCGCAGCAACACAGCCGGCCACGGGAGGCTAGAGCAGGCGGTCCCGCCGGTGCTGGATTTGGTGGCTGGAGCAATAAGATCAGAGATTGAAGAAGCACGACGGCCGTTGGATTGACGTCTAACGGTCACTTCTGCTAGAATCGTCTGTTGACGTATATAATAAGTAAAAAAATCTTGCATACGCGTCAACTTAATAGGCCCACAAGTCAGCCCATTTCCTATTTTTTTAATAATTTACAGCTCATTTGCAACTTCTTATGCAATTTATTGCAGTCCATTTTCTTTTTGTTGGCCAGGGCCAGGGTTAAAAATTTAAATAAAATTTTGCATATTTTAGTGGGGTCCAAACTATTTTTAATACTCAATTGTCGAGCCAGATTTAAAGTACTTTGAAGATATATTTAAATTAGGTTAAAGCCCAATGAAATTGGCATATGAAAATGTGAAAAAATTCAGAAATTTGAAAGTAATTGCCAATTTGTCGTGTGTGTTTTATATTTACAGCCCATTTCATATTACTTTTAAGATTTGCAGCCATCTTGAAAGAGTTGTAGCCCAGCAGGGCGGAGAAAAATAAGTAGGCCTGGGTTGGGTATGCCTGGATTGGGTATTCTTCAAAAAAAATAAACTAGGCTAGCCATTTTCACAAAGAAAAAATAGCTGGGCTGGTCATGTGGTGAACGTAAAATAGAAGCCTGGGCTAGACGGGCCACAGCCCAGTTGAAACCCTACTCCGTCTCAACAATAACAAAAAAAATACTGCTCGAGCAGCTACGTCCCAGGTGTTAGCCACTCTTGTGTTGTTCTCTTGTCTATTGACTATACGCTGACAATGTCGTGGGTCCCAGATGTCAGCAAACCACTAGGAGGAAGCATTTTCTTTTTCTATATGCTGACAATGGAGTATATAACAAAAAATGAGGAACTTGCTTGCGTACGGCCATGGACATGGTGGGTCCCTACTGTCATCCTCTCCACGTGCAGTCCTCTCCCAATTCCTCTTGTTTGTTGACCATGTTGACAACGCGAGAGGGCGGTGCCGCGGCAAGCACACCAAAGTGCGCAGACGACGATGGCAAGGCCTCAGACGGGAACAAATAGGAGCTGGGGAAGATGAGGCGGTGAAGTCGCGGGTGAAGGGGAGTACAAGCGTTGACTGGTTCGGGTGCAGGGTGGGGCTGACGTCGGTGTTAACAATTTAGGAGACGGTGGGGCGGTGATGCGTGCGCTGAGGCGCAGCCAGCCATGGGAGGCGAGAGCAGGCGGCCCCGCCAGCGTTGGTTTGGTTTTGGCGGCTGGAGGAAGACGAGACTGAAGAAACACGACAGACTGTAAAAGCAGCAGGAGTACTTAACAACCTTAACTGAAACCAGCAGGGGCACTTAACAACCATAGCTGAAAGCAATATGAGTACTTATACAGGTTCAACCGTACAAAGCACGCCTCGAATAGTGCAACTTTGCCTACAGTGGGTGAGGCCACCAAGCCCCAGGACAAGGCCCAGGCGCCACCCCGCGCATCCACAACCTTCTGAAAGCGGCTTCATCTCGCAATGTGGTCAATAGACACGATATTCGCTTCAGAGCCATGGAAAAGCATGAGCATAACCTTCTGTCCTATTCTCCAAGATGGACGGGCCTTCATTATTTGAGACCACCCATGAATAAGTATCTTTTCACCTCCAAGGGAAATGGAGTAGGTCGACATAAACATCATGTTGTGACCAAGCGCAAATCTGACCCGACCATGGTCAGGCATCTGTATAGGAAGAATAAAACTGGGCAGTTTCTGTTTCAAGAAAATCACAGCTGTAAAACTGTGTATAAGCAAGAGTTTATGAACAACATATATAACAGAAAATAGCTCGTACCATATGTTTCTTGACACAGTTGGACTTGTTCAACGTGTGCACCAGCGGCACACATATCCCACGTGGCCTTCCACCATTGAAACGCTCCACAAGGACCTCAAGACGATCAATAAAGTGTAGGAACTGGTGGATGTCGTCCCAGTCAACTTCAGTGCCATCAGTAACAGTCGAGTTCTTATCAAATAAAAAACAAGTAGTGTCCTGAACTTTGTAATAGCCTACACGTGCCACCAATTATAAGAAATATTAGTTAGAAGTAGCATCTCCATGAGAGAAGGGGATCACAAATTGTTGCTACCTCTAAAGTCAAATTGTGATTAGTTAGACAGAATAGGTGGATTAAGAAGTAATCGAGGCAACATGCAAGAACCAGATACAAAACTAACATGGATGAACGACTGGAACAACGTCGGGGTGGAAGGTCATAGTGAAGATGAGACCAGGTTCTGCTATTTCCATCAACATTCGTGTGCCAACTTTCAGTCTATAAAACTTGAGAAAGTTTATCCAAGTTCGGCCATAAAAAAAGCAGCGATCTTCTTGGTTCATGAACCCAACTGGAAACTTATACCCATGGCATGTCTTCAATGGGACCATTAAACTGGTGTATTCAGTTATGGCAAGGCCGACCATCTTGAGTACATTTGTTCTGGCAGAGCAAGGAATGCACTGGAGGAAAAATAATATGAGAACACAATTTATTCGCTATCCAAATCTAGAAATAATTTCCTCTTTCACGTCAGTGTTGACCATGGTACTAGTACCTTTTATCCAAATATAGCAATCCAAATTTCCAAATTAGTCGACAGCATGTTCAAAAACCCCAACCCTCCTGGATAGAAAAGAGTATTCTAGGAACATACTATGCACGTTTTAAAATCCTTTGTTAGGATGAGAAGGAACAAGTGTGGCGTCTCGCCAAGGGCGCAGAAATCTGTAGGGTCCTTGCACTTTGGGCACTGGAAATGAAACACACTAGATTCAGTAGGAAGAAAAATGCATCAACGACGGTGGCTGCCATCCTAGGATTACCGGCGACCAAGGGACTAGGATTTATCGGGGATGGATGAAGAATTCGTACTTGGTTCTCCATGAGAAAACCCTAAGCAATCGCCGAGAGGAGGTTTTCTCTGAACAAGTAGACGAGGGAGAAGGGGATTCAGGCCCAGTGAAATATTGATGCTTCGTCCATCCAGCTTACTGCTACTGATGTAAAGGTGGGGATTTTTGTGATTTGACGGCTCATTGGGCATTACTGCGGCACTATGACCGGGGTGAGTCTACCATGCAGTTGTGCACTCTAATTTGGTGCATGGCACGTGGACCCCGTTGCCGAATGCCCCGCATATCAGCAAAAGGAAGTAGAAAGGCAGGAGTAACTAGTTACACATAAATATATTTTTGATAGAGAGATACTCCCTCTGTAAAGAAATATAAAAATCTTTTATATCACAACTTTATACATAAGAAAAATCAAGGGGGATATATGTAACATAATATGGGGGTTCAGATGAGAATATAATATCAGATAGGTTTACGATTCTGGACTTTGGGCCATAGGCCGGTGGGCCTTCATGTTTGGGGGCCCATGTGTTCTAACTCAGCGCATTTCATATTGCAAGCGATCGGTATGGCCTGGTTTTAGATGCTGTCGCAAGGCGAATACAGAAAATTAAATAAAACATGATAGTTGTTAGAATGAAATCGAACGACAGTTCCTAACCAGCAATTAGAGTTGCAATTCTTTCACGATATCCTACGTGATAAATAATACTGTCGTACTACTTATACACACATGACACTTGTTTCACCATGCCATATTATTACATCAAAAGCTCTCGGAGGATAGATCAGTTCGGCAGTTGCGTGCTGCTACTGAAGAATTTCAAAGTTGATTAGGACCAGCTCTCCTTACCGAGAAAGTTCGATTTTGACATCATCCCCTACCGCAAGATTTGATAGAGTTTTGAACCTTGACCATCCTTTAGCATCAATCATCATGCGACCATCCTTTGTACTTATGGTATATTGAGCAGGTTCATTCACACCAAGGCTGTGCATGGTAAAAGAAACTTGGCCACGGTCGCCTGGATTATTGAACTGCTCCCTCATTGCTCTAGGAATTCTCTGTTTGCAAACAAGAAGACATAAACAAATAGTTAGATCAACACAATGAATCATGTGAAACAACATGGAAAGAAAAAAGAATGAAGCACTTGGGCTGCCAATGCTTATCAAGAAGGTGGAGATGTTAGTTTTTGTAAGGACTTTGGTATATGCAGTGTGAACTGCAGCCCAGTCTGTTGCCAGTGCAAGTGCTGGTTCCGTTGCCGTTGCACGGGCCAGAGCAGATGCAAGTGCAACTTCAAGTGTTGGTGCAGGTGCTGGAGCCATTGCTGGTGCCCGTGCCAGTGCGACTGGTAGTGCCGCTGCTGCTGCCGGAGATGGTGCTCCTTGTGGAGCTGGTGCCGGTGTCGAAGCAGGTGCCCGTGTCGGTGCCCGATCCTCTGGTAGATCAGCCAGATCCGCTGACGCGGTCGATGCCCAATCCTCTGGTGGATCAGACTGAGCTATTGCCGCTGTTAGTGCTAGAGCCAATGTCGTCAGAGCAAGTGCCGGTGCTCGATCCGATGCTGAAGGTGGTACCGATGTGCGAGACAGCAGCGATCGTCTCTGGTCTGCTATGATTTCATACTTCAGCTTTCTAACTTTGCTAGGCTCTGTGACCTGGATCTAGTCTTTTTCTTCACTTCTTTTAAACGCGAGGACTAATTGTGCCGTGTTTGTTAAAACAAACTGCAGTTCATCATCGGGCTTCAGATTGTACTCAGACAACAGACTGATCCAATTGTGTCCAATAATATAAGTGATGGACAGTGCCTTCGTTACTGACACGACATAAGAAGTGAAACCTGCAAAAATAACCATCATAGAGCAAACCAAACGGTTTTATCTGTAACGAATGTGACATGGCAAAACCTGCATCATAAAATTGCAGCAAAAGTAAGAAAACATGACAGTAAATCAATAAGATTTAGACAGTAAATCAATAAGATTTACTTGATGTGACACGAGTGAATTCTTACCAGGATATCACTATGTTCAAGTTCTAAATTGAAGGTTGATCGTCCAATTATGGGTGGCATGCAGGGGCCCCACTTACTCCCACAAGCAGGACAGTCCAAAGGTCGTGACAACTCGTATGGAGCGAACATGGGACTGGAAATCCTGGTGGGTGCGATAAACCCTGCAATGCATACAGATATTGGAGTATAACCATAATTGATAAACCGTTCTCACAAAAAAGATGATCTGGATACTTCAAAATATACAGACTGAATTGAGTGGACAAACATTAACATAGACTGTTCTCAGGACTCACCACACAACAAAAGCGGTAGTACTAAACAATACAGGGTTCACACACACAAATCAAGTACTGAACAATAGTACTTACTACAGACAAGCAAAGTTGCACTGATTAAACTCTGCAGACTATTTCTTGCCACCGACCTATGGGATGTACCCCACATAACTGACTAGGCCATGGACTTCGTGAGAGATGTCTACCGGCACCATCGCCATCTCGTCAACCTTGGAAAACCTAACAGAGTGGTCTTTCCACTCATAAACATGACGATGAAGACAGTTCGCATCAAATTTGTCGGGAAGCTTTACAAGAACCACACCATTCGTAATCAAAGGCGAAATTGTTGTGGTGAAGTACACCCTCGAGAACACGCCTGACAACAATGCTACAGGAAAACACTTGTTCACGACACGTGGCGACAAGGACATAGCAGCTGGATAGTTTAGTAGTAGAACTCATCCTCAGGTCTTCCAGTTCACACGGCATGACTTTGAGAACTTCATCTCCACCGCGGACCTGGTTCTAATTCAAACAGAAACCAAATATTTTATTACTACCTCCGTTCAGAAATATAAGATGATTTTCGATATTTTACTCCATATAAGACTACATATACGCACAGAAATGAGTGAACAAAGACACTAGAACATGTCTTCAAAGGCATGAGAGCAGAGGGATTACTTGCAATATCCATAACACAAGTTACTGAGGCTACTATACTCTCTTCAAAGGCATGGGAGCTAAAATCTTGCATTTCCTACAGCTAGCATTGATGTTCATAAAGTAGTGAAAGTAATCTATAAGAAATCAGTGTTATGTGCAAAAATCATATGTATGTCAACCTCTCGCATGTTTTGGTCAAAAGAGCAATTTAGAACCGTCATTTGGCACACAAAAATCACATGCAAGATCACACAGAAAGTTGTACTACTAGTACTAGTACTAGTACTGCGTGTTAGATGAAAAAACACGATCAAGATCGCCAAAAAGATCGTCAAGAAGAGATATTACCTGGACTGGCTTAATGAGGGATCCCGGAGAGGGGGGCTTGGATAGGGCGATGGCCTTGAGCTTGTCTGCGGTAGTCTCGGCAGGGTGCTTGCGCTTCTTCGTACCCTGAGCCTCGACAGTTTTGGCCAGAGCCATAGACATCACTTCGGCCGGTGCTCCAGGGTCCATCAAGAAACTGTCAAATAGAAATAAAAGAAAAGAAAACATAATCACAAACCCAAAAGAAGAAAAGAGAGGGAGTTATAGGATCAGTCGCGGGGTTGCAAGACCAGGCCTTGACCAGAAGCAACACCATTGATGTGCTCACCTTTCCTTCTTTGGAAGAGAAGAACAATGGCAGAAGCACGTCGGGGTTTTCTTGAAGAATTGAGGAACAAGATGAGGGAGAAGCGAGTTGGGGTTTTATTCAAGAGAGGAAGATGGGCGAGAAGAGTGAAATGATGGTTGCTTCGTCCATCCAACTTACTGCTGGAAAGGTGGGGGTTTTGTGATTTAACGGCTCATTGGGCATTACTGCGGCGCTTCGACCGGTGTAGTCTACCGTGCAGTTATGCACTCTAGTATGGAGTAATTTAGTGCATGGCAAGTGGACCCCGATGCTGGCTGTCCCACATGTCGGCGAAAGTGAGTAGCAAGGTTCTCGACGACCGTCGAGGAGGATTCGCACGGTAGAGCATGTCCACTGTTTCTGAAAAAAATTGATTACAGCAAGCGTTTCCACTCTTACGACGGAGGAGTGCGAAACACGGTAGCCACTTGAACTTACACAGTACTCCTACTACTAGGCATGTGCAGTGGTTCATACGTCAGTACTATAATCTTGTTGCTAGTGTAGGAACATATGACGATAAAAATGATGTTGTGCGCATGTCAACTATATGAACAGTAATGTAACATGCCCCTTTTTTACTGTCCGGTCAAGAATGAATGATGAGATCAATGTTAACAGAACTAGGACTACAGCGCATGGAGAGTACGGTGCTACAGTACTCCACGGAACATGGGATCTGAGATGAGCATGAAGGGTGCATGAGCCCACACTAGGTTAACACAAACACAATAGGATCATGCAAAGCATGCATGAAGAGGGGTGCTGAGATGAGCATGCATGAAGAGGGAACAACTATGTTGAGATGAGAATGCAACAAAACACACCTGCATGCTTTGTGCTACAGTGACTAGTCTGCACCGTCTGAGTTTGATCCAACGGTCATATTGCGCCGAGACATGCGCAGGCATACGATGCCTAAACACCACCGAAGTCCCTCTGCTTCTTGAGGCGCACGACGATGGTGATGTAGGGTGCCACCGCCCGTAGAGCCCGCTCCCGGTCGATGGGAGCCAGCTCATCAAAGACGGCGTCCAATGGCATGAATGGATTCCGGTGACGAAGCCCTGAGAGGATTCGCCCGGCAACGGCGATGGCCGCCCGCAACCCCTCCTTGTCCAGCTCCGCCCCCACCACCGCGCGAAGATGGCTCAGCTCCTCAGAGATATAGGTGAAGAAGGAGATCAGGTCAGGAAGCCGCAGCTCATTGAAGTCGATGGGGTGGTCGAACGGGTTTAGCCCGACGGCCGGAAAGGTCGCGCTGGCACGACGGGAGGCATCGCGCAACCGCAACATGTGCATGGCAACATGGTCCAGCAAGTGGTTGAGGCGATCCTGGACCTCGTCATGATCGGCCTGCTCACGCTCCAGCCGGCTCGCCTGACCACCTATCGTATCTCCCGCTTTCTGCAGCAATGCTGCCGATGCCTTGAGCATCTTTGCGGTGGACTCCTGCCGCTTTTGAAGCTCCGTGAACTCCCGCACATAAAGGAGGAGCATGGCACTCCTCTCCTCCTTGAGATCACGGAGCTCCACGTCCTTGGCCCTGAGCTCCGCATCCTTGGCATGGAGCTCCTGTGTCAGGCGACTCACCTCAGAGTCCGTGATCTGGTGCGCCGCCATGGAACCAGGTAGAAGCAATGGGGAGAGGAAGCAAAGGGGGCGAAACGGCTGAAAGGCAATGCAATCTACGGGAAGGCGGAGGGAGCCAACCGAGGAGTGGGGTAAATCTTTTGGTTTTCACCATGGGAAAACACCAGTCGACGACTTTTCACTTCAGGGAGCAGTGGGTTTTACAGGCGGAGTCATCATGACTAATTGCTGATGCGCCTGCTCCCGTCAATCAAAAAAATAAAAATCCTGTCGCGTCTGCCGCACCCAAAGACCAGTGCAACACAGCGGTGGATATATAAATTTACCTACTAGCAAGGAGAGAAAAAAAGGGGTCAAAAACAAATGTGGCGGCAGCCTAGCTAATCGGTCGCACTAGCCCAACTAGCTAGCCACCGTGCTTCACTGATGTACTCGGCGGGAAAGGTGGGCTTTTGTGATTTGATGACTCATTTACTTACTTCGGCGCTACGACCGAGGAGGACCCAGAAAATGTGCGGTAGGGCGTCCCACGTATCGGCAAGGAAGAAAATATGCATGCAACACCCGGGAGGACCCAGAAACTGTGCGGTAGGGTGTGCCACATCTCGGCACGGAGGAAAAATGTGCGTGAAAATAAATTGTATCAAACTACCTATGGTTCGACCTCGGGACCCAGCCAGTCAGTCGAAAACACCCCACTAGCCACATAGCTTCATCAAGCTAACATGGCACGGAGGATAGGTGTGGTTAGCTCCGTCTCAACCAGCCACAACGTCTCTTGTTCTAGGCGATTCATCTATTTTCCAAGCATTTTTTTAGTTAATAATAACACCACGGCAAGCTCGCGCCGCTCTTCATGTGTGCTCGTGCGTCTAAAGGTTGTACTAGATGGAGAGGAGAGAGAGATGGCAGACATGGTACCCACCAGTAAGTCAGTCACCGTTCATGCATGTGTTGACGAGCCACTCCCTCTACTCAACGTAATACTGTATAAAATCAAGTTATGCAATAAAGCCAACAACTGTTGCGGTTTCAGGCTATCGATGTACACTTTGTACTCCAGGTTGTCGGTTTGAATCTCGTCCTTCAGATTTGCTAGTTTTAGGTCCAAATTTGATCAATGACAAGTGGGCCCCCCATGTGTTGTTCTGATATTTCAGTGTAGGATGCTTTTTTTGCACAAACACTTTGCGCGGTTAGACAAGTTACGGCACCAGTTACATGTATTTTGCAAGTTTAGGAACAAAAATGACAGCGGCACAGAATATCACATGCTCCCCGCAGCTTAGATGCTATGGTGATAAGAGATTTTACGTCGTTGGATCTGAGATCCAATGGCTTGGGAGTAGTCTTTGTAATTATGCGCAATTTCCAAACTCTCCAAGGGTTTTTTAAAAAAAACATCCAGGCCTCGTGTGAGCCGCTGGATCTTGGATCCAACGGCTCCCAGTAGCTCATATTAGGTTCTCCCCGCAGCTTAATTAGCCGCTAGGGTGATACGAGCATCTAGGTCGTTAGATCTGAGATCCAATGCCATGTGCCTAGTATTTGTACTTTCTGCGCAATTCCCAAACTCTTTGAGGCCTATATTGCAAAAACATTCAAACCTCCTACTGCGAGCCGTTAGATCTCCCGAGAACTCGTATCACCATAGAATCTACGGTGTGGGAGCACCTCATATTCCCCCGTGCGAGAAAACATCAGGTGCTCTCGCAGCTTGGATGCTACGGTGATACGAGCTTCAAGGTCGTTCGATCTGAGATCCAATGGCATCTGAGTAGTCTTTGTGCTTGTGGGCTGTGCCCAAACTCTTTGGGGGCTTTTCTGCAAAAAACATTCGAACCACCAAGGAGTCGTTGGATCTCAGATCCAACGGCTCCGAGGAGCTTGTATCACCACACCATCTAAGGTGTGGTAGCACGTGATATTCTTAAATACAAGAGAATATGAGGTCTTCCCTCATCTTAGATGCTACGATGATACGAGCTTCGAGGCCATTGGATATGGGATCCAAGGGCATCTGAGTAGTTTTGGTACTAATTGTGTGCAATTCCCAAACTCATTAAGGTTTCTTGTAAAAATATTAAGACATCTTGTGAGCCGCTATATCTCACATCTACATGCTCCAAGGAACTCGTATCACCATATAGCATCTAAGGTGTGGGGGCACATGATATTCTCCCGGGGGGGTGCACAACCCATCGGTGTTTGGGAGGGTGGGGACAAATATAATGTTCAAAAAATATAATCTAAACAAACCTAAACAGAGCTTCACAATTTTATCTAAGGTCGAGGGGTTACCCTCCGACAATCTACATAGCTCTGCCTATGCAAGAGGTGTAGTGGGAGCGTCTAGGTGTGAGAGAGACGCCGCGAGAAAGCAAGGTCAATCGAGTCATTTATAGAGGGAGAGATCGAGTGAGTGTGGCCTAGCGTACACTCGAATGTTAAAGACGATACACCGAGATATCATGCGGCGAAGCTGCAGTGAGGGTTGGAGGGAGATAGTTACCGAGAGAGTGGCCTAGATAGACTTTGTGTGTGCACGCACGGTGAAGGTGTTTTATAAAGGTAACGTACGTGTCTTGAGAGAGAGAGGGAGAGAGGGAGGGTTTGTCATGGAGGGCACGTAGAGGTTGTGTGTGAGAAATACATTTGTTGAGAGTGTGAGGGCGGGTGTGACATAAGTGGAGATCAAAACATGAAGAGAAATAATGAGCGCGCGTGTGTTAGATACCAATAGCTCTATTAACAAAGAAATGAAGATCGATCGATACATGAAGTATGTGTGGTGGGGGGTATCGATGGAGAGACCTAAACACAACATTTGCATGTACATAGTACTAGACTTAATATTCATATTTCAATTTATTGTGCATTTTAAATATTGAATTGAGGACGATGCATGGCTTACATTTTATTTTTGAATTCGTGTCATACATGCATGGTCATACATCCATGTTAAGATCACTATATCACAAACTCACTCTAATTCAAGAACTCGTCATAAATCAATTACCGTGCCTTTTGGAATGACCAGTTATTTGCAAGGAAAATATGGGCATTGTAATAGATATAGGCCCTGTTTATTTGGGCTTTTGCTTTTGCTGTTGCAGCTTTTCCACTTTGGCCAGGAAGCCATAAAAGCTCCAAATAAAAGCTCCTAAATAGGTGCTTTTGGAGCTTTTATGGCTTTTGGGGCTAAATATTGTTATATTGATTCATCAAAAGCCATAAAAGCCCCAAAAGCACCTATTTAGGAGCTTTTATGGCTTATTGGCCAAAATGAAAAAGCTACAAAAGCAGAAGCAAAAGCCCAAACAAACAGGGCCATAGATTCGTTCGGCAATTAAAAAAAGATTCCTTTCGCATTCTCGAATGGTAGCACCTGACGGCATACTAGCCAGACCCGGGCTCATGTCCTGCTGGTAGCGTGCGTGGTACGCACATTAGCCAACCCTAACCAAAACAACCGCGATATTAAACTTCGCGCCTCCACTCGAGCCTCCGCATTTCGAGTCGAAATATATGGCGGCCAGAATTCCAGCCCTAGTAAATTCCCCTCATTTCCCCGGTGCATAATGACAACCGATGAACAATGGAGCGATGCTTTAGTAACTAGCCCACGTTACCTACCGTGCCGAGCATGGTTCAATTCCCTTGGTCGCCGCTACCCAAGGTCACCCGTCAACTCCATCGCCTAGTACTAATAGTACTACACCAGGATGAGCACAGAATGGAGCTCCATTTGTTGATTTTGTTCGTGTGTTGTTCGTACCTACTAGAGTTACTATATCAGGCAAAGCACTGGTACGGAGGGATTATCTTTTACTCTGCATATATAACTTGTCTGAAGTCTAATTAAGCAAAATGTTTGACCAAATCCTTTCTTAAGAAATATTAACATCTACAACAGTAAAGATGTATGGCTTGAAAATTTATTTCATGATGCAGGTTATGATATTGTTTCGAACCCTGGATTTTAAATTCCAGAAAATCCAAAACTGACCTGAAATTCATGAAACTGAGCATGGTCACGTGATATAGCACAAATATGATGTCGTATTATTTTTGTTCAATTTGAGAGAAGCTGCTTATGAAAAGTTGCACAAATGAAGAGCCAAGGTATTTTCGAACAAAGACATGTCACGTTAACGCGAACAGTTTCACTATTCAAACCGTGGGCGTTAGACCTACGTGCTGCCACAAGTCCCGCTTCTCATCGGTAGGTGCCGTCCGAGCAAGCGTGTGAGTCGATGGGAGGCGTCCGAGCAGACCGCTGCGCCGGCTGACCGGGAGGCATGCGAGCAGGCCGCTGCGTAGGCTCACCAGGAGGCGAGCCCTTTGACCAGGCTCCGCCGCCCACCTTCCTCCCAACTGCCCCCACTTTTAATGGCATCGGCGCCGCAGTTTAAATCACCCCCGCACTCCCTGGTCTTGCTACAATCTTCTCTCTTCCTCTCGGATTCTCCTGTCGTCTACCTCCAACCAGTCTGACCTCACCATACACCATGCTGCATCACGATGGTCTACCCTTAGTCTTCCAGTTTCCTAAGGAAGACACCCAGCCGGAGTCTCAAGAACATAAGGCGCTTTGGGACGAGCTTGAACTGGCCTTGCGGGAAGATGCCGCGCCTGTCCCCGCTCCCGTTCCAGCTCCCGTCGCCCTGACTACGCCAACGCCCATCCCCGTGGCATTGATGGCCTGGGAGCCGCACATTGTCGCCGAGCTTGAAGCCACGGGGTTCCACGAGGTCCCCGCTGACTTTCACGCGCCCGTGCACCTGCCATCGCATGCGCCTGCGCGTGCACTGATGCGCGCGCCCGTGCCGGTGCCCGTGCACACAAATGTCTCTGCCGCGCCGTTGCCAGCGCCTGTCCCGGCGGCAGTGCCAGTGCCCCCCTCAGCGGCATGGATCGCCGCTGTCGACCGCTTGCTTGCACCAATGTCAGTCGCCTCCTCCCGCCAGTTGACTGGCTCCTAGAGACCGAAGTCCGGAATATTCTGGCCTTCCTTGAAGCTAGGGCCAACATCCAGGAGTACACCAACAATGGTGCAAGACGCCGCCGTCGCCGCCGGTCAGTGGCCCGACGACACACGGAGCACGACAGAGGAGCCGCTTCCTGCCGCAAGACGCCTCCGCCGCCGCCGCGTTATCTAAATATGCCATGAAAAACGTTCGGATTGCCATGCTTAAAATCCGAACGTTTGGGATTTATCGTTTGCGTTTATTTTAGTTCGATCATGGTATAAATGTAAAGTCGCAGTCAGACTGAATGAAATCTATGGTTTGATCGATTGAATGTTCTGCTGCAGCCGTATCAAATTAAATATAAAACGTCATCAAGCGACATGTATTCCTTCTCATCGCAAACATTTCATATTAAATACCACATCAATTCCAAATATTATTTTAGGGAAGTCAATTCCAAATACTTGTAGGGTGCGAGCAGTCCCCTTGTTCGAGCACTAGGCGATACATCTATTTATCCACGCATTTAATTGTTAGTAGATACTACTAGCCTAACTTGTCCGTCATGGTCACTTTTCTTCCTAAACTTGTTACGTAGGAGTATAATACTAGTACTAGTATTACGTGAAACTGGTGTCGTAACATGTGAACGCGTCCAGATACGGTCAACGGCAACACCGCTCGCACGTTCTTCGTGGTTGCCCGTGTGTCTAAGCGTAGAAGGGGAGGGGAGAGAGAGCAGGCATGGAACCCACCAGTAAGTGAAGTAGAATAGTACGTGCTCACGAGCCGGTCCCACTAATGTACTAAAGTTAATATAAAAACATGTTATCCATTAAATAGGATGTGGTAATATAAAAACATTATATCAACAAAGGGGAGTACAACAAACGTTGCTACTAGGTTGCCTATTGACGTGTGGCTTGAAGGCCCTGGTTGCATGTTCGATCCTCGTCCTTTTTCATTTTTAATTTATACTAGTAAGGTACACATGCATTGCACGCATGAGATTTGGCAACCAAATTATGAATAAATACCACACCATAGCATGTAAGCTTTGATTCATATATGCATGATGTAGATGTTTGTTTAATTCTTATAGTTCATCTCATTCAAAATCAATAAGTTTTTATAAAAAAAAAGTTAATCTATTTTAAGATTCATGGAATTGTGCATTGTAGAGCATAAAGTAAAAACAAATAATGGCAATTCATTTAGAAAAAAAATTGGGCAATTATGATACTGAAGATTCTAGAACAAAGGAGAAGTGCTTGTGTTTTGAGGTTTGTGCATTATGCTTAAGTTCAACCATGCAGTCTTCTAGATTGTACATGTGGCAGAATGTGGTGGAATGTAGATGATATCCAATGGCCAGTAGTGCTCGGATTTGCCATCTCTGCACCGTCGGATTGGCTTCATCCAACTACCATCTTTCAAAGTTATTCGCACACTATATAGGGGTGTAGATATGGGTCCAAATTTGCTCCATTTCAGTTGCCCCCCCCCCCCCCCCGATGTGTAGTTTGTAGCACTTTAATTTCTTGGTCGAAATTTGTTCCATTACAGGTGGACTCCGGGTGTGTAGTTTGTAGCTTATTTGTAATAATTAAAGAGAACACCAGAGTTTTTTTTTGCAAAAATACCATGGTGCAACGTGGAAGGTTAGAAAGGTCATGCGAGAGAGCGGTGACCGAGCCAGAGGGAAAACAATTGGGGGAGGGGCGGGGGTTGCAACGGTGTTTGGAGTAGTTGTGGGGCGAATGCTACAAATATATAATCTAAACCCACCGGAATAAATGCCTTCACAAATTAATCGAAGGTTGGAGTCCCCCTCGCAATGTAAATAGCTCCGGCACTGCGAGGGATGGAGAGGTAGCTTCAATGTGTGGAAGAGACGGCGTGAAACAAGGTTAATCGAGACATAGATAGAGAGACAAAGTGAGTGTGCCCCAACATTCGTTGAAAAGATATATATGTTGTGGATAGATATTGTCCGATTGAGCTTTTGGGAAGGGTGAGGATTGTAAGAGAGAGCTTGAGAGATGATCAAGTCACAGACAAGTACATATATCGTTTGTGCGTGGGAGGAAGCAAGGTCAATCGATACATAGATAAAGAGAGAGAGATTGAGCGAGTGTGGGTCGTCATGCGATCGAAAGAGTGAGACAGGTTGGAGAGAGTGACCTTGATAGACAAGGTGTGTGAGAGAGTACACACTATGAATATGTCGAATTAGGCCCAAACATGGAGATATATCGTTTGTGTGTGAGAAAGAGCGAGGTCAATCCAGACATGCATAAAGAGAGAGAGAGAGAGGGAGAGAGAGAGAGAAAGAGAGAGAGAGATTGAGCGAGCATGGGCCGCCATGAGGTCGAAAGAGTGGAACGGCTTGGAGAGACTAATCTAGATAGACAATCTGCGTGAGAGAGTATAGAGTGTGTCAATCGAGGCCCGAACAAGGAGATATATCGTTTGTGTGTGAAAGAAAGCAAGGTTAATCGAGACTTAGATAGAGAGAGAGAGAGAGATTAAGCGAGTGTGGGCCGCCGTGCGGAAGAAAGAGTGAGACGGTCTCTCGAAAGTGACCTAGATAGATAATGTGCATGCGTGCACATGAGAGGGAGGGGGGTCTAGATAGGCAATGCATGTATCTACCAAGAGAGGGTGGGAGGGGGAGAGGGAGAGCTCGGGATGGAGTGCAATGGCGGGTGTGTGAGAGTTAGAGATCGAAACATGGAGAGAAAGAATGAACGTGCGGAAACCAATAGCTTTGTAAGGAGGTTAGGAGAGTAAGATTGATCAATAGAGGAAGTATGTAGAATGTGTGCCGAGGGGGGGACTTAAAAACAACATTTGAATGTAGATAGTACTAGACTTAATATTGATGTTTCAATTTAGTGTACATTGTAAGATTTGAATTAAGGACCATGCATATGGCTTCCGTAATTATTTCGAATTCGTGCCATACTAGGTTTGGAAAAGTTGATATTGACTCGATTGTTGTGGTATTTTGTATGTGTGTGGTCATATGCTTGAATCCATCCAAAGTTTTCTCACTACCATGGTGTTCATCTTATACATATATGAATTTGTATTAAAAAGTAGCGTGGATACCGTGAAATGCGAAATTCACGTTAGAATTGGAGATCGCTATGTGACAAACACACTCTAATTCAAAGAACTCTGCATTAATTAATTCATAGTATCTCGTTTCGAAGGACTAATTATTTGCAAGGAAAACACGGGCATGGTAATACATAGTAGAAGATTCGTTTGCCAATGAAAGAAGATTCGTTTGCATTCTCAAATGTAGGCGCACCAGGCAGACCAGGGTCGTGTCGTGGTGGTCGCGTGTGTCGTACAGACGCTAGCACCCACTCCCTCCCTCCCCCTCCCAAAAAAAAGAAAGAACGACGACAAAAAAAGTTCGCGCTTCCATGTTTCGGATTGAAATATCTGGCGCCCCAATTCCAGCCCTGCAAAATCTCCCTTCTCCCCCATCCCCTTCCGCGGCCAGAGCTCTCAAATCCCTAATTCGCCACCAACCCAAGCAAAATTTGAATCGCCCTTCGTCTCATCTCTTTCCCCACCTCTGTGTCGGACGACGACGACGAAGATGATGGTCGTGCATCACCACTGCACCGGAGCTACCTCATCTACGACCTCGTCCACCGCATCGGGTGGTCCACCCACAATGTCGGCCGCCGCAGCCAACGTGCCTCACAGACACCGACTTCCACCGCATCAAGTGCGCTTCACCGACGCCGTATCCCATCTCACCGGGGATACTTCACCGAGAACATCGTTGCACCTCAATCCCCCCCCCCCCCCGATGCCATTGGTGCTTCACCAACGGCCTCGTCCACCGCATCATAGCGCTCCGCTGCCGCTCGAGATCTGCATTCGTACGTGGCCAGCCAACGCCAACGCATCACCCTCAACGGCTCTTAAGTGACCCGCACTCTAGCTAGGCGAGCATGCCCAAACATAGGCCCGAACTAGGTATCCACATATCACTCCCTTGTGCACTGTTCCGACGATGTTTGGATATCCTTTTACTGCTTTCTTAGCTTACACGCCTATGCAACTCTGACTTTAACTCTTATTTCTTCTGGAGATATCATCTAAAACAAGCAAAACCATTTTATAGCGAAGCATGATGGTGCTACGGGATCTAGTACACATCCTGCATGCCGGTATAACCTTGTAAGTACCTGTCCTTCGGTACAACAGCAAGGTCGATTCCTCTCATTTGATCAACCATTCGCCGTGTCAAAAATGCAGAGGGGCGTCCAAGGAGCACAAGGCCTGCACATCCAAGCAAGTGGTAACATGGACTTGTATATGGAACATCCCAAGCGCAAGCAGAGCTGCAGTGAGCCTGTACAACGAGCTAGCGTAAGTCCCTGCATTTCATTTAATTTGTACTAGCCTGCATGTATGATTTGTGTGCAGTGGCGGATCCATGAATTTAAGTTACTAGGGGCGAAAATTTAACTTAAAAAATACAAAGGCACTTGCACTCCGAAAATCAACATAAATTGAGAAATGTGAAGCTACATGCACTTTGAAAACTAGCTAATGATCCAAAGTAGTTCCAGATTATAAAACACTAAATGATGTAAGCACAAAAAACACAAAATGCAACATGGTGTACAAGGACTACTAACATGGACTGTACCTGCTTGAATTATTCATTCTCTGGCCGAAAATATCCAAGTGTAATTGCACCTATAACCAATGCGCAAACTGCATATCAATATATCTATCATGCACAAGTATGCCAATAGTTTCAAACAACAGATTAGAAAAGTATTTATGCTAGGTTGTCATGATACGGGGACTTTCTGGTAGATGGCCTCGACGTTTTCTCAAGCCATGAAAATTTACTATAATTTGCTTGTCATCAATTCCTGCAAATCTCTATCTCTCTCTCAACATAGCAGATCATCATTAGACACTAAATCCTTCAATGGGAGCTTGCAAAATGCTTGCATTAGATCCCTCATTAGACACTATATGTTCATCACCAGGAGCATGTAAAATGTTTGCATCAAATCCTTCATTAGCAGTCTGTTCATTAGACACTTCAGGCTCAAGAACAACATGAGCTTGCATGTTTACACCGGAAACTTGGTTAGACACATCAGGTTCAGTCAGCTCAGTATTGATTGGGGGAGTTATAAAATAAGCAGAAATTGGTTTCATTTTCTTTTAGATTCCCTACATACAAGCAGTTTTACAACACCATCAGGTTTAACTATTGGCCAGAAATTGAATAGTTGAATTAGATATAATCAGGGATGTGATGTACCTGCTCATTGCGCATGCTGCTCTTGCAAGTTGTGACTGTCCGTTTACGCAAGCTCGATGCCATCCCCGTGCTGCCGCCGCTGCCTCCCACGCAGGCTACACCCAAGGTTGGATCTTCATCTTCTTGTCCTTCCATTCGCTTGAAGCCCGGCGACCGGCATCCAACAAGGGCGTGAGGAAGTGCTCTGTCAGTCTGTCCAGCGGCGGCTAGGTTAGGAGCGAACCAGACTAGAGGCTGGAGCGAACGGATTGGGGATTTTTCCTGCTGTCGATCGATATGGGAGGCGCTCGTTTGGGCCGTGAGCCTGCTATAGGGCCTGCTTTGCACTTACGTTATTGGCCCATCCAAATTGAAACGTTTTTTTTTACATTGCCTGCTCGTGCGTTGGGACGAACAAAACTAGCCTGGGCCAACCTGAACGACTCAAACTAGGTGCGCACTTTCCAGCCACCCGAGGCGGCTGCCCATACCAGCCCCTACGATGGCGTCGCCCCTTTTGTGTGTATGATTGGGGTAGTGAAAAATATTCGAGTGGCGCTTTTGATTTACCCACAGAATGGTTGAATTGCTTGTTTCTATGAACTGTGTTCGTCAATAATGTGAAGGATGCCAGTCTTTTCATCCTATTGTAGATTGCTTAGATCTCGATATGCCAAATATAATCGCATGAAATATACAGTAAAATCCAGTGTGATGTGCGTTGCTACAACTAGTCTGACAACCCATCCTCATATAACATATCAAGAACGCACCATCTTATTAGATTAACCATTTGACTTACCAATGCAGTGTGGGAAGAAAGAAGTATTGGGACTGTGTATCCAAGCAATTGATGCCATGGACTCCTTCGTAGAACCTTGTAAGCGAAAAAGAAGTTGCAGTGTGCCTGTACAAAGAGCTAGCGTAAGTTCAGTTACCTGCTTCTCGGAATTTTAGTTAGCCACTAATTAAAAATTGTTCAATTACGTTGATTGGCTTAATTTAGTTTGCTACTGATTACATAATGCCATAGCCTATTAATCCTATTATAGACTGTGCCTATCTATGTGTTTGGTACTTACTGTTAAGAATTACCTGTTTGCCTGAACTTAAATAGCTACTTAAGCACGTAGATAGTTGGTCATATGTACTTCTATGGTGCAGCAAAATTCATGTGTAATTTACGTTATGATACCCTGTTTGTTTAAATGGTTTGTTGTTATAACTTGTAGCACTAGTAATGTTTGCATGTTCATAGACAGGCAACTGTTAGGTTTATATGAGGGACAATGTCTTTTTAACTTATATATATATATATATATATATATATATATATATATATATATGTGTGTGTGTGTGTGTGTGTGTGTGTGTGTGTGTGTGTGTGTGTAAGAATCATTTTGCTTACATCAAAGAAATTTACAGATGTCTGTGTTGCTGGTAAACGGTACCGACTTGTTACTTTAATACATTGCCAAGAACTTGTTAGTTTTACTAGTTCATGTGTAATTAAATACGTTGCCAAAACTGGTTAGTTTTACTAGTTTGATGTTAGTTTCTTATGGCTCTTGCAACACTTTATTTATGATTGCTAACATTCAAGTTTGCAGGATCCAACTGAAACTCCGTTGGCACAACAGGCATGTTTTCAAAAACTTCCTTGTTTACCTGGTTTGCTGTTGTAACTTGTTGTTGTAATCATCTTACCAACTTCAACTTTTCAGGATCCAATTGGAAGTCCAATTGCACAGCAGGTACATTTTCAAAAATTTATTTGTGTAACAGGTTTGCTGTTGTAACTTGTTGCTGTAATCATCTTACCAACTTCAAGTTTTCAGAATCCAATTGGAAGTCCAATTGCACAGCAGGTACATTTTTTAAAATATATTTGTGTAACAGGTTTGCTGCTGTAACTTGTTGCTCTAATCAAGTTACTGACTGCTCAACTTTTCAGGATCCAAGAGAAACTCCAATGCCACAACAAGTTCCTTTTGCAAAACTTGTTTGTTTAACTGCTTTGCTGCTGCAACCGGTTGCTCTAATCATGTTACTGGCTACTCAACTTTTCAGGATCCAAGAGAAACTCTAATGCCACAACAGGTACCTTTTGTAAAACTTGTTTGTTTAACTGCTTTGCTGCTGCAACCGGTTACAATGATGTTAATAACTACTTTTTAGCATCCAATCAAAACTCTTTAATTCCTTGTTTGCTTAACTGGGTTGTTGTTCTAACTCCCAATTGAGATGTTTTGCTAACTTCAACTTTTCAGAATCCAATCGGAACTTTAATGGCAAAACAGGTTAGCCCAAGATCAAAGAGTGAGGTCCCCATGGACGTTGTATCATCCCACAGCAGTGGCACCGGCCCAATCGTGCATCATGAATTGCCAACTGCTGATGCTCTAGAGGCTAAACTATTGGTAGAAAGAGATTTTGCTTCTGCACTTAGAGATGAAGTTGACATGTTGAGGAAGCAAACAGCACAATCACAAGCAGTACTCAACACAACCATTAAATATTTGGTGGATTTCAAAACAAAGCAAGCTGAGACTGACTGCATTGTTAAGGTCCTGAAGGGAAAAAGGAAATTAAATTCCCACTTGGTAAATCATAGGTGAAATGTTTTTTCCATCGTTGAATAACCTTTGTGTTGTTTGTTCATGTAATCGATCAAACCATTTGTTTTAGAGATCATGTAATAATTGTTTTTTTTGTAATTTTTTTTAGCATGAGTTTGTAGTAATTGATAAGACTCTGAGACATTTCATTTTGATTGCTATGCCAGACCTACAATTTACCAATCGGCCTGAATGTGCATTCAGCAATAATAGTAGTATAGATGGTCATTAAGTGGCACGCATCTGAAAGGGCCAAGATGCTGTACTAGCTTTCCTAAAAAAATGATGCTCTTATAGGAAAAAAAGGACAGCGGCCTGGCTTATGTATGTTAGTTGATATTATTGATCCATATACTCTATAAGTGTTTATATGTCTTTTAGTTTTGTACATTATTGGTTGAGTGACTTAGTATTTTGAATCTTGAGACATCGCTTATGTACATATCTAAATAGGAGTACACTATATGTTGCATGTGTCATACATGTTACACTTGAGTTGGACATAAAGTGGTTTCAAATATTCAAATTCACCTTAAACTGGATTCTACCTTCTAAATTCGAGTATCGGCATTTGTAAATCATATTCATATATGATAGTGGAATACATCTTTGTTGTGCTTTTGAAGATATATAAAAAAACATAGAATAATTTATAAAGATTCGTATAAGAATACAAAATGGATTTGAATTTAGTTGCCAGGGTAAACGTGAATGCTTATTGTCCCAAAATTTGAAAGAGCGGCAAAATATCCACTCCCAGGTCGGCTGCCCGAAGACAGTGTTTGCGAGATGGAAATTACTGTCTACCCCATACACGGACAATCCATCGGCCCGATTTCCACTTCTCTCAATAGGGGTAGGTTAGTAACTTCAATTAGACGTGACATGACAGCCTCTGAGCCCATTCAGACACGGTGGGCCCCAAACGTGGGCGGCAAAACACATTTGATTCAAGCTTGTCTGAAAGACCACTATCTCTCCCTCCATTGCCCCATTCATACATGGTGGGCGGCAAAACAAACTCGACTCGGCCGAAATCGATGTAGGCAAATATTTTTAATAGGGGCAGGTTTGTAACTTCACTCAGACGTGACACAACCGCCCTACCTGTCAGCCCCATTCATACACCATGGGCGCCAACCGTGGGCGCCAAAACACCCTCTCCTCGCCCGAAATCGCTCTGGGCAAATATTGGGGAGATGCGAGATTACCGTCATATCCCCAACCGACGAGACGTCCAAATTTTAAACGGGGGCTAAGTTTGTAACTTTCCCATATTTCAGACAGGCGTGTCCCAAAAACATGGTTCCCTGTACCTCTCCCTCCATTTTCCCATTCAAACACCGTCCGCGCTAGAACACCATCCCCACACCAGCCTCCTCCGTCCGCCACCGCATCCATCACCGCCGTCCTCCACCATGTCGGAGCGCCTACCAAGACCGTGTCGTCCACTGTTAGAGATTGACATTTCTCATCCACGGCAACAGACCAGGAGCCTTGCATCGCGTCCTCTCGCTTCATCGGCGCCATCGTCCTCCTTGCCAGGGCCGCTCCGACGACCTTCTCGTCCACCGCAACAGGACTTATCCCCTGATGCACCTGTCTACCATCGCAGATCTGCTTCAACGCCACCGACAGCCATCGCACCCCCGATGTATACACAGCGCTGCAAGAGAGGTGGTACTACTTCATATCAGCTCAACTTTTTGATCTCAACCTGAAAATAGATCGTAACTTGGTTACTGTACTTTTTTTTCAGCTCTTAGAATTTAGTTCTTAGTTCGAAGCAAACAATGGTTGCTAAGTAGCATTTCTGCGGTTTGCAGCTTCAAATCTGCCATGGCACAATCATAATAGTGTTTAATTGATCATGCTTAGGGCTTCCCCCCTTCTGTGATCACTATACGATCAGCCTACGTGCTTCGTGTCATAATAGCACTGCTCCACCCATCAAGCTAAACAAGCTTAGTTGTTCAAATATGAATCTGATATTATTAAAACAGAGTCGTTTAATTGGTCAGCTAAATGTTCCTAATTTAGTTTCGAAAATGCATGTGCGCCGCTAGGGTGTGGATCTACAGGGTGCCCACGGTGGGCCGCGGTCCACCCTAGGATTTTGGGTCGGCCCAGACCCCGATTCCCCTCTGTTCTGTTGCGCTTCCGATCTCTACTCGCCCCCAGCCGCCTGCCTCGCCGGCGACTTGCCGTCCCCAGACGGCATGACTCTAGGAGGAGGCACCGGACTAACAGGAGGTCAGGAGCCGCTCGCCCAACAGCGTCACCACTGCCCGGGCGCGCCGCCGTGCCTACCTTCCCAGTCCATTCAGGGCTCAGGCGTGCAGCACCCACTAAGCCAACCCGATTTATCCTGATATATGTCCTCAACACTCAGTAGCCACTCCCCATCACCCATTTTCTAATTGATTCATTACTCATTAGGCAGGACTATCATTAGGGTTTGTTGTCTACTGAGTGCTACCTACACTTAATGGTTCAGATATTTCAGTAATCTTTATTACCTGTAAAGTTCACAGGGTTTCAAAATTCCGGCCCTAGGAACAGACACTAGTCATGTTGGATTGTTGGTCATAGTGACAATGACCTAGATTACTACTGCAGGCCAGGTTTGTTGACAATTTTACTTGTCTTTCTTACTCATTCGATATGATATCCAATTATTCACGTCGATTAGTTGCAAACAATAAGTGCTAGACCAACTTCTTGATTCAGATTTTGGACGGTCTCTTACTGCAGTTACAATTCTGCATACTTGTCCTAGTAAGCTCACAAGTAATGATTGATTCACTACCTCTATGCTTGCCTTGTCATATTTGTTGTCAATATTCTTTTAGGGTGGACCATCCTATTTCAAAATACTGGAACCGCAGACATGAGTGAATAGTATTTCTCTGTGTGATCTCTTCTATCATGTGTGGGCAACGAACACTGCATTGTATAGAAAGAAAGTGTCATATCCACCTTTTACATAGACTACGATCTTTTACATGGAATACAATCTGCCTACTTGCTTTGTGTCGCACTACCAGCACTCCACCCTCGAAGCTAAACATTATGCCACTCATAATTCCTTAGTTTATTTGTTCAAATACGAATTTGATCTGATTCTAATGTTCCTACTTCAGTTTTGAAATGTGTGTCCGACTGTTATAGAGACATAAGAGGTTTGTATTTCTGTGTGTGGTCTGGTCAGCACGGTTGGGGGATGAACTTTGTATATGCAGGGGTTTGTAGGGAGACACTCTTCGAGTTGAATCTGCAATGCATTCCATAGATAATCTGACTACTTTTTATGTTTTCATGAATCTCAGACATTGAACAGCATCATAATGATTATGAGCTTGCGCGCATGAAAAGAATAAAGCAGAACAATGCCATGGCTGTCAAACTTGGCATTAAGGGACTGAAATCAAGTCTGGATGCAATGCAATGCAAACGCTCTCCACCTACAGATTCGTGTTCAGAATATGATCCTAACAATGATTCTGAGCTAGAGGGAGACCTAAGTCAATGTAGCTCCCTAGTGGAGGAGTCAGAGGCAGATGCCCTATCTTATTCACCCATCAAGGTGTTTTCTCTAACTTTCCAAGGTTATATTGGTCGCATATATCTTGCAACTGTTATTTTGCATTGCTTCTACTTTGTTGCACTGCCATTAGCTTAGTTTACACATCGTGTATGTGAATACGACTTGCCTATATTCCATCTGTCATCATACCATATTTATCCATTCAAATGTTGTTATTATGTATCAGATGTTCAAAAGGAAAAGGGCGATTGCTGATCATGGAGGAGCACGAACAAAGTATTTGGAAAAGGTAGTGACACCTGATAAATCAAATAGCCCATTAGGTGTAGTTGCAATATCACCAGACCCAGAAAACACGGCCACAACTCTAGCAGACTCTAGCCCTACTACACTGGTCATCTCTGATGCCCCAACTCAGCAGACCCCAACTGCAGTAAACAGTATGATGATGTCAGTTGACATAGCACCAGCTCTACGACGCAAAACCCCCATTCCAGCAAAGAGTACACCAAATCCAGTTGCCAAATCCCTTTTCGAACAAGAGAGAGCCCCAATTGCAGCAAATAGGACCCTTGTTCCACTTCTTCCCAGTTTAGAAGACGAAGCTTATATTGTTGTCAGGAACTTTGTGCACATCTTTCCTTCATGGAAAGATTATACCACAGACAAAAAACAATTCCAATCTTCCTCCACAACTTACGTGTAAGTAATGTACTAATGTTATTCATGGTAATTACTGCATATGTTTCTGCTGACAGAAGACACAAGATTTCATTCTTTTAAATAGGCAAGGACCAAACTGGATAGTCAAGACGAGCAAGGGTTGGTTGCGCTTTTCAAGCACTCATTGATGAAGTATCATTCCTACCTGAGGCAAGCCCACTTCGATGGCAAGCCTCTAAACGAAATTTCTGTAAAGTCTCCGGTGCTACATTTATTAGAAAGTGACTATAATAATCTTGTTACACATTGGTCTCGTCTGCAGCGTAAGGTATTGTCTATGATATCACATCACAATTTGAACTACATTTCTGCATGTGCCTTACCGTCTCACTTGTACGAAAACTATTTGCAGAAGAACATTCATTCTCAAGGGACCACAGAATCTCGCAACTATACTGCACACTGCATTGGTAGTTGATTATGTAGCATCAATCTGCATCTTATCTTCATTATCCTCTATCCCTTCTAGTATTATCATATCTATAATTACTCTCTACAAAATGTAGAGTACAGGCAATGCTTATGAAGAATATTCTGTGATGAAATTCTTGAGTTATCTTTCCCTTAACATGGAGAAGGGCATTATAAAGCCGGTGTTAACTGTTACTGTAAGTCAGTCCTTCTAAAGCCTTTATCCTTAGCTGCTGTTTAATTTGCTCATACTCCCTATCGTCAACTGCTGTTTAGTTTGCTATTTCTATCAAAATGCATGTTCGCAACAACTGTAAGTTCCAAGTTTTAGTTGTAAAACCAAATTCCTTATTCATACCATGCACATTACTCAATACTCCCTATATGTATGCTTGTTTTTGTGGATCTATAATCTAGTGTGTGGTGAAGCAGCCCACATTTGCACCTTGTCATCTCCTGTTTTATCTTACTGATGTAGCTGATGATATGAACAGTGCCATGCACATTAACCAAAATAAATACAATGATTGTCTTTGCCCTTCATCTATGCTTGTTTTGTTGACATGGTAATCCAGTAGTGTGGTGAAGCTCCCCGCATTATGAACAATGCCAAATTATGCTATTGATATTCTGAAGTGACTCTTTATTTTCTAATTTGAAATTGGATGTAATTGACAGAACAGTTACCATCTTTGTTTATACACGTGCAAAACCTGTCATCTCTCTGCTTGTTTCAGGGTGATATGCCTGATGGCATGCACAAGTCTGCTGAAGGTTGTGAGACAAACCCAACATATATTGCAGCAAAGAAGGCAAAACATCTTGAAGATAGCGAGACAACCCCAAAGTCATGTCTTGATGCAGTGTTCAAGTTACTTGAGACTAGCAATCAGACAAGCTCACAGAATTCACTCTCTGAATCAGTTCGACTTCTTCAGTCTCAAGTTCAAGCAGAAAGGCATTCTGCAACTCAACTTCGACTTGAAGTCCAATCTCTAAGGAAGATCGCGGAGAACACCAATGAGAACCTCATTGCTAAACAGCTACACCTGGAAACTATGATCAACATGCTAGGCCAGTCTCACAGCCTTGCTCAGTAGCTTGCGCAGCAGCTCCCGCGCAAGGCTAACCTTTCTTGAACTGTCTTGGAAGTGGTCTTGGTTCAGTATTATTTTGTTACGCTCCAATGCCGCCCAGTTTTTGTAATCTGCTTCTTCGTTGCGCTTTATGATCACTGGTGGCGAACTTCGATGCCCAGTGGATGCAATATACCATAAATCATTTATTGTATAGTGTAGGTTTATTCTAAGTTACTATGCCATAATTTCTTTATTGTATAGAGTAGGTTTGTTCTTAATTCCTACTAGTTACCGCACATGCCATCATTCGCTATCTAAAAAAACGGCGAAAATCTGATGAAGTCGACCGGGCCGAAACATTCGCCTCTAACGGGCCTGCATTTTAGCAGGCCACAATTGGGCCCGCCCAAAACTTTCTTGGGCCTGAAAGGCCATTGGGGCCCTTCACACTGTGCGCTAGGCCCACAACTTACACGGGCCTACATTCGGCCCAAAGTTTACTTGGGTCTTTAGTGGACCCAGCGCTTAGTTGGGCCCATGTAGCTTCGGGCCATTAATAGGAATGAATATTCTGCTGGCCTGTTACGGCCCAGAAGATACCATGGGCCTTTAGCAGGCCGAAATGCATGTTGGGCCTCAATTTTCAATAGTCGTCCACGGGCCTTTAGCGGGCTGAAATGTAGACCGGGTCATTATTGGCCCAGTTATATGACGGCCATTACCAGGCCGAAACATATCTCGGGCCTTAGTTGGCCCACTGATATCATGGGCCTTTAAGAGGCCAAAAGCTTAGTAGAGGCATCAACGGGCCAAATTATACGACAGGCCTTTAATAGGCCCAAAGTCACGTTGGGCTAAACTGTTGCCACCTTGATCACGAGCCGTTAGTGGCCGGATGTCCCATCGGACCATATATGGCCCATGGGCAGCACGGGCCATTCCCAGGACGAAAGACACACCGGGCTGAAATGGGCCCATGTCTACATCGGGCCTCTAACAGGCCGAAATGTCACTGGGCCGTAATTGGGCCAAATACTCGGCGAACAATTAATGGGCCAAATCTGGCTTTGGGCCATAAATGGGCCATGTTTAAGCAGGCCGTTAGTGGGCTGGCCCACTAGTACTTGAGTAAATACTACGGGCCTTTGACTGGGCAGGCCTTTTTAACCTATATGGGCCTCTGTTGGGCCCTGCCATGTGTCAACGTATCATAGGCATGTCTCCTCCATTGGATGGACGACATCTGGCCCACCGAGGAGCCGACACGTATTTCCTTCGGCCAATGATGATTTTACACGTGGAAAATCCCCATTGGTCCGGGCTGTTAACGGGTTATCGGATCCAAACCAGAACCCGATAGCTTAACGTCGACCCGTTACGGTGGATGCCACGTGTCGGTTACCCTTGACGAAAGCACTTTCATGACGCGCCATTTATCGTCATGGAAGTGGACACTTCCGTGATGATAATTTTGGTATTGTCATGGAACACTTCTACGACAGCACAGGTATGACTATCTTCATTCTGTCATAAAATCGTCATGGATGTACATGCATGACAGAAAATGTGACCTACTGTGACAAACACGTATCATCACGGAAGTGTATTTTTTTTGTAGTGATCCATAAGTTTACCCATATCTGTACACTTACGCTTAAGCCGCCCTAGCTTCTGCTTAAGTGGGTCAAAGTGACAGTTTTTCTCCAAGAGCAGTATAGCCTGAGCCGCCCCAATACTTTCTGAAGAATGAATGATGGTCGCAACCCGGCGAGCCCAATGATGAGCCAACTCATCTTCTCGCTGCACACAGTGCTCCAAATCAACAATTGTCATTGGCTGCTTACAAGTTCCCTAAAAATTCTTGATAAAGCTATCCTTCAATTCCGCCCAGGTATTGATGGAGTTGGGGGGCAGGCTCTTTAACCATGTACGAGCCGGTCCCTCCAATATCATAGTGAAATATTTGGCACAGACTGCATCATTGACGTCCAACATCTCCATGGCTAGCTCGTAACTCTCAATCCAAGCCTCCAGAGGGAGATCCGCCATGTAATTGGGCACCTTGCGAGGGCCCTTAAAATCTTTGGGCAGGCGCTCGTTATGCAAAGCCGGTACTAAACACGGCACTCCAATGGTCCTGGAATTTGACCCGCCTCCCACCGAGGCTGAAGGGGTCACCGGAGGCTACTAATAAGCCCCCTGGTTAGCCGCTGCCACCTCACGGTGGGCTCTGGCCTCATCCACAATGGCTTGAGCATTAGTGCGCGGATTAAGGGGCGGGTTATCACGGGGTGGGTTACGGCGTTGCTCACTGCTGGAGACCGCGGGCGACTCAACATGCCGGCTGTAACTACGGCTCGGGAGAGGAGTTGAGTGCACACGATCACGACTGTATGAGTACTTCTCCTGCTGCGCAATCACCGTTTGAAGAAGCTCAATGGCATTCTGTGCTTCCGCCGCAACGGGCGACTCACCCGTGAAAAGGGGGAGCGCATTGAGCAGGGTCGCCGCTGCTACCATGTTATCTACCGGGTTAGAAAAGTGACCCGACGGTGTTGCGAAATGCTGAGGTGGGGTCTGGCCCCTACGGGTCGGCTCTGGCTGATGAGGCTGAGCCGCCGCCCTATTCCTGGGCGCCTCTGCAGTTGGGGGTATAACCGGTGCTTCTTGGGTACTTGGTCCTGCCCCTGGTGTGTTGAATAGATTCATGGGTTCATAACTTAAGGGCAAACGGGTCTGGTGCCTCCTCCGAAGGACTGCATTGGAAGCATTTTGATCCAGACTTAAACTCCAAGCTTCCTCCTTCAGGCGCTCCGACTCAGCATTAATCTGAGCTTGTACCGTTGCCATCCGGGCGTTCTCAGCATTGATATCTTCTTGGGCCTTGGTCATCTGCTCCCTAAGCTTCGCAATCTCTGTGTTATGCTCTGCTTGGTTTGCTGCTGTGACCTCAGTCCCCATTAAGGTTGTCAACTCATTCATCAACTCAGATAAGACTTGAGCCGGTGGCCTGACTGAGCCGGACCCTGAGGGGTCAGCAGCTGTTGTCGCTCCAGTCGCCGTGCTGTTGAGAGCCGGCGCCGTGCCGGCCATGAAGATGGCGGCTCGGCACGGCGGCTCGTAGGGGTCCGGAATACTGTCACCATCGGAACAGCCCCCAAGCCTGCCGTTTTGAAGCTGGTAGATGGACTCCGTCTCTCCGGTCGAGGACTCATCACCTGAGTAGATGAGAGTCTCTCCTCTAGATGCGAAATTTTCCGCAAGTTCCACACCTTGTGTGAAGCCCACGAAAATGTGCTTCCGCCCGGCTTGGACCCGGGCGGGTTGCGTGCACCGAGCCGGCTCGACGATGTCGGTGCAGATGTCCGGCTCAGGTTCAGATCCGCCGATCTTGCCGATGAAGACGTGGATTCCGCCGAAGGGGACCCGGTACCCGTACTCGATTGAGTCGGCCTCGGGGCCCCAGCCAGCATCGTCGATGTAGAGCTTGTCGCGGCGACTCTTGGTCATCCTGCCAACGGCGTATCCCTCGATCCCTAGGAAAGAGCCCTTTAAGAACTCGAAACCACCGTGCGTTGGCCCCATGGTGGGCGTCAACTGTCATGGTTTTGTCACGGCAGATGTCTTGGTGAAAGGACTTAGGTGCGAGGCCATCGCGACGGTGATTAACTTGTCGGGGTTGAGCGGGACGAGAGACACGAGTTTACCCAGGTTCGGCCCCTCACGGTGGAGGTAAAAGCCTACTCCTGCTCTTGTTGCTTATTGCTTGAGTATCGATCACGAGGGAGTGGATTCGCTTGACCTAGTTATCGATTGATTGTAACTTGCCCTATTCTATGCCGGGGACTCGCCTTTATATACAGGTCGAGGCCACCGGCTTACAAGAGTCCGGGTCGGGTCATGTTCCATGACCGATCCTAGCTCTAAGTCGCCTTGCCTTCTATGACAAGTCATCATCGGGCGGCTTACACCTCCAGGCCACACGCCGTCTTCTGGCCTTGGGCCTTAAGCCGGCCCGTCTTGTGAGCCACCCCTTCGGCTCTGCGTCTTGATCACTTAGGCCTGTCTGAGGCCTAGCTTGTTGAGTCGCCAACGGCCTAACCCGGCCCTATTAGGGCGGGTTATACCGCGGGGTTATATCCCCAACACCTTCCAATCTGCGTACCTGAAGGACCGCCACATCCATGATGGGATCTTGGCCCTTCATGAAATTGTCCACGAGGTTAGTAGGCGACGTCCTAAGGGCGTTTTTCTTAAGGTCGACCTTCAGAAGGCGTATGGCCACCTCGATTGGTCCTTCTTGCACTTGGTGCTGGAGCACAGGGGCTTTGATGACCGATGGTGCACCTGGATCATGCAGCTAGTCAGGACCGGGAGCACAACCATTAACATTAATGGGAAGGTCGATTCCTTCTTCCGTTCCTCGAGGGGGTGAGGCGGGCGGATTCTATTTTCCTCCTCTTCAACTTCACAGTGGACGCCCTTGTGACCATCCTAGATAAAGGTAGGATGGCCGGCCACCTCACGAGCATGGTAAGTCACCTAATCCCTAGGGGTGGGGTCACACATCTGAAGTATGCAAATGATACCATGATTATGGCAGAGGGCTCGGACCTGGACATCTTTAACCTTAAGTTCCTCCTCCTCTACTTCGAAGCCATGTCTGGGCTGAAGATAAATTTTGACAAGAGAGAGGTGGTTGTTTTAGGCTATTCTAAAGCCGAACATCAGCAGATTGTGGGCAACCTGAATTGCAGGTTGGCGGCCTTCCCCATAGAGTATTTTGGGATGCCTATGTCTGAGCCGAGGGTTCTTCTGAGCGAGTTTGACCCTTTTATGGGGAAGGTCGCCGCGCGGGCCAAACCGTGGTGCGGACGGTTTACTTCCAAGGGCAGTAAGACGGTCCTGATTGACTCTAATCTCTCTAGCATCCCCATGTATATATTGGGTTGTACATCTTACCGGAGGGAGTGCATAGCTCGTTCGATAAAGACCTCTCACATTTCTTCTAGCATGCGATGAACGGTCGACAGAAATATCACATGGTGAAGTGGGCCGACATCTGCTTGCCAACGGGCATAGGAGGGTTGGGCATCCTTGCCTCCCGTCGCATGAACGTGGCCCTCATGCTTAGGTGGGTCTGGCAGATTATCCGAGGGGAGCGGGGCTTTGGTTGCAGCTTCTTCAGGTAAAGTACCTTTGGGGCTTGTCGCTTCCTGCGTGCGTATGCTCGGAGGGTTCCTAGTTTTGGAAGTCGATCCAGAAGATCAAACATCAGATTCGTCTGAGGTTGTCCTTTTCTATCGGCAATGGCGAGGGTGCCATGTTTTGGCTAGACCACTGGGTTAACGGAGCCCTGTTATGCACGGGGTTTCCAACTTGTTTGCCATTTGCGTGGATATGTTGCTCTTAGTCTCCACGGCGGTTCAAAATGGTCAATGAAACATCTTGTTCCGTCGCTCTTTTGGGCCAGTGGAGGTGTTCGAGAGGGCTAATCTGCGTGCGGCTCTCCAACCGTTGCTCACGGACTATCCGGACACCGCTTCGTGGAGACTCACTCCCTCAGGAGATTTCTATGTTGCCTCGGCCTACCACGCGATGTGTCATAGGCCGACTATTACTTGGATCACGCCCCTACCCTTGAAGATCAAAAAAATTCTGTGGCGATTGTTGAGGGATCGCCTCCCATCGGGGATGGAGGTGCTCAAGAGGAATGGCCCGGGTAATGGGTTATGTCCCCTTTGTGGGGTACCGGAGATGGAGGCCCACATCCTCTTCTCATGCACGGCGGCTCGTGCGCTTTGGAGTTTTGTCCGGGAGGCGTTCGGGCCCGATTGGGAGGCTCCGGACCTAGCCGGATTCCTCCAGGCCGGAGCAGTCCAGACCGGTAGGAAGAGGCGTCTCTTCTGGTTAGTTTTCACAGCGTTAGCTTGGACGCTTTGGACGAGCGTAAAAGAATGGTAATCGAGCGGGTCTTCCTTAGCCGGGCCTCTGACTCATTCTTCAAATTTATCGCGTTCTTAAAGCACTGGCACCCGCTGGCTAGGCAGCGAGACCGCGACCGGCTGGGGCAAATGTTGGACACGCACCATGTCACTGTTCGTCGCCTTTCTTCGCTGCAGACCCCTGATGTTGTGGCCACTTGGTGGTCTTTTTTTCTATCTTTCTCTTATGCTTTATTTGGGTGTGCTTGTGCTGATGCTACAACAGACTTTTCATATCTCAGTGATTTGCTACTCATTGTATGGACGTAATGGTTGCTTTATTTATAAAGCGGGGCAAAAGCCTATTTTAAGAGAATCGTCCCAATTCCATTGTGTTTTTCTTACTATGGAATCAATCCCTCCCATAGTAAGAACACATTCTCCTCCAAACTGTACCCGTGGTTGCTGGCTCGGGCAGCAGTGCATCAGAGGCTACCAGCAGCAGCATCGGTGGGTGGCTGAAAAAAGTTCTTTTGCAAAAGGAACCAAAAAACGCCTTTACTCCTGGCCTGCGTGCGTTCTTTAACGTGAACAGCTTTTACCGCACGAGTCGGTCGGGTCGGTCAGCACCTGCAATCCATTTCGCCCGGTGCTGAATTCCCTGTGAAACCGGCCCCCAGTTAAAACAAAAGCACACGCAATGGATGCCACTTTTACTGCAGTGGTAATAACTAAAGAGAAGCGAATATGCTCCATCACTGGTTTACCCTTGGGGCTTGAGCCTTGCCTCATGATTTCTTGCTGTGACTTTGGTCCGGGTCAAAAGTAAGAGCTTGGCGTTTCTAGGCAGTCACCTTCCCCAAACTGAAGCAACACAATGCTTTACTTTTGAATGTACTTCAGTAACTTGAGTAATTAAGTCCCAGACGATTAAAAGGGGGAACCTAGTTTGGACCTTGGAGTATCTGATTTGTTACACTGACTTCTTGGCCTCTTGAGGTTTTTCTTCAGAAATATAACAAATGTGCAGTGGAGTAGCAAAGACTTATGCTTGGTGTATGCCCTTTTTCGTTTGAATTCTCGGAATGTTCAGAACTAACAGACATGCACATCTGCAGCGGAGTATTTCAGGTGCCGAAATGGGTAGTACTAGCAGACTAGCAGTAGTACTGAATTTTTGGGATTCGTTTATATTTGTTATATTTCAAAAATATACTAACAAATGTGCAGTTTCTCACACACCTGACGTACGTTAGCTAGCACCGGCACTGCAACATCTGACTGATCGTGCTAGTCACCCGGCGGCCGAGCAAGAACTACCTTTTTTTTTAGAGGGAGAAGCAAGAGCTAGCTAAAGGGCTGCGCCCCGCACGGCACTTCGCCGGCATTGTCGGGCCCGGCCGGTTGGCACGACGACGGCTAGCCGGCAGTGGGCTGCTCTGCCACCCATTATGACGAGCCTGGCAATCAGCGGTTCTGTTGCTCGGCCATGTCCTAGCAGATGCTTGCGTCGAGCGCATGCGGCATACGGCCCATGATGAAACCCGACGCCGCTGCCCTGCCTCTCTTTATTTAGAGACCTCCTTTATTTACACACTTATTTTTGTTCTGTTCTGCCATTGGAACAACATACCTTGCCAGCCAAGTACGCATAATAACATGATGAGATGATCCCAATCTCTTAATAACTCTCCTTAAATCCGGTGGTAAACATCTTCATTTATTCACTGAAACACAATGCAGAACATGATTTTATTCAAAGGGAAATCGTCCCCCGATCAACCACCCATCCATGGCCAAGGATGACACCCAACACACACGTAGCGCCGGCCAGCCAGCCTCTCCTCCAGTACTCAAATCTCGCCGTCCCAGAGCTCCTCGAGGGACTTGTACGGCCCGTGCTCGGACACGTACCGCTTGCCGAGGTTGATCTTGTGCTGCGGGATCTCGGCGATCCTGCGGCGCTCCTCCTCGGTGAGCTCCCAGCCGTCCACCTCCAGGTTCTCCCGCATCCGGGCCTCGTCGAAGCTCTTGACGATGAGGCAGTCCCCCTGCTCGTACACCCACCTCAGGCACACCTGCGCCACGCTCTTGCCCCTGGACGCGGCGATCTCCTGCAGGACGCCGGCGTCCATCACGGCGTCGCTGCCCCAGTGCGTGCCCTTGGCGCCCAGCGGCGAGTAGGCGCACAGCTGGATGCCCTTGCCCCTGCAGAACTCCCTCAGCTTCCTCTGCTGCCACACCGGGTTCACCTCCACCTGCAGAATGACACATCGGTCACCCACTTCGTCGTGTGTACGATCGATTTGCATTCTTTATAAACAAAGTTAATTGGATGTTAGTATGTAGGATTGTGTGGTGACCTGATTGACGGTGGGAGGGATGGTGGCGAAGGAGAGGAGGGTCTGCAGCTTCTTGCAGGAGAAATTGGCGACGCCGATGGCCTTGGCGAGGCCCAGCCTGTGGCACTCCTCCATGGCCTCCCACACGGCCCGCATGTCGAACGGCACGAAGTCCTCGGCCGTGAAGGGGGCCTTGAACCGCCCGGGCTTCATGGACACCGGCCAGTGGACAAGGTACAGGTCCACGTACTCCATCTGGAGATTCCTGCAGTGTCATCACGCGAATGCACCGTGGTTAAGTAGTAATTACTGTCAGAGACCATCTCTAACCAATAGTGGTAGATCAGTTACACGATGGCGTAACAGTGCACTTGCGATGTTGGGTTCAGCGCCCGTGAGTGTGTGAGAGAGGCGATCGATGATGCACGACACGACTGATTTGATCTGTATTTGGAGCTAGCTAAGCTAGCTTACTCCAGCTAGTTGTCTTCTGGGAATTGCAATGTTGGCTTTACGCGACAGTGAATTTCTACTGGGTTTCTTGTTCAGGTTGTCAGATCAGATCAGTGTGGTGTGAGAAGGATCCACTTTGTTGGAACTTGGACCGACACCGTTGATGTGTGGGCTCAACTGATATGCCTGAAAGATAGATGTACATCAAAGTGACAATCTTACGGCCTCGAGACCTGCGTAGGAAGCTAGGAAAACCATGGAGCTTGGAGTATTAGGCCTGCCTGCCAAAACCCATTTCACTCATGCCCATAGTTTAAAAAGCCGAACCGGTGAGCCTGTCGGTTCAGGTTTTTACCAGTTGGACCCGCAGTTCACCGGTTCATCGTCCGGTTTTTACCATAAAATAATATATTTTACTAACAAATATATATATGCGCTAATATCGTGTTAAAAATGGAGTAAAATAAAATTACTCGGAAAGTCAATTTGGCTCCCGGGTGCATTTGCACCCGGGGCCATTTTTTATTTTTTCAAATGTTAAAAAAATTGAGACAAATTTTTTTTTTGATCTTTGTCACATACAAATGCTACCTGTAAATTTTGAGACAAAAAAGTTAAGCATTTTGGCCTGCGCAAAAAAAACAAATCAAAGACCAAATGTCACCCCAAAATGTCACCCAAAATTTGTTTTTTTCACCGACGGAACACCGCTGCTCCGTTCCGCATGAAATTTGTCAAGCATGTTTGCTACACCAACATGATCATCTACAAAAAATTTCAGAATTTTTTGAAAACATTTAAATTGTTTTTTTTTGTACTGTTCATCCGGGTGTAAATGCACCCGGGAGCCAAAACGCCTCCCCCAGTATATACTAGACAACAAAGTAGCACTGTCCAGTTGGTTATTGGGCCAAGAGCACGGTAATCCAATTCGGTGCTCAGGTGCAGATGCTCCCGCTCAGAAAAAATTCAAAACAAATACTAGAAAATTTCACAAAAATCCAAAAAAAAATTGTGTGGTAGATAATTTGATGCTTGAGGTCCGCTCCAAATTTCAACTCATTTGGACATTTGAGCAGCTCTTGGCAAAAAAGACAAATCAAATCAAAACAGCGCATGAATAGTAAACTTTTTTACAGACCCTGAATTTGTCTTTTTTCCCGAGAGCTGCTCAGATGTCCAAATGAGTTGAAATTTGGAGCGAACCTCGCGCATCAAATTATCTACCACACAAAAAAAATTAGATTTTTTTTTAATTTTTTAGTATTTGTTTTTATTTTTTTTCTGAACGGGGGTGCAGATGAGCCCGGGAGCAGAAACTCCCGCGAAGAGCATGCAATTCCTACTACTTACACATCCTAGGATTGAATCCCACTTCTCCCAAATTCCGCATTAAACATTTTTGGTTTTTCCTGGTTCAAAAGCCAAGTTTATTCGCCGGTTTTATCCGGTCCAATTGCAGAACAGTCTTATTAGCATAAAAACCGTTGATGGGCTCATATGCGGGTTCGAAACATGTGTCTCACACTTTCTCTTAATTAAAAAAAACGTAGGGGCTCCTCCCCTACTGGTCTTTTTTTTTGTTGGCTTAAAAAAATGCAGAGGCCGACGGTTTTGATTTTTTCCGGTCCAACGGCCGGTCCGGTCCGGTCCGGTTTTTAAACTATGCTCCTCCTGCCTAGTGGTATTCCAGCGATTAGTTGGGGTACTATGCAATTGGTCCCATGTACTAGTATTATGTATGTCTCTCTTCATTATTTTCTAGGTTTTGTATCAGCAGCAATTGTTCAAATTGACAACTGGTTCCATGTTTTGTAGGCCTTAATCACAAACAGAATAGCTGTAATACTACTATCTCAGCGCTACACGACTGACCCTAGAGCACAAACTTGTCATTATCATACAGCCCAAGCGAATTAGAGGAGGAGATGGGCGCCGTACCGGAGCGTCTGCCTGAGGGCGGGGACGACCCTGTCGCGGTGCGCGTCGCTGCACCAGAGCTTGGAGGTGATGAAGAGGTCGTCCCGGGAGGCGACGGCGCCGGAGCGCACGGCCTCGGCGGCGGCCTCGCCGATGGGGGCCTCGGTCTCGTAGTGCGCCGCCGTGTCGAAGTGGCGGTACCCTATCTCGATGGCGCGGAGGACGGCGCGGCGGATGGGGTCCGGCTTGGGCCCCTGCACCGCCGTGCCCATGCCGATGCGCGGCATGCCCGCCGCCGTCTTCTCGCCGGCGCCCATGGCTTGGGTCGAGACCTTGCGGGTTGGGCTGAGAGCTGGGACTGTGCAGGCAAGGCGGACACAGGCTGCAGCGGGAGGCGTGCCTGAAGACGACTCGAGTTGAGTTGGGTTATGACTCCAGCCTGCGGGATAAGCCACATATGTACCGAGGCGTTGACGGCATGAGAGATGCGGTGCGCGGCTCACGGTGGCTGTGGTGGGAGTGGGTGCCGATTAAAGAAGCGGAAATTTTTGGGGGGTTTCCCCTGGATGCGGCGTGCTTTGTGCGTCCGCTTGCAATTGCAAAAACGTCGACGATCGATGTGCACTTGACGGGACACGCCAATTAAAGAGAATGATATCCTTAGACGATACGGCTCTAGAAAGAAAGAAAGAAAAAAAAAAAGAGGCGACGATCATGCCATCCTCTGCAGGAGGCCGGCCAGCTCCATGCCTACATCACCATGCTTACTCCAAAATAAGCAAAGCAGCGGTTAGCACGTCACACCGATCGATTAATTCCATGACAACATCGCCGGTTTACTAGCATTGATTTCTCCTTTTCTTCGCTTTTTCTCTCTAAAGTGCAAATTTAACTCAGATTTATAGACATAGGCTAAAGTTGAACCCAGTAAGATAACGAAACCAGGTTTTGACACGTGGATACCTAACTTCCGCGCATGTTCATGACTAAATCTTTTGCAATATTCTAATCCTTCTTAAGTTTCTTTTCAATCGGCGAGACCCTAATTCTATCACATACATCATCATTTTAACCCGATCCTTTCTTGTATGGTCATATATCCATTTCAACATATGCATCTCTGCTACATTTAGTTGTTGATATGCCGTCTTTTTGTTGCCCAACGTTCAGCGGCATACAACATCACAGGTCGAATCACCGTTGTATAAAACATACCTTTTAGCTTTTGTAGAAGTCTCTCATCACAGAGAACGCCAGTTTGGCGCCACTTCATCCATCTAGCTTTGATTCGATATTCACATCTTCATCGATATCATCATCTTTCTACAACATTGATCTTAATTTATTTATTTATTGAGGATTTGATCTTAAATATTGAAAGGTATCTTCTGAGGTATCACCTGCCCATTAAGGCTAACTTCCTCCTCATGACTAGTAGTACTGATACCACACTTCATATACTCGGTCTTAGTTGTACTAAGGCTAAAAACTTTTCATTCTAGTCTGTCTACACAGCTAGCTTTCTATTAATCATGTCGGACATCATCAACTAGCACCACATACTTCACAAAGAGCATACACCACGGGATATCTCCTTGTATATTCCTTGTGACCTTATCCATCAACTAAGTAAAAAAGATAAGAACTCAAGTTGATGCAGTACTACTTTTATTGGAAAGTCATTGGTGTCACCATCACTGGTTCGAACACTTCCACAATTATCGTACATATGAGGGTAATGTATTTTGTTAGGACTTTCTCCAAAGCACACCACATGTCATTCCATGGTACCTTAACGTATTTTGTTGGGACTATGTGTTTCTTCAAAGCACACCACATGAGATTTAATCAAGTCCCAGTCAAATGACACAAATCTCAATGTAAGATCTCACGTATATAGCATCGACTGAAACTTAACAAAGTCTTAGACTTAGCAAGATTGTTCTGTAATACCTTAACATAGGCCTTCTTCAAATCAATCGACACCAATATGCATGTCCTCCCTTTGCTACTTGTATCTCTTCATAAGTTGTCATACCAAGGAGATTGCTTTCATGGTCGACCTCACAGGCAGAAAACCAAATTGATTTTCTTTCACGCTTATCATCCTTCTTACTTGTGCTCAATGACTTGTTAATACAACTTTGAGCATCCCCTTGTTGTGAAAAAAAAGTTATGAAGTAGCATCACATTGGTTTCACGCAAAACAGGATTCTGTAATCCAGTTTTTTCTTATTTTCAGCATACCATCTCCACATGAACAAATAAGACAGCAAGAGAATATCTGGCCATGCCTTTGCAAACCAGCGATAACAAGTACTACCTCTGTATATAAGAGCATTTAGATCACTACTAAATGCTCGCTTTAGTGCTCTATAAATGCTCTTATATTTCTTTACAGAGGGAGTAGCTCATAAGCCAGTTTTGTAAAGATGATATTTCAAAATCTGACAATATATAACCAGAACGCATAGGGTACAAGTACACCGGTACAGATCGACTGGACATGCCCTTCTTGAGGCATCATCATCTCTACACGTGTTATTCTGCCATAGGAACTTGCACAGTAATTTATATAGGTTGTTATGGTTCAACAAAGTAATACTGTCTGGACGTCACATAATACATGGGGGGGATCAAAGGAAAGACGGTTCATCATACCAGTCGCACAATGACAAGAAATTTTATAGGTTCATTACCTCTTCCTATGAATAATGGCCTAATCTCAAACATGCCAATCTCTTCTAGTTGCTTCCTGTTGCACGCGAGAGCTAACCTTTTCTATACTGGGACTTCTTAGCGGCACCAAAAAGGAGTACAACTCTGCTGCTTGCTGCTCTTCATCCTCCAACAACACTTTACTCACACTTGATCGACTTGTATATGTGTCGAACAAAGAACAAGGCGGCACGGAAGCCCACCATACCCAGCATCAGGAAGAATGCATAGCAGATGCACGCCATGTACCCAAAGAAGAATGAGGTCTGCATGAATCCAGACATATCCGATCGCGCATAGTAGTAGTACAGACAGTAGCCATAGACGAAAAATCCAGTTGATCCTCCGCATAGGAATGACCTGTTTAGAAAATTTTACAAAAAAAATGTTCAGCACCACAATGACAAGATTTTCCAACAGAAAAGGGAAAAGCGAAAATGGCTGCTGATTGGATGGGCATCTTTCAAAAGTGCTGATAATCTGTTTGATCGGTCATTTAACCAGAGCAGAGCTCGCCTAGTGATGGAAAACGGATACAAATCCAAATTTAGTAGGGTACAATTATTTTAAGTACTTTATCTGGACAATCATCTCTAAAACATTTAAATATGTATCTGCATCGACAAAAAATGATATGTATGCTGATATGGTATATGCCAAGTTTGTAGCATATCAACATATGCAGTATCCATGACAATGTATTCATGACGTTTACATGTAAGAAGAACATGACTTGTGGTTGAAAAAGCGTGACTCCAGATCAGGAATTGTAACAGATTTCAGGAACTCACGAGTTGTAACAAACTTTACTAATGCCATAATATTGCTAATAAACTGCAATTCCAGTGCCAAAATTATGGTGATAAGAAAAATGGCTGTACCTCCACCACCACTCATGGTCTTCAGCAGCAAGCTGGAAGTATGTCAGCGCAACAGTGATGAAGGCAGTGACAATAAGGAGGATGATGAAGACTATGAAGAGAATGCTGTAGATCGTGTAAATTCGGTGGCCCCAAACACTAGCAAAGATGTAGTACAGCTCGATATATATAGCACTGAAAGGCAAAAATCCAGCCATAGCCATCTGCGGAACTGTTGTCCGGTACCAGGGAAGTGGAGGAATCTCCCTAGGGTATTTGGTGGTACGGCAAGGAGCTTGGAATTCACTCTTGCTGTTTTTACCAGCAATGCCTCCCAAAACTAGTAGAGGGAATGTGACTAAGGTCCAGATCAGCACAATGACACAGATGGTGCCGAACGGCAATGCTGCTGTTGCACTATAAGCAATGGCAACAGTGTTCAAGAAACAGAATGTCAGGAAGAGAGGTCCACAAAACAGGCATCCTGTCAGTAGCAAGTTCCTCACCTGAGAATACAAGCATAAAATCGTAGTGTTAGAACTATAGAACAAATATAATGCATGCTTTCGAAAATATCAACTTAACAGAATAATCTAGGGATATCAACACATACCCAGTTCGTTCCCTCTAGCTGGCAATAGAAAGAGGTTGCAATGTAACCAGCAATTCCTGAGGTGAGTGCATAGATGACGACCAATGCGGTGAAAAGGGCGCCACGATTGTAAGGGTAGAATACTCCAACGAGTGCAAGCAGGAATATAAAGGTTGTTCTGCCATGTCCAAATAAGATCATTAGATATGTGCAATCCAAGGGATAACTAAATGATTTTTATTTACACACGGTATGGTAATAGTATAAAAGGCAAAAAAGAATGCATCAGCACTTACAGAGCAAACAGTTGAGTTCCAGTGCCAAGAGCAGCCGAAAACAATGACTTGTTCTTGGGGAACCGGAAGACATCACCGTGAATATACTTCCATCCAGACTCTTCTTGGTCATCAGCTGCTTCCTCATCATGGGCATACCTTCAAATAATATATATGATGTTCAGAAACATAGAAAAGAAATGCAATCGATGCTCTTAATATATCAATACAGAAGACCAAAACTGAGGAAATCACAGTCAAACCATTGCTAGATGACATCATAGAATGGGCAAAATACGAATATGCCCATGAAGTAATCTGTTTCATACACTTATTCTACATCATGCAGCGGCCTACATCCTCAACTGCAGAACATCATCCAATGTAAGGGATAAAGCATAGGCCAAAAGGTAAAAACTAATAACCAGTCAATAGGTTGCCTGCTTGCATTCTGACCAAACATTTGTATGTGAATGATATTAAGATACTAGATTTGCACATCATTCACAAAGCTTGCCCAGCTGACATGCAAAACAATCTAGCCATACTAAATTGAGCTAAATAGCAACCCGAGAAAACTTAGAAGGGGACTGTAAGATCTTTTTCCTAATTAGAATCTAGGGACAGTAACTTTTGCTATCTCTATAACATCTGGCTGAAATAAGGACTGGAAGAATCAATGGTGGAGCTGGCTGGAAGCAATTAGGCTGGATCGATAAATGGAATAATGGATGTAAGAGAATATATCCATTCACGACAAGAGAACAAATATATCCATGACAGATTGCCAAAAGACAGAGGGACTGGGCTCTTTAATTCAAAAGATTCTTAGGAATTTTCCTTCTGTTTGATTTGTAGGATTTGACCCATTGACTTGAAACCTATTGGAAAGATTCCTTTGTTTTTCCTATGGTGCAATCAAACAACCTTTGGTGCAAACTTAATCACGTAGGATTCAAGTGGGCATGACATTGCAATTGCAAAAAAAATATTATATTCCCGCATTATCGGAATAATACTATTCAAACAGGCCTAAACAGTCTTTCAGATATGTTCATGGAAATGTATCATGAGTATTTTGCAGTAAGAACTGAGGAACAAAACAAAGCCTATGACGTGAGTTTGTGTGTTTCTGTAATGTATGGCAATGCAGTAGGGGTACAGTGGTACACCAAAACTTAACATTGTAGAAGCAATAGTGAATCAGTTATTCGCATAAATGAAGTTTGGTGGAAACTTACTTAACAAAATCATTCTTCAGAACTCGCATGAGGATTGTTGCCAAGAACCCTGTGAGGAGAAGGACCGTAACACAAGAATTTATAATGGAGAACCAATGAACCTCCAAGTGATGCGGCATGTTGGAGGAGCTGGAATACTTCTCCATCCTCTTCTCGAATGGCGTAGGTGTCTCCTTCCACTTGACAGTGTAAAGGAAGTCCACATTAACCTCCTTGTCCTCCGTCAGGTCAACCAGTGCACTCTGGTCGGTGTGCACATTGATCTCAATGACACGGTCGTTGTTGTAGAGGATGTCAAAGATAATGTGCCTGTAGAGGTAGTACTTCCACTCGCTCGGGTCAGGCTTGCCTCCCTTCTCAACCTTACCGATGAAACCCCACAGTGGGAGATCATCATAGTACATCTGGAAGTAGTAGTCCTTGGCTACCGCGTTCCGGAACTTGGCCACGTCCTCCTTGGTAAGCTTCTTGGGGCAAACCGCCTTGGAATCGTGATCCGTGCGGAAATCAAGCTTGTAGGGCGCATCAACCAACCGATCCCCATTGAGGACCTCGCCGAGGGCCTCGCTCTTCTCCTTCACTTTCTCTGAAATCAAAGCCACACATAATAAGCATTTCATAGTTCGAGAGAGAACTTACTAAACCAAGCAAGTGACGGAATGGTGATGAACTAACCCGGGGAGCAGAAAGGGAGGTCGAAGTAGCGGTATGTCTCGCTGCAAGGAAAGGAAGCAAGGCGTGAGAATTTTGCGTTTATAGAGGGGCAAAAATCTGCTTTAGCAAACAGATCCGGTTCCTAACACTGCAGACAAAAAAGTTCCTTCGATACATCCAAAATTGGCGCCCGAACCAATAACAACCGACACTTTACTGAAGACAGACATAAATAGAAGCCTACGTGAAGGAGATCCGGAGTGCACTGAATCAGTTGCGATGCCGCCCAATCCACCATCCCCGGAGCTCTCTGCCAGATCTCCTCCGAAACTAGGCGGTGCTGACCATCGCGACGCAGCGTAAACCCTATCACCTAGACCATTCCGCCCCGGCATCAGACCGGAACAATAGACGGCACGGCGCACTCTCCCGCGGAACCCGACGGATCCGATGACCCCCCACGCGCGGACAGGGAATGAACCGAAAGGGATCTGGAGGAGGGAGGGGGGGATGGGAAGGAGATCTGGCTGACCTGGGGTTGTGGAAGGGGCCGACCTTGTTGGCGTAGAGCGGGACGGGGTCGCCGAGCTTGTAGCGGTGGTCGGAGCCGTCGGAGAGGACGCCGGCGACGGCGAGGGCGAGCAGGAGGAGGAGCGCCGAGGCCGCGCGCGCGGCCGGCGATACCATCGCTCGTCCTTCCTCTCCTCGGGCGGGGCGGCGTTGACGAGAGGCGGGGTGGGGGGCACGAGGCGAGGAAGGGGCGGAGAGATCTGAGTGGCGCCCTGCTTGCTTCCTTCTTAATAGAAATAGAAGAGGGAGTCGGAGGAGGAAGGAAGGATGGAGATCTGGCTCTGGCCGGGGGGTGGGTTTGGCTCAGGTCCTTCTCGGATGGCGTTCTCTTTTTTTTCCCCTCTCTCTCTCTCTCTCGTGATGGTTGGGTTGGGTTGGGTGGTGGCGGAAGGTGGCGATGTACTACTACTCGATTGGTTCGCCTTTGTGTGCATTGGTCAGCTAGCGAACCCACATTTGGTCGACGCGTCGGTCCATCCAAATCCAGCTCAGGCTCCCGTGGGTGGAGGAGTGTGGTGCAAGTCTCTTTAGCGCCTTTTTGGCCTGACCGCACTCTCAAATCTCGTTATGGCCATATACTACTGCTAGTAGTTTGTTAATTATAAATGAACTCGCGTTTTGCGTCCTAAGGCACAACCACCGACAGCCTCCTAAAAACAGAAAAATATTTCATAATTGAACACACCATGGGAAGGCTCCTAGTAGAAAACAGAAAACATTTCCACACACAATAAAAAAGAGCAGTGCTATAGGGACGACGGGTTTTCACCCGAAATCTGGACGATGGATCGAAACATCCGTTAGATTGCAATCTTTCACAAATCAGCACCGCACCGTTTAAGATGAACATTCACTGTCGTGTGTGCAGAGTAGTTCCGAATAAAAAAACACACATCATCAAAATGTTTCAGTCACAACGAGACTGGAATTAGTGAGCACACTTGGCCCTACTTCTTTGTTCAGAATGGCTCTAAATTACCCTTCAGTTTGACCTGAACTCAGTCAAAACCGAACCAAAAAGGCTGACAAGTCTTACCAAGGACACAAGAATCTAACCACGTGCTATGTGGTAAGCTATATCAAAAAGAATCCAAAAGAAGGAAAACGGGCACAAGAATCTATATGCATCTTACCACGCTAATTAATGAAATTGCAATATCCCAAAAGTAACTTTAGTCAACCCCCGAATAAACGATAGTATTCCGTGTCAGGGTTCTCAGAACTGCGCAACATAAGGGGGGAAGGACTAAATAAATTAACAAAACAAAGTAGAGGATTTTCATGGACACCATTGCTTGTGAAAAGGAATTGTAATATTTACATTAGAAAATTTCAGCAAAATCTCAATACTGCACCACAAATCCAGAATCTGTCTGGGTGGTTACATATGAATTTGAGAGCGATTACATACTACAGATATAACTTTACAACAATTGGCTACAAATGAATGGATTTCATGTCAGAGCAACACCCATTTAAGTTACAACAGCGCTTTTGCAATTTGCAAACAGCTATTATGCCTAAACTATTTTCTCCGAGCGGTGCTTTGGCAGCTGGTCTCGAGAGCTAATGTTAGCATGTCAGTGCAAAACTGGTCGTCTGGTTTCAACCATAGAGCCTAAAAAAAGCAGAGGTGAGGAAAATCCTAGTCCAACCTCTTGTTTACAATCAACAAGGCTAAACATAAAAACTCACCTTGTGGTAGTAAGTTATGGCAGCTTCAAAATCATCCTGTAATATTGAAATGAATATTATTAGAAGTAATATGCACACAGAAATAAATGACTGTCATTACTTATTAAGCTCAAACAGTCAAAAGTGTCAAACTTGGACTAATAAATGAAGGACATTGTTCTCATTCTTGAAACCACGAGTTTTCTTTAAAAAGAATACTGTTTCCTTCCAAATTTCAAGTGCACATATTGGTGTGTAACTCTAAACTCCTTCCTGCCTGATTGTTTCAGTTTGTTAGTGAGCTTAAATTACAACCAGAATGAGCCTGCACCAAAATAGTGACTGAAAACAGTACCCACCCGGGTCTTTTGAAACCAAGTACCCAACCATTCTCAAGTTCTTACAAATGGCATCCTGACATGATGGACTGGTCCACGGTTACATCTAATCATTGGCTAGTAGAGAAGAGTGGGGGTACACTGAGGTACATGTATCTCGAAGTATCCCTGGTATTTTTTAACTTATTAGACAAGGGATGTTGACAAAGTCAAATGCATCAAGGACGGAGCAGACCAACTCCTGGTGAAGGACGAGGATATTAAGCATAGATGGCGGGAGTACTTCCACAAGCTGTTCAATCGGGAGAATGATAGTTCTACCATTGAACTAGACGACTCCTTTGATGATACCAGCACGCGTTTTGTGCGGCGAATCCAGGAGTCCGAGGTCGAGGAGACTTTAAAAGGGATGAAAGGAGGCAAGGCGATGGGCCCTGATTGTATCCCCATTGAGGTGTGGAGAGGCCTCGGGGACATAGCCATAGTATGGCTAATCAAGCTTTTCAACCTCATTTTTCGGGCAAACAAGATGCCAGAAGAATGGAGACGAAGTATATTATTACCAATCTTCAAGAACAAGGGGGATGTTCAGAGTTGTACTAATTACCGTGGAATTAAGCTGATGAGCCATACAATGAAGCTATGGGGCCGCTTAAGAAGAATGACAAGCGTGACCAAAAATCAGTTTGGTTTCATGCCTGGGAGGTCGACCATGCAAGCCATTTTCTTGGTACGACAACTTATGGAGAGATACAGGGAGCAAAAGAAGGACCTGCATATGGTCTTCGTTGACTTGGAGAAGGCCTGTGATAAGATACCGCGGAATGTCATGTGGTGGGCCTTGGAGAAACACAAAGTCCAAGCAAAGTACATTACCCTCATCAAGGACATGTACGATAATGTTGTGATAAGTGTTCGAACAAGTGATGGCGACGTTGATGACTTCCCGATTAAAATAGGACTACACCAGAGGTCAGCTTTGAGCCCTTATCTTTTTGCTTTGGTGATGGATGAGGTCACAAGGGATGTACAAGGAGATATCCCATGGTGTATGCTCTTTGCGGATGATGTGGTGCTAGTCAACGATAGTCGGATGGGGTCAATAGGAAGTTAGAGTTATGGAGAGAAACCTTAGAATCGAAAGGTTTTAGGTTTAGTAGAACTAAAACCGAGTACATGAGGTGCGGTTTCAGTACTGCTAGGCATGAGGAGGAGGTTAGCCTTGATGGGCAGGAGGTGCCTCAGAAGGACACCTTTCAATATTTGGGGTTAAGAGCATCTACAGTCGGGCGGCCCAAACCCGCCTCAAACGCCCGGGCGGACGACCCGGACCGGTCACGAAAATGCGACCCAGACGGGCGCCTTAAACGGGCCTCAAACGCCCGGGCTGACCGGCACCCCTCATATCCAGCCAAAACATGGGGCGTATATGGGGGCGCGTCCGCCACGTTGGACCCGACAGCCCGACCCCACCTGAAATCCCATTTGATCTCTCCTCTCTTCCTCCCCGACATCCGTCTCGCCGCTCCGCAGCCATTCCTAGCCTCTGCGCCGCCAGCTCCGGCAGAGCAGTCCTCTCTCCCGTCATCGCCGCCGAGGACGTCGTCGCCGGCCCGGACGCCACCGTGGTACGTCCGACAACTCTCTGGCTCCGCCTTGCGCTCTATGTGTTCGACACATTGTCTGACAGGATTTTTTGTGATTTTATTAGGGAAAACGATGAATTCCAATGCTTCGTCGGACGAGGAGTATGGACCGACGGAGCTTGATCAAATGATTCAAGATGAGTTCTTCGATTCCTCGGATTCGGACAAAGAAGTGGACATGATCATGCTCATGAGCATGCAAGAGGAAATGGACCGGCAGGTGGAGCATATTCTCAACTTCAAGGGTTCAATCAAAGGGAGAAGAGTGATCAATCGGGATAGGGTGTCCAGAGCACGGCTATTGCAGAAGGACTACTTTGCTCCGAACCCAACTTTCCCCGATGATCCATGGTTTCATCGCCGTTTCCGCATGCGGAAACCAACGGAAACCATTGTTCTTGCGCATTGTGGAGGGAGTGAAGGCACACGATGACTAGTTCAAGCTCAAAAGGGATTGTTGCGGCCAACTTTCTTTCTTTGCTAAGCAAAAGTGCACGGCTGCTCTGAGGATGCTTGCACTTGGTACTGCCGTTGGTGAGATGGTCAGGATGGGGAAGAGCACATGCCTGAAGACTACTGTCAAGTTTGCCCGCGCCATGGTGCAGGTGTTTGGAGCACAGTATCTGAGAGAACCAAATGTGCAGGACACAGAAAGGTTGTTGGCTATTGGAGAGGCCAGAGGGTTTCCAAAAATGCTCGGATCAATTGATTGCATGCATTGGCAATGGAAGAACTGCCCCAAAGGTTTGCGGGGAATGTATCAAGGTCACATCAAAGAGGTCACCATCATACTAGAAGCGGTGGCATCACATGACTTATGGATTTGGCATGCTTTCTTTGGAATGCCGGGATCTCACAACGACATCAACGTGCTTCAACGATCTCCGGTGTTCAGGAGGCTTTGCAATGGGGAATCGCCGCAGTGCAACTACACTGTCAACGGCCGTGAGTACAACATGGGATACTATCTTGCCGACAGCATCTATCCCCAGTGGGCGGCGTTTGTGAAGACCATATCCGAACCACAGGGCAACACACAAAGCCACTTTGCAATAATGCGGGAAGCAGCTAGGAAGGATGTGGAGAGGGCATTCGGAGTGCTTCAAACTCGTTGGGGAATTGTTCGTGCAGCTGCAATAATGTGGGAATCAGAAACTTTGTGGCAGCTCATGACATGTTGTGTTATTTTGCACAATATGATTGTCGAGGATGAGGATGATGGTTTAGCCCGAACCAATGATTTTGAAGCACCTGGAAAACAAGTTCAAATCGTGGAAGATCAAGATGCAGCTCAGCTTATGAACTTTCTGCAGATGCATCAGAATCTTCGAGATCATAAGTGCACGCGCAGCTACTCAATGATCTTGTGGAGCATATGTGGACCCACAATGGAAACCAAAGAGCTAATGTTTGAGTTGTGCACTTAAATAAATTTTATGTAACAAGATCTATGTATTTTTGGTACCAACATTTGTTATTTACGTGCGACATTGGCATGCATGATGGACGTGCATGGATTTGAGAGCCCGGATTTGATATGTGGATGCCGGGCACAAGATATGAGGGGCCGGCGGGCGCTGTCCGCGGACGCGCCCGCGGGCGTATAGGGGGCCAGATTTGCCAAGTCCGGTTGTAGATGCTCTAATGCTGCAAAAGGATGGGGGTATTGATGAAGATATGAACCATCGAATCAAAGCCGGATGGATGAAGTGGCGCCAAGCTTCTAGCATTCTCTGTGACAAGAGAGTGCCACAAAAGCTAAAAGGCAAGTTCTATAGGACGGCGGTTCGACCCGCAATGTTGTATGGCGCTGAGTGTTGGCCGAGTAAAAGGCGACATGTTCAACAGTTAGGTGTGGCGGAGATGCACATGTTGAGATGGATGTGCGGCCACACGAGGAAGGACCGAGTCTGGAATGATGATATACGAAATAGAGTTGGGGTAGCACCGATTGAAGACAAGCTTGTCCAACATCGTCTGAGATGGTTTGGGCATATTCAGCGCAGGCCTCCAGAAGCTCCAGTGCATAGCGTGTTGATAATGTCAAGAGAGGTCAGGGTAGACCGAACTTGACATGGGTGGAGTCCGTAAAGAGAGATCTGAAGGATTGGAATATCACCAAAGAACTAGCCATGGACAGGGGTGCGTGGAAACTTGCTATCCATGTACCAGAACCATGAGTTGGTCGCGAGATCTTATGGGTTTCTCGGTTTCTCCTCTAGCCCCCCAACTTGTTTGGGACTAAAGGCTTTGTTGTTGTTGTTATTGTAGAAAGAATAGGGTTGTTATTTCTAAGTCACCCAAGAAATAACTATTTCTTATTCTAAGTCAACCAAGTTCTGTACAGCTTCAAAATGCGCAAGTACTCGATTTCTATTGGATAAAAAATCAACTCTCAGGATCATCGATTCGGAAATAAGAATTTATAGGCCAACTTAAAAGACACTACCAATTACAGCATAAGCCCAACCCAGACGCAAACATTAACTGCTGCCCCCTCATTCCCCTCTCTACAACACCCTATGCTCGCCAAATCCCTGTAAAGTTCTTTTTCGGAAATGCACTGTTCCTGTAGTTATATCGCACGTTTGTGCAAAATAGGCAGTTGTAACAGAAACATATGGCTGCATATGAGCTTTAAGTATTCAAGTTTCAACATTATGGACATAAAATAATTATTCATGAGCAAAGCGATATGATCGATAACAAACTGCATCTTCAAGGTTCTATCAATAATATGTTAGGAGGATATCATTGCAGTAGAAATAACATTCTACGAAACAATAAATTAAAGAGGATCGGGGAAATACCATAAGTTGGTACGTATAAGCAAGACCAGAAAATGCACTCAGAGTTTTTGTTGGAAAAGTGAGCGCCTTTTCATAATATGATATTGCTTTTTTATATTGCCTGTTGAAACAATAGTGTTAGTTGGGAAATAACATGATCTCTTTTTTTAAGACATTTTGATCAGAGCTAAGAAAAAGTACTCCCTCCGTAAAGAAATATAAGAGTGTTTAGTGATCTAAACACTCTTATATTTCTTTACAGAGGGAGTACCAGTCATCCTAGTTATACTAATCCATGCACAAGAAACAAAATGCCAATGATGAAGTTTATCCAAAAGAAAAGCTCCTATATGTGAGAATATGACAATATGTTAGGCACTATGTATGTGTTGTATCTTGAGTAAATTATGATAAGGTTGATAGCTTCATTTTGGCTCTACAACAATACCAAAGATTTAAAAGCACTCATGCATAGTCAAGTAATAGCTCCAAAAATATTTTTCTCATTTATTTTGTAGACGGTAAGGCCCTCTTTGGATTGTAGGAACTTTATGGGATTCCGATCCCTTAGAATTTTTCCTACGGATTGCATTGGATCAAAGGAATGATGACACCCAAATTCTTATGGAATGGATTCCTATGCCTCAATTCCATAGGAATTTGAACATCCACTCCAACCTCTTTTTAAGACTCAACCGCTTAGGATCAAGACGTTTTTCCTGAGTTCCATTCAAATGACTATTCCAGTAGTTCTTTTTATGATTTATAATCCTCTGATTTACACTGCCAACCCTGTCAGATTCCTATATTTTTCCTATTCCGTGTTTCTCAATCCTGCTTTCCAAAGAGGCCCTAAGAAGTTTACAGAGCAACTGCTGATGTGTCAACTAAATACAACACTTCATTTTACATGTCCTTGCATTTTTCTGTTTATAATGACACCCCAACTTGTTTGGGACTAAAGGCGTTGTTATTGTTGTTGTTGTTGTTGCACATAATGACAATGATCAATGAAGCATGTAAATGAGATTGGTCTTGGCAAGTCTCTAGTTCAGCTAGCATAAACAGGTCAAAAGACAGTGGATTTATAGACTAAAACATAACAATGGGATGGAGCGTCTTCACTTACTTCAGTTTCCGCAGTGCGTGTCCAAGATTCACCATTGTTGGTTCCCACATTTCATTCGGGGACGATGAAGTATGAGTCAGTGTTAACTCAAACCACTGAACTGCATTTTGATACCTAAACATGAAACAAATAACATTATCAAGTCCCAAAGAGCAAAAAACACATAAAAATATCTGAAATTACTCTGTTACTTTCTATCCAACAAGATGAAATATCATAAGACTGTTGGATGGAGAAGTGCATGAGGAAAAGGAAAACAATATTCGTCACAGATCATGTGTATGAAATTTCTTAAATCTAAATGTGTGCCCCACTTCAAACATGCTCTGCACCTAAGACTCCATGCTGAATCAAGAATTTTGTTCAAAATGCACGCAAAAGTGTTCAAAATTTCAATGGCCTACTTAAAAAGCAATATCTACATCATGGGCAACATCATTAAGACTTTTAACAACTACTTGTTTTGTGTATTTCACGATGTCCCGGAGCTCTCTGATGAATGCAATTTTTTCCACTGCCTTAACATGACATTTTTGTAGTAAGCTTTAAGCCAGACGTTAGGGAAGCTGTTCTTGGGGCGAACTGTCTAGAGTTAAAGTGAAGTATTTGGTGGGTACATCATACTAGAATAAGAAAAGCCTTCAGAACAGAGAAGTTCTCTTACTCTTTCATATTATAAGCTACAACACCCAGCTCGTTATATATAAGTGGATCAGATGGACAAATGGACTTCGCTTGCATGAAGAACTGCAGCACAGGAACCAAATTGAATCAATAAGAAATGGTAACCAAAAAAAACTTTGCTTATTGCAAACGAGCTTATAGAGGCAACTGCAAGCTAGAGGTGGCAGTAAATGGTGCCATGGAAGTAACAGTATCCTTTGTCAACTACAAGAATTTCAGATCTTAGATTTCAACTTAGGGGTTAAATCGGCAGAGCTGCTGAAATGAACGAAGCTCGAGCACGAGCAAAAATCAAATACATAGAGATTCCTCAATTTCCCGGTTCAATATCCACCTGATTCAGATTCAACTTGCTTAAAATTTTGGGCATGAACTCACTACATTTATGAGGACATTATATTTAGTAGCCAGCAGGACAGATACTTTGCAGTTCCATTTTACAGTACCAGCCTCGCTACCTGCTTGGAGTCTATATACCCCATATACAAAAGAAATCAAGTATACAAGATCGCGAATATGGATAGCTTCGTTGTGTTTAAAGGGTAAGTATCATAAGGAACCCACCTTGAGTGTAAACTTTGTGGAAACCATGTGTGAATGTTATGAAAAAATGTAGATAACAGGACCGCAAAGGAGCATCTATAGCCATATAAAATTTTCAAGTCAAGCTCATCATATGCACTCCCTCCGTTCACTATTATAAGATGTTTTAAGATTTTTCTAAAACGGATGTATGTAGAAACGTTTTAGTGTGTTTGTTCACTCATTTCAATCCGTATGTAGTCATATTGAAATATCCAAAACATCTTATAATAATGAACGGAGGGAAGTAGAAGATATGAAAAAGGTCTTGTGCAAGAAAAAGGATGAATCAGTACTCATCCAAATAAAAAATCTTCTTTCTAGCTTTCGAATGTGATTGATCTTGATCTTGAAATTTGCCTGGAAATAGAATATGGCCTCTCCTATATCTATAGACAATGATAAATGTTTTAAAATTCCATACGTTTCAATGTTGGTTGCACTCCATTTGGGTTCCCAACTGATGTTTTCCCATGTTTAAATGTTATAAGTTTAAGTAAATAGTTACGCCAGAAAATAATGCAAATACTAGTTACTCTAGGAATAGCAGCTAGGGGAGAAAGCCGGTTCACAAACCAACTAATCTATGTACTATATTTATGTGCCTATATGCATGCTGAAGAAGCTACAGCTTCAGCAAATAACACTCGTGTTCAGCTCACCCTCTCTGCCTCCATCTCAAGTCTCGTTCTAACACTACAAATATAGTTCTCATCGTGACAAGGACATATCAAGTGCAGCAAGCCAACTGGTGCACAGAGTACACCTGTTGACTCTCAATTCACTGGATTCAGAAAAGATGAACAGGATCCGTTGGCTGCTGCCATTTTTGCAAAAGAACTTTCTTATCAAAATCAACCAACTGTCCATCTTGTTGGGATTTGGTTGTCATCATACTTGCAAAAGAAACCTTGTATTTAATCTAACAGGATCCACAGTCCAACTTATCTAAGTTTCACCTAGAACTTTGACGAAATTGAGATGAGGTGGACCGCAGGTTGAGTTTCATGAAATACAAGGTTCATTTTGCAAATATGACAATAGCTCCCATATCTTCTCCATCCAGCAGGTGAAGAGTCACAGATGGGCCCAATGCACAAGTTAGGTCTGTGCACTAGATAGGATCTCTCACCATGAGCTACAACAAGTATCACTTCCTTGAACAATATGATCGCTCACTTTCTGTCAGCATGCCAAGGAGCCACATTGATGTATTTGACCAACAGCTATCAGCATTTGAAATCTCCATTTGCCCAAATGTATTTTTCCAACAATTATCGGCATTAAACCCTACAGTTTCCGTGAAACTATGGAAGTATCAATGTAAATGGGAAAATATTAGGGCAGAAACGCTAGCTCAAGGTGTGTTTCTCTGTTACAGTAGAATTTTGCAAGCAAATTTAAACTACTAAGCGACCTCAAGTATACCTGCTCCGCAAGTTTGAAATTATGCATTCGCACGTATTGCATACCCATGTATAAAGTTGGAAGATGACATCTGAAATGTAAATTAAAATGAAAGTAGTAAGATAGAAGCTACAAAAACAAGTACAGTGTAGATTACTAAGCAAAATAAGAGATACTTAGAGGATCCGCATGCTACTGCCTATAAGTTAGACTCTAAAGCAGACAAATTAGCTTTCGCTCTATGTACCTCTCCTAGCTTCTCTAGCCACATCCCTTAACACCACCTATAGGTCCTAAGGAGTCAGATAACAATTCATAAATTATATTTAGCATTAGGTGCCAAGATTAGTAGCGCTAAGGTTTTTATCTTAGCATCTATCACATCCCTTAGCACTAGTGATAGCCAATTTCTCTCACTTCTAGCGTTTTCTAGTGTCTAGGGAAGTAGGGATGCAGATGCTCTTATACCCCAAAATAAAAGGTAGGAACTAACGAACAATTCTCATAATCAATATCTAGATAGCATTGTGATTAATAAATATAGAAGAGCTTGTCAAATGTGCCGCAATTTTTTTTCCATGATTTCAGAATAAAAAAGACAAAAACATCCAGTAGAATAGTATTCTTCCATGGAGTACAGCAGAATAAGAGGGGAGAAATACTTGATCTTTAGATCAGCAGTTACTTTGGAAGGTCAAATAAAAATAAAGGGGTTACTGACCCAGGAAATAGTCTAGCTGCTGTCCTAAATGCAGCCATTGCCTGGTCACCCTCCTCTTGAGCAGCATAAGCAATACCAGTACCAAACCAAGCAGGAGGGAATGTGCCATCTAACCCTGTAGCTTTGCTGATAGGAAACACATATATTAGTGTAGAGTACATTTGGCAACTTTGAGGGCACAATTGAATATCTCAAAACATATCCTGAATTATCTGAAGAAATGGGAGCATTATGTCTATTCTTCTAATCAAGAAAAACAAGAGAAAGAACAAAGAAAGTGCCAGAGTTCTTCCAGCCATAAAAAATAGCAATTAGTATCATGTTTCCACACTAAAGTGCAGAGTAAAAAAATGAAGAATAACAAAGCTTCAAGTGAAGACAGTGATGACAGCTTTACAGGACAATATGCTTACCCAAAGTATCTCCTTGCTTGATCATACTTCTTAATGCAGTAGTAATAGCACCCCACAGCAAACCAGGAAATAGCTCTGCAGATGGTTCAGAAAATAAATTAGAAATATATCTTGTTGTTTGAGATATTGTAGGAAGATGCACATATTGTATAAGAATGTCATTATATGGCTCAAACTGTTTGATACACAAATGAACTGCTGAGTTTGTCTTATGGGATCATGTAGAACAAATTATCATATATAATTGCTCGGTCAATTATTAAGGTAGACACTCACTTTTGAGGATAGTCCTTCACTAAATTGCATGACAAGAGATAAAGATCATTGGAATGCCCAAGCTCCATGGCAGCAGCCAAATGCACTAATGTGCATTTTAAATGAAACGGATCCCTTTCAAGTAAACTGAGAGAAACATTATCATAAGAATGTTAAATCAACATTAGTCGAGCAAGCAAAAATGAAACAGGAATGTTACCAACTTACACAGATGTGAGCTCAAAACATTTTTGGTATTCTCCACTCTGATGGTAGTATTCAGCTTTGCAAGCCAAAACATCGATGTTATTTTTCATCATTTGACCAGAACTTGAAGAAATACTGCAAGATTCGCGTTCAAGTTCCTTGAATTTTGCTTCCACTACATATTCTTTTTCATGCTAAAAGGCAGTAAAAGAAACCAAGACCAACAAAAATGTCAATGAAGACGTAGGAGATTGGTTGTATATTCAGGTGCAATGTATAGCATGGTATAATTATTCAGCTGGGTACCTTCCTAATCAAACATGAGTAGAATGCTGACAGCCACCCGTCTTCTTTCCCGAATTTCAGAGAGGCCAATAACTCAGATTCTGAAATATAATGCAGCATCATACTTTAGATTCAATAAGGTGAGAACTAAGAGGAAATTGCAGGTAAACTTTGTTCTTCTATAAACTAGCCAAATGATGACAGTAGACATAAGATGATCAACAGACTTATCCCAAAGGATGCACTTGAAACTTAACAGAAAGAAGAATGAACCGATTTTGTTAAGCTTATCTAGTTAATACATATCCGGCATTTTCCAGCCCATACATACTTACAGTGATGAGAGCGCTGAGTGCACAACTTTACCAAAAGAAAAAATAATGCAAACAAGTATCAAATGAATGCAGTCCATATTTGAAAAGCAATGCAAGACATAAAACTGGCATTCACAACATAAGCAAATACAGTATTACAACAAATACACTACTTATTTGCAAAGAATGCAAGACATAACTATAGCATGCATGATATAAGCAAACCTCAAGATAGACCCCAAAACAAGAACGAAAAGGCTGATTTGATCTTTCAAAGCTTACCTTCCTCGCACGTTAACATGTAGTTATCTACAAGGCATTCAAGAGCCTGACAAGTATATTACAAAACAGTTAGGATCATACCAAATGAAGATAACATACAACAACAAATTTCAATGGATGATTAATGGTGTTTTGCGCTGCTGGAAAGATCAATAACAGATTAGGATGTAACAGAATTATTTTGTTATCATTCACGACAACAAGTTGCAGAATTATACGACTATGACCCACGTCCAAGATATTCTGAAATCAGCTTCAGGGCATAAAAGGTTGGGTATTGTCCTACGGCATTTTATTTGCAATGCTGGAAAGCGCATCGTCCCTAGGGCCATAGCTGACTCAGCGCATCAAGCCCATAAGAAGGTTCAGATACCCAACTAGACATGTTAAGGCAAGTGCAAAACCGATAGAATGTTTAAAAATTCAGGTTCATGGCATGTACTTGTAGATATAGAATTTGGCATTCAAATACAATTAAGGTAAAGGTGTTTTTCTTACGTGGTATTAATTATAAGGGACAACTCATTTAATCAACAAAGCTAACAAGCATCAGAATATCTTATCTCTGTGGAGTCAGATGATTCTTCTCACCTCATAACATAACGGATCAACTTTAACTGCTGCCTTGTACCTGACATAACAGCAGACAGAGTCACTACATCTGCTTGACCAAACTATCACTCAACTTAAAAGGTGCACAAAAAAGAAAAGCTTGAAAGAAATGAATCACCAATAACGATGAACACACTGAAGCTGGTAATACTGTTTTGGAATATACACAAGCAGTTTAATGTAAGGGGAAAAAATGGAAGTTGCTGAATTCACCATTGCCGAGCAAGATCACGATTATCCAGTGCTTCATACGCCTTGCCACGTAAGAAACATATAGCTGATTTGATCTGGAAAAGCACGAGTCAAAATAATAAGAAACCGTGAAAGCAATTATTCAGAGAGAAATAGAAGAGAAGTCACACATTGATCTCGTGATCTTCTGCGTCCTTATCAAAATAGATGTCACTGCCATCATCCTGATCAAGAACATTGCCATGTTCGTCAACTTTGGCATCACCAAGCATCATCAGACACTGGTGCCATTCTTTCAATTCCTCCTGACCAATAAAGAAAATGTGAGCCATACAGCAGACGAAAACATAAGGAGAAAATCATGCCGCTAAGTTAATAAACTAAAATGATGAAGAAGAAAAATCAAAAGACTTTATCTTTCTATAACGACAAGAAAGCATTGTTTACAAATCACAAATTAGACAACGTTTTACAAGATCGTGAAGCTTAAGTGCATTCATGGTGCCAGAATTTGGAGAAATAAATCAGACTAAATGACTAATTACAGGGAGGTCTTTCGATCCTTTCCCCATAGGGAATCCAATTTCCATCCTAAGTTGCAGGGAGAAAGATCAACTCAAGAGTTAAAAACACATTAGGGATTCTATACAAGCCAGAAACAAAACCACTCTAGATGTAGCCACTAGGGGAGCACCTGTGTAACAAAATGCCCAATCAGACCCAAAACACCTCCAGCAGAAAGCATAACAAACGAATTTTACAGAATGCTTGAAATTGCCCGCGAGATATTAGACCGAAAAACTACCTAGGTGCGCCTGACAAAATTTCAGGACAAACAAACTACGGGTAAGAAAGCCCGAACGCGCGGACACGCCCATCCGAAAAGAAAAAAGAAAACAGGGGAGGGGGAAACTGGATTTAATCGGGACGCACGCGACACGTTCGACGAAATGCGGGAGCGGAAAAAGAAAGGGGGAGGGGGAGTGGCGAGTGGAGCTCACGAGGCACTTGGCGGCGAGGAACCGGAAGCGCAGGTCGCGAAGGAGGCGGGAGTTGTTGAGCACGTGGAGCGCGCGGCGGAAGTGGCGGCCGAGGAAGAGCGCCTGCGCGAGCATGTAGACGTCGGCGGGGTCGCCCGTGACCGCGGCCACCTTGTCGGCGAGGAAGATGGCGGACGTGTAAAGGTGCTTCCCGACGCTGTCCCGCACCACCCCGCGCAGCCGCTCCACCGCCTCCTCCCTCATGTCCGCCTCGGCGTCGCCCTCGCCCTCGCCCTCGCTCCTCCTCCGCTTGAGATTCGGCGCTGCGCCTGTGGCCGGGGCTCGGGATGGGGGCGCGGCTGCGGGGGAGGAGGGAGGGAAACCGAATTTTGTATCCAACATTCGAACTAGGGTTCGCAAGTGTGGTTCCTTAAAAGAGAATGAAGGATTGATCTTGAAAAGAAAGAAAATGAAGAATTCTTATTTATTTTTTTATGAAGGCGGAAGAAAGAAAAGAAAGAGATCGACGGGAACGGTCGGAAGCTCGGGACTAGCCGCGGGTTTGCGTGACGACGTCAGATCCGGATGGATTCGTTCCTCGCCAGTTTAAACGTGAAGTAAATTTGAGCAATTTTGATGAAGGAGCAATTTGAGCAAGAAGGGAAAACTTGTGTGGCTTTTTGAAACGGCTACGGGACTTGGATATAATCTTATTTTTTTAAAGAGAAGTTTGATCTAGGTATTTTTCTGAAAATTTTCAATCTACATTCATCAAACATTATGACGATACAAAAGAACATAAGAAAATAAAACAGAAAGAAGACCACGCACACGGCGGCCATTAGTACCCTGCACCCAGCGTGCTAGGGTTTCTCCTACCTCTCGCCGATGCCGCCGGCGGTCTACCTCGTCTCCTGTGGTCTTAGGACCATGGAGGCGCGATGGATCCCGGCTCTTGCCGGCGGGAGGGCTTTATTTTTTTTTTTTTACTTTCGTTAGGGTTTGTGTCCTGCTCAAAGATGCGAGGCGGAGACTCTCTGTGGCCTAGCCCTTATTCTGGTGGTGTTTCTAGCATCGTCAGAGGGCGTGTGGAGGTTTATCTCAGACGAATCTCGTGGGATTCGGTCGGCGTTCGTCTTCGGTGGATCCATGTGTATTCGGTCTTCAATCGTCTGTGTTCATGTGCCTACAGGTTGGATCCTTCCGTTCTACGCTTCTCTTCATCGACGGTGGTTGTTGTTCTGGTGCGCAGGTCTTATGGAGTCTTAGCACGACGACTTCCCGACTGTCTACTGCAGCAAGGCTTGCCCGGCTCCAATGAGGGAGGGGCAATGACGGTGACACGCCTTCGGCTCGCTCCATAAAGCCATTGCGACCCCCATAAAAGGAGTAGTCCCCCAACCCGGGGCGACTTTCCCATATTCCGAATTCAAGGGTTTCAGTAAACTACCTGCACCAGTTCATTTTGGCCTAGGTTTAGAACTATCTTCAACGGTTTGTGTAGCCATAAATTCTATTTAATCATTGGTGTTGACTTTGTATACTATTCCGTTGTAGTTGTAAATACACGATCTTTTCGTAGATCCATTGTAATCTTGAAATTCTATAAAAATGGAAACACTCATCCTTCAGAGACTACGAGTGTAATAGGAGCATCCGTTGACAAAAGGATCACCCTAAGATGATCATCTCGTGGCTATTGGGAACGAATCAAATCAGATGGTTCTATTTCTCAACCTTTCTGACTTGCACCTACGGAACCAAGGTCGAAAGGATTGAAAAAGTCAGTCATTCACAACCACTGATGAAGGATTCCTCGAAAAGTTAAGGATTAGTAGTTCTTTTTCGAAATCGATTTCGAAAAAGAATGGATTCGGTTGCAGTAGACCCATAATGGGAAATCAAAGTGGCTAATTTTGGAATTAAATAAAAAGCCCTTTTAACTCACAAAAAATGGAATTTCATCAAAATCTTTATTTTTTGTATATATATTATTTATTTTATTGTTTTGTATCTAGCAAAATTGTAAGGTAAAAAACATAAAAGATCCTGGATTCTCCATTTAATTCGGAAAAAAAGAGATTCTTGTTCGTAGAACATCGATAGAGAAAAAAAGCCGACTATCGGATTTGAACCGATGACCAAATAGCGAGAATTAGGATTCTTGATCCCTCTCAATCTCTCTTTCAATTCGAGGATCCAGAGAGGTGTTTTCATAGTCATCTCCGAATATTTGCCATCTCGGAATATTTTCGATTTCATTTTTCTATGATATGTCTTTCTATATGAAAATTGGTTATTTACGATGTACGATGATCCCTGTTAAGCATCCATGGCTGAATGGTTAAAGCGCCTGATGTTGAGGCAATCAAGAAAGCTGCATAAGTGAATATATAACCCACGGAAAAGTGAGCTAATCCAACCAATCTTGCTTGCACAATGGAAAGAGCCACGGGCTTATCTCTCCAGCGAATTAAATTAGCTAAAGGTGTGCGTTCATGAGCCCATGCTAAAGTCTCAATTAATTCCTGCCAATACCCCCGCCAGGAAATTAAGAACATAAATCCAGTAGCCCAAACCTGAGTCCATTTTTTTATTATGTGTAATTACTTCGGAACTTGAGTCTGATTCTATTTTTCTATTCGAGCCCTTTTTCCTATTCTTTTGTATATAGTTCTTGATACAATCCCTTATTTTTTTATCTTCCTGTAGACCTTCAGAATAATTTTTTGGTTGTGCGAACCAAAAGGAATGGTGTTTTTGGGTTGTACCAAGTCTGAAACCGAGTTTACAATGAAAATTTGACCAGATTTTTTTATGTGCGATTTAAATAGACATACATTTTCACAAATAAATTGTCCAAGGTTAATTATTGCCAATGTCTCTTCCCAAACGTATTGGTCCTGAATATGCTGGCCCCCTGGGCCTGCTTCAAGCTATAGCAGATGGGACTAAGCTACTTTTTAAAGAAGATATTCTGCCATCCCGAGGAGATATTTCTTTATTTAGCATTGGACCCTCTATAGCAGTCTCTTTTTTTTTTCTTTTGCTTTCTCGGCAGATATTTCATAAAACGGACTCTCTATGGATCCCCACAAGTGATCAATTCTCGCATGAATTGCTAAGGATCCAGTAAGTCCAACATTGATTCCTTCAGACGTGTCAATTGGACAAATACGCCCATAGTGACTCGGATGAATATCTCGGCTCCGAAAACTTGCGGTTCTCTTTCCGTTTTTCTTAATTCATCAACGTTAAGGATCACAATGTATCAAAGCAAATAACAATTTATTCCAGCAATATTATCTTATATTATCTTATTTTTATTTAATAGAAATTAGAAATTCTCTATAGCAAATTACTGTGGTATGTAAAATACACATAGAGGAAAAAAGAAAAAAGGATCCTAATCCTAGGGTTAATCAATTTTAGCTAGTTGATGGGAAAATACGAATTAATGGTAATGGTCTTGTGCCTGTAGTCGTCGCTAGGTGGTCTGCAGACCTAGATGTATTTTTTACTTCTCGTGTTCTTTGTACTACCTTGACAGTTGATGAGTATATCGAAAAAAATCACAAAAAATATAAGAAAATAAAATTTGCATTTACGTTTGTAGATCATCTAGCGACAACTACGAGCACTGGAGGGAGCCGAATGCACACCATCGTCATCGCCCCTGCCTCACCGGAGCCGGGCAAACCTTGTTGTAGTAAACAGTCGTGGAGTCATCATGTTAAGGCCCCAAATGACCAGCACGCCAGAACAGCAGTCGTCACCGATGAAGAGAAGCGTACATCAAAAAGATCAAACTTGTACGCACACAAACAAAGACTGGAACCAAGCAGATCCACCGAAGACAAACACCGATCGAGTCCCGCGAAATCCGTCGGAGACACACCTCCAAGCGCCCTCCAACGATGCTAGACACACCGTCGAGGCAGGGACTGGGCACGAAGAACATTATTCCATCTTCAGGGAGCTGCTGCCGTCTCATCTTTCTGAATAAGACACAAACCCTAAACGAACTAAAAAAACACCTTAAAACCTAAGTAGGAGCCTTCCCACCGCACCTCCATGGCCCTAAGGCCCACATGAGATGAGGTAGATCAAGAACGGCGCAAGCGGGAGCCCTAGCGTGGGAGTTGCTCTTGGGAGGAGTGTTGGAAAACGTTGCATGGAAAACAAAAAAAATTCTACGCACACGCAAGATCTATCCATGGAGATGCATAGCATGATAGCAATGAAAGGGGAGAGTGTGTCTACGTACCCTCGTAGACCGTATAGCGGAAGCGTTTATCAACGCGGTTGATGTAGTCGTACACCTTCACGATCCGCCCGATCAAGTACCGAACGTACGGCACCTCCACGTTCAGCTCGATGACGTCCTCGCCTTCTTGATCCAGCAAGACGAGCGAAGTAGTAGATGAGTTCCGGCAGCACGACGGCGTGGTGACAGTGGTGATGCAACTATCTCCGCAGGGCTTCGCCAAGCACTACGAAAATATGACCGAGGACGAACTAGAGGGAGAGGGGCGCCGCACACGGCTAGGGAATCGTGGTGTGTGTTGCCCCTCTCCCTCCTCTCATATATATATATAGGTGGAGGGGGAGGGGAGGCAGCCCCTAGGCCGCCCCAAGTGGCCGGTGGCTGCCCTAGGGCGCCTGCCCTAGCCGAACTCCCCCCCTTCCATATTTGTGTAGGGGGGGAAGGAAACGGGGGTTGGCTGCCTTTGGGGCGCCTCCCCCTTCCTTTCCTCCCTCCTTTGGTGTGTGGGCAAGGGTGAAGGGGCGCACCAGCCCCCTTGTGGGCTGGTGTGCTTCCCCCCTTTTGGCCCATAAGGCCCACCACTTACCGGTGGCCTCCCGGAACCCCTTCCGGCACTCCGATGCATACCCGATACATTCCGAAACCTTTTCGGTGTCCAAATAGTATCGTCCTATATATCAATCTTTACCTCCGGACCATTCCGGAGCTCCTCGTCATGCCCGTGATCTCATCCGGGACTCCGAACAACATTCGGTCACCAATTCACATAACTCATATAATACTATATCGTCAACGAACGTTAAGCGTGCGGACCCTACGGGTTTGAGAACTATGTAGACATGACCGAGACACCTCTCTGGTTAATAACCAATAGCGGAACCTGGATGCCCATATTGGTTCCTACATATTCTATGAAGATCTTTATCGGCCGAACCTTATGACAACATACGTAATTCCCTTTGTCTGTCGGTATGTTACTTGCCCGAGATTCGATCGTCGGTATCTTCATACATAGTTCAATCTTGTTACCGGCAAGTCTCTTTAATCGTTCCGTAATACATCATCTCATCTCATAACTAACTCATTAGTCATTTGCTTGCAAAGCTTATTATGATGTGTATTACCGAGAGGGCCCAGAGATACCTCTTCGATACTCGGAGTGACAAATCCCAATCTCGATCCCTGCCAACTCAACAAACACCTTCAGAGATACCTGTAGAGCATCTTTATGATCACCCAGTTATGTTGTGACGTTTGATAGCACACAAGGTATTCCTCCGGTATCCGGGAGTTGCATGATCTCATAGTCGAAGGATTATGTATTTGACATTAAGAAAGCAATAGCAATAAACTGAACAGTCATATGCTAAGCTAACGGATGGGTCTTGTCCATCACATCATTCTCCTAATGATGTGATCCCATTATCAAATGACAACACATGTCTATGGTTAGAAAACCTTAACCATCTTTGATCAACGAGCTAGTCTAGTAGAGGCTCACTAGGGACATGGTATTTGTTTATGTATCCACACATGTATTTAAGTTTCCGGTCAATACAATTATAGCATGAATAATAAACCTTTATCATGATTTAGGAAATATAATAATAACCATTTTATTATTGCCTATAGGGCATATTTCCATCAAGGAGCAAGGAGGAAAACATTACATGTCGCTAAAGTTTGATCTAGTTTATAAAGAAAAACGGATCGAAAACCTTAACAGACGGAGGGACAGTGCATTTTGCTCAAGAAAGAACACAAAAAACAACAAAAACGAAATACATGATTATGCCACAACGTTGCACTAGCAATCAAAGGATGATCACGGCTTCAAAGGGGCGTATTTTCCCACCCAAATCATGTTTTTAGTACGCATTTTCTTTGTGAAGGCTGCCTGCACGTCTTTTCCTTCCACAATGGCTCCTTTGAGAGAATTCATGCGGCTCTAGAAAACGCTTACAAAGTCCGTCGTGGACACAACGTCCATTTCCACAAGATGAACCAACACCAAAAACCTAGTAACATTCAGTCGTTCAGGCCGATCCACCACCAAGCACCCAACCCAAAACACATTTTTGATGAAGAGCTCAGATCAATGTCAAGCACGCAAACAAATCGAAAATTTACAGCGGTAAAAAACCAAACAAGCAAACAGATAAAACTCTAGGAGAAAGGAAGACCCAAACTAGAGCAATGGAATAAAAAGGCGGCTTCTGTACAGCAATAGTATGTGTGGAAGTGCAACTAATCCACGGGTGGTTTTGGTAATTAATAACAACATATATCTCATTGAACTAATATTCATTCAAGTCAAAGATTTCAGGAAGTTCAATGATTGGCATGACAAGGACTAGTTAATGTGGACCCCTCAAAATGCTAAGGACATGGATTGGCAAAAGCTTAAGACTCTACATTTTTGGTTAAGTGATCCAAGATCACATTGAGTCCATAGGAAAGCCAATACTATTAAATGGGGATGAGGTTTTGATGATGATGTGGTTGCTCAAGTGCTTAGTGATATTGCTCCACAATCCTTAACCACTTTCTCTATCCAAATATGTCCAAAACCCTTCAAGCCAACTCGGTCTCACCGAATCTTACCTATCTGGACCCACCGAGTTCATCTGGACACTACCACAGCCAAACCCTAACAAATCGGATCCACTGATATGGATCTCGGTCCCACCGAGATGGCCTTGCCAACTATATGTCATCTGTTGCAATTATTTCGGTCTTGCCGAGTTTTGCAATCGGTGCCACCAAGACGGCTTGCCAGCCTTCTATTACCTTATTGCCTTATTTCGGTCTTACCGAGATGATGCGATCAGTGCCACCGAAGCGAGGTTCTGCCCTACCATTGCACATCGGTCTCTCCGAGATGTTTCCATTCGGTCCCACCGAGACCTCCAACGTTCATATATTTTACACAGGTCGGTGCCACCGAGATTTCTGATCGGTGCCACCGAGTTGGGTCAAATGTGTGTAACTGTTGGATTTCGTGTGGAGGCTATATATACCTCTCCACCCCCTATTACTTAGTAAGAGAGCCATCAGAACGTGACTACACTTTCACCATTCATTTTTTGAGAGAGAACCACTTAGGGGGTGTCTGGTTAGCTGCGTTGCATGTGGCTCGCATCCACCATGCAATTTTTGCCTGTTTGGTATCCCGCATGGGCTTTTCAGCCTGGCCCGGTCTATGCAAAAAGGGGCCTCTCAGCCAGGCTGAGGGAAACGCGGGGATAGAGCATAGCACTCGTACAGCCTCGTTCCTTCGCTTTACTGCTCCCTCCTTCGGTCTCTGCTGACCAAGCGTCGTCGTGCCCTCGTCAACGCTGCTGCCCACGCGCCCTCGTAAGCCCCGTCACCGCCCCCTCGTCAAGCGCCACCACCGCCGCTCCCTCGTCAAGCTCCGCCGCCGCGCCCTCGTCAAGCGCTGCTGCCGCCGCGCCCTCGTCAAAGTCCGCCGCCACGCCCTCATCAAGCGCCCGCACTGCCGGCCTGGTCAAGCGCAGCCGCCGGCCTCATTCGCCCTTGTCCAAGTGCTGCACGGCGGATTCTGCCGCCTCGCGATGTCGCAAGCGAGGATCCACTGTAATGCCATGTGTAGTCATCGAGCCCCAGATCCCGTCACACAATACCGTCGCCTGATCCACATTCCTTCCTGATTTCACCTATATTCTGAAGAACCTGCACGTACAGCCAGCCATCTCATACAAATTTTACCAAACACTCATCTCGGCTCATCGTTGCAAAGGCCCAACCAGGCCACACTCACCCAGCATCCCTCATGACATGCAGCCTAAAGCTACCCAAGGAACCAAACACGCCCTTACTCATGTGTTGAGATCAAGAGATTCCATTCCTACCATTTGAATATTGATTTCTAGCCTTCCTCAAGTTGCTTTTCACTCAAATCCTTCTTCCACCATAGCCAAATCTGTGAGAGAGAGTTGAGTGTTTGGGAGACTATCATTTGAAGCACAAGAGCAAGGAGTTCATCATCTACACACCATCTATTACCTTTTGGAGAGTGGTGTCTCCTAAATTAGTTAGGTGTCGCTTGGGAGCCTCCAATATGATGTGGAGTTGAACCAAGAAGTTTGTAAGGGCAAGGAGATCGCCTACTTCGTGAAGATCTACCTGAGTGAGTCTAGTCCTTCGTGGAAGGAAGCCATGGTGGAATAGACAAGGTTGCTTCTTCGTGGACCCTTCATGGGTGGAGCCCTCCGTGGACTCGCGCAATCGTTACCCTCTGTGGGTTGAAGTCTCCATCAACGTGGACGTAAGATAGCACCACCTATCAGAACCGCGCTAAAAATCATCGTGTCTTCATTGCATTTGAAATCTCCAAACCCCTCCTTTACTTACATATGCAATGCTTTACTTTCCGCTGCTACACTCTTAGAATTGCATGTGTAGGGTGATACTTGACTTGCTAGAATTGCTAAAATCTGCCTACAACTAAAATTGGGAAAATGTTAGGTTTTATTTGGTCAAGTAGTCTAATCACCCCCCCTCTAGACATACTTTCAATCCTACAAGTGGTATCAGAGCTTTGGTCTCCATTGCATTGGTTTCACAACCCAGGAGAGTATGGTGTCTAGTGAGGGAAACTACCACCGTAGAGGTCCTTATTTTGATGGTACAAACTTTGCTAGTTGGAAGCATAAGATGAAAATGCATATTCTTGGTCATAACCCCGCCGTTTGGGCTGTTGTTCGTATTGGCTTGCAAGGTGAATACTTTGAGGATGGCAAAGAACCGAATTATGAAGCGATCACGGAAGAATTGAAGATGTTGCAATACAATGCTCAAGCTTTTGACATTCTCTTCAACGGTTTGTGCCCCGAGGAGTTCAACAAGATTAGTCGCCTCGAGAATGCCAAGGAAATTTGGGATACTTTTGTTGATATGCACGAAGGTACCGAGTCTGTCAAGAAACCCAAATTGGATGTGCTTCAAAGCCAACTTGACAAGTTCAAGATGAAGGATGGTGAAGGAGCCACCGAGATGTACTCTATGCTCGCTCTCGTCACAAATGAGATTGCCGGCTTCGGAAGTGAAGAGATGACCGACAAATTCATCATCAAGAAGATCCTTAGAGCCTTGGATGGAAAATATGATACCATGTGCACATTGATCCAAATGATGCCCAACTACAAAGATCTCAAGCCTACAGAAGTCATTGGAAGAATTGTTGCTCATGAGATGTCACTCAAGGACAAGGAGGAGCTCCACGACAAGTCAAGTGGTGCATACAAATTCTCAAGTGAAGCTCATACAACTTCAAGTGACAAGCAAGTATCCAATGAGGGATTGATCCTAATGGTGAAGAACTTCAACAAATTCTACAAGAATAGAACAGAGAGAGAAGCTCCAACTCAAGGCACTATGAGCAAAGATCATCAAGTTGTGATGTAATTGCTACAATTGTGGAAGACCCGGACACTACTCCAATGAGTGTACGACACCTCACAAGAAAAGAGAAGACTCACCTAGAAGGAAAAGTAGAAGAGATGAATCACCTAATAGAGAGAGGAGGAGTAGAGATGATCGTTATGAACGAAGACCTTCTCGAAGAAACAAGGAATCGGAAGGGAAATACAAGTCAACCAAGAGCTACTCGAGAAGAAGACATTAAGCTCATGTTGGTGAATGGGTTTCCGGCTCCGACACCGACAACCACTCCGAGAGAAGTTATCACTCCGACTCCGACTATAGTCAAGATGAAGGTGTTGCCGGACTTGCTCTAGTATCATCCAACTCATATGACATATTTGATTCACCAAATGAAGGAATTGGAAGATGCTTCATGGCTAAAGGCCCCAAGGTATCACATCCCGAGTATCTTGATTTCAATAGTGATGAGGATGATTTGCTAAGTGATGGTGATTTGCTTGTTGATAAAACTAGTGATGTGATCTATAATGAACTTGCTAGTAATCATGAGAATCAAGATGAAATGGATGACAATGCTAAGAAGGAGATTGAGCGTCTAACTAAATAACTAAACACTCTTAAGTTAGCCCATGAAACAACTCAAGAAGATCGTAGAGATCTTCTAAGAACTCATGAGAAGCTACGCTTCGAGAAGCTAAATTTAGAGCAAGAGCGTGAGCTTCTTAAAGCAATCAATGATAATCTTTGAAAGAAGAGTTCTTCTTACATTGCCAAACATCTCCTCTTGTCTACTTTTATGCCACAAGCTAAAAGTACTCAAGCTAGTAACAAGAGCAAGAAAGGTTCTCCATCTAGTAGTAACAATAACAATGTTAAATCCAATATTGTTGCTTCTAGTAGTTCTCTTGATTCCACTAATGATTCTCTTAGCCAAGTTACACTTGAGCAAGAAAATAGTTTATTAAAGGGAATTATAGAGAAAGGCGTTTACAAGTGTCTTGCCTGGAGTAAGCAATTTGAGGAAATTGTACGCAAGCAAGGAAGACACCAGAAGAATCAAGGTATTGGTTTTGAACGGAAGTTCAATGCCAATGGAGTTGAATGGGAAGAAGATCAATACCCCAAGATGAAGTTTGTTCCTCAACAAGAGAAGTATGACCCCACTTACTTCAAGGGAACACAAGCTCAAGGTGATCTTCCGCCACAAGATCACAAGCTAAAAGGCAAGGACAAGCTTCAAGAAGAAATTGATTCATTTGAAGAAGCACCTCAAGCCATGGTCAAGTGGGTTCCCAAGACTTCATCAAGTTCAACCACAACTCCAAGGATTCCCATCAAGTTGATGTGGGTCCCAAAGAAGAAGAACTCACTACAAAAAAAATCACTTCCGTGATGATATGTGTTTGTCACAGTAGGTCACATTTTCTGTCATGCATGTACATCCATGATGATTTTATGACAGAATCAAGATAGTCATACCTGTGCTGTCGTAGAAGTGTTCCATGACAATACTCAAATTATCATCACGGAAGTGTTCACTTCCATGACGATAAATGACGCGTCATGGAAGTGCTTTCGTCAAGGGTAACCGACACGTGGCATCCACCGTAACGGGTTGCCGTTAAGCTTTCGGGTCCGGTTTTGGACCCGATAACCCATTAACAGCAACGACCAATAGCTATTTTCCATGTGTAAAATTCTCATTGGCTGGAGGAAACACGTGTCGGCTCCTCCATGGGCCAGATGTCGCCAGTCCAATGGAGGAGACGTGCCTATGGTACGTCGACACATGGCAGGGCCCAACAGAGGGCCATATAGGTTAAAAAGGCCGGCCCAGTCAAAGGCCCGTATGATTTACTCCGGTACTGGTGGGCTAGCCCACTAATGGCCTGCTTAAACATGGCCTATTTACGGCCCACCGCCAGATCAGGCCCGTTAATTGTTCGCCGAGTCTTTCGGCCGGATTACGGCCCAGTGAGATTTCGGCCTATTAGGGGCCCGATGTAGACATGGGCCCATTTCAGCCCGGTGTGTCTTTCGGCCTGGTAATGGCCCGTGCTGCCCATGGGCCATATATGGTCCGACGCGACATCCGGCCCACTAACGTCCCGTGATCAAGGTGGCAACAGTTCAGCCCAATGTGACTTTGGGCCTGTTAAAGGCCTGTCGTATAATTCGGCCCGTTGATGCATGTACTAAGCTTTCGGCCTCTTAAAGGCCCATGATATCAGTGGGCCAACTAAGGCCCGAGATATGTTTCGGCCTAGTAACGGCCCATCATATAACCGGGCCAATAATGGCCCGTTGTACATTTCAGCCTGCTAAAGGCCCATGGACGACTATTGAAAATTGAGGCCCAACATGTATTTCGGCCTGCTAAAGGCCCATGGTATCTTCTGGGCCCTAACAGGCCAGCAGAATATTCATCCTGTTAATGGCCCGAAGCTACATGGGCCGACCTAAGCGTTGGGTCCACTAAAGGGCCAACTAAACTTTGGGCCCAATGAAGGCCCATGTAAGTTACGGGCCTGGCGCACAGTGTCCACGAAGGGCCCAAAAGGCCGGTCAGCGCAGGCCCAAGAAAGTTACGGGCCGACCCAATTGTGGCCTGCTGAAATGCAGGCCCGTTAGAGGCGACTATTTCGGCCTGGTCGCCTACATTTTCGCCATTTTTTTCAGATAGCGAATGATGGCATATACGGTAACTAGGAATTAAGAACAAACCTACTCTATACAATGAAGAAATTACGGCATAGTAACTTAGAATAAACCTACACTATACAATAAAGGATTTATGGTATATTGCATCCACTGGGCATCAAAGTTCACCACCAGTGATCATAAAGCGCAACGGAGAAGCAGATTACAAAAACTAGGCACCGTTGCAGCGTAACAAAATAATATTGAACCAAGACCACTTCCAAGACAGTTCAAGAAAGGTTAGCCTTGCGCGGGAGCTGCTGCGCAAGCAGCTGAGCAAGCCTGTGAGACCGGCCTAGCATGTCGGTCATAGCTTCCAGATGAGGTTCTCATTGGAGTTCGCCGCGATCTTCCTTAGAGATTGGACTTCAAATCAAAGTTGAGTTGCAGAATGCCTTTCTGGTTGAAGTTGAGACTGAAGAAGTCGAACTGATTTAGGCAGCGAATTCTGTGAGCTTGTGTGACTGCTAGTCTCAAGTAACTTGAACACTGCATCAAGACATGACTTTGGGGTTGTCTCGCTATCTTCAAGATGTTTTGCCTTCTTTGCTGCAATATATGTTGGGTTTGTCTCACAGCCTTCAGCATACTTGTGCATGTCATCAGGCATATCACCCTGAAACAAGCAGAGAGATGACATGTTTTGCACGTATATCAGCAAAGATGGTAACTACGCTGTCAATTCCATCCAATTTCAAATTAAAAAATAAAGCGACAGTTCAAAATGTCAATAGCATAATTTGGCATTGTTCATAATGCGGGGAGATTCACCACACTACTGGATTACCATATCAACAAAACAAGCATAGATGAAGGGCAAAAGACAATCATTGTATCTATTTTGGTTAATGTGCATGGCATGTTGTGTTGGGGAACATTGCATGGAAAACAAAAAAAATCTACGCACACGCAAGATCTATCCATGGAGATGCATATACGAGAGGGGAGAGTGTGTCTACGTACCCTCGTAGACCGTTTAGCGGAAGCGTTTATCAACGCGGTTGATGTAGTCGAACACCTTCGTGATCCAACCGATCAAGTACCGAACGTACGGCACCTCTGGGTTCAGCACACATTCAACTCGATGACGCCCTCGCCTTCTTGATCCAGCAAGACGGGCGAAGTAGTAGATGAGTTCCGGCAGCACGACGGCATGGTGACGGTGGTGGTGAACTTGTTCCCGCAGGGCTACATCGTGCACTGCGGAAAACTAGACGGAGGATAAAACTGTGGAGAGGGGCGCCGCACACGGCTAAGAGATTGTCGTGGGTTGTGTGGCGCCCCCTCCCTCTCATATATATAGGTGGGGGGCGGGGAGGCAGCCAGGGTGCGCCCCAAGGTGGCCGGCCGGCCCCCCTGTGCGCCTGCCCTATGGCGCCCCCCCTTCCTTGTTTGCACACGGGGGAAAGGAAAGGGGAGGAGAGGGAAGGCAGGGGGAGGCCGACACCCCCCTTCCTTTTCTCCCCAAGGCCTGCGGCCAGAGGCGGGGCGCGCCATGGTGTGCTCCTCTCGTTTGGCCCATATGGCCCATTAACCTCTCGGGGCTTCCCGAAACCCCTTCCGGTGATCGGATGATTACCCGGTACACTCCGAAACCTTTCCGGTGACCAAATAGCATCATCCTATATATCAATCTTTACCTCCGGACCATTCCAGAGCTCCTCGTCATGTCCGTGATTTCATCCAGGACTCCGAACAACATTCGGTCACCAAATCACATAACTCATATAATACTATATCGTCAACGAATGTTAAGCGTGCGGACCCTACGGGTTCGAGAATGATGTAGACATGACCGAGACGCCTCTCCGGTCAATAACCAATAGCGGAACCTGGATGCCCATATTGGTTCCTACATATTCTATGAAGATCTTTATCGGTCGAACCTTTATGACAACATACGCAATTCCCTTTGTCTGTCGGTATGTTACTTGCCCGAGATTCGATCGTCGGTATCTTCATACCTAGTTCAATCTCGTTACCGACAAGTCTCTTTACTCGTTCTGTAATACATCATCTCATAACTAACTCCTTAGTCACTTTGCTTGCAAGCTTCTTGTGATGCTGTATTACCGAGAGGGCCCAGAGATACCTCTCTAATACACGGAGTGACAAATCCCAATCTTGATTCACGCCAACTCAACAAACACCTTCGGAGATACCTGTAGAGCATCTTTATGATCACCCAGTTACTTTGTGACATTTGATAGCACACAAGGCATTCCTCCGATATCCGGGAGTTGCATGATCTCATGGTCGAAGGAACATGTATTTGACATTAAGAAAGTAGTAGCAATAAACTGAACAATCATATGCTAAGCTACCAGATGGGTCTTGTCCATCACATCATTCTCCTAATGATGTGATCCCGTTATCAAGTGACAACACATGTCCATGGTTAGGAAACCTTAACCATCTTTGATCAACGAGCTAGTCTAGTAGAGGCTTACTAGGGACATGGTAGTTGTTTATGTATCCACACATGTATTTAAGTTTCCGATCAATACAATTCTAGCATGAATAATAAACCTTTATCATGAATAAGGAAATATAATAATAACAACCTTATTATTGCCTCTAGGGCATATTTCCATCAGTCTCCCACTTGCACTAGAGTCAATAATCTAGATTACATTGTAATGAATCTAACACCCATGGAGTCTTGGTGCTGATCATGTTTTGCCCACGGAAGAGGTTTAGTCAACGGATCTGCCACATTCAGATCCGTATGTACTATGCAAATTTCTATGTCTCCATCCTTGACTTTTTCACAAATGGAGTTGAAGCGTCTCTTCATGTGTTTGGTTCTTTTGTGAAACCTGGATTCCTTCGCTAAGGCAATTGCTCCAGTGTTGTCGCAAAAGATTGTCATTGGACCCGATGCACTGGGTATTACACCCAGATTGGATATGAACTCCTTCATCCAGACTCCTTCATGCGCTACTTCCGAAGCAACTATGTACTCCGCTTCACACGTAGATCCCGCCACGACGCTCTGCTTGGAACTGCACCAACTAACAGCTCCACCATTCAATATAAATATGTATCCGGTTTGTGACTTAAAGTCATCCGGATCAGTGTTGAAGCTAGCATCGACGTAACCTTTTACGATGAGCTCTTCATCACCTCCATAAATGAGAAACATATCCTTGGTCCTTTTCAGGTACTTCAGGATGTTCTTGACCGCTGTCCAGTGATCCACTCCTAGATTACTTTGGTACCTCCCTGCCAAACTTATGGCAAGGCACACATCAAGTCTGGTACACAGCATAGCATACATGATAGAACCTATGGCTGAGGCATAGGGAATGACTTTCATTTTCTCTCTATCTTCTGCCGTGGTCAGACTTTGAGTCTGACTCAATTTCACACCTTGCAACACAAGCAAGAACCCTTTCATTGACTGGTCCATTTTGAACTTCTTCAGAACTTTGTCAAGGTATGTGCTTTGTGAAGGTCCTATTAAGCGTCTTGATCTATCCCTATAGATCTTGATGCCCAATATATAGGCAGCTTCACCGAGGTCTTTCATTGAAAAATTATTATTCAAGTATCCTTTTATGCTATCCAAAAATACTATATCATTTCCAATCAACAATATGTTATCCACATATAATATCAGAAATGCTACAGAGCTCCCACTCACTTTCTTGTAAATACAGGCTTCACCATAAGTCTGTATAAAACCATATGCTTTGATCGCATCATCAAAGCGTATATTCCAACTCAAAGATGCTTGCACCAGCCCATAGATGGATCGCTGGAGCTTGCACACTTTGTTAGCAACTTTAGGATCGACAAAACCTTCTGGTTGCATCATATACAACTCTTCTTTAAGAAACCCGTTAAGGAATGCAGTTTTGACATCCATTTGCCAGATTTCATAATCATAAAATGCGGCAATTGCTAACATGATTCGGACAGACTTAAGCATCGCTACGGGTGAGAAAGTCTCATCGTAGTCAACCCCTTGAACTTGTCGAAAACCGTTCATGACAAGTCGAGCTTTGTAGACAGTGATATTACCATCAGCATTTGTCTTCCTCTTGAAGATCCATTTATTTTCAATGGCTTGCCGATCATTGGGCAAGTCCACCAAAGTCCATAATTTGTTCTCATACATGGATCCTATCTCAGATTTCATGGCCTCAAGCCATTTGTCAGAATCTGGGCTCATCATAGCTTCTTCATAGTTCGTAGGTTCGCCGTTGTCTAACAACATGACTCTAGGACAGGATTACCGTACCACTCTGGTGCGGAACGTGTTCTGGTCGACCTACGAGGTTCTGTAGTAACTTGGTCTAAAGTTTCATGATCATTATCTTTAGCTTCCTCTCTAGTTGGTGTAGGCATCACGGGGATGGTTTTCTCTGATGTGCTACTTTCCAGTTTGAGAGAAGGTACAATTACCTCATCAAGTTCTACTTTCCTCCCACTCACTTCTTTCGAGAGAAACTCCTTCTCTAGAAAGGACCCATTCTTGGCAACAAAGATCTTGCCTTCGGATCTATGGTAGAAGGTGTACCCAATAGTTTGCTTAGGGTATCCTATGAAGACGCACTTCTCCGATTTGGGTTCGAGCTTATCAGGCTGAAGCCTTTTGACATAAGTATCGCATCCCCAAACTTTAAGAAACGACAGCTTAGGTTTCTTTCCAAACCATAGTTCATACGGTGTCGTCTCAACGGATTTAGACGGTGCCCTATTTGTTGGGGAACGTAGTAATTTCAAAAATTTCCTACGCACACACAGGATCATGGTGATGCATAGCAACGAGAGGGGAGAGTGTGTCCACGTACCCTTGTAGACCGAAAGCGAAAGCGTTAGCACAACGCGGTTGATGTAGTCGTACATCTTCATGATCTGACCGATCCAAGTACCGAACGCACGGCACCTCCGAGTTCAGCACACGTTCAACTCGATGACGTCCCGCGAGCTCCGATCCAGCAAAGCTTCATAGGAGAGTTTCGTCAGCACGACGGCGTGGTGATGGTGATGATGATGCTACCGACGTAGGGCTTCGCCTAAGCACCGCTATGATATGATCAAGGTGAATTATGGTGGAGGGGGGCACCGCACACGGCTAAGAGACCAATGATCAATTGTTGTGTCTATGGGGTGCCCCCTGGCCACGTATATAAAGGATGGAGGGGAGGAGGCCGGCCCCCTATGGGTGGCGCACCAAGTAGGGGACTCCTACTAGGAATCCTACTCCTAGTAGGAGTCCACCAAGAGGGGAAGGAAGAGGGGAAGAGGGAGAAGGAAAGAGGGGTGTTGCGCCCCCCCCAATTCGGACCAGCAAGGGGAGGGGCGCAGCAGCCCCTGCGGCCTGCTCCTCTCTTTCCCGTATGGCCCAATAAGGCCCATAACTTCCCCCGGTGAATTCCTGTAATTCCCCGGTACTCCGAAAAATACCCGAATCACTCAAAACCTTTCCAACGTCCGAATATAGCCTTCCAATATATCGATCTTTACCTCTCGGACATTCCGAGACTCCTCGTCATGTCCATGATCTCATCCGGGACTCCGAACAACTTCGGTACATCAAAACACAAAAACTCATAATACCGATCGTCACCGAACTTTAAGCGTGCGGACCCTACGGGTTCGAGACCTATGTAGACATGACCGAGACACGTCTCCGGTCAATAACCAATAGCGGAACCTGGATGCTCATATTGGCTCCCACATATTCTACGAAGATCTTTATCGGTCAAACCGCATAACAACATACGTTGTTCCCTTTGTCATCGGTATGTTACTTGCCCGAGATTCGATCGTCGGTATCTCAATACCTAGTTCAATCTCGTTACCAGCAAGTCTCTTTACTCGTTTCGTAATACATCATCCCGCAACTAACTCATTAGTTACAATGCTTGCAAGGCTTATAGTGATGTGCATTACCGAGTGGGCCCAGAGATACCTCTCCGACAATCGGAGTGACAAATCCTAATCTCGAAATACGCCAACTCAACAAGTACCTTCGGAGACACCTGTAGAGCACCTTTATAATCACCCAGTTACGTTGTGACGTTTGGCAGCACACAAAGTGTTCCTCCGGTAAACGGGAGTTGCATAATCTCATAGTCATAGGAACATGTATAAGTCATGAAGAAAGCAATAGCAACATACTAAACGATCAAGTGCTAAGCTAACGGAATGGGTCAAGTCAATCACATCATTCTCCTAATGATGTGATCCCGTTAATCAAATGACAACTCATGTCTATGGTTAGGAAACATAACCATCTTTGATCAACGAGCTAGCCAAGTAGAGGCATACTAGTGACACTCTGTTTGTCTATGTATTCACACATGTATTATGTTTCCGGTTAATACAATTCTAGCATGAATAATAAACATTTATCATGAAATAAGGAAATAAATAATAACTTTATTATTGCCTCTAGGGCATATTTCCTTCACTATTTAATGTGAATGCGACTGTCTCTAATGCATAACCCCAAAATGATGAAGGCAAATCCGTAAGAGACATCATAGAACGCACCATATCTAATAAAGTACGGTTACGACGTTCGGACACACCATTACGCCGTGGTGTTCCAGGTGGCGTGAGTTGTGAAACAATTCCACATTGTTTTAAATGAAGGCCAAACTCGTAACTCAAATATTTGCCTCCGTGATCAGATCGTAGAAACTTTATTTTCTTGTTATGATGATTCTCTACTTCACTCTGAAATTCCTTGAACTTTTCAAATGTTTCAGACTTGTGTTTCATCAAGTAGATATATCCATACCTACTCAAATCATCTATGAAGCTCAGAAAATAATGATACCCGCCGCGTGCTTCAACACTCATTGGACCACATACATCGGTATGTATTATTTCCAATAAGTCATTAGCTCGCTCCATTGTTCCGGAGAACGGAGTTTTAGTCATCTTGCCCATGAGGCATGGTTCGCAAGTATCAAATGATTCATAATCAAGTGATTCCAAAAGTCCATCCGCATGGAGTTTCTTCATGCTCTTTACACCAATATGACCTAAACGGCAGTGCCACAAGTATGTTGCACTATCATTATCAACTTTGCATCTTTTGGCATCAATATTATGAATATGTGTATCACTACGATCGAGATTCAACAATAATAGACCATTCATCAAAGGTGCATGGCCATAAAAGATATTACTCATATAAATAGAACAACCATTATTCTGTGACTTAAATGAATAACCGTTTCGCAATAAACAAGATCCAGATATAATGTTCATGCTCAACGCTGGCACCAAATAACAATTATTGGGGTCTAAAACTAATCCTGAAGGTAGATGTAGAGGTAGCGTGCCGACGGCTATCACATCGACCTTGGAACCATTCCCGACGCGCATCGTCACCTCGTCCTTAGCCAATATTCGTTTATTTCACAGCTTCTGTTTCAAGTTACAAATATGAGCAACCGAACCAATATCAAATACCCAGGCGCTACTACAAGCATTAGTAAGGAACACATCAATAACATGTATATCAAATATACCTTTGTTCACTTTGCCATCCTTCTTATCTGCCAAGTATTTGGGGCAGTTCCGCTTCCAGTGACCATTCCCTTTGCAGTAGAAGCACTCAGTTTCAGGCTTGGGTCCAGCTTTGTGCTTCTTCAGGGGAGCGGCAACTTGCTTGCCATTCTTCTTGAAGTTCCCTTTCTTTCCCTTGCCCTTTTTCTTGAAACTAGTGGTCTTGTTAACCATCAACACTTGATGCTCCTTCTTGATTTCTACCTCCGCGGCCTTAAGCATTGCGAAGAGCTCAGGAATCATTTTCGTCATCCCTTGCATATTATAGTTCATCACAAAGCCTTTGTAGCTTGGTGGCAGTGACTGAAGAACTCTGTCAATAACACTCTCAACTAGAAGATCAATTCCCAGCTGAGTCAAGTGGTTAAGATACCTAGACATTTTGAGTATGTGTTCACTGACAGAACTGTTCTCCTCCATCTTGCAGCTATAGAACTTGTTGGAGACTTCATATCTCTCAACCCGGGCATTAGCTTGAAATATCAACTTCAGCCCTTGGAACATCTCATATGCTCCGTGGCGTTCAAAACGTCTTTGAAGTCCCGGTTCTAGGCTGTAAAGCATGGCACACTGAGCTATCGAGTAGTCATCAGATCGAATCTGCCAGACGTTCATAACATCTGCAGTAGCTCCTACAGCAGGTCTGTCACCTAGTGGTGCATCAAGGACATAATTCTTCTGTGCAGCAATGAGGATAACCCTCAAGTTATAGACCCAGTCCGTGTAGTTGCTACCATCATCTTTCAACTTAGCTTTCTCTAGGAACGCATTAAAATTCAGGGGAACGGTAGCACGGGCCATTGATCTACAACATAGATATGCAAAAACTATTAAAACTAAGTTCATGATAAATTAAGTTCAATTAATCAAATTACTAATGAACTCCCACTTAAATTAACATCCCTCAAGTTATCTAAGTGATACATGATCCAAATCAACTAACCCATGTCCGATCATCACGTGAGATGGGGTAGTCATCAACGGTGAACATCTCTATGTTGATCATATCTACTCTATGACTCACGTTCGACCTGTCGGTCTCTAGTGTTCCGAGACCATGTCTGTACATGCTAGGCTCGTCAAGTTTAGCCCAAGTATTCTGCTTGTGCAAAACTATCTTACACCCGTTGTATGTGAACGTAGAGTCTATCACACCCGATCATCACGAGGTGCTTCGAAACGATGAACTTTAGCAACGGTGCATACTCGGGGAGAACACTTTTATCTTGAAATTTAGTGAAGGGATCATCTTATAATGTTACCGTCGTTCTAAGCAAAATAAGATGCATAAAGGATAAACATCACATGCAATCAAAATATGTGACATGATATGGCCATCAACATCTTGTGTTTTTTATCTCCATCTCCAAAGCATCGTCGTGATCTCCATCGTCACCGGCTCGACACCTTGATCTCCATCATTGCATCGGGGTCATCTCGCCAACTATTGCTTCTACAACTATTGCTAACGCAAAGCGATAAAGTAAAGCAATTACATGGCGCTTGCATTTCATACAATAATTAAGAGACAACCCTAAGGCTCCTGCCGGTTGTTGATATTACAAAACATGATCATCTCATACAACAACATATATCACATCACGTCTTGACCATATCACATCACAACATGCCCTGCAAAAACAAGTTAGACGTCCTCTACTTTGTTGTTGCAAGTTTTACGTGGCTGCTACGGGCTTCTAGCAAGAACCGTTCTTACCTATGCAAAACCACAATGGTGATTATCAAGTTTGCTGTTTTAACCTTCTTCAAGGACCGTCCATAGTCAAATTCGATTCAACTAAAGTAGGAGAAACAGACACCCGCCAGCCACCTTTATGCAAAACAAGTTGCATGTCAGTCAGTGGAACCGGTCTCATGTGCGTGGACATGTAAGGTTGGTCCGGGCCGCTTCATCCCACAATACCGCCAAATCAAAATAAGACATTGGTGGTAAGCAGTATGACCATCACCACCCACAACTTCTTTGTGTTCTACTCGTGCATATCATCTACGCATAGACCTGGCTCATGATGCCACTGTTGGGAACGTTGCATGGAAAACAAAAAAAATTCTACGCACATGCAAGATCTATCCATGGAGATGCATAGCTACGAGAGGGGAGAGTGTATCTACGTACCCTTGTAGACCATTTAGCGAAAGCGTTTATCAACGCGGTTGATGTAGTCGAACACCGTCGCCATCCAATCGATCAAGTACCGAACTTACGGCACCTCTGCGTTCAGCACACGTTCAACTCGATGATGTCCTTGCCTTCTTGATCTAGCAAGACGGGTGAAGTAGTAGATGAGTTCCGGCAGCACGATGGCGTGGTGACGATGGTGGTGAACTTGTTCCCGCAGGGCTTCGCCGTGCACTGCGGAAAACTAGACGGAGGATAAAACTGTGGAGAGGGGCGCCTCACACGAATAAGAGATTGTCGTGGGTTGTGTGGCATCCCTCCCTCTCATATATATAGGTGGGGGGAGGGGAGGCAGCCAGGGTGCACCCCAAGGTGGCCGGCTGGCCCCCTTGGACGCCTGCCCTATGGCGCCCCCTTTGTTGTTTGCACACGGGGGGAAGGAAAGGGGAGGAGAGGGAAATCAGGGGGAGGCCGACTCCCCCTTCCTTTTCTCCCCAAGGCCTGCGGCCAGAGGAGGGGCGCGCTAGCCCCTTGTGGGCTGGTGTGCTCCCCTCGTTTGGCCCATATGGCCCAATAACCTCCCAGGGCTTCCCGGAACCCCTTCCGATGATCCGATGATTACCCGGTACACTCCGAAACCTTTCTGGTGACCAAATACCATCGTCCTATATATCAATCTTTACCTCCGAACCATTCCGGAGCTCCTTGTCATGTCCGTGATCTCATCTGGGACTCCGAACAACATTCGGTCACCAAATCACATAACTCATATAATACTATATCGTCAACGAACGTTAAGCGTGCGGACCCTACGGGTTCGAGAATGATATAGACATGACCGAGACGCCTCTTCGGTCAATAACCAATAGCGGAACCTGGATGCCCATATTGGTTCCTACATATTCTACAAAGATCTTTATCGGTCAAACCTTTATAACAACAGACACAATTCCCTTTGTCTGTCGGTATGTTACTTGCCCGAGATTTGATCGTCGGTATCTTCATACCTAGTTCAATCTCGTTACTGGAAAGTCTCTTTACTCGTTCCATAATACATCATCTCATAACTAACTCCTTAGTCACTTTGCTTGCAAGCTTCTTGTGATGCTGTATTACCGAGAGGGCCCAGAGACACCTCTCCGATACACGGAATGACAAATCCCAATCTTGATTCACGCCAACTCAACAGACACCTTCGGAGATACCTGTAGAGCATCTTTATGATCACCCAGTTACGTTGTGATGTTTGATAGCACATAAGGCATTCCTCCGGTATCCGGGAGTTGCATGATCTCATGGTTGAAGGAACATGTATTTGACATTAAGAAAGCAGTAGCAATAAACTGAACGATCATATGCTAAGCTAACGGATGGGTCTTGTCCATCACATCATTCTCCTAATGATGTGATCCTGTTATCAAGTGACAACACATGTCCATGGTTAGGAAACCTTAACCATCTTTGATCAACGAGCTAGTCTAGTAGAGGCTTACTAGGGACACGGTATTTGTTTATGTATCCACACATGTATTTAAGTTTCCGATCAATACAATTCTAGCATGAATAATAAACCTTTATCATGAATAAGGAAATATAATAATAACAACTTTATTATTGCCTTTAGGGCATATTTCCATCATGTTGTTCATACCATCAGCCTCATCAGTAAGATAAAGCAGGAAATGACAAGGTGCAAATGTGGGCTGCTTCACCACAAAGTGGATTATAGATCAACAAAAACAAGCATACATGCAGGGCTAAAGAAAATCATTGGATCTGTATTGAGTAATGTGCATGGTATGAATAAGGAATTTGGTTTTACAACAAAAACTTGGAACCTACAGCTGTTGCGAACATGCATTTCTATAGAAATAACAAACTAAACAGCAGTTGACGATAGGGAGTATGAGCAAATTAAACAGCAGTTGAAGATAAAGGCTTTAGAAGGACTGACTTACATTAACAGTTAACACCGGCTCTATAATGCCCTTCTCCATGTCAAGGGAAGGATAACTCAAGAATTTCAGCACAGGATCTTCTTCATAAGCATTGCCTGACTCTACATTTTGTAGAGAGTAATTATAGATATGATAATACTGAAAGGGATAGATGATAATGAAGATAAGATGCAGATTGATGCTACATAATCAACTACCTATCCATGTAAGTACAAGCGTCACAGGACAAAATGTACTGACAAGAGCAATGGGCTACACTTCTGCACTGGCATTGTCTGTGTATTCAACTCTTTGGTAAGATTAAATATAGAAATGATATTTTTTAGTAAATGGTGGGCAAGGGAGATAAGATGCAGAGTGATGCTACACATTGAACCAATCCCTCCTTCCCATAATATAAGTGTTTTGTACACTGGTGTACTGTACAAAATGCTCTTATATTATGGGACGGAGGGAGTAGCTGTTAATGTAAGTACAGTGATAGAAGACGTTCGGTCCTTACAAGAGAACTACAGAGCTAAACCTCTTCAAAAGCATTGGGTTGATTCTAAAATTATGTAAAAGTTGATACAGATCTTATAATGTCCACCAAATGGAGGATAAGGAGGCTAACATGTGCAGTGATGCTACATAATCAACCAGCTATGAAAGTAAGTATGGTCATACATGGCAAGAGGTACTCACAAGAGCAATGCATTGTGTAGTATAGTTGCGAGATTCTCTAGTCCTTTGAGAATGAATATTGTTCGACAAACAGTTTTCGTACAAGTGAGACGGCAAGGCACATGCAGAAATGTAGTTCAAATTGTGATGTGATATCATAGACAGCACCTTACGCTGCAGACGAGACCAATGTGTAACAATACTATTCTAGTCATTGTCTACTAAATGTAGCACCGGAGACTTTACAGAAATTTCGTTTAGAGGCTTGCCATCGAAGCACGCTTGCCTGAGGTAGGAATGATACTTCATTAACGAGTGCTTGAAAAGCGCAACCAAGCCTTGCTCGTCTTGACTATCCAGTTTGGTCCTCGCCTATTTAAAAGAATGAAATCTTGTGTCTTCTGTCAGCAGAAACATATGCACTAATTACCATGAATAACATTAGTACATTACTTACACGTAAGTTGCGGAGGAAGATTGAAAATTGTTCTTTGTCTGTGGTATAATCTTTCCATGAAGGAAAGATGCGCACAAAGTTCCTGACAACAATATAAGCTTCGTCTTCTAAACTGGGAAGAAGTGGAACATGGGTCCTATTTGCTGCAATTGGGGCTCTCTCTCGTTCAAAAAGGGATTTGGCAACTGGATTTGGTGTACTCTTTGCTGGAATGGGGATTTTGCATCGTAGAGCTGGTGCTATGTCAACTGGCATCATCATACTGCTTGCTGCAGTTGGGGTCTGCTGGGTTGGGGCATCAGAGATGGCCAGTGTAGTAGGGCTAGAGTCTGCTAGAGTTGGGGCCGTGTTTTGTGGGTCTGGTGATATTGCCACTAAACCTAATGGGCTATTTGATTTATCAGGTGTCACTGCCTTTTCCAAATACTTTGTTCATGCTCCTTTGCGATCAGCAATCGCCCTCTTCCTTTTGAACGTCTGATACACAAGAACACCATTTGAATGGATAAATATGGTATGATGACAGATGAAATTGATACGTCTCCAACGTATCTATAATTTTTTACTGTTCCATGCTATTATATTATCCATCTTGGATGTTTTATATGCATCAATATGCTATTTTATGTCATTTTTTGGGACTAACCTATTAACCTAGTGCGCAGTGCCAGTTGCTGTCTTTTCCTTGTTTTTGTCCTTTACAGAAAATCAATACCTGACGGAGTCCAAACGGAATGAAACTTTTTGAGGATTTTCCTTGGACCAGAAGACAACCACAGAGCTTCGGGAAGAGGCCAGAAGACCCACGAGGGAGCCACAAGCCCTAGGGGCCCGCCCCAGGGGGCCCACCCCTAGGCTTGTGGGCCCCTCGCAGACCTCCTAACCCTAATCTTGGCTCCATAAATACCCAAATATTCCTCGTATACCAGAGGGCACACCAAAAATACTTTTCCGCCGCCGCAAGCTTCTGTTCTCGTGAGATCCCATCTTGGGGCCTTTTCCGACACTTTGCCGGAGGGGGATTCAATCACGGAGGGCCTCTACACCAACCTTGTTGCCCTTCCGATGATGTGTGAGTAGTTTACCACAGACCTACGGGTCCACAGCTAGTAGCTAGATGGCTTCTTCTCTCTCTTTGATCTTCAATACAATGTTCTCCTCGATGTTCTTCGAGTTCTATTCGATGTAATCTTCTTTTGCGGTGCGTTTGTTGAGATCTGATGAATTGTGGATTTATGATCAGATTATCTATGAATATTATTTGAGTCTTCTCTGAACTCTTTCATGCATGATTAAGATAGCTTTGTATTTCTCTCCGATCTATCTATCTGGTTTGGCCAACTACATCGGTTTTTCTTGCAATGGGAGAGGTGCTTTGTTTTGGGTTCAATCTTGCGGTGTCCTCACCCAGTGACAGTAGGGGTAGCGAGGCACGTATTTGTATTATTGCCATTAAGGATAAAAAGATGGGGGTTTTACCATATTGATTGGATCTATCCCTCTACATCATGCCATCTTGCTTAAGGCGTTACTCCGTTCTTGTGAACTTAATTCACTAGATGCATGCTGGATAGCGGTCGATGTGTGGAGTAATAGTAGTAGATGCAGGCAGGAGTTGGTCTACTTGTCACGGACGTGATGCCTATATTCATGATCATTGCCTTAGATATCGTCATAACTTTGCGCTTTTCTATCAATTGCTCAACAGTAATTTGTTCACCCACCGTATGTGTTCTTTCAAGAGAGAAGCCTCTAGTGAAAACTATGGCCCCCGGGTCTATTTCTCATTATATATTTTCAGATCTAAAACCAAAAACCCAATAATACCTTGCTGCAATTTATTTATATTTACTTTATTTTTCCTTTTATTTATCTTTTATATCTATCTCTATTAGATCTCACTCTTGCTAGTGACTGTGAAGGGATTGACAACCCCTTTTCGTGTTGTGTGCAAGTGTTTGTTAGTTTGTGCAGATGCATCTATTGGGTACTTGCTTGTACTTCCTACTGGATTGATACCTTGGTTCTTAACTGAGGGAAATACTTATCTCTACTTTGCTGCATCACCCTTTCCTCTTCAAGGGAAAAATCAACGCAAGCTCAAGAAGTAGCAGGAAGAATTTCTGGCGCCGTTGCCGGGGAGGTTCTACATCAAGCCTACCAAGTACCTATCATAAACTCTCATCTCTTGCACTTACATTATTTGCCATTTTCCTCTCATTTTCCTCTCCCCCACTTCTAAAACATTTTCAGAAAAACACAAAAATATTTGCCTTTTTATTCGCCTTCTTTCCGTTCGTCTTTTCGTTTGCCTTTATGTCTTACTTGGTTTGTTTGCTCGTTCGCTTGGTATAATTGTGTGTTTATTAAAAATCATAAAGAAAAAAGTTTATGGTTCCTCATCCACTTGCTAATCTTTTTAAAGGATCCAATTATGATGAACCAATTGCTAGTGAGTTGAGTGCACTAGATTATCTTTATGGAGTTTTGCTTGAAATTCATGAATCTGAAAATTGTGATGAAGTGCTAAAAGAAGAAATTTATAAAGTGATTCATGATAGCTCCTTGAATTAAAAGCATGATTGCAATGATTTTATTGTAAATTCTATTAATGTCAATTGTGCTAATAATATGCAAAATCCCAAGCTTGGGGATGCTAATTTTGTTATGTCCACTACTTATTGCAATGATCATGATTGGGGTGATAATGCTTCTTATGATCTTGAAAATTTATTTAAGCCTCATGATAATAATGTTTGCAATAATATTGAAAGTGGGTTTGGAAGAGTGTCAACTTTAGGAAATAATGATCCCACTACTTTGGAGTTTGATCAATCTTATGAATTTTTTGATAAAAGTGGGCTTGGAGATGTAATGACTTTATTCTATGTTAATCCCACTATTTTGGAAGAGTGTCAACTTTGCATGCATGTGTAACAATTAGAGAATATGTTATGTGATAGCTATATTGTTGAATTTGAATACGATCTCACATGCAATTATTATGAGAGAGGGAAATATGGTTGTAGAAATTTTCATGGTACTAAATTACCTCTCGTTATGTTGAGATTGCTATTGTTTCTTTCTTCTTCCTTGCATATGCTAGTTTTTGCTTGTCTTAATAAATATTTTCCCTATAAAATGCCTATGCATCGGAAGTATGTTAGACTTAAACTTGTTTTTCACATGCTATATGATGCTCCTTTTGTGCTTCAACTCTTTTTCTTTCATGTGAGCATCATTAAAATTATCAACGCCTAGCTAAAAGGCTTTAAAGAAAAGCACTTGTTGGGAGACAACCCAATAGTTTTCTTTTCTGTTTTTATGAGAATACGCAATATTACCTCTGTAGTAATTGTGTTTTGGTGTTTTAATTAGTGTTTGAGCCAAGCAAGACCTTTGGGATGCTTTGGTATATCGTTGATTTGGTTTTGCTAAAAAACAGAAACTTTTGCGTCCAGTAACAGAATTGTTAAAATTCACTAGAGTGTGGAAACATTGCGAATTTTTTACACAAGATTGATATAGGAATTTCCTCTGTTGTTCTAAGTTTTCAGAATTTTTGGAGTTACAAAAGTATGACTAATATTCTGGTCTTTACAGACTGTTCTGTTTTTGACAGATTCTGTTTTTGATGTGTTGTTTGCTTATTTTGATGAATCTATGGGGAGTATCGGGGGTATGAACCATGGAGAAGTTAGAATACAGTAGATATAACACCAATATAAAATTGTAATAAGTTCACAACAGTACCTAAAAGTGGAGATTTGTTTTATCATACTAACGGATCTCACGAGTTTTTGTTGAGTTTTGTGTTGTGAAGTTTTCAAGTTTTGGGTAAAGATTTGATGGACTATGTAATAAGGAGTGGCAAGAGCCTAAGCTTGGGGATGCCCAAGGAACCCCAAGGTAATACTCAAGGACAACCAAGCATCTAAGATTGGGGATGACCCGGATGTGTTTTGCTTGGAGCGTCTTGTATTATTTGAGTCTTTGCTTTTTAGTTTGCCACAATCATCCTTGCTTTACACAACTTTTGAGAGGGACACACGTTAATCGTGAATTTATTAAGAATACTCTATGTGCTTCACTTATATCTTTTGAGCTAGGCAGTTGCTCTAGTGCTTCACTTATATCTTTTTAGAGCACGGCGGTGGTTTTATTTTGTAGAAATTGATGAACTCTCATGCTTCACTTATATTATTTTGAGAGTCCTAAAAATAGTATGGCAATTTTCTTAGGTTATGAATTTGGTCCTAATATGATGGGTATCCAAGAGGGATATAATAAAAACTTTCATAAAGAGCATTGAATATATGAGAAATTTGATTCCTTGCATTTGTTTTGAGATATAAAGATGGTGATATTAGAGTCATGCTCGAGAGTAACCGTGGATTAGTAGAAATACTTGTGTTAAGGTTTGTGATTCCCGAAGCATGCACATATGGTCTATCGTTATGTGATGAAGTTGGAGCATGATTTATTTTTGATTGTCTTCCTTATGAGTGGCTGTCGGGGACGAGCGATGGTATTTTCCTACCAATCTATCCCCCTAGGAGCAGGCGTATTAGTACTTTGCTTTGATGGCTAATTAATTTTTGCAATAAGTATGTGAGTTCTTTATGACTAATGTTGAGTCCATGGATTATACGCACTCTCACCCTTCCACTATCGCTAGCCTCTCTAGTACCGCGCAACTTTCGCCGGTGCATTAAACCCACCATATACCCTTCCTCAAAACAGCCACCATACCTACCTATTATGGCATTTCCATAGCCATTCCGAGATATATTGCCATGCAACTTCCACCGTTCCATTTATTATGACATCATATTGCTTTGCATGATCATGTAGTTGGCATAGTATTTGTGGCTTGGCCATCGTTCATATTTTTTCTACATGTCACGCTAGATCATTGCACATCCCGGTACACCACCGGAGGCATTCATATAGAGTCATATTTTGTTCTAGTATCAAGTTGTAATTCTTGAGTTGTAAGTAAATAAAAGTGTGATGATCATCATTATTAGAGCATTGTCCCATGTGAGAAAAGGATGATGGAGACTATGATTCCCCCACAAGTCGGGATGAGACTCCGGACTTAAATAAAAAATAAGAGGCCAAAGAGCCCAAAAAGAAAAAAGGAAAAAAGAGAGAAAAGGAAAAAAAAGGAAAAAAAGAGAGAAAAAGAGAGAAGGGACAATGTTACTATCCTTTACCACACTTGTGCTTCAAAGTAGCACCATGTTCCTCATGATAGAGAGTCTCCTATTTTATCACTTTCATATACTAGTGGAAATTTTTCATTATAGAACTTGGCTTGTATATTCCAATGATGGGCTTCCTCAAAATTGCCCTAGGTCTTCGTGAGCAAGCAAGTTGGATGCACACCCACTTAGTTTTCTTTTGAGCTTTCATGCACTTATAGCTCTAGTGCATCCGTTGCATAGCAATCCCTACTCACTTGCATCAATATCAATTGATGGGCATCTCCATAGCCCATTAATTTGCCTAGTTGATGTGAGACTTTCTCCTTTTGTCTTCTCCTCACAACCTCCACCATACTCTATTCCACCTATATTGCTATATCCATGGCTCACGCTCATGTATTGCGTGAAAGTTGAAAAAGCTTTAGAACATTAAAAGTATGAAACAATTGCTTGACTTGTCATCAGGGTTATGCATGATAAATACTTTGTGTGATGAAGATAGAGCATGACAATATTATATGATTTTGTAGGGATAACTTTCTTTAGCCATGATATTTTGAGAAGACATGATTGCTTTATTAGTATGCTTGAAGTATTATTGTTTTTATGTCAATATTAAACTTTTGTTTTGAATCTTATGGATCTGAACATTCATGCCACAATAATAAAAATTACATTGATAAATATGTTAGGTAGCATTTCACATCAAATTTTCTGTTTTTATCATTTACCTACTCGAGGACGAGCAGGAATCAAGCTTGGGGATGCTTGATACGTCTCCAACGTATCTATAATTTTTTATTGTTCCATGCTATTATATTATCCATCTTGGATGTTTTATATGCATTAGTATGCTATTTAATATCATTTTTGGGACTAACCTATTAACCTAGTGCCGAGTGCCAGTTGCTGTTTTTTCCCTTGTTTTTTGTCCTTTACAGAAAATCAATACCAAACGGAGTCCAAACGGAACGAAACTTTTTGAGGATTTTTCTTGGACCAGAAGACAACCACGGAGCTTCGGGAAGAGGCCAGAAGACCCACGAGGGACCCCCTAGGCTTGTGGGCCCCTCACAGACCTCCTAACCCTAATCTTGGCTCCATAAATACCCAAATATTCCCCATATACCGGAGGGCACACCAAAAATACTTTTCCGCCGCCGCAAGCTTCTGTCCTCATGAGATCCCATCTTGGGGCCTTTTTTGGCACTCTGCCGGAGGGAGATTCGATCACGGAAGGCCTCTACACCAACCTTGCTGCCCTTTCGATGATGTGTGAGTAGTTTACCATAGACCTACGGGTCCATAGCTAGTAGCTACATGGCTTCTTCTCTCTCTTTGATCTTCAATACAATGTTCTCCTCGATGTTCTTGGAGTTCTATTTGATGTAATCTTCTTTTGCTGTGCGTTTGTTGAAATCCGATGAATTGTGGATTTATGATTAGATTATCTATGAATATTATTTGAGTCTTCTTTGAACTCTTTTATGCATGATTAAGATAGCTTTGTATTTCTCTCCGATCTATCTATTTGGTTTGGCCAACTAGATTGGTTTTTCTTGCAATGGGAGAGGTGCTTTGTTTTGGGTTCAATCTTGCGGTGTCCTCAACTAGTGACATTAGGGGTAGCGAGGCACATATTTGTATTGTTGCCATTAAGGATAAAAAGATGGGGTTTTAACTTATTGATTGGATCTATCCGTCTACATCATGTCATCTTGCTTAAGGCGTTACTCCGTTCTTGTTAACTTAATTCACTAGATGCATGCTGGATAGTGGTCGATGTGTGGAGTAGTAGTAGTAGATGCATGCATGAGTTGGTCTACTTGTCACGGACATGATGCCCATATTCATGATCATTGCCTTAGATATCGTCATAACTTTGCGCTTTTCTATCAATTGCTCAACAGTAATTTGTTCACACACCGTATCTGTTCTTTCAAGAGAGAAGCCTCTAGTGAAAACTATGGCCCCCGGGTCTATTTCTCATTATATATTTTTAGATCTATAAAACCAAAAACCTAAAAATACCTTGCTGCAATTTATTTATATTTACTTTATTTTTCCTTTTATTTATCTTTTATATCTATCTCTATTATATCTCATTCTTGCTAGTGACCGTGAAGGGATCGACAACCCCTTTTTCACGTTGTGTGCAAGTGTTTGTTAGTTTGTACAGGTGCATCTATTGGGGACTTGCTTGTACCTCATACTAGATTGATACCTTGGTTCTTAACTGAGGGAAATACTTATCTCTACTTTGATGCATCACCCTTTCCTCTTCAAGGAAAAAATCAACGCAAGCTCAAGAAGTAGTAGAAATATGTACTAAAAATGGATAGGCAGGGCGTATTCACATAGATGATGTGTAAACTAAGCAAATGGCAGTGCAACAAAGTAGAAGCAATGCAAAGCATCATTTGCAAGATATGTGCGACCAATATAACCTTGCAAAGTTAGATCAAGCACCTTGATGGGTGAATAAGGTAGGGCATCTGCCTCTGACTCCTCCACTAGGGAGCTACATTGACTTAGGTCTCCCTCTAGCTCAGAATCATTGTTAGGATCATATTCTGAACACGAATCTGTAGGTGGAGAGCGTCTGCATTGCATCCAGACTGGATCTCAGTGCCTTAATGCCAAGTTTGACAGCCATGGCATTGTTCTGCTTTATTCTTTTCATGCGCGCAAGCTCATAATCATTATGATGTTGTTCAGTATCTGAGATTCATGAAAACATAAAAAGTAGTGAGATTATCTATGGAATGCATTGCGGATTCTACTCAAATAGTGTATCCCTACAAACCCTTGCGTATACAAAGTTCATCCCCCAACCGCGCTGACCAGACCACACACAGAAATACAAACCTCTTATGTCTCAACATTTCAAAACTGAATTAGGAACATTAGAATCATATCAAATTCATATTTGAACAAATAAACTAAGGAATATGAGTGGCATAATGTTTAGCTTCAAGGGTGGAGTGCTGGTAGTGCGACACAAAGCAAGTAGGCAGATTGTATTCCATGTAAAAGATCGTTGTCTATCTAAAAGGTGGATATGACACTTTTCTTTCTATACAATGCAGTGTTCGTTGCCCACACATGATGGAAGAGATCACACAGAGAAATACTATTCACTCATGTTTGCGGTTCCAGTATTCTGAAACAGGGTGGTCCACCCTAAAAGAATATTGACAACAAATATGACAAGGCAAGCATAGAGATAGTGAATCAATCATTACTTGTGAGCTTACTAGGACAAGTATGCAGAATTGTAACTGCAGTAAGAGACCGCCCAAAATCGAAATCAAGAAGTTGGTCTAGCACTTATTGTTTGCAACTAATCGAAGTGAATAATTGGATATCATATCGAATGAGTAAGAAAGACAAGTAAAATTGTCAGCAAACCTGGCCTGCAGTAGTAATCTGGGTCAATGTCACTATGACCAACAATCCAACATGAGTAGTGTCTGTTCCTAGGGCCGGAATTTTGAAACCCTGTGAACTTTACAGGTACGAAAGATTACTGAAATATCTGAACCATTAAGTGTAGGTAGCACTCAGTACACAACAGACCCTAATGACAGTCCTGCCTAATGAGCAATGAATCAATTAGAAAATGGGTGATGAGGAGTGGCTGCTGAGTGTTGAGGACGTATCTCAGGTTAAATCAGGTTGGCTTAGTGGGTGCTGCACACCTGAGCCGTGAACGGACTATGAAGGTAGACACGGCGGCACGCCCGGGCAGCGGTGACGCTGTTGGGCGAGCGGATCCTGACCTCCTGTTAGTCCGGCGTCTCATCCTAAAGTCAAGCCATCCGACGACGGCAAGTTGTCGGCGAGGCAGGCGGCTGGTGTCGGTGTCAAAACCGGCCGATCTCGGGTAGGGGGTCCCGAACTGTGCGTCTGTGGATCGAAGGTCACAAGGGACAAAGGTGGACTCGATGTTTACCCAGGTTCGGGCCCTCTTAATGGAGGTAAAACCCTACGTCCTGCTTGATTGTATTTGATGAGTATAGGGGTTACAAGAGTTGATCTACCCCGAGATCGTAATGGCTAAACCCTAGCTGTCTAGCCTATGAGAATTCTGATAGCGTCTACGGACTAAATCCTCCGGTTTATATACACACACCGGAGGGGCCTAGGGTTATACAGAGTCGGTTCATGGAAGAAGGAAATTACATATTCGGACATCAACCTTGTCATCCACGCATAGGAGAGTCCTACCCGGACATGGAGGAAAGCCTTATGCTTTGTATCTTCACGGCTCATTAGTCCGGCCCATATCGAATAGCCCGGACACCCGAGGACCCCCTAATCCAGGACTCCCTCAGTAGCCCCCGAACTGGCCTTCAAACGATGATGCAGTATCCAGCTTATGTCTTCGACTTTTGCAAGGTTGGTTCTTCACTATATACTGGGCGGATAATAGTCCGGCCCTGGCTCCCTCGTTCCGCCTTTATGACTCCTTCCCTGTCGCCTCGATTTCCACGCACTGGGTGAATGCAAACAGTCCATAATTTTTTATCAAAAAGAAAACACCCGGCCACACAGGGACGGTGCCTATATAAAAGAGGTCATTTCCCCCTGAGTGCTATCCACATCGCACAGAAAAATGCCAAGATTAGCCACGAAAAAGCTTCAAAACATGAACAGCACCCCAGGCTCTTCCTCGCGCCCCCATGGCCCTCAAGAGGGGGATTGGCAGAGCTGCTCAGTGCCTCATCTTCAGTTGAGTCGACTCCAGACACAGGGATATCTCCCCCTCGCAGATCTAGTCCCTGTACGAGCGGGATTGGCTTCAATCGGCAACGACGTGCTGGCTGAAAATTTCCCCAACCCCAATAAGGAGGGGAAGGTGTGCTTCGTTCCATTCCTTTCGCGGGGCTTAGGATTTCCGATCCATCCCTTTCTCAGGGGTCTATTGGAATTTTACGGCATCCAGCTGCACAACCTCACCCCAGGTTCGATTCTGCACATCTCAGGTTTCGTTGCCCTCTGCAAACTGTTCTTGGGCTGCGAGGCCCATTTCGAACTATGGAGAAAGTTCTTTTGCCTTGTCCCCCGCCATCGAGGGGGTTCTATATTTGAAGTGGGCGGCACCGAAGTATGGCGTATAGCCGGATCAGGCTACCCCGTTGGAACGCCCAAAGAGATATATCCACAGTGGTCTTCAGAGTGGTTTTATATAGATGATGTCCCACTGCCGGACCCAGTTCGGCGCGGCCTCCCTGAATTTTCCAGCGCTCCTCTAAAGAAACGTCTCAACTGGCGTCCCCGTAGTCCCAAGGAGGAAGATAGTGTGGAAATAAAGATGTTGGTCAACAAGGTCAGATTATTAGCCCATACCAAGCTCTCGATAATCGAAGTCATGGCCATTGCAATAAAAAGATGTGTCCAGCCTCTCCAGTCCAGAGTAACTCCCTTATGGTGCTACAACGGAGAAGACGACACATCCCATTATAGACGCAAGGGTCCGGATACCCCGGCCGAACTGGCCATGATCTTGGCCGATCTGTATAAGGGTGAGAAAGAAGACTTCCTTCGCTTAAACTACCGGGAAGGTTATTCCATGTACAACCCCATCGAATGGGTAAGATTTTGACTACCTGTGTTGCTTTACTGCTGTCGCGGCATGCTAATCAAGCTGTTCTTTGTTGTCATAAAACAGTCATGGAGGAAGATGATCGAGGACATTCACTGTCCTGCCCCACAGCCAGAGGATCACAACCGCGATGAAGACCCAAGCTTCTACGAGGATCCGGATATTTACATAGAGTTCAATGATGGGGTATTTTACCAGGTGAGCCTTGACGGCTCGGAAGTGGCTATTATAGCCGACTACCCCCGCCCCTATTCCTTCTCCATCGTAAGTATTCAAAGAGCTTTCCCAAAAAGGAGTCTCTACTTGCACCTTTATCAATTATACTAAACTGTACTTCATAGGATCGGCGCTCGGCAGGCCGCACCCCCTCGAGGGCGGCCCCCACGCAGGGTAATCGTTCAAAACGAAAGGAGACCGGGAGCGCCGTAGAGCCCTCACAGTCTTCAAAGAGGTATGTCCGTTTGATACGTGCCTGGGCACGAGTTCAGATTGTTGAAGTTCCCTTCTATCTTTGATTCAGGAGGAGCACGCGGCAGACAGTGGGAAAACGCCCTGCTAGCCGAATGTCAGCCAATCCGGCGCCGGACTCGTCAACTAGGATGAGGGCTGATGCAATGCCAGTTCTGCCGCCTCATGAGGATTCGGATGACATATCTGTCACGAATTTTGAGGTGGAGAGCGTGATGAATCACCGTCGACTAAAAGAGGCCATGCGCGCTCCAGCCTTTTCTGATCAGGAATTTACCGCACTCAGCTCGGTGGATGCATATATCCGAGCCGCTCGAGACGGACTTGCCGGAGTTACTCAATTGTTCTTGAAGGATATACAAGTAAGAGTTTGTGCAATTTTAATAGTCATATGCCAGTAGCCCCCGAGACTTGAAGCGATGAGGCCAACCGATTTAAGGATCAATATGACCTGCAGGTTCTCATGGAGAAGAATACTGCGCTATCCGAGGAACTGAAAACAAACCAGACACAGCTGAATGCCATCACCGCCGAACTTGCGGAAATGAAAAAGGCTGCAATGAGGACTTCCGAGAAGAAGAAACACGAGGAGGAAAAAGACAAACAATCCAAAGAGATAGAGAGCTTAAAGGCTCAGTTATTGGCCGCTCGAAAAGAGAATGAAAAGTTGAAGGGCGGCATGTTCGGTATGACTTTTAAAACCATCAGAGAGATTCATATGTAGTCCAAAATTCGGAATGTCATAACTCTGTTGCTGTAGGTCTATTAACTGGTCAGCCGGAAAAAGAAGTATCCGGATTTCGAGGCGACGTGCTTAAGGAGCTGCCTGTGGTGCATGAGCGGGCCCGGAAAGCCATGAAGAGTATGGCCAAGGCTTTATGGCCATCCGATACCCCTCCAGAAAGTATGGAGGACTTGGCAAGCCTGTTCAAAGGTGCCCGGCGCCGCTTCGAGCTATGGAAGACATCCTCCTGCCGTGAAGGCTCACGAGAAGCCTGGGCGATGGTGAAAACATGCTTTTCCAAGCTAGAACCGAATCATATGGCCCGAGTGGGACCGGAGGGACCAGACGGGAAAGAAATTCCGTTGAACTTGGTGTATGACCAAGTAATGATAGCTGCGAAATATTCACAAGAAGACTGTAGGTTAGACAATCTTATAGATGGAATAGATAAGGAGTAGGCTTTTGATTCAATGTATCAATGTACTTTATGATCATCCTGTATCTTCAGCTGAACATTTGGAAAAATTGTCATCACAGGCTTTCGGCTTTAACCTCCAAACCAAAATGGTGGAGTGTTTCCGGATACTATTATGGAATGTGAGAAACATTCATTATGTCCGGAAACCAGGCAACCCAGTCATTGTGCTCGAACAGACAAAAAATTTAGTTCGGGAGGTATGTTATATTACATATGAAAGAAACATCTTCCAGGGAGAATAGTTCCGTTAAGGGTTCCTTTCCCTGGGTTGGCATACTTTAATTGTGCGTGCCTGGGCTTTGATCTGTATTACGGGGAAACTGTCCCGCATTGTTTCTAAGAGTTACAAGAATGTAACAATCTGTCGTTTGATTGCCGACCAATTATTCTCTTAAGAATGCTAGCTTTTGGCTTCACCCGTCTGAGGTATAGGTCCGGATTACCCGGTTGTAACAATCGCAGAGGTGCTCCCTTTACGCCCTAGCCGAACAATCGGGAACGTAGGGCATAAACACAGGAGTGAGGCAACCCAGCTTGGCAAAAACTTAAGTCATAGAGGTGCATATAATGGCGAAAGGGTGTATATAAACAAACGACATAGAAGAAGTGAGCTCCAGGCTCTGAATAAGAATAGGCTTCGGTTAAAGAAGCCCCTAGTCATGGTGGGGTGTATACATTTAAAGATGTGTGCCCCTTAAGAGTTCGGCCTATCCGAACATATCCTGGGAAACGTATAAAAGCGAAAAAACAAAGACAAATGAAGAGGAGAAAAAAAAGGGAACGAAAAAGAAACATGGCCGAATTTATGCGTAGAATCTTCGGAGCCAGGCAGCGTTCCATGGATTTGGCTCGAGGCGATTATCCGACGCATTACGAAGGCGATAGGCTCCTCCTGTGAGAACTTCATCTATAATGAAGGGCCCCTCCCATTTTGGTTTGAGCTTGTCCTTTTTCTTCTCTTGGAGGCGTAAAACGAGTTCGCCGACATTATAAGTCTCTGCCCGCACTTCTCTGCTTTGGTATCTCCGAGCCTGTTGTTGATAAAATGCGGAACGGGCTCATGCAATATCACGCTCCTCCTCTAGGCCGTCTAGGTCGTCCTGCCGATCGAGCTCGGCTTCTCTCTCTCTTCATACATGCGCACTCGAGGTGAGTCATGAATAATGTCGCAGGGCAAGACAGCCTCTGCACCGTACACCATGAAAAAAGGTGTGTATCCGGTCGTGCGATTGGGCGTAGTCTGCAGTCCCCAGAGCATGGAATCGAGTTCCTCAACCTAGTACTTATCTGACTCCCGTAGGGATCGCACTAGTCTAGGTTTGATGCCGCTCATTATCAGGCCATTAGCCCGTTTGACCTGACCGTTTGTTTGAGGGTAGTATACGGACACGTAATCGAGCTTAATGCCCAAGTTAGCGCACCAATTTTTCACCTCATCGGCTATGAAATTGGAGCCATTATCAGTGATGATGCTGTGCGGGACACCATAACGGTGTACCACGCCGGTTATAAAGTCGATCACTGGCCCTGCTTCAGCCGTTTTAACTGGTTTGGCCTCTATCCACTTAGTGAATTTATCCACCATAACAAGTAAATATTTCTTCTTGTGGCTTCCCCCTTTAAGGGGTCTGACCATATCTAGCCCCCAGACCGCAAAAGGCCAGGTGATGGGGATTGTTCGTAAAGCAGTGGGTGGCATATGACTTTGATTGGCGAAAAGCTGACATCCCACATAGTGTTGCACAAGGGACTGTGCGTCTGCTCGGACCGTTGGCCAAAAGAAACCTGTACGGAAGGCCTTGCTTACGAGGGCCCGAGCTGCGGTGTGATGGCCACCTAGACCAGCATGTATTTCAGCCAAGAGCTGCCGTCCCTCCTCTTCGGAGATGCATCTTTGAAGGACTCCAGTGGTACTTTTCTTGTATAGTTCACCTTCGTGAACTTTACAGGCTTTAGAACGTCGAATTATGCGACGGGCCTCATTCTGATCATCAGAAAGCTCCTGCCTATTAAGGTAGGCCTGGAAGGGTTCGGTCCATGGAGCGATAACGGCCATGATTGCATGGGCAGAGGGTGTTATTTCGGTGCCCGAGCCCCCGATGATATCTGAAGTGTGTTCGGCTGCTGAGGGTATGACCAGTTCCAGACTAGGATTTCTGCCCTCGTCCTGCCAGATCATGGATGGCTTAAAGAGCCTTTCCACAAAGGTGTTAGGCCGGACGGGATCGTGTTTAGCGCCCATTCGGGCGAGGATGTCCGCTGCCTGATTACTGTCTCGAGCAACGTGATGGAACTCGAGCCCCTCGAACCGAGCCGATATTTTGAGTACGGCGTTTCGGTATGCCGCCATTTTTGGGTCTTTTGCATCGAATTCTCCATTTATTTGGGATATTGCGAGGTTTGAATCCCCATGCACCTCTAGGCGTTGAATGCCCATGGAGACAGCCATTCGGAGACCATGTAGAAGTGCCTCGTATTCGGCTGCATTGTTGGAGTCCGTATACATGATTTGTAACACGTAGCGGACTATGTCCCCCGTAGGGGATGTCAAGATGACACCAGCCCCTAGTCCGGCTAACATCTTAGAGACGTCGAAGTACATGATCCAGTTGGAGTATGTGTTGTACTCTTTAGGGAGCTCGGCTTCCGTCCACTCGGCGACAAAGTCGGCCAGCACCTGAGATTTAATAGCTCGGCGTGGCCTATATATTATTTCAAATGGTAAGAGCTCGATGGCCCATTTGGCTATGCGGCCGGTGGCATCACGATTATTTATGATGCCATTCAGTGGTACTTCGGATGCCACCGTGATCGAACACTCTTGAAAGTAGTGTCGGAGCTTTCGAGATGCCATAAAGACCGCATAAGCTATCTTATGATAGTGAGGGTATCGAGATTTGCATGGTGTAAGGACCGCCGATACATAGTACACTGGTTTCTGGATGGGGAATTTGTGTCCCTCTTCCTCTCGCTCGACGACGAGTACGGCGCTCACAACTTGGTGAGTCGCGGATATGTAGAGCAACATAGGCTCGCCAACACCTGGGGTGGCTAGGATTGGGTTACCTGCTAACAATGTTTTTATTTCTTCCAATCCGGCTGTAGCCGCATCCGTCCATTAGAAGTGATCAGTGCGTCGGAGTAGTCGGTAGAGTGGTAATGCTTTTTCTCCCAATCTGGAGATGAAGCGGCTTAATGCTGCCACGCACCCAACTAGTTTTTGGACCTGCTTTAAGTCTGTTGGCGTTGCCAATTGTGACAGGGCTCGGATTTTGGCTGGGTTCGCTTCGATTCCTCTATTGGAAACAATGAACCCGAGCAGTTTCCCGGCTGGGACGCCGAAAACAAATTTTTCCGGATTGAACCGTATGTCATATGTTCGGAGGTTGTCGAATGTGAGGCGTAGATCATCCACCAATGATTTGACGTGTTTAGTCTTGATGACCACGTCGTCCACATACGCCTCCACTGTCTTACCGATTTGTTTTTCCAAACATGTCTGAATCATGCATTGGTAAGTGGCACCAGCGTTTTTGAGCCCAAAGGGCATAGTGTTGAAGCAAAAAGGCCCATACGGGGTAATAAATGCCGTTGCGGCCTGGTTGGATTCCTTCATCTTAATCTGATGGTATCCGGAGTAGGCGTCGAGGAAACACAATGAGTCATGTCCCGCGGTTGCGTCAATAATTTGGTCAATGTGGGGCAGTGGAAGGGGTCCTTAGGCAAGCCTTATTGAGGTCTTTGAAATCGACACAAAGGCGCCAGGACTTATCCTTCTTCGGCACCATGACCAGGTTGGCTAGCCAGTCCGGGTGCTTGATTTCACTAATGAACCCGGCCTCGAGTAGTTTGGTTAGCTCCTCCCCCATAGCTTGTCGTTTGGGTTCGGAAAATCGCCGCAGCGTTTGCTTGACTGGTTTGAACCCCTTTATTATATTGAGGCTATGTTCGGCCAGTCTGCGTGGGATTCCGGGCATGTCCGAAGGGTGCCAGGCAAAGATGTCCCAATTTTCACGCAGGAACGCTCGTAGGGCGACGTTGACCGTCGGATCCAGCTGTGCTCCAATGGATGCTGTTTTATTAGGGTCCGTCGGGTGCACTTGAAATTTGACTATTTTGTCTGCTGGTTTGAAAGAGGTGGATTTGGGCCTCTTGTCGAGGATCACATCGTCTTTGTCCACTATAGAATGTAGGGTGGTTAGCTCTTCGGCCGCGAGGGCTTCAGATAGTGCCTCGAGGGCCAAGGATGCGGTTTTATTTTTGGCGCGGAGTGTTATATCCGGATCACTGGTGATAGTGATCACTCCGTTGGGCCCTGGCATTTTGAGCTTCATGTACCCGTAATGGGGTATGGCTTGGAAGCGTGCGAAGGCATCCCGCCCCAAGAGGACGTGATATCCGCTATTGAAAGGGGCCACGTGGAAGAGCAACTCTTCGGACCTGTAATTCTCAGGCGTGCCGAATACTACATCAAGTTTAATTTTCCCCGAGCATCGTGCTTCTCGACTGGGGATGATGCCTCGAAAGGTGGTAATGCTTTGCTCGATGCGGCTCTTGTCCATTTGCATTTTGTCCAGCATGTCTTCGTAGATGAGGTTAAGCCCGCTACCGCCGTCCATGAGCACTTTGGTGAGTCGAAAGCCATCCACAATTGGGTTTAAGACCAAGGCGGCTGGTGCTCGGACTGATCGAGCCCTTGGTTTGTCGTCGGCCGTGAAAGTTATGGCCGTGTCGTTCCAGGGGTTCATTGTGGTTACTTGGTTTACTTCGGCAAGGTCGCGGAGCGCCCTTTTGCACCGATTATTTGAAGAGAAGGTCTCAAAGACCGTAAAGACGTTGAGATCGTCATCCTCCGAAGAATGTTTCTCTGGAGTAGTACTGGTGAGGATAGCCTCACCGCTCTTAGCCACTTGCCGGAGTACCAACATGCCACTTGTCGGAGTACCCAACATGCCCAAAGGCTGCGCGTTGGTTCGGTGCTTGGCGTCGTATGTATCTGACAGGGCTTGTCGAGTAGTTCGTCAAGGACGGTTCTATGTCCCGTGAAGGGTTTGTTTTTCTTGTCAATGGGCTTATGTTCGGATGCCTCGTAAGGGTGCATCCGTTTTGCCCGTATGGTGGGCTGCTTAAAGGCAGGGGGTTCCCACTGGGCTGTCTGGGCCTTCCATGCTCTTTCCATCGCACAGTACTTCTGTACTATGTGTGCCAATTCTGTAAAGTGCTGTATGCGGTGGCGGTTGAGGGCGTTGAGAATTCCCTTGTCCGTGCAATTACGACAAAAAATCGAAACCGCGTCGTCGTCGCAGCAATCTTTAATCATGTTTTTAACAAGGAGGAATCTGGCCCAAAAGTGATGGACCGTTTCCTGAGGTTGCTGCCGCACGTACATTAGGTCACATATGTTTGGAGGGCCTGCATTACTTGGAGAATATTGATTGTGGTGGGTGGGCGGGCTAAAACCCGAAGCCTGACCCGAGATTGAATCCGGAGCTTGAAGAATCTCCGAGGTCACCAGTTCAGGACCAGGAAGGTCCAGGTGATTTCCGGGCTCAATGCCTGATCCTGAGTTTGGAGGACATACAGTCTCTTCCTGAGGATGGGTGTCCGGCTTGAAGGGCTCAGAAATCCGAACATATCTAGTTTTTAACTTAGGGGAAGAAGCATTCTCGGCTCGTTCCTCCACGACCGCTACCAGATGGGTGATCGGTGGGGACTTGATTTCCCTCTGATCGGGTTTAAGCCTGATCCGATCATAGTCTGTTGCAAGCCCCAGGGCGGCAATGCGATCCAGCAGCTCATTCAAGGACGAGATATCTGCCGGATCCATCTTTTCGGAGTGTTCGAGGCTGATGCGGAGATGATGTCTGGCGATTGTGGGGGCCACCGTTGGCTTGACGGCCGAGCGAGCGCCCATGGTAAAACCGCTGAGCTGGAGGACCTGTCCTGGAGTTAAGGCCCTTCCAGAAGTGATATCGTAACTGATGACAAGGCGAGCCATCGATCCTTCTATCGACAACACAATGGAACTCTCAATGAAAGCACCAATGTCGGTGTCAAAACCGGCCGATCTCAGGTAGGGGGTCCCGAACTGTGTGTCTGTGGATCGAAGGTAACAAGGGACAAAGGGGGACTCGATGTTTACCCAGGTTCGGGCCCTCTTAATGGAGGTAAAACCCTATGTCCTGCTTGATTGTATTTGATGAGTATAGGGGTTACAAGAGTTGATCTACCTCGAGATCGTAATGGCTAAACCCTAGCTGTCTAGCCTATGAGAATTCTGATAGCCTCTATGGACTAAACCCTTCGGTTTATATACACACCGGAGGGGCCTAGGGTTGTACAGAGTCGGTTCATGGAAGAAGGAAATTACATATCCGGACATCAACCTTGTCATCCACGCATAGGAGAGTCCTACCCAGACACGGAGGAAAGCCTTATGCTTTGTATCTTCACGGCTCATCAGTCCGGCCCATATCGAATAGCCCGGACACCTGAGGACCCCCTATCCAGGACTCCCTCAGCTGGGGGCGAGTAGAGATCAGAAGCGCAGCAGAACAGAGGGGAATCGGGGTCTGGGCCGACCCAAAATCCCAGGGTGGGCCGCGGCCCACCATGGCCACCCTGTAGATCCACCCTAGCAGCGTACATGCATTTTGAAACTAAATTAGGAACATTTAGCTGACCAATTAAACGACTCTATTTTAATAATATCAGATTCGTATTTGAACAACTAAGCTTGTTTAGCTTGATGGGTGGAGCAGTGCTATTATGACACGAAGCACGTAGGCTTATCGTATAGTGATCATAAAAGGGGGAAACCCTAAGCATGATCAATTAAACCCTATTATGACTGTGCCATGGCAGATTTGAAGCTGCAAACCGCATAAATGATACTTAGCAACCATTGTTTGCTTTGAACTAAGAACTAAGATTGTAAGAGCTGAAAAGAAAGTACAGTAACCAAGTTACGATCTATTTTCTGGTTGAGATAAAAAAGTTGAGCAGATATGAAGTAGTACCACCTCTCTTGAGGCATCGTGTAGGCATCGGGGGTGCGATGGCTGTCGGTGGCATGGAGGCAGATATGCGACAGTAGACGGATGCATCGGGGGATAAGTCCCGTTGCGGTGGACGAGAAGGTCATTGGAGCGGCCTCGACAAGGAGGACGACGGCACCGTTGAAGTGAGAGGACGTGATGCAAGGCTCTTGGTCCGTTGCCGTGGATGAGAAATGTCTATCTCTAGCAGTGGACGACGCGGTCTTGGTAGGCGCTCCGGCATGGTATAGGACGACAGCGATGGATGGGGTGGCGGACGGAGGAGGCTGGTGTGGGGATGGTGTTCTAGCGCGGATGGTGTATGAATGGGAAAATGGAGGGAGAGGTACGGGGAACCATGTCTTTGGGACGCGCCTGTCTGCAATATGGGAAAGTTACGAACTTAGCCCCCGTTTAAAATTTGAACGTCTCATTGGTTGGGGATAGGACGGTAATCTCGCATCTCCCCAATATTTGCCCAGAGCGATTTCGGGCGAGGAGAGGGTATTTTGGCGCCCACGGTTGGCGCCCACGGTGTATGAACGGGGCTGACAAGTAGGGCGGTTGTGTCACGTATGAGTGAAGTTACAAACCTGCCCCTATAATAATATTTGCCTACATTAATTTTGGCCGAGTCGAGTTTGTTTTGCCATCCACCGTGTATGAATGGGGAAATGGAGGGAGAGACAGAGGTCTTTCGGACGAGCTTGAATCAAATGTGTTTTCGCCCATGTTTGGCGCCCACCGTGTCTGAATGGGCTCACAGGCGGTCGTGTCACATCTAATTGAAGTTACTAACCTACCCCTATTGATAGCAGTGGAAATCGGGCCGATGGGTTGTCCGTGTAAGGGGTAGACAATAATTTCCATCTCGCAAACACTGGCTTCGAGCAACCGACGTGGGAGTGGATGTTTTGCCGCTTCTTTCAAATTTTGGGACAATAAGCATTCACGCTTACCCTGGCAACTAAATTCGAATCCATTTTGTATTTTTATACGAATCTTTATAAATCATTCTATGTTTTTTTATATATCTTCAAAAGCAAAACAAAGATGTATTCCACTATCATATATGAATATGATTTAGAAATGCCGATACTCGAATTCAGAAGGTAGAATCCGGTTTAAGGTGAATTCGAATATTTAAAACCACTTTATGTCCCAACTCAAGTGTAACATGTGTGACACACGCAGCATATAGTGTACCCCCATTAAGATATGTACACAAGCAATGTCTCAAGATTCAAAATACTGAGTCAATCAACCAATAATGTACAAACTAACAGACATACAAACACTTATAGAGTATATGGATCAATAATATCAACTAACATACATAAGCCAGGCCGCTGTACATTTTTTTGCTAGAAGAGCATCATTTTTTAGCAATTTGATAGTACAACATCTTGGCCCTTTCAGATGCGTGTCTCTTAAGGACCATCTATACTACTATTATTGTTGAATGCATATTCAACCCGATTGGCATATTTGTAGGTCTGGCATAGCAAACAAAATGAAATATCTTTGCCTCAACAAAAAAATGAAATGTCCCACAGTCTTATCAATTAATACAGACTCGTGCTAAAAAAATACAGACCAAAAAACAAAAAACAATTATTATATGATCTCTAAAACAAATGGTTTGATCGATTACATGAACAAACAGCACAAAGGTTATTCAACGATGGAAAAAACATTTCACCTATGATTTACAAAGTGGGATTTTAATTTCCTTTTTTCCTTCAGGACCTTAACAATGCGGTCATTCTCAGCTTGCTTCATTTTGAAATCCACCAAATATTTAATGGTTGTCTTGGGTACTGCTTGTGATTGTGTGGTTTGCTTCCTTAACATGTCAACTTCATCTCTAAGTGCAGAAGCAGAATCTCTTTCTACCAATAGTTTAGCCTCTAGAGCATCAGCAGTTGGCAATTCATGATGCACGATTGGGCCGGTGCCACTGCTCTGGGATGATACAACGTCCATGGTGACCTCACTCTTTGATTTTGGGCTAACTTGTTTTGCCATTAAAGTTTCGATTGGATTCAAAAAAGTTGAAGTTAGCAAAATATCTCAACTGGGAGTTAGAACAGCAACCCAGTTAAACAAACAAGGAATTAAAGAGTTTCGATTGGATGCTGAAAAGTAGTTATTAACATCATTGCAACCGGTTGCAGCAGCAAAGCAGCTAAACAAACAAGTTTTGCAAAAGGTACCTGTTGTGGCATTGTAGTTTCTCTTGGATCCTGAAAAGTTGAGTAGCCAGTAACTTGATTAGAGCAACCGGTTGCAGCAGCAAAGCAATTAAACAAACAAGTTTTGCAAAAGGCACCTGTTGTGGCATTGGAGTTTCTCTTGGATCTTGAAAAGTTGAGTAGTCGGTAACTTGATTAGAGCAATAAGTTACAACAACAAACCTGTTACACAAATAAATTTTTGAAAATGTACCTGCTGTGCAATTGGACTTCCAATTGGATCCTGAAAAGTTGAAGTTGGTAAGATGATTACAGCAACAAGTTACAGCAGCAAACCAGGTAAACAAGGAAGTTTTTTAAAACACACCTGTTGTGGCATCGGAGTTTCAGTTGGATCCTGCAAACTTGAATGTTAGCAATCATAAATAAAGTGTTGCAAGAGCCATAAGAAACTAACGTTAAACTAGTAAAACTAACCAATTTTGGCAACATATTTAATTACACATGAACTAGTAAAACTAACAAGTTCTTGGCAACGTATTAAAGTAACAAGTAAATTTCTTTGATGTAAGCAAAATGATTCTGACACATATATATAAGTTAAAAAGATGTTGTCCCACATATAAACCTGACATTTGTCTGTCTATGAACATGCAAACATTACTAGTGCTACAAGTCATAACAGTAAACCATTTAAACAAACAAGGTATCAGAAGGTAAATTACACATGAATTTTGCTGCACCCCAGAAGTAAATATGACCAGCTATCTACGTGCTTAAGTAGCTATTTAAGTTCAGGCAAACGGGTAATTCTATAAACAGTAAGTATCAAACACATAGATAGGCGCAGTCTATAATAGGATTAACAGGCTATGGCATTATCTAATCAGTAGCAAACTAAATTAAGCCAAGCAAGGTAATTGAACAATTTTGCAATCAGTGGCTACTGAAATTCTGAGAAGCAGGTAACTGAACTTACGCTAGCTCTTTGTACAGGCACACTGCAACTTCTTTTTCGCTTACAAGGTTCTACGAAGGAGTCCATGGCATCAATTGCTTGGATACGCATTCCCAACACTTCTTTCTTCCCACACTGCATTGGTAAGTCGAATGGTTAATCTGATAAGATGGTGCGTCCTTGAAATGTTATATGAGGCCGGGTTGTCAGACTGGTTGTAGCAACACACATCACACTGGCTTTTACTATATATTTCATGCGATTACATTTGGCATATTGAGATCTAAGCAATCTACAATAGGATGAAAAGACTGGCATCTTTCACATTATTGGCGAACTTAGTTCATAGAAACAAGCAATTCAACCATTCTATGGGTAAATCAAAAGTGCCACTGGAATATTTTTCACTACCCCAATCATACACGCAAAAAGGGGCGGCGCCACCGTAGGGGCTGGTATGGGCGGCCGCCTCGGGTGGCTAGAAAGTGTGCACCTAGTTTGAGTTGTCCAGGTTGGCCCAGGCTAGTTTTGTTCGTCTCAACGCACAAGCAGGCAATGTAAAAAAATGAAGAAAAATGTTTTAATTTGGATGGGCCAATAACGTAAGTGCAAGGCAGGCCCTATAGCAGACTCGCAGCCCAAACGAGCGCCTCCCATATCGATCGACACCAGGAAAAATCCCCAATTCGTTCGCTCCAGCCTCCAGTCTGGTTCGCTCCAAACCTAGCCGCGGCTGGACACACTGACAGAGCTCTTCCTCGCGCCCTCATTGGACGCCGGTTGATACATCTCCAACGTATCTATAATTTTTGATTGTTACATGCTATTATATTATCCATCTTGGATGTTTTATATGCATTCATATGCTACTTTATATCATTTTTTGGGACAAACCTATTAACCTAGTGCCCAGTGCCAGTTGTTGTTTTTCCTTGTTTTTGTCTTTTACAGAAAATCAATACCAAACGGAGTCCAAACGGAACGAAACTTTTTGAGGATTTTTCTTGGATCAGAAGATAACCACGGAGCTTCGGGAAGAGGCCAGAAGACCCACGAGGGAGCCACAAGCCCTAGGGGCGCGCCCCTGGGGGGGCGCCCTAGGCTTGTGGTGCCCTCATAGACCTCCTAACCCTAATCTTGGCTCCGTAAATACCCAAATATTCCTCGTATACCAGAGGGCACACCAAAAATACTTTTCCGCCGCCGCAAGCTTTGGTTCTCGTGAGATCCCATCTTGGGGCCTTTCCCGGCACTCTGCCGGAGGGGGATTCGATCACGGAGGGCCTCTACACCAACCTTGCTTCCCTTCTGATGATGTGTGAGTTGTTTACCACAGACCTACAGGTCCATAGCTAGTAGCTAGATGGCTTCTTCTCTCTCTTTGATCTTCAATACAATGTTCTCCTCGATGTTCTTGGAGATCTATTCGATGTAATCTTCTTTTGCGGTGTGTTTGTTGAGATCTGATGAATTGTGGATTTATGATCAGATTATCTATGAATATTATTTGCGTCTTCTCTGAACTCTTTTATGCATGATTAATATAGCTTTGTATTCTCTTCGATCTATCGATTTGGTTTGGCCAACTAGATTGGTTTTTCTTGCAATGGGAGAGGTGCTTTGTTTTGGGTTCAATCTTGCGGTGTCCTCACCCAGTGACAGTAGGGGTAGCGAGGCACGTATTTGTATTGTTGCCATTAAGGATAAAAAGATGGGGGTTTTACCATATTGATTGGATCTATCCCTCTACATCATGTCATCTTGCTTAAGGCATTGCTCCGTTCTTGTTAACTTAATTCACTAGATGCATGCTGGATAGCGGTCGATGTGTGGAGTAATAGTAGTAGATGTAGGCAGGAGTCAGTCTACTTGTCACAGACGTTATGCCTATATTCCTGATCATTGCCTTAGATATCGTCATAACTTTGCGCTTTTCTATCAATTGCTCAACAGTAATTTGTTCACCCACCGTATGTGTTCTTTCAAGAGAGAAGCCTCTAGTGAAAACTATGGCCCCGGGGTCAATTTCTCATTATATATTTTTAGATCTATAAAACCAAAAACCCAAAAATACCTTGCTGCAATTTACATATATTTACTTCATTTTGCCTTTTATTTATCCTTTATATCTATCTCTATTAGATCTCACTCTTGCTTGTGACCGTGAAGGGATTTACAACCCCTTTTTCGTGTTGTGTGCAAGTGTTTGTTAGTTTGTGCAGGTGCATCTATTGGGGACTTGCTTGTACCTCCTACTGGATTGATACCTTGGTTCTTAACTGAGAGAAATACTTATCGCTACTTTGATGCATCACCCTTTCCTCTTCAAGGGAAAAATCAATGCAAGCTCGAGAAGTAGCGGGAAGAATTTCTGGCGCCGTTGCCGGGGAGGTTCTACATCAAGCCTACCAAGTACCTATCATAAACTATCATCTCTTGCACTTACATTATTTGCCATTTTCCTCTCGTTTTCCTCTCCCCCACTTCTAAAATATTTTCAGAAAAACACAAAAATATTTTCCTTTTCTATTTGCCTTTTCGTTTGCCTTTATGTCTTACTTGGTTTGTTTGCTTGTTTGCTTGGCATAATTGTGTGTTTATTCCAAATCAGAAAGCAAAAAGTTTATGGATCCTCATCAACTTGCTTGAAATTCATGAATCTAAAAATTGTGATGAAGTGTTAAAAGAAGAAATTTATAAAGTGATTCACGATAGCTCCTTGAATGAAAAGCATGATTGCAATGATGTTATTATAAATTCTATTAATGTCAATTGTGCTAGTAATATGCAAAACCCCAAGCTTGGGGATGCTAATTTTGCTATGTCCACTACTTATTGCAATGATCATGATTGGGGTGATAATGCTTCTTATGATCTTGAAAATTTATTTAAGCCTCATGATGAATATGTTTGCGATAATATTGAAAGTGGGTTTGGAAGAGTGTAAACTTTAGCTAAAAATAAACCCACATATTTGGAGAGTGTTCAATCTTATGATTTTTTTGATAAAAGTGGGTTTGAAGAGGTAATGACTTTAGTTGATCCCACTATTTTGGAAGAGTGTCAACTTTGCATGCATGTGGATCATGAAGAGAAAATTTTATATGATAGCTATATTGTTGAATTCGAATATGATCCTGCATGTAATTATTATGAGAGAGGAAAATATGGTTGTAGAAATTTTCATGTTACTAAATTACCTCTCATTATATTGAGATTGCTATTGTTTCTTTCTTCTTCCTTGCATATGCTAGTTTTTGCTTATCTTGATAAATCTTTTCCCTATAAAATGCCCATGCATAGTAAGTATGTTAGATTTAAACTTGTTTTTTACATGCTATATGATGCTCTCTTTGTGCTTCAATTTTTTGTCTTTCATGTGAGCATCATTAGAATTATCAACACCTAGCTAAAAGGTTTTAAAGAAAAGCGCTTGTTGGGAGACAACCCACTATTTTTTTATGAGTATACACAATATTACCTATGTATTAATTGTGTTTTGGTATTTTAATTAGTGTTTGAGCCAAGCAAGACCTTTGGGATGCTTTGGTATATCGTTGATTTGGTTTTGCTGAAAAATAGAAACTTTTGCATCCAGTAACAGAATTGTTAAAATTTACTGGAGCGTGGAAAAATCCTGAATGTTTTACAAAGGATTGATATATGAATTTCCTCTGTTGTCCTTATTTTTCAGAAATTTTGGAGTTACATAAGTATGACTAATATTCTGGTCTTTATAGACTGTTCTGTTTTTGACAGATTCTGTTTTCGATGTGTTGTTTGCTTATTTTGATGAATCTATGGGTAGTATCGGGAGGTATGAACCATGGAGAAGTTAGAATACATTAGATATACCACTAATATAAAATTGGAATGAGTTCACAACAGTACCTAAAAATGGAGATTTGTTTTATCGTACTAACGGATCTCACGAGTTTTTTGTTGAGTTTTGTGTTGTGAAGTTTTCAAGTTTTGGGTAAAGATTTGATGGACTATGGAATAAGGAGTGGCAAGAGCCTAAGCTTGGGGATATCCAAGGCACCCCAAGGTAATATTCAATGACAACCAAGCATCTAAGCTTTGGGATGCCCCGGATGGCATCCCCTCTTTTGTCTTCAATCCATCTGTAAATTTACTTGAGGCTATATTTTTATTCACCACATGATATGTGTTTTGCTTGGAGCGTCTTGTATTATTTGAGTCTTTGCTTTTTAGTTTGCCACAATCATCCTTTCTGTACACACCTTTTGAGAGGGACACACATCAATCGTAAATTTATTAGAATACTCTATGTGCTTCACTTATATCTTTTGAGCTAGGTAGTTGCTCTAGTGCTTCACTTATATCTTTTTAGAGCACGGTGGTGGTCTTATTTTGTAAAAAATGATGAACTCTCATGCTTCACTTATATTATTTTGAGAGTCCTAAAAGTAGTATGGCAATTTGTTTAGGTTATCAATTTGGTCCTAATATGATGGGTATCCAAGAGGGATATAATAAAAACTTTCATAAAGAGCATTGAATACATGAGAAGTTTGATTCCTTGCATTTGGTTTGAGATATAAAGATGGTGATATTAGAGTCTATCGTTATGTGTAATTGTTGATTAGTAGAAATACTTGTGTTAAGGTTTGTGATTCCCGAAGCATGCACATATGGTCTATCGTTATGTGATGAAGTTGGAGCATGATTTATTTTTGATTGTCTTCCTTATGAGTGGCGGTTGGGGATGAGTGATTGTCGGTGCAACAAATATTTGCAGTTGTTGACCAGACCCATACACAGGCGTGCTGGCAGTCATATATCCAGCACCAATGGGTAACACAAAACCAAACCAGAGAAGCCGCTCTTTGTGAGATCGAGGAACGTATCAAGAAGACCAAGCTAAGTTAAAAGGCAAGGACTCCAAGAGAAGCATCCTCCGCTGGCCAGGCGAGGCCAGCAGAGTTGATGCAGAACACAAGAGCGAGGGCAAACCCTGGCCAGCTGCGCCTCCGGGGCAACCAGAGGCTGAAGCATGCACCCCTCCAAGATAGCCCGACAAGCCCTGCCCCCGGCAGGCGCGGGCCAGTTGCCACCGCTCCACCGCATCGCGATGCTAGTCACTTATCAATGCGGTGTCGAACCCTCCAGGTGATTAAGTGGCTCTCACTAAACATGTGGCAGCTCAATAATAAGCAAATCACACCCATTTGACACCCGTCCAGAGGCGTGTCAAGATGATAAGATGAGGATGATTAAGCGGCACGACAGGCTTGCCGGGATTCACCCTCAGCATGACACCTAGCAGTGCATTTAATGCACTTTGTCCTAAGTGCCAGAGTTAGGTATGATAGTACTGTTAGCTATCTAATTGCAAGATAATATCTGTTTTGCCACTGTGGTTACCCCTTGAGCTATAAAAGGAGGCCCAAGGCAACCTAGAGAGGGATTCGAACCCCCTCATACATGTACGCGCGTAGCAACTCTCCCCAAGGCCACCTTGCCGGGCTTGAGCATTGTGTGCTGTCATGATCCCTCCATCAAATCCACCAAAGTAGGAGTAGTGTTTTATGCTTCTCAGCGGCCCGAACCTGGGTAAAAACGACCAGAGCCTCATCGTCGTGCTGCTTCATGGCTTCCGCTCTTTGTGCAACGTGATCTCTCCCTTGCCGAACCACAAAGGGGCTGATGGCCCCATAGGTGATCGTGTCCACCCACGACATCTTTGGTGCGCCAGGTAGGGGGAAATCGCTTGCACAAACCAGAAGTTGCGAACAGCGCGTCGATCTTCATCATCGCCTTCTTCATCATCAACCTCTCCGTCCATGGCGCCTAAGAAGAAACCCGGCGCGACCGCACATCCCTCCACTTCGAAGGCCCCGTCCCACGCAGTCGCGGACGCCGTCGGCGCCACGGCAGCGTTGGGTGAGGCGGGTGCCGCAGGCGACACAACCGGCGCAGGCGGCGCCGCCATTGTGACCCCCGCGGCCGAAGCTGGAGCAGGAAACGCCGGGGATGGGCAGCATCAGCAGCGTCCTGACGAGCTTGGCCCGGAAGCTACGGGTGGAGGGGACACCCAGTCTCCACCTCCCCGCCGCACTGGCGGACGTGGTCGCAACAACAACACCCTCTCAGGCGCAAGCCATGATTCTCCAGTTCTGCCCGTCACGGGCGCGGCTTCGAAGCACACACCTTGGCCGGAGCGAGACAGGCAAGGCGGGGCGCCGAACGGGGCTGTCGACCACCAGACCGCCTTGTCGACCGGTCCACGACGGCAAGACCACGGCAACGCTCCTGTTGGTTCTACCAGGAGTCGAGCGACCTCGCGGTCCGCTTCGTTGGCCATGCCAAGCACGGCCGCGGAAGCAATGACGCGAGCCCAGCTCCTGTTGAACTTTCCACCAACACCTGACAAGATGGATGAGTGGAGGGCCACCATCAAGAGTTTGATTGGCTTTGCTGAGGCCGGTAAATCACAGCGTGCGGAGCCATCATGATACCGGTGAATGGCGACAGCACTTCGCGGCAATGGCCATGCTGAGGAGGCTGCACCAATGGCGCAATCCCCTCCATGGCAGCAGGCCCAGCAGCAACCTTGGCGAGCTCAACAGGCCGACCAGCCCGATGAGACATCGATGGCTTCATCTGACCCGCAGACCCGTCGTGATCAGCGGCAAGTTCTGGAAGAACGGTGGAAGGAAGATGCACGCGTCAGCATAGAGCGACGCCGAGAGGCACGCCGTCAATCTGACAGGCGCAATGGCCCAGACGATGACGAGCCCACACCCAGTGCTAGCGGGTACTTGCCTTTCGAGGTTGGGTGCCCTGTCTTCACTCATGAGCTGCGGCAGGTCTGCTGGCCATCTACCCACGTCTTCAAGCCTGAGCTACCAGAAAAATATGACGGAAAGTTAAACCCGGCAGAGTTTCTGAGCATATATACAATTGCCGTTCAAGCCGCCGGGGGCAGAGATGAGAAGGTGTTTGCCAACTATTTCCCTTTGGCACTTAAGCCAAATGTGAGATCATGGCTGATGCACCTGCCGAAAAACTCCATTTCATCATGGGCAGACTTATGCAACAAGTTCGTTGGCGCCTTCACTGGTGGCCACCAAGAGCCTAGACAGCCCAGTGATCTGCAGGTCCTTCCACAAAAGGAAGGGGAGGATTTGTGTAAGTATATACAGAGGACCAGTCGAGTGCATCGTAACATTCCAGAGATACACCCTGCAGCCGTGATTGCCGCGTTCCATTCGAACGTGCGCAACAGAAGGGTGTGGGCCAAGATGAATGTCCGGCTGCCCACAACCATCAACGAGCTGTACACTTTGGCGGATAAGTGTGCTCGCACTGAAGAAGGGAGGCGACGCCCCGGAGAAGAGCCTGGCATCGAAATTGATTCAGATGTCGATGACGGTGCCACCAACTCGAAGGGGAGGAACCGGAGGCGCAATAGGAAGCGCAAAGTGAAGACAGTATTGGCCGTGGAGAGCTCGGGTGATCCTAGTGCCAGCAAGAAGACTAAGACCGAGGCCCTCGGCAAGGGAGCTACCACATGCACTGATTGCCGGGAGGCCACGATAGTGGAAAAGGTCGGGCAATCCGACGGGCCGTACTGCAAAATCCACCGCACCAAGGGCCATGACCTCCAAGAATGTCATCAAGTTGAGCAGCTTGTCAAGAAGCAAAAGGCTAAATATGAGAAGCGTGACAGGGAGAGAGGCCAATAGGGTGCTGTCGGGAAGGGCCATGGCAGTAGAGGAGGCCGCCGCGGTAAGACTCCACAGCAGAAGGAAAAGCCCACCAGAGGCCGCAAAAAGGAAGAAGAAGATGTAGGAGTGATGAAGAGGATGAAGAAGAAACCAGTGAACAAGAATTCCAGAAGGCAACTGAGGCCATGTGCATTGATGGGGGTGCATCTTTGCACTCCTCTCATCGGCAGCTCAAGCAATGGGCGCGTGAAGTCAATGCCGTGGAGCCAACTGCGAATTCCCGAAGGCCACTTAAGTGGTCTCGCACGCCTATCATCTTTGACGAAGAGGATCACCCTGACCGCACTACCATGGTAGGGTGTTTGCCGTTGTTGGTCTCCCCAATGATCCGCAACCTCAAGGTAACAAAGATGCTAGTTGACGGTGGGGCTGGGCTGAATATGATATCCCCTAAAGTGGTAGGCAAGCTACAGATCCCTGATGAAGAACTCAAGGCCACGGGTACATTCCAAGGAATCAACCCTGGTAGGAGCCGGCCCAAAGGGAAGATCACATTGCATGTGACATTTGGCGGGGAACTGAACTACCGGACCGAGAGGGTCGTGTTTGACGTTGTTGAGCTTCCTCTACCTTACAATGGGATTCTTTGTCGTCCAGCTCTGGCAAAGTTTATGGCGGCATCCCACTATGCCTACAACACCTTGAAGATGCCAAGGCCGATGGGTATCATTTCCATCCCGTCAGATAAGAAAGATGCGATCATATGTGTGGACCAGATGTATCGGGACGCGGTAGCAGCTGAGGCAGCTGATGCCCCAGCTCCAGCCAAGGATACAAAGAAGGGAAAGAAGGCTAGCAGAGATGCCGGCAAGGACTCCAAGAAGCGCGCCTCTTCGGAGTGCACCGCGCCTGTTGATGACCTGCCGGAGAGTTCCACTAGCAAGAGACCCAAGGTTGTCTCACCTACTATGAAGAAGGTTCCGGCAAGGCAGGATGGCGCTGACGGTACATTCACCATCAGCTCCACCCTTGATGACAAATAGGAAAGCGTGCTCGTTACCTTCCTGCGGGCGAATGTCGATGTGTTTGCTTGGCAACCATCTGACATCCCCGGTGTTCCCAGGGAGGTAATCGAGCACCACCTAGCTGTCTGTCCTCATGCTCGGCCCATCAAGCAGAAGGTTAGAAAGCAAGCCTTGGAGCGGTAGTAGTTTATTGCCGAGGAAATCAAGAAACTTGAAGCAGCTGGTTTGGTCAGAGGGGTACTGCATCCAATGTGGCTGGCGAATCCAGTGGTGGTGCGCAAGGCAAACATGAAATGGAGGCTCTGCATTGATTTCACGGACTTGAACAAAGCATGTCTGAAAGACCCTTTCCCCCTGCCGCGCATTGATCAAATCGTTGATTCCACTTCTGGATGTGATTTGCTATCTTTCTTGGATGCGTACTCTGGGTACCATTAGATATTTATGGCCAAAGAAGATGAAGAGAAGACCGCGTTCATAACTCCATGTGGCACGTACTGCTTTGTACGAATGCCTTTCGGGTTAAAAAGCGCCGGATCCACTTTCGCAAGGGCAATACAAGTTGGTTTCGAGCCCCAGCTGCACAGGAATGTAGAAGCCTATATGGATGATATAGTGGTCAAGACCAAGGATAGATCAACACTCATTCAAGACTTAGAAGAAACCTTCGCAAGATCAATTTGAAACTAAACCCTGAAAAATGTGTGTTTGGTGTTCCATCCGGCAAGCTCCTTGGTTTCTTTGTGTCGCAACGGGGGATAGAGGCCAACCTTGACAAGATCAGAGCGATCGAGCAGATACTAGCGCCCAAGACTATTAAAGATGTGAGGCGTTTGATTGGATGCATTGCCGCACTAAGTAGGTTCATCTCCAAGTCTGCCGAGCGTGCCTTGCCTTTCTTCAAAATCTTGAAGAAGGCTGGCCCGATGAAGTGGACCCCGGAAGCAGAAGCAGCACTGCAAGACCTGAAAGCCTACCTTTCCTCTGCTCCCACCTTAGTCGCGCCTAAACCACAAGAGCCGTTGTTGCTATATTTAGCTGTGACGAATCAAGTGGTTAGTGCGGCGCTGGTGGCACAGCGAGAAGTGGACGAGGAAGTAGCTGCAGCAACTGCACCCTCCGGAGATGGAACTGAACCAGTCGCGGTAGGCCTAGATGCAAACCAGGAGGAGGCAGAGCAAGCCATCGAAGGCGATCCTAAAACCGCGGCAAGGAAGAAGGTGGTGCAACGACCAGTCTACTTTGTCAGCTCTCTGCTACAGGGGGCTAGGTCAAGATACTCTGGAGTACAAAAACTAATCTTCGGCCTCATCATGGTCTCGAGGAAACTACGCCACTACTTCCAAGCCCACGAGATCACAGTTGTCACCCGTTTTTCACTGCATCACATACTGAGAAACCCCGAAGCCACAGGCAGAATAGTCGAGTGGGCACTAGAATTATCAAGCTTTGGTTTGAAGTATGAAAGCACTTCAACTATTCAGAGCAGGGCATTGGCGGAATTCATTGCAGAATGGACACCCACTCCAGACGAAGAAGTGCCAGAAACAGTTCTTCCCGGCAAAGAAGCACCTCAAGAGTGGATCATGTATTTTGATGGTGCTTTCTCATTACAGGGCGCCGGGGCCGGCGTGCTTCTTGCAGCGCCCACTGGAGAGCATCTCAAGTATGTGATTCAAATGCACTTTCCCCGAGAGAAGGCCACCAACAACACCGCTGAGTATGAGGGGCTCCTTGCCGGACTCAGAATTGCGGTGGAATTGGAAATCAAGAAACTAATTATCCGCGGGGATTCTCAGCTAGTGGTGAGGCAAGTCAACAAGGATTATCAGAGTCCGTTGATGAAGGCATATGTGGAGGAAGTGAGAAAGTTGGAAGAGCGCTTTGATGGATTACAAGCAGAGCACGTACCACGAGCAGAAAATGGCATCGCCGATCACTTGTCAAAGTGCGCTGCACAAAAGATCCCTGTGGAACCAGGAACTTTTGTTCTCCATCTAACTGAACCATCAGTATCCCCTTCAACATTGGCCAGAAAAAGAAGAAAGTTGAACCCCGACAAACATTTCCCGACAGAACTCCTCGAAGCTACGGGTGGAGAGGCTGGCGGGGGTAGCCTCGCTTCGGTTGGTGAGCTGCACCCTCCCGCAGAACCACAAGTTCTTGTAGTGGAAGGGAGCGCTCCCACGAATGAGGAGGTGCCTTTAGTCCTTGTTGTCGAGCCACAAGCTCCAACTTGGGCGCAACACATAGCCCATTTTCTTCAAACAGGAGAACTTCCCGAAGAGCATGAAGAAGCTGAAAAAGTAGCCCGACGGTCTAGTATGTACCAGTTTGTCGATGACACTCATGGGCTGAAGCTGTTGGCAGAGATACACGGGGGTGTATGTGGTTCTCACATTGGATCAAGAGCCCTGGTTGGAAAAGCCTTCCAGCAGGGTTTCTACTGGCCCACAACCCTCCAGGATGCAACTGAGCTAGTCACCAAGTGTGAAGCCTGCCAGTTCCATTCCAAAAACATTCATCAACCAGCTCAAGCTCTCCAGACGATCCCTTTATTCTGGCCATTCTCGGTCTGGGGGCTCGATATCTTGGGCCCCTTCCCCCGTGCTACCGGGGGCTTTGAATTCTTGTATGTTGCAATCGACAACTTTACAAAGTGGCCTGAGGTGGAGCGAGTGAGGAAGGTGACCGCACAATCAGCTGTCAAGTTCTTGAAAGGATTGGTGTGCCGTTTTGGAGTACCCAGCAGAGTGATCACCGATAACAGCACCCAGTTCACGAGCCGCGCCTTCATGCAGTATGTCCAAAGCCTTGGGAGCAAGGTCTCTTTTGCTTCTGTTGCTCAACCCCGGAGCAATGGGCAAGCGGAGAGAATGAATGCTGAAGTTCTGCGTGGGCTCAAGATGAGAACTTTTGACAAGTTGCAGAAGTGCGGCAGGCGATGGATTGATGAGCTGCCGGTGGTTCTTTGGTCCCTCCGGACGACACCAAATCAAGCCACCGGCCAGACTCCCTTCTCCCTAGTGTATGGGTCAGAAACAGTGCTCCCCACGGAACTCATATACGGGTCACCTCAAGTACTTGCCTACGATGAAGTAGAGCAAAAGCAGCTCCGGCATGACGATGCCATGCTCCTTGAGGAAGATCGTCTCCGGGCCCCTATGCGTACTGCACGCTACCAGCAAGCCCTTGATGTCTACTACACAACTTGTTCTTGTAGACTCGTGTTGGGCCTCCAAGCGCAGAGTTTTGTAGGACAGTAGAAATTTTCCCTCAAGTGGATGACCTAAGGTTTATCAATCTGTGGGAGGCGTAGGATGAAGATGGTCTCTCTCAAACAACCCTGCAACCAAATAACAAAGAGTCTCTTGTGTCCCCAACACACCAAATACAATGGTAATTTGTATAGGTGCACTAGTTCGGCAAAGAGATGGTAATAAAAGCATAGTAATGATAGTAGATATTGGTTTTTGTAGTAGGAACAATAAAAAACAGCAAGGTAGCAATTGATAAAACGGAGCACAAACAGTATTGCAATGCTTGAAAATGAGGCCTAGGGTCCGTACTTTCACTAGTGCAATCTCTCAACAATGCTAATCTAATTGGATCATATAACCATCCCTCAATGTGCGATGAAGAATCACTCCAAAGTTCTTATCTAGCGGAGAACATAAGAAGAAATTGTTTGTAGCTATTCTTTCCGATCGATCTATCCAAGAGTTCGTACTAAAATAACACCAAGTTATTCTTTCCGATCGATCTATCAAGAGTTCGTACTAAAATAACACTAAGTTATTCTTTCGATCGATCTATCAAGAGTTCGTACTAAAATAACACCAAAGCAAATTCAGATTCATAATACTCAATCCAACACAAAGAACCTCAGAGTGCCCCAAGATTTCTACTGGAGAAACAAAAGACGAGAACGTGCATCAACCCCTATGCATAGATTACCCCAATGTCACCTCGGGAATCCGCGAGTTGAGTACCAAAACATATCTCAAGTGAATCAATATAATACCCCATTGTCACCATGGGTATTCATATGCAAGACATACATCAAGTGTTCTCAAATCCGTAAAAGTATTCAATTTGATAAAACGAAATCTCAAAGGGAAAACTCAGCCCCGAGGGGAAAACACCATATGATCCAACTATATTAACAAAGCCCGCGATACATCAAGATCATGCCATCTCAAGAACACGAGAGAGAGAGAGAGAGATTAAATACATAGCTACTGGTACAAACCCTCAGCCCCGAGGGTGGACTACTCCCTCCTCATCATGGTGGCCGCCGGGATGATGAAGATGGCCACCGGTGATGATTTCCCCCTCTGGTAGGGTGTCAGAACGGGGTCTAGATTGGTTTTTCGTGGCTACAGAGGCCTGCGGCGGCGGAACTTTTGATCTAGGGTTACCCCGAGGGTTTTTGGAATATTTGGGAATTTATAGGGCGAAGAGGCGGTGCGTGAGGACACCGAGGTGGGCACAACCCACCTGGGCGTGCCTGGGCCCCCAGGCGCGCCCTGGTGGGTTGTGCTCTCCTCGGAGCTCCCCTCTGGTACTTCTTTGGCCCACCAGCTGTCTTCTGGTCCATAAAAAATCTCCAAAAAGTTTCGCTCCATTTGCACTCCGTTTGGTATTGATTTTCTGCGATGTAAAAAACAAGCAAAAAACAACAACTGGCACTGGGCACTATGTCAACAGGTTAGTCCCAAAAAATGATATAAAGTTGCTATAAAATGATTGTAAAACATCCAAGAATGATAATATAACAACATGAATACTTCATAAATTATAGATACGTTGGAGACATATCAGCCCTGCACTGCTATCATAGCCGCGGGATTCACGCCCGGAGCCTTGAGGAAGGCGACCTTGTCCTTAGGCGTGCTCAGTCCACCAAGGGTTCCAACAAGTTGACGCCAAAGTGGGAAGGCCCTTACCGGGTAGTACAAGTCACCAGACCTTGTGCAGTCCGTCTGGAGACCAAAGATGGCATTAAATTGCAAAACTCATGGAATATTGAGCATCTTTGCAAGTTCTACCCGTAAGGCGCGGTTGCCGGGCTCAGCTCCCGGCAACCACCTTTTGTACAAGCCTTGCCGATGCGCATGTAACCCTTTGTACAAAGACAGGCACAGACCCTATGCAAAGATAATAAAACGAAGCACTGGCGCCTAAAACTTGCATGCATGTTTATTTAAGTCTGACTCTGCTGTAGTCCTTAAATCATATAGATAAGATCGTATGCTACTGTTTTCCCCTGTACTAACAACAGTGCTCCTGCCACGGATAAATTTCCCGAAGGGGAGAAGTGGGAACAAGCTGGCTTTTCGATCCTCGACAGCATAAAGCAGATAAGTTCCCCTAACCATCCATCGCATACCCCTGTGTGAAAAACTTGTGCGTAGAAAAATCTTGTCGCCCTCAAACATTTGTGCTCCCATCCCTTGATTCGAAGATCACTTCAGTCAGGCTGGTCGTAGTAGCATTTGGAAAAAGGGATTGACAAGGGGCCGGTTCTCTTCCATGTTTTTAACCCGCCAGACTGAGCCCTGCGGCAGCAACGAAAGGGACCAACGAGATGTCTTGCCGGAAAACCTTGTTTACTTGGAAGTATTGAGGAATCATTCCTCAACATGAACATGATACATGCACAAGCGCCCGACAAGCATATCTTTTTTTCATTAATACACGAATAAACAAGTACAAATCATACAGGGTACAAATATGGATGAAAGGGTACATAATTTGAGCTAAAGTTTGGCAAGTGCCTACATCTTTTAGATTGAAAAAGGATAAGTGCTCCGTAATGCCTTTCTTGTTCCTCTCCTCCTAGGAGCTACAGAGGGAGGTCAAGAGGGCAAAAGGGGTGCCAATGCATAAGCCTAGCGTGACCCCATCAGGGCCTGCGAGACGCAGCCTGACAAGGTCGGGAGGGCGGGGGCAAAGCGAGAAGGACGGAAGGAGCGGCTAGGCAATGCCCTGGTCACCACCGCCAGGACCAGAGGAATGCGGCAGGAGGGACACCGGCAGGGAAGACAAAGCCGGAGTCCACGAGGAAGCCTGCCGGGGTCCAGCTGGAGGAGGCGGAGGCATCCACACCCAACACCCCGGCAAATCGCTCTGCCGGGGAGAAGGCCAGGTGCAGATGATGGTGCCGCCGGCGCCTGGCTGACGGTGACGGTGCGTCTGATGCTCAGCTGGACTTTAAGCCACCGTCCTCCCGCTCGGTGCCATCGTCTTCACTGTCAGTGTCCTCTTCGTCGCTGTCGCTCGAAGAGGAGCTTTCATCGTCGGTCGAGCTCTCTGCGCAGCACCCTAAGCGAGCACCCGAATGTCCAAAGCCTTGATGGAGAGCAGATCTGCATCCATTAAGTTAAAATGGAGTACGTGCCCCTCCGCCAAGCTATGGGCACGTGCAAAAGTTTTCCAGCCATGACGGAGGAGCATCACGTGAGGTGCGGGGAAATCAATGTCCGCCCGCATGTTTCCATTACAGCAATCCCTCATGTGCAACTTCAACCCGTGCGGTTGTTCCACCTCCATTACCCTTGCAAAAGGGGTAGGAAGCCGAAGGCGGCTGCGCGGAGGCTCGCGCAGCCTGACAATGAACTCCAGTGGCGTGTCCCTGACATGGCCCTCCATCGGAGCCAGGGCGGCTGGGGGAGGAGCAATCAGTGCACCACCACGTCCTCCCTGGCCCCAAGGGCCTCGCCAACCACGTCCACGACCCGCAGCACCTCCTTGTGCACTAGATTCTGCCCCCACATCCCTGTCCGGGGCAGGGATGCGCTGCCGAGAAGAGGTCCTCGTTGCCACTGCGGGAGCACGACCGCACCCTCTCCCTCTCACCATGGTAGAAGAGAGCACAAGAAGGAGAAGAAGAAGGTGCGTCGGTGAGTCCTTTTGCCCGCCTCTGCACTCCCTTTTATAGCGGAGCGTGGCAGGGGGCTGGCTCCCCACTACCCCGTGGCAACCACCACGATCGACCAATCCGGTCCATCAACGTCACTGGCAACGTCCGGAATCTCAGACCGCCCTCCTGCGCCTATCCGCGGTGCCGAGCTTTCTGCCATGGCACTCATTCCCACACCCTGCGCCTCCGCCACCAACCCTGCACAATACATGCGGCGTACGTGGCGGAAACGGCAACAGTAGTGGGATGAGTAAAATGGCAGTTACCTCCCCATGAACGTGGGCGGCCCATGAACCATTACGTGGGTAGCCCCACGTCGTTCAGAATGACTCGCGGGGAAATTGGAAACTGATCCAAGTCACAGGTTAATGAAGAAGCAAAGAAGATGTCAAGGAAGACGTGGATCCCATGGTGGTACGGCCAAAGTGTTCGCCTGTGCATTTGTTAGGGCCTACCCCAACGATGCCCGGCAGCACATGTGGGCCAGGCCCGGGGGCTCCTGTCGGTGCAACAAACATTTGCAGTTGTTGACTAGAACCATACACAAGAGTGCTGACAGTCATATATCTAGCACCAATGTGTAACACAAAACCAAACCAGAGAAGCCGCTCTTCGTGAGATCGAGGAACGTATCAAGAAGACCAAGCTAAGTTAAAAGGCAAGGACTCCAATAGAAGCATCCTCCGCTGGCCAGGCGAGGCCAGCAGAGTCGATGCAGAACACAAGAGCGAGGGCAAACCCCCGCCAGCTGCGCCTCCGGGGCAACCAGAGGCCGAAGCACGCACCCCTCCAAGATAGCCCGGCAAGCCCTGCCCCCGGCAGGCGCGGGCCAGCTGCCACTGCTCCACCGCATCGCGATGCCAGTCACTTATCAATGCGGTGTCGAACCCTCCAGGTGATTAAGTGGCTCTCACTAAGCACGTGGAAGCTCAATAATAAGCAAATCACACCCATTTGACACTCGTCCAGAGGCGTGTCAAGATGATAAGATGAGGATGATTAAGCGGCACGACAGGCTTGCCGGGATTCACCCTCAGCATGACACCTAGCAGTGCATTTAATGCACTTTGTCCTAACTGCCAGAGTTAGGTATGATAGTACTATTAGCTATCGAATTGCAAGATAATGTCTATTTTGCCACTGTGGTTACCCCTTGAGCTATAAAAGGAGGCCCAAGACAACCTAGAGAGGGATTCAGACCCCCTCATACTTGTACGCGCGTAGCAACTCTCCCCGAGGCCACCTTGCCGGGCTTGAGCGCTGCGTGCTGTCGTGATCCCTCCATCCAATACACCAAAGCAGGAAGGAGTAGGGTTTTATGCTTCTTAGCGGCCCGAACCTGGGTAAAGACGGCCAGAGCCTCATCGTCATGCTGCTTCATGGCTTCTGCTCTTTGTGCAACGTGATCTCCCCCTTGCCGAACCACAAAGGGGCTGATGGCCCCATAGGTGATCGTGTCCTCCCATGACAGCGATGGTATTTTCCTACCAATCTATCCCCCTAGGAGCATGCGTATTAGTACTTTGCTTCGATGGCTAATCAATTTTTGCAATAAGTATGTGAGTTCTTTATGACTAATATTGAGTCCATGGATTATACGCACTCTCACCCTTCCACCATTGCTAGCCCTCTCTAGTACCGCGCAAATTTCACCGGTGCATTAAACCCACCATATACCCTTCCTCAAAATAGCCACCATACCTACCTATTATGGCATTTCCATTGCCATTCCGAGATATATTGCCATGCAACTTCCACCGTTCCATTTATTATGACACATACCATCATTGTCATATTGCTTCGCATGATCATGTAGTTGGCATAGTATTTGTGGCCTGGCCACCCTTCATATTTTTTTATACATGTCACGCTAGATCATTGCACATCCCGGTACACCGCCGGAGGCATTCATATAGTCATATTTTTGTTGGGAAACATTGCATGGAAAACAAAAAAAAATTCTATGCACACGCAAGATCTATCAAGGAGATGTATAGCAACGAGAGGGGAGAGTGTATCGACGTACCCTCATAGATCGTAAGCGAAAGCGTTTGTTAATGCGGTTGATGTAGTTGAACTTCTTCGCGCTCCAACCGATCAAGTACCAAACGTACGGCACCTCCGCGTTCTGCACACGTTCAGCTCGGTGACGTTATCCGCCTTCTTGATCCAGGAAGATGGCGAGGTAGTGGATGAGTTCCGGCAGCACGACGGCATGGTGATGGTGATGGTGAAGTGATCTCCACAGGGCTTCGCCTAAGCACTACGAAAATATGACCGGGGGTGTAAACGGTGGAGGGGGGCACCGCACACGGCTAAGACAATGTTCTGGTTGTGCTAGGCACCCCCTCCCACATATATATAGGTGGGAGGGAGAGGGGAGAGGCCAAGGGGTGCTCCAAGTAGGTCTGAATCCTACTTGGGCTCCTGCACTTGGCCGCGCCTCCCCCTGCCATATTTGTCGGAGGGGGAAAGGAAAGGGGGAAGAGGGAAGGGACGGGGAGGCCGAATCCCCCCTTTCCTTTCCCCCACTTGGTCGGCTACCATGGGGGGTGCGTCAGCCCCTTGTGGGCTGGTGTGCTCCCCTCTTGTGGCCCAATAGGCCCACTATCCTCCCGGGGGTGTCTGGTACCCCCTCCGGTACTCTGATGACTATCCGGTACACTCTGAAACACTTCCGGTGTCCGAATACCATCGTACTATATATAAACCTTTACCTCTCAACCATTTCGAGACTCCTCGTCATGTCCGTGATCTCATTCGGGACTCTGAACAACATTCGGTCACCAAATCGTATAACTCATATAACACTATATCGTCAACGAACGTTAAGCGTGCGGACCCTACGGGTTCGAGAACTATGTAGACATGTCCGAGACACCTCTCCGGTCAATAACCAATAGCGGAACCTAGATGCCCATATTGGTTCCTACATATTCTACGAAGATCTTTATCGGTCGAACCGTTATGACAACATACGCAATTCCCTTTGTCCATCGGTATGTTACTTGCCCGAGATTCGATCGTCGGTATCTTCATACCTAGTTCAATCTTGTTACCGGCAAGTCTCTTTACTCGTTCCGTAATAAATCATCTTGCAACTAACTCATTAGTCACTTTTCTTGCAAGGCTTCTTATGATGTGTATTACCAAGAGGGCCCAGAGATACCTCTCTGATACTCAGAGTGACAAATCCTAATCTCGATCTATGCCAACTCAACAAACACCTTCGGAGATACCTATAGAGCATCTTTATGATCACCCAGTTACGTTGTGACGTTTGATAGCACATAAGGTATTCCTCCGGTATCCGGGAGTTGCATAATCTCATAGTCGAAGGAATATGTATTTGTCATGAATAAAGCAATAGCAATAAACTGAACGATCAATATGCTAAGCTAACGGATGGGTCTTGTCCATCACATCATTCTCCTAATGATGTGATCCCGTTATCAAATGACAACACATGTCTACGGTTAGGAAACCTTAACCATCTTTGATCAACTAGCTAGTCTAGTAGAGGCTTACTAGGGACACGGTATTTGTTTATGTATTCACACATGTATTTAAGTTTCTGATCAATACAATTCTAGCATGAATAATAAACCTTTATCATGAATAAGGTAATATAAAATAACAACTTTATTATTACCTCTAGGGCATATTTTCTTCAGTCTCCCACTTGCACTAGAGTCAATAATCTAGTTCACATCACCATGTGATTCACACCCATAGTTCACATCGCTATGTGACCAACACCCAAAGAGTTTACTAGAGTCAATAATCTAGTTCACATCGCCATGTGATTAACACCCAAAGAGTACTAAGGTGTGATCATGTTTTGCTTGTGAGAGAAGTTTAGTCAATGGGTCTGCCACATTCAGATCCGTATGTATTTTGCAAATTTCTATGTCTACAATGCTTTGCATGGAGCTACTCTAGCTAATTGCTCCCACTTTCAATACGTATCCAGATTGAGACTCAGAGTCATCTGGATCGGTGTCAAAGCTTGCATCGACATAACCCTTTACGATGAACTCTTTATCACCTCCATAACCGAGAAATATTTTCTTAGTCCTCTTAGGTAACTAAGGATAATTTTGACTGCTGTCCAGTGATCTACACCTGGATCACTGTTGTACCCCCTAGCCAAACTCATGGCAAGGCACACAAAAGGTCTGGAACACAGCATGACATACTTTATAGAACCTATGACTGAGGCATAGGGAATGACTTTCATTCTCTCTCTATCTTCTGCCGTGGTCAGGCTTTGAGTCTTACTCAACTTCACACCTTGCAACACAGGCAAGAACCCTTTCTTTGATTGGTCCATTTTGAACTTCTTCAGAACTTTGTCAAGGTATGTGCATTGTGAAAGTCCTATTAGGTGTCTCGATCTATCCCTATAGATCTTGATGCCCAATATGTAAGTAGCTTCACCGAGGTTTTTCATTGAAAAATTCTTATTCAAGTATCCTTTTATGCTATCCAGAAATTCTATATCATTTCCAATCAACAATATGTCATCCACATATAATATTAGAAATGCTACAGAGCTCCCACTCACTTTCTTGTAAATACAGGCTTCACCGTAAGTCTGTATAAATCCATATGCTTTGATCACCTCATCAAAGCGTATATTCCAACTACGAGATGCTTGCACCAGTCCATAAATGGATCGCTATAGCTTGCACACTTTGTTAGCACCTTTAGGATCGACAAAATCTTCTGGTTGCATCATATACAACTCTTCTTTAAGAAATCCGTTAAGGAATGCAATTTTGACGTCCATTTGCCAGATTTCATAAAATGCAGCAATTGCTAACATGATTCGGACAAACTTAAGCATCGCTACGGGTGAGAAAGTCTCGTCGTTGTCAACCCTTTGTCGAAAACCTTTCGCGACAAGTCGAGCTTTGTAGATAGTGATATTACCATCAGCGACCATCTTCCTCTTGAAGATCCATTTATTTTCAATGGCCTGTCGATCATCGGGCAAGTCCACCAAAGTCCACACTTTGTTCTCATACATGGATCCTATCTCAGATTTCATGGCCTCAAGCCATTTGTCAGAATCTGGGATCATCATAGCTTCTTCATAGTTCATAGGTTCGCCATGGTCTAGTAACATAACTTCCAGAACAAGATTACCGTACTACTCTGGTGCGGATCGTGCTCTGGTTGACCTACGAGGTTCAGTAGTAACTTGATCCAAAGTTTCATGATCATCATCATTTGCTTCCTCTCTGGTTGGTGTAGGCATCATGAGAACGGCTTTCTCTGATGTACTACTTTCCAATTCGAGAGAAGGTACAATTACCTCATAAAGTTCTACTTTCCTCCCACTCACTTCTTTCGAGAGAAACTCCTTCTCTAGAAAGGACCCATTCTTAGCAACAAAGATTTTGCCTTCAGATCTGTGGTAGAAGGTATACCCAATAGTTTCTTTCGGGTATCCTATGAAGACGCACTTCTCCGCTTTGGGTTCGAGCTTATCAGGCTGAAGCCTTTTTGACATAAGCGTCGCATCCCCAAACTTTTAAGAAACGACAGCTTAGGTTTCTTGCCAAACCACAGTTCATACGGTGTTGTCTCAACGGATTTAGATGGTGCCCTATTTAACATGAATGCGGTTGTCTCTAATGCATAACCCCAAAATGATAAAGGCAAATTGGTAAGAAACATCATAGAACGCACCATATCTAATAAAGTACGATCACGATGTTCGGACACACCATTACGCTGTGGTGTTCCAGGTGGCGCGAGTTGTGAAACAATTCCACATTGTTTTAAATGAAGGCCAAACTCGTAACTCAAATATTCGCCTCCGTGATCAGATCGTAGAAACTTTATTTTCTTGTTACGATGATTCTCCACTTCACTCTGAAATTCTTTGAACTTTTCAAATGTTTCAGACTTGTGTTTCATCAAGTAGATATACCCATACCTACTCAAATCATCTGTGAAAGTGAGAAAATAACGATACCCGCCGCATGCCTCAACACTCATCGGACCGCATACATCGGTATGTATTATTTCCAGTAAGTCATTAGCTCTCTCCATTGTTCTGGAGAACAGAGTTTTAGTCATCTTGCCCATGAGGCATGGTTCGCAAGCATCAAATGATTCATAATCAAGTGACTCCAAAAGTCCATCTGCATGGAGTTTCTTCATGCGCTTTACACCAATATGACCTAAACGGCAGTGCCACAAGTATGTTGCACTATCATTATCAACTTTGCATCTTTTGGCATCAATATTATGAATATGTGTATCACTACGATCGAGATTCAATAAACCATTCACATTGGGTGTATGACCATAGAAGGTTTTATTCATGTAAACAGAACAACAATTATTCTCTAAATTAAATGAATAACCATATTGCAATAAACACGATCTAATCATGTTCATGCTCAACGCAAACACCAAATAACATTTATTCAGGCTTAACACTAATCCCGAAGGTAGAGGGAGTGTGCGATGGTGATCATATCAATCTTGGAAACACTTCCAACACACATCGTCACCTCGCCCTTAACTAGTCTCTGTTTATTCTACAACTCCTGTTTCGAGTTACTCATCTTAGCAACTGAACCGGTATCAAATACCAAGGGGCTACTAAGAACACTAGTAAGGTACACATCAATAACATGTATATCAAATATACCTTTGTTCAGTTTGCCATCTTATCTGCCAAGTATTCGGGGGAATTTCACTTCCAGTGACCATTTCCTTTGCAGTAGAAGCACTCAGTTTCAGGCTTGGGTCCAGCTTTGGGCTTCTTCATGGGAGCGACAACTTGCTTGCCATACTTCTTGAAATTCCCTTTCTTTCCCTCGCCTTTTTTCTTGAAACTAGTGGTCTTGTTAACCATCAACACTTGATGCTCTTTCTTGATTTCTACCTTCGCCGATTTCAGCATCACGAAGAGCTCGGGAATCATTTTCGTCATCCCTTGCATATTATAGTTCATCACAAAGTTCTAGTAGCTTGTTGATAGTGACTAGAGAACTCTGTCAATCACTATCTTATCTGGAAGATTAACTCCCACTTGATTCAAGCGTTTGTAGTACCCAGACATTCTGAGTACATGCTCACTGGCTGAGCTATTCTCCTCCATATTGTAGGTAAAGTACTTTTCAGAGGTCTCATACCTCTCAACACAGGCATAAGTCTGAAATACCAATTTCAGCTCTTGGAACATCTCATATGTTCCATGGCATTCAAAATGTCTTTGAAGCCCCGATTCTAAGCCGTAAAGCATGGCACACTAAACTATCAAGTAGTCATCATATCGAGCTTGTCAAACATTCATAACGTCTGCATCAGCTCCTACAATAGGTCTGTCACCTCGTGGTGCATCAAGGACATAATTCTTCTGTGCAGCAATGAGGATAATCCTCAGAACACGGACCCAATCCGCATTATTGCTACCATAATCTTTCAACTTAGTTTTCTCTAGGAACATATCAAAAATATAGGGGAGCTATATCGTGAGCTATTGATCTACAACATAGATATGCAAAAACTATTAAGACTAAGTTCATGATAAATTAAGTTCAATTAATCAAATTACTAATGAACTCCCACTTAAATAAACATCCCTCAAGTTATCTAAGTGATACGTGATGCAAATCAACTAACCCATGTCCGATCATCACGTGAGATGGGGTAGTCATCAATGGTGAACATCTCTATGTTGATCATATCTACTATATGACTCACGTTCGACCTTTCGGTCTCCAGTGTTCCGAGACCATGTCTGTACATGCTAGGCTCGTCAAGTTTAACCCAAGTATTCTACATGTGCAAAATTGTCTTACACCCGTTGTATGTGAACGTAGAGTCTATCACACCCGATCATCACGAGGTGCTTCGAAACGATGAACTTTGGCAACGGTGCATACTCAGGGAGAACACTTTTATCTTGAAATTTAGTGAAGGGATCATCTTATAATGCTACCGCCGTTCTAAGCAAAATAAGATGCATAAATGATAAACATCACATGCAATCAAAATATGTGACATGATATGGGCATCATCATCTTGTGCTTTTGATCTCCATCTCCAAAGCATCGTCATGATCTCCATCGTCACTGGCTTGACACCTTGATCTCCATCAGTGCGTCGGGGTCGACTCGCCAACTATTGCTAATGCATAGCGATAAAGTAAAGCAATTACATGGCGCTTGCACTTCATACAATAAAGAGACAACCCTAAGGCTCCTGCTGGTTGTCGATATTACAAACATGATCATCTCATACATCAACATATATCACATCATATCTTGACCATATCACATCACAACATGCCCTGTAGAAACAAGTTAGACGTCCTCTACTTTGTTGTTGCAAGTTTTACGTGGCTGCTACGGGCTTCTAGCAAGAACCGTTCTTACCTACGCAAAAACCACAACGGTGATTCATCAAGTTTGCTGTTTTAACCTTCTTCAAGGACCGGCCGTATTCAAATTTGATTCAACTAAAGTAGGAGAAACAGACACCCGCCAGCCACCTTTATGCAAAACAAGTTGCATGTGAGTCGGTGGAACCGGTCTCATGTACGTGGACATGTAAGGTTGGTCCGGGCCGCTTCATCCCACAATGCCACCAAATCAAAATAAGACGTTGGTGGTAAACAGTATGACCATCACCGCCCACAACTCCTTTGTGTTCTACTCGTGCATATCATCTACGGATAGACCTGGCTCGGATGCCACTCTTGGGAAAGGTTGCATGGAAAACAAAAAAAAATCTACGCACACGCAAGATCTATCAAGGAGATGCATAGCAACGAGAGGGGAGAGTGTTTCTATGTACCCTCGTAGACCGTAAGCGGAAGCGTTTGTTAACGCGGTTGATGTAGTCGAACTTCTTCGCGCTCCAACCGATCAAGTACCGAACGTACGACACCTCCGCGTTGTGCACACATTCAGATCGGTGACGTCCTCCGCCTTCTTGATCCAGCAAGACGGTGAGGTAGTGGATGAGTTCCGGTAGCACGACGGCATGGTGACGATGATGGTGAAGTGATCTCTGCAGGGCTTCGCCTAAGCACTACGAAAATATGACCGGGGTGTAAACGGTGGAGGGGGGCGCCGCACACGGCTAAGACAATGTTCTGGTTGTGCTAGGCGCCCCCTCCCACATATATATATATAGGTGGGAGGGAGAGGGGAGAGGCCAAGGGGCGCCCCAAGTAGGTCTGAATCCTACTTGGGCTCCTGCCCTTGGCCGCGCCTCCCCCTGCCATATTTGTCAGAGGGGGGAAGGAAAGGGGGAAGAGGGAAGGAAGGGGGAGGCCGAATCCCCCCTTTCCTTTCCCCCACTTGGGCGGCTGCTATGGGGAGTGCGCCAGCCCCTTGTGGGCTGGTGTGCTCCCCTCTTGTGGCCCAATAGGCCCACTATCCTCCCGGGGGTGTCCGGTACCCCCTTCGGTACTCCGATGACTATCTGGTACACTCCGAAACACTTCTGGTGTCCGAATACCATCGTCCTATATATCAATATTTACCTCTCGACCATTTCGAGACTCCTCGTCATGTCTGTGATCTCATCCGGGACTCCGAACAACATTCGTTCACCAAATCATACAACTCATATAACACTATATCGTCAACGAACATTAAGCGTGCGGACCCTACGGGTTCGAGAACTATATAGACATAACCGAGACACCTCTTTGGTCAATAACCAATAGCGGAACTTGGATGCCCATATTGGTTCCTACATATTCTACGAAGATCTTTATCGGTCGAACCGTTATGACAACATACGCAATTCCCTTTGTCCATCGGTATGTTACTTGCCCGAGATTCGATCGTCGGTATCTTCATACCTAGTTCAATCTCGTTACCGGCAAGTCTCTTTACTCATTCCGTAATACATCATCTTGCAACTAACTCATTAGTCACTTTGCTTGCAAGGCTTCTTATGATGTGTATTACCGAGAGGGCCCAGAGATACCTCTCCGATACTCGGAGTGACAAATCCTAATCTCGATCTATGCCAACTCAACAAATACCTTCGGAGATACCTGTAGAGCATCTTTATGATCACCCAGTTATGTTGTGACGTTTGATAGCATACAAGGTATTCCTCCGGTATCCGGGAGTTGCATAATATCATAGTCGAAGGAATATGTATTTGTCATGAAGAAAGCAATAGCAATAAACTAAACGATCAATATGCTAAGCTAACTGATGGGTCTTGTCCATCACATATTTCTCCTAATGATGTGATCCCATTATCAAATGACAACACATGTCTATGGTTAGGAAACCTTAACCATCTTTGATCAACGAGCTAGTCTAGTAGAGGCTTACTAGGGACACGGTATTTTTTTATGTATTCACACATGTATTTAAGTTTCAGATCAATACAATTTTAGCATGAATAATAAACCTTTATCATGAATAAGGAAATATAAAATAACAACTTTATTATTGCCTCTAGGGCATATTTCCTTCAATTTTGTTCTAGTATCGAGTTGTAATTCTTGAGTTGTAAGTAAATAAAAGTGTGATGATCATCATTATTAGAGCATTGTCCCATGTGAGAAAAGGATGATGGAGACTATGGTTCCCCCACACGTCGGGATGAGACTCCGGACTTAAATAAAAAAGAAGAGGCCAAAGAGCCCAAAAAGAAAAAAAGAAAGAAAAAAAAGAGAAAAAAAAGAAAGAAGAAAAAGAGAGAAGGGACAATGTTACCATCCTTTACCACACTTGTGCTTCAAAGTAGCACCATGTTCTTCATGATAGAGAGTCTCCTATTTTATCACTTTCATATACTAGTGGGAATTTTTCATTATAGAACTTGGCTTGTATATTCCAATGATGGGCTTCCTCAAAATTGCCCTAGGTCTTCGTGAGCAAGCAAGTTGGATGCACACCCACTTAGTTTTCTTTTGAGCTTTCATACACTTATAACTCTAGTGCATCCGTTGCATGGCAATCCCTACTCACTTGCATCGATATCAATTGATGGGCATCTCCATAGCCCATTAATTTGCCTAGTTGATCTGAGACTTTCTCCTTTTTGTCTTCTCCTCACAACCTCCACCATACTCTATTCCACCTATAGTGTTATATCCATGGCTCACGCTCATGTATTGCATGAAAGTTGAAAAAGCTTTAGAACATTAAAAGTATGAAACAATTGCTTGGCTTGTCATCGGGGTTGTGCACGATAAATACTTTGTGTGATGAAGATAGAGCATGACAAGATTATATGATTTTGTAGGGATAACTTTCTTTAGCCATGATATTTTGAGAAGACATGATTGCTTTATTAGTATGCTTGAAGTATTATTATTTTTATGTCAATATTAAACTTTTGTTTTAAATCTTATGGGTCTGGACATTCATGCCACAATAAGAAAAATTACATTGATAAATATGTTAGGTAGCATTCCACATCAAAAATTCTGTTTTTATCATTTACCTACTCAAGGACGAGCAGGAATTAAGCTTGGGGATGCTTGATACGTCTCCAACGTATCTATAATTTTTTATTGTTCCATGCTATTATATTATCCATCTTGGATGTTTTATATGCATTCATATGCTATTTTATATCATTTTTTGGGACTAACCTATTAACCTAGTGCCCAGTGCTAGTTGCTGTTTTTTTCCTTATTTTTGTCTTTTACAGAAAATCTATACCAAATGGAGTCCAAACGGAACGAAACTTTTTAAGGATTTTTCTTGGACCAAAAAACAACCACAGAGCTTCGGGAAGAGGCCAGAAGACCCATGCGGGAGCCACAAGCCCCAGGTGCGCGCCCCGGGGGGGGCCTAGGCTTGTGGGTCTCGCAGACCTCCTAACCCTAATCTTGGCTCCATAAATATCCAAATATTCCCCGTATACCAGAGGGCACACAAAAAATACTTTTCTGCCGCCGCAAGCTTCTGTTCTCGTGAGATGCCATCTTGGGGCCTTTTTCGACATTCTGCCGGAGGGGGATTCGATCACGGAGGGCCTCTACACCAACCTTGCTGCCCTTCCGATGATGTGTGAGTAGTTTACCATAGACCTACGGGTCCATAGCTAGTAGCTAGATGGCTTCTTCTCTCTCTTTGATCTTCAATACAATGTTCTCGTCAATGTTCTTGGAGTTCTATTCGATGTAATCTTCTTTTGTGGTGCGTTTGTTGAGATCCAATGAATTGTGGATTTATGATCAGATTATCTATGAATATTATTTGAGTCTTCTCTGAACTCTTTTATGCATTATTAAGATAGCTTTGTATTTCTCTTTGATCTATCGATTTGGTTTGGCCAACTAGATTGGTTTTTCTTGCAATGGGAGATGTGCTTTGTTTTGGGTTCAATCTTGTAGTGTCCTCAACTAGTGACAGTAGGGGTAGCGAGGCACGTATATGTATTGTTTCCATTAAGGATAAAAAGATGGGGTTTTTTACCATATTGATTGGATCTATCCCTCTACATCATGTCATCTTGCTTAAGGCGTTACTCCGTTCTTATTAACTTAATTCACTAGATGCATGCTGGATAGCAGTCGATGTGTGGTGTAATAGTAGTAGATGCAGGCATGAGTCGGTCTACTTGTCACGGACATGATGCTTATATTCATGATCATTGCCTTAGATATCGTCATAACTTTGCACTTTTCTAATAATTGTTCAATGGTAATTTGTTCACCCACCGTATGTGTTCTTTCAAGAGAGAAGCCTCTAGTGATAACTATGGACCCCGGGTCTATTTCTCATTATATATTTTCAGATCTATAAAACCAAAAAACCCAAAAATAACTTGCTGCAATTTATTTATATTTACTTTATTTTGCCTTTTATTTATCTTTTATATCTATCTCTATTAGATCTCACTCTTGCTAGTGGCCATGAAGGGATTGACAACCCCTTTTTTCGCGTTGTGTGCAAGTGTTTGTTAGTTTGTGCAGGTGCATCTATTGGGGACTTGCTTGTGCCTCCTACTGGATTGATACCTTGGTTCTTAACTGAGGGAAATACTTATCTCTACTTTGCCGCATCACTCTTTCCTCTTCAAGGGAAAAATCAACGCAAGCTCAAGAAGTAGCACCGGTCGCCGGGCTTCAAGCGAATGGAAGGACAAGAAGATGAAGATCCAACCCTGGGTGTAGCCTGCGTGGGAGGCAGTAACGGCAGCACGGGCATGGCATCGAGCTTGCGCAATTGGACAGTCGTAGCTTGCAAGAGCAGCATGCGCAACGAGCAGGTACATCACATCCCTGGTTATATTTAATTCAACTATTCAATTTTTGGGCAATAGTTAAACCTGATGGTGTTGTAAAACTGCTTGTGTGTAGGGAATCTATAAGAAAATGAAACCAATTTCTGCTTATTTTATAACTCCCCCAATCAATACTATACTTACTGAAGCTGATGTGTCTAATCAAGTTTCCGGTACAAGCTCATGTTGTTTTTGAGCCTGAAATGTCTAATGAACAGACGACTAATGAAGGATTTGATGCAAACATTTTACATGCTTCTGGTGATGAACATATAGTGTCTAATGAGGGGTCTAATGCAAGCATTTTGCAAGCTCCCATTGAAGTCTTTAGTGTCTAATGATGATCTGCAATGTTGAGAGAGAGAGAGAGAGAGAGAGAGAGATTTGCAGGAATTGATGACAAGCAAATTATAGTACATTTTCATGGCTTGAGGAAACGTCGAGGCCATCTGCCACAACGTCCTCGTATCATGACAACCTAGCATAAATAATTTTCTAATATGTTGTTTCAAACTATTGGCATACTTGTGCAAGATAGATATATTAATATGCAGTTTGCGCACTGGTTATAGGTGCAATTAGACTTGGATATTTTCGGCCAGAGAACGAATAATTCAAGCAGGTACTGTCCATGTTAGTAATCCTTGTCCACCATGTTGTATTTTGTGTTTTTTGGTGCTTACATCATCTAGTGGTTTATAATCTGGAACTACTTTCGATCATTAGCTAGTTTTCAAAGTGCATGTAGCTTCACATTTCTCAAGTTATGTTGATTTTCGGAGTGCAAGTGCCTTTGTATTTTTTAAGTTAAATTTTCGCCCCTGGTAACTTGAATTCGTGGATCCGCTACTGGACACAAATCATACACACAGGCCAGTACGAATTAAATGAAATGCAGGGACTTACGCTAGCTCGTTGTACAGGCTCACTGCAGCTCTGCTTGCACTTGGGATGTTCCATGTACAGGTCCATGTTACCACTTGCTTGGATGTCCAGGCCCTGTGCTCCTTGCATCCCCGTCTGCATTTCTGGCACATCGAATGGTTGATAAAATGAGAGGAATCGACCTTGCTGTTGTACCGGAGGACAGGTACTTACAAGGTTATACCGGCGTGCAGGATGTGTACCAGATCCTGTAGCACCGTCATGCTTCGCTAAAAAAATGGTTTTGCTTGTTTCAGATGATATCTCCAAAAGAATTAAGAGTTAAAGTCAGAGTTGCATAGGTGTGTAAGCTAAGAGAGCAGTAAAAGGATATCCAAACATCATCGGAACAGTGCACATGGGAGTGATATGTGGATACCTAGTTCGGGCCGGCGTCTGGGCATGCTCGCCTAGAGTGCGGGTCACTTCAGAGTCATTGAGGGTGATGCGTTGGCGTTTGCTGGCCACGTACGGATGCAGATCTTGAGCGGCAGTGGAGCACTATGATGCAGTGCACGAGGCCGTTGGTGAAGCACCAACGGTCTAGGGGGTGGAGGTGCAATGATGTTCTCGGTGAAGTAGCCCCGGTGAGGTGGGAGACAACGTTGGTGAAGCGCACCTGATGCGGTGGAAGTCGGTGTCTGTGAAGCACGTCACCTGCGGCGGCCGACATTGTCGGTGGACCACCCGGTGTGGTGGACGAGGGCGTAGATGAGGTAGCTCCGGTGCGGTAGTGAAGCGTGACCGTCGTCTTCGTCGTCGTCGTCCAGTACAGAGGCAGGGAAAGAGAGGGACGAGGGGCGATTCGAATTTTGCTTGGGTTGGCGGCGAATTAGGGATTTGAACGCTCTGGGCGTGGAAGGGGACGGGGGAGAAGGGAGATTTTGTAGGGCTGGAATAGGGGCCGCCAGATATTTCAATCCGAAACATGGAAGCGCGAACCATGTTTGTCGTCCTTCTTTTTTTTGGGGGGGGGGGGGAGGGAGGGGGTGGGTGCTAGCGTCCGTATGACACACGCGACCACCACAACACGACCCTGGTCTGCATGGTGCGCCTACATTTGAGTATGCAAACGAATCTTCTTTCATTGGCAAATGAATCTGTATCTATTACCATGCCCGTGTTTTCCTTGCAAATAATCAGTCCTTCGAAACGAGATACTATAAATTAATTAATGAGGAGTTCTTTGAATTAGGGTGTGTTTGTCACATAGCGATCTCCAATTCTAACGTGGATTTCACATTTCATGGTATCCACGCTACTTTTTTAATTCAAATTCATATGTATAAGATGAACACTATGGTAGTGAGAAAACTTTGGATGTATTCAAGCATATGACCACACACATACAAAATACCACAACAATTGAGTCAATATCAACTTCTGCAAACCTAGTATGGCACGAATTCGAAATAATTACGAAAGCCGTATGCATGGTCCTCAATTCAAATCTTACAATGCACACTAAGTTGAAACGTCGATATTAAGTCTAGTACTATCTACATTCAAATGTTGTTTTTAGCCCCCCCGGCACACACGCTACATACTTCCTCTATCGATCAATCTTCCTCTCCTAACCACCTTACAAAGCTATTGGTTTCCGACATACGCTCATTCTTTCTCTCCATGTTTCAATCTCTAACTCTCTCAAATACACAACCCCCTTTTTCCACTATGTCAACAAATGTATCTCTCTCACACACCTGCCATTGCACTCCATGCTGAGCTCTCTCTCTCTCCCTCCCACCCTCTCTCACTAGATAGATGCATTACCTATCTAGACCCCCTCCCCCTCTCGCGCACACGCATGCACATTGTCTATCTAGGTCACTCTCTCGAGACCATCTCACTATTTCTTCCGCACGGCGGCCCACACTCGCTCAATCTCTCTCTCTCTATCTAAGTCTCGATTAACCTCGCTTTCTCTCACACACAAACAATATATCTCCCTGTTCTGCCCTCGACCGACACTCTATACTCTCTCACGCAGATTGTCTATCTAGGTCAGTCTCTCCAAGCTGCCCCACTCTTTTGACCTCATGGCGGCCCACGCTCACTCAATCTCTCTCTCTTTATGCATGTCTCGATTGCCCTCGCTCTTTCTGACACACAAATGATATATCTCCATGTTTGGGCCCAATTCGACATATTCATATTGTATACTCTCTCACGCACATTGTCTATCTAGGTCACTCTCTCCAACCTGTCTCACTCTTTCGATCGCATGATGACCCACACTCGCTCAATCTCTCTCTCTTTATCTATGTATCGATTGACCTTGCTTCCTCCCACGCACAAATGATATATCTACCTGTCTGTGACTGGATCATCTCTCAAGCTCTCTCTTACAACCCTCACCCTTCGCAAAAGCTCAATCGGACAATATCTCTCCAGAGCATATATATCTTTTCAACGAATGCCGGGCCACACTCACTTTGTCTCTCTATCTATCTATGTCTTGATTGACCTCGCTCTCTCATGCCGTCTCTTCCACACATTGAAGCTACCTCTCCATCCCTCGAAGAGCCGAAGCTATTTACATTGCGAGGGGGACTCCAACCTTGGATTAATTTGTGAAGGCATTTATTCCGGTGGGTTTAGATTATATTTTTGTAGCATTCGGCTCAGAACTACTCCAAACACCATTGCAACCCCCGCCTCTAACCCAATTGATTTCCCTCTAGCTCGGTCACCACTCTCTCGCACGCCCTTTCTCACCTTCCACGTCGCACCATGGTATTTTTGCAAAAAACTCTGGTGTTCTCTTTAATTAATACAAATAAGCTACAAACTACACACCGGGAGTCCACCTGTAATGGAACAAATTTCGACCCAGAAATTAAAGTGCTACAAACTACACACCGGGGGGCCCACCTATCATGGAACAAATTTGGACCCATATATAAATTAAAAATGAAAAAGGACGAGGACCGAACATGTGACCAGGGCCTTCCAGCCGCACGTCAATAGGCAACATAGTAGCAATGTTTGTTGTATTCCCCTTCGTTGATATAATGTTTTTATATTACCACAACCTATTTAATGGATAACATGTTTTTATATTAATTTTAGTAGATCAGTGGGACTGGCTCGTCAGCAAGTACTGTTCCCCCTCACTTACTGGTGGGTTCCATGTCTTCTCTCTCTCTCTCTCTCTCCTCCCCTTCTACGTTTAGACGCATGGGCAAACACGAAGAACGGGCGGGCGGTGTTGCCGTTGACCGTATCTGGACGCATTTACAAGCTACGGCACCAGTTTCACGTACTAGTATGTAACAAGTTTAGGAACAAAAGTGACCGTGACGGACAAGTTAGGCTAGTAGTAGTACTATTTATGTACTAATAATTAAATGCGTGGATAAATAGATGTATCGCCTAGTGCTCGAACAAGGGGACTGGTCGCGCCCTACAAGTATTTGGAATTGTCTTCCCTAAAAAAGTATTTGGAATTGATGTGGTATTTAATATGAAATGTTCGCGATGAGAAGGAATACATGTCGCTTCATGACTTTTTATATTTAATTTGATATGGCTCTTGTAAAACATTCAATCGATCAAACCATAGATTTCATTCAGTCTAACTGTGACTTTACATTCATACCACGATCGAACTAAAATAAATGAAAATGATAAATCCCAAACGTTCAGATTTTAAGCAAGGCAATCCGAACGTTTTTCATGGCAAATTTAGATCATGCGGCAGCGGCAGAGGCATCTTGCGGCGGGAAGCGGCTCCTCTGCCTTGCTCTGTGTGTCGTCGGGCCACTTACCGGTGGCGACGGCGACGTCTTGCACCGTTGTTGGCATACTCCTGGACATTGGCCCTAGCTTCAAGGAAGGCCAGAATGTTCTGGACATTGGTCTCCAGGAGCCAGTCAACTGGCGGGAGGCGGCGACTGGCATTGGTGCAAGGAAACGTTCGACGACGGTGATCCATGCCATTGAGGGGGCATTGGCACCGGCACGGGGACAGGCGCCGGCAATGGCGCGGTGGAGACAATCGTGTGCACGGGCACCGGCACGGGCACGCGCATCAGTGCATGCGCTGGCAGGTTCACGGGCGTGTGAAGTCAGCGGGGACCTCGTGGAACCCCGTGGCTTCAAGCTCGGCGACAATGTGCGGCTCCCAACCCATCAATGCCACAGGGATGGGCGCTGGCATAGTTGGGGCGATGGGAGTAGGATCAGGAGCGGGGATAGGCGCGGGGTCTTCCCGCAAGGCCAGTTCAAGCTCGTCCCAAAGCGCCTTATGTTCTTGAGACTCCGGCTGGGTGTCTTCCTCAGGAAACTGGAAGACTAAGGGCAGCCCATCATGATGCGGCATGGCGTACAGTGAGATCAGGCTAGTTGGAGGTAGACGACAGGAGAATCGAAGAGGAAGAGAGAAGATTGTAGCAAGACCGGGGAGTGCGACAGTGATTTAAACTGCGGCGCCGATGCCAGTGCCATTAAAAGTGGGGGAAGTTGGGAGGAAGGTCGCCGGCGGAGCTTGGTCAAAGGGTTCGCCTACCGGTGAGCCTGCGCAGCAACCTGCTCGCACGCCTCCCAGTCAGCCGGCGCAGCGGTCTGCTCGCACGCCTCCCATTAACTCACACACTTGCTCGGACGGCACCTACCGATGAGAAGCGAGACGCGTGGTGGTATGTAGGTCTAACGCCCATGGTTTGTGTTGGGACTGAGAGTATATCGACCAGAGGGGGGGTGGTGAATGTGATATTCAAAAATTCTTTTGAATGCTATGAATTGGTCCCAAACACAGTAGCGGAAATAAGGTTCGGTAGATACAAACTTAAACAAGCACTTTATTTAGGAACATATCTATCGATGAAAGAAGCAATGATGGTACGAGCATAAGATATCACAGGTTTGACAATGACAATGGTAATGTGCTACTTCTTGAGCTTGCGTTGGTTTTTCCCTTGAAGAGGAAAGGGTGATGCAGCACAGTAGAGGTAAGTATTGCCCTCAGTTAAGAACCAAGGTATCAATCCAGTAGGAGAAGAATGCACAAATCACCAACACCTGTACAAACAATCAAACACTTGCACCCAACGCGATAAAGGGGTTGTCAATCCCTTCACGATCAATTGCAAAAGTGAGATCTGATAGAGATAGATAAACAAAAGATAAAATATTTTTGGGTTTTTTTGGTATATAGATATGAAAATAAAAGATTGCAAAATAGTAGATCGTAAAGTATTATGATGGAAAATAGTAGATCGGAAAGTATTATGATGGAAAATAGACCCGGGGGCCATAGGTTTCACTAGAGGCTTCTCTCATGAAGGCAAATAATACGGTGGGTGAACAAATTACTGTCAAGCAATTGATAGAAAAGCGCAAAGTTATGACGATATCCAAGGCAATGATTATGCATATAGGCATCACGTCCGTGTCAAGTAGACCGACTCCTGCCTGCATCTACTACTATTACTCCACACATCGACCGCTATCCAGCATGCATCTAGAGTATTAAGTTCATAAAGAACGGAGGAACGCCTTAAGTAAGATGACATGATGTAGAGGAATTAACTCAAGCAATATGATGAAAACCCCATCTTTTTATCCTCGATGGCAACAATGCAATACGTGTCTCGCTACCCCTACTTTGTCACTGGGTGAAATCACGCAAGATTGAACCCAAAGCTAAGCACCTCTCCCATTGCAAGAAAAACCAATCTAGTTGGCCAAACCAAACCGATAATTCGAAGAGAAATACAAAGATATTAAATCATGCATAAAAGAATTCAGAGAAGATTCATATAATATTCATAGATAAGTTGATCATAAATCCACAATTCATCGGATCTCGACAAACACACCGCAAAAGAAGATTACATTGGATAGATCTCCAAGAACATCAAGGAGAACGCTGTATTGAGAATCAAAGAGAGAGAAGAAGCCATCTAGCTACTAGCTATGGACCCGTAGGTCTGAGGTAAACTACTCACGCATCATCGGAAGGGCAATGAAGTTGATGTAGAAGCCCTCCGTGATCGATTCCCCCTCCGGCGGGATGCCTGAAAAGGCCCCAAGATGGGATCTCACGGGAACAGAAGGTTGCGGCGGTGGAAAAGTGTTTTCGTGGATGCCTCTGGTGGTTCTGGAATATATGTGAATATATAGGAGGAAGAGCTAGGTCAGGGGAGTCCTGAGGGGCCCACAAGGCAGGGGCGCGCCCTCCACCCTTGTCGCTGCCTCATGGCTCTTCTGACTTGGACTCCAAGTCCCCTGGGTGTCTTCTGGTCCAAGAAAAATCATCGTGAAGTTTTATTCCATTTGGACTCCATTTGGTATTCCTTTTCTGCGAGGCTCAAAAACAAAGAAAAAACAGAAACTGGCACTGGGCTCTAGGTTAATAGGTTAGTCCCAACAATAATATAAAATAGCATATTAATGCATATAAAACATCCAAAACAGATAATATAATAGCATGGAACAATAAAAAATTATAGATACGTTGGAGACGTATCATAATGCAATATGCTAACAGATGCAGCAGCATGAGAGAGAAACAAGGTGAAGAGTTATGATAGATAACCACGAGAAAGAACTATGACAGGGTGAATGAAAACAATACAGGGGACACACAAGAATGAATAAGTATGAGCAGCAGAGTAAGTGAATGAAATGACTACACTGAATGATGAGAATGCAACAGAGTGAGCAACGAATGATAACAGAGGATGCCAATGAATGATATGCCACAGATAAAGACAGATCAGATAAACTATCGACACAGAGCACGAAGGTAAACTGCTGAAGGTAATGAAGCAAAGTAGATTGAACCAGTGGTGCTCGATGGTGACAGATGAATTTGGTAGACGAGTTCACCCTTCTGCCAAAGGACTATGTTTGGTTGGAGGGGTTGTGATTTAACACAGAAGATAAACTCTCTTCACCCTATTCTCCTTCAACTCAAAGCTGATCAGACTCCAGTTGATTTCACTCGTGGTAGATACTTGTCGGCGATCTCCAAACCTTCGGTCGACCTTCGCGAACAACAATCACTCTTGGTTGCTGAAGATCTTGTTCGATGAAGACAACAACTCTTCAACACTCGAGCCGACACCTATCTGTCTAGAGAGTGCGCAGCTCTCAAGAGTAATAGGTACAAGAACTCTAGACTCAAAACTACTGTGATGCTAAACCACTGTCTAAGTTTTGGGCTCTTGATTTTTCTCTCGGCGGATCTTAAACTCAAATCACTCAGAGAGGGGATGCTTAGTCAATCTTCTCAGAAATCTTAAGCGGAGCAGCCAACGGACAACGTTGGAGCGGGGTGGCTATTTATAGCCGCAGCCTTCCCTGAAGGGAAATGACCAAATTGGACATGTGGAGCAGCCAATGGCCGAACGACATGAGTCCAACAGTCGGAAATTTGAGCACAACGGTAACATTACTTGCGAAGCAAGTAATGCTAAATCCTCAGTCTGAAAGATATCTCCTTCAACATGAAGAACAATGTCTACTGCTGACAGGTAATCATTCGAAACACAAGGAGATTTCTCTCAATCTCGCATAGGTTTGGGCTAAGCATCACAGCGGATCTAAGCTTCATGAACCTATACCCCTCTTAATAGTACGGAGGTCCTATGACTCAAATAAATGAAAGAAGAACAACGAAATGAATACTACGTCTTCACTTTGTCTTCGACTTCCACTTGCTGCAGTCAATTCCTTTGGACGACAGTACCGAACCAATTGCTTTGCTTCAGCAATAACTTTTAGAGGGGTTAACTCCTTCATGTCAATCTTCTCGTCTACATGTTCTCAACAGATGTAGCTCGTTCTTCTCTGCAACGCAGATATTCTTCGGTGAAGTTCCTCGAACTTAACACCATAGACAACATTCTCTTCGGTTCTGCATGGACTATTTCTCTTTGTATGCACTAGCAAACAAATCAGTCCATGCCTGTTTCTGTCAACAATCTCCAAAACATAGGAGGGCAAACATTGCACCAACAATCTCCCCCTTTTTGGATGATTGTTGACAAAACATAACACATCGAAGGACAGATAATGGAATGAAATGGAATGCGAAGGATAATAAAAGACGAGAGATAATTACGAAGATAAAACACACTCCCCCTGAAGATATGCATCGAGTGCATAGAAGATAACATGGTAGGTAGCGAGATGAGTCTTCGTACGAGTGATATTGACACATGATCTCATTCGTGGTCTCTTTCAATACACTCGACAATGTCTGAGGTACTTCCTGTCACACACAATGTTTGAAAAAGATTTGTTAGATATAGCGAATACTTTTAAATGATTTGTGATGAAGGATAAGCCATGAGGATTTGCTCAGAACACAGTTTGAATCCACACGAGATATAAGTTCCCTGCAAGTTAGATACTCAAAGGTATATTTGCTCGGAGGAGATATGCTTCAGACAAGATTTTCCTGCACCAAAAGATGATACAAAGAATATTTGCGAGGGAAAACAGCTTATGAAACAGATAGGGAGAATTAGCTTTCAAAGCTTAATTCAATCTGAAGCTAACTTTCTTCTCCTGCAAGGTTAGATAGTGAGATATAATCAATATGGAACATCTAACCATAATACACGTATGGTTTCAAGGAGTGAAATGTCTCTTTCTTAGAGAAGTATGATTTCCTGTCCTCCTTAAAAACTTTTTCTTTTCTTGCACTATAGATAATTATCGAGGATAATTATTTCAAGGAAGTAAAGTTTCGATTTCACCTGCAAACAAGAGATTTGGAAGCAAATAGCATTACAGGGGGGTTATTAACAATACATGCTGACCAAGTATTTGAACACCACAAGCGGCACATTAAGTTTCAAACACAAACTGTTCGAAGAAAACCAAATAGTTCGAGAGCAAAGCAATTGGTGAATGAAAGCACCCTGCAAATAACCCGTTCATCTAATGTTCTTCTCCCCCTTTTTGTCAACAAGTGTCAAAAAGGAAAGAGAAAACATGTGATGAACTACTCATCCGAAGAATCCTCATCAGAACTCGAACTGTTCGAAGAAGCAGAGCGAGCAATGGTTGAGGCCAAAGCAGGAGTTGGAGACGCAACTTGGGCTTCGAGAACAGCTTTGGAAGAGGCATTGCGACGTGCATCTGGCTTGTAGACATAAGTTCCTGCTGTGTCTTCAAGTATATCATCGGGTTCGACAAACAGCAGGTCAGTTGATGCAGAACGCTGAGGGAGCACAGGGGTTTGCCTTTGAATGCGAGGTACTTCAAACAACTCCAGATGATCATATTCCCTTTTGATACCCTTTGCAGAAAGTTGCTTGCGAGTGTAATGCTTGCGCAGAAGGGTCCAGGAGCGCCTCTTGTGTTCCTTCTCATATAGAAGGGTTTGGCGAGAATAATTGTGAAGCAAATTGATCTCTGTCATCATTTCCAGCTTTACTTTTCTACCGAGCTTGATGTGGCTTTCCAATGCTTGCCGAGTGCGAAGACAAATCTCATATAGTGAAGGATTTTCTTCATGAGGGATTTCAACTTTAGCCTTCTTTATCTTCAGAACTTCAGCAGAGGCAGGCAAAGAAGCAGAAGTAGTGGCATCCATTGGCATCTTTCCTTTGCCTATGTCCTTCACAATTCTGAGCGTGTCGTGGACTGGTGGCATGAAAACTTTTGGAACATATGGACAGTAGAACTTTTCTTCAAGGAGCTGCTCAATGGCATACATGATCCAAGGTGCATATGGCTTTAAGACTTGAGGACTGTCAGCTACACAGGCCAAGTTGTGAATGAAAAGATCTAGGATATCAAAGCAAATACCTTGAGCAATGGCAAGCAGTGCATTTCCCACGATGCCATTGATGGTTTCTGGCATGTTAGTTGGAGTGAGGGAGTTGCAGAGGATGTAGAACAATACTTTGTTTTCATATGCCAGATTCTTTGGGTTGATCTCAATGCATTCATCACCAACCAGCTTGGGGTCCATCAGCATATGCAGTTGAGCTTTGGATACTTCCCAATAGTGCAGCCTGTGTTCACTAGTTGCATCAAATTCGCACCTGGGGAGATTCAACAACGCTAAGAACTGATCTGCCGAGCATTTAATCTTTTCTTCTCCTGTCATCCATTCGAGGATCCATGTAGAACTATCTCCAAGTTCTCCTGAGATATACAGAGTGGCATAGAATTGATGAATCACTTCACGATTCCAGCCATGATTGAAGCGTAGGAAACTCTTCAGGAAAACAAGCTCAATTTGCTCGATGGTGTGATGGAAGCAGGGTAATCTTTCGAGCTCTGCAAAGTTTAGAATTTTGTGCTTGAAGACGCGATTCTTTTCATACAGAATGCGAGCATAATACACAGCCTGTTCCTTAGTCCAGAACCTTGGCGACAATGAAGTTCTTTCTCCTTCATATGGGTTGGTCCCAAAGAATGCAAGTTTTGAGAGGTGAAGCTGCTCGTTAAATGCAGGACCATTTGGGCCATCTTCAGCTGGGAACAACGGAAATGTCTCCAAGGGATTTTTTAGATGATCTTCACTCACATTCCGGGTCTGAATACCATCCGGTGCTTGCACACCTTCCTCAATTGGTTTGAGAGGAGCACGTGGCCGCCTTGACTTCTCAAGTGCAGATTTCTTTGATGAACTAGACTGACCATCATTCTTGCTCGCTGGTACTCCTTTAGCGGCTTTCTGGCTTTTAGGCACTAGGGTCTTTTCTTTCATAGTATTTTCTTCGACTGGGGCACCACAACTTCTTTCTCAGAAGCTTGGGATACAACAGGTGGGACAATTCCTTCGTGAGCCATGGGCTCTTCAGATTTCTTCTCTTCCTCTTCCAACTATGTAGCAGTGGAACGAGGAGCAGGATCAACATCCATCTGGGTAGGGGCACCAGATGATGCGACCAGGGTGGTTTTCTCTCGGGAAGCATTTTGCTCCCCCTCAATCTTGTCATTCTCCTCCTTAGATCCGGAGGGCTCAGCCTGCAATTTCTTTGGAGGCGATGGGTCTGCCTTTTCAACCTCAATTTCTTCATCAACTTCATCATCAGCTGGGGCTTGTTGCTTGGGTGAGGCATTTCCTTCATCATCCTTCTCGAGGAATATATCGACAACTTCTGGTTGCTCTTGGGACACTAGAGTGGGAATGATAACTTCCACACGGCCAGCCTGATGCATGGGTTCATCCTCATGAGGCAGCAGCTTTCTCTTCGCAGCAGTGGTACCCAAAGGTTTATCAGTGAGGGGACTTGGTGCATGCCTTGGTTATTTCCTTGGTGATGGTGAAACTTTCACTGGTGAGGGGCTGTTGTGCATCTTGTTGAGGATGGTACGTTGATCATACATGGGAATTTCATCACCATCATCACTGGATGACTCATCAGATGAGCTGGAAACAACCTTCTTTGATTTCCTGGAGATTGTTTTCTTTCGTGAGGCACAAGGAGAAACTGACCTTCTGGACTTGCTACCTTTGGATACATGATCCTTTTTATTCTGCACGTCTTGCTGAGTCAGCGCGATGTTTTTAGCTTCGACTTGATTTTTCTTTGATTGCCTAGCATCACTGTCGTGGGAAACCACGGCCACCTATGGGACCAAGGGCCCCTTTTTGGGTCGGCAGGGGGACTGAGCACATTGCACAAAGAGCGGAGGAGCGCAGCGTAGCGCGACAGAGATCACACGGGCAGTTTTACCCAGGTTCGAGCCGCCGCGAGGCGTAAAACCCTACTCCTGCTTTGGTGGATTGATGGTGGATGGTGGTGGAAACGCAGCACTCTTGCCCGGCAGGGTTGCCTCGGGGTGAGAGCAGCTATGCGCGTATCAGTGTACGGGGGTCCGTATCCTTTCTATGGTTGCCATGGGCCTCCTTTTATAGATTAAGGGGTCACCACAATGGCAAATCAGTCATTGCGTACTGATTAGATAGCGAACAGTGCTATCATATCTACTCTACAGACAGAGCAGTATGCATTAAATGTGCCGCTCAGTGTCACATCATGGCCTGCACGGCACGCCTTGCCGGGCTGTTTGGCCACCTTCTCTCCTGTCTGCATGACACGTTGCAGGACGGGTGTCATCTGGAGGTGATTCCTGTAGGAAATGGTTGCCATGTGGCAAAAGGCAGCCACTTAGTCATCTTGGGGATTGACACCGCACCGATCGGTGACTTGCGTCACTGTGAGGAGGGGCGGTGAAGCCTCGGCGGGGTGTTTTACCTTCGTATGCCCCGGCAGGCCTGCCGGGGCAGTCCTGAGGCTTGCTTCCGGGGCAACCTTGACCTCGCCAGGCTCTCCTGCCCGACAAGTGAGGTTTTCCCTTAGCGGTGTCTTGCTTCTTGGCTTGACTTGGTCTTCTCAACCTGCCCTTTGATTCCTCAAAGAGCCTATGTCTTCATCTTGGCCTTGTCTTGGATGTTGCAATCTTGATTTCGGGCCTGTGCATGGTCTGGGCAACAGACCTAGGGTTTGTTGCACCGACAGGAGCCCCCGGGCCTGGCCCGAACGCGCTGCCGAGCGTCGTCGGGGTAGGCCCTAACTTGTGCACAGGCGTGGGGGAAATAGCTGCTCGCCCTTTGAGATCTTCTTTGCTTCTTCGTTAATCTGAGCTCGGATAAGCTTCTGGTTCTTCCGCTCATCGTGTAACGCCAATTGTGGTGGGGCCATTCTTGTAATGGCCCATGAATGACTTTAACGCACGAGCGAGTAACTACCAATTCACTCTTCCCACCACGCCCTTATCCTTGGCCACGTATGCCATCGATGGATCAGGCCCCATCCCCCAGCTTGCCTATAAAAAGGAGGGGCAGGGAGGAAGCGGAAGTGTTCATCCACGCTCCTCTTCTTTCCTTTTTCTTCTTTCTTCTCGCAATGTTGAGAGAAAGAGACCGGGGCCGAGCCCCGGACTCGAGCTTGAGGTTGGCGACGTCGGAAGCTTGTGAAGGGGCTCGGGGAGTGAGCCTAGTCCAGAGTAAAAAGGGGCGCGGCGGATATGCCACTCGCGACGCGGGAGGCGCCGAGCCTTTCTCTCGCGGGGGCATGTTTGTCCCCTCCTCCTGGGTGCTAAAGTTCTTGGCGGCTCCGGTGTCCGTCAGGGGCGCATCGCTCGGGGTCCTTGGTAATCCCGGTATCGCCCCCCTTGGTGAAGTCAGGGCAAATGTTGAAGACGGCGGCATCTTCCTGCCCGCCAAGGTGGGGAGCGACGCCCCTCTCGCGCCTCGGACGCCGCTGTCGCCCGCAGGTTCTCCGGGGGAGGCAACGGCTCACGGAGCCGGTGTCCCTCTGGTGCGGCGGTGATGGAGAAAGATCAAGGGAAGACGGAGAATGCGGGTGGCAGGGCGTCAGGTCAGAGTACGATGGCACCGACGCCTTCGTCTCGTATTGCCGACCTGGTGCCTCGTCTTTCCGCTCTTCCCCTACCTCCCCGGCACCATCATCACCGGCCTCTTGGTTGCCGAGGAGAGGGCCACTCTCTTGGTGCCTTCGCCTCCTCCAGCAGTCTTCCAGCTGGGCCTCGGTGGTTCTCCCCGCCAGTGCTTTTTGCTGGAGCTTCTGGTTGGCCTTGAAGGTGGTGACCGAGGCACCGTCGAGCTGCTCCTTCCATCCCCCTCCTTCGCAGCCTCGCCACTCTCGATCTTGTCAGGCTGCGCCCGGCAGGCCCTGACGGGGTCGAGTAGGTTGTCTTGCTCAGGAACCCCTTTTGCCCTCCTTCTCTTCCACCGCAGTGCCTAGAAGGAGGTGGACAAGAAAGGGATTACGGGGCACTTATCTTTTTTCAATCTAAAATATGTAGGCACTTGCCAAATTTTAGTTCAAATTATGTAATCTCTTTTATCCATGTTTGTGTCCTATAAGGTCTGTACTTGTTGATCAGCATGTTAATGAAAAAGATAAACCTTGCCGGGCACTTGTGCATGTAACATGTCCATGCAGAGGGAGAATGCCTCTTTACGCTTAAGTAAACAAGTTTTTCCCCGGTAGGCTATCCTGCCGATACCCTCAAGTTGCTGCCATGGGGCTGGGCCTGCCGGGCACAAATCGTGAAGAGGGACCAGCCCCCCGCCAACTTTCTCGCCAAAGTCCACTACAACCTCCCTGACCGAAGCAACGTTCAAGTCAAGGGACGGGAGCACCTAAGTCTTGAAAGCGGCGATTTTTTCCTATGCACAAGTTTTTACTTACATAACTCGTATGGATAAGAGAGGGAACTTATCTGCTTGGGCTTGCCAGGGATCGCAATGTAGGCTTGTCTTCTCTTCTCCTTTTTCGGGATCGAATCCTCGGTAGGAGCCTGTAGTTTGATGTAGATGAAAATGATGCCTCATGCGATCTTATCTACATGAACATGCAATGCTCATGATATGCTTATGCATGCATGCAATTTGTCGGGGGCCCCCCAGCGCTTCATTTATTTCTCTGTTGCTCAGGGTCTGCGCCTGGCTTTGTACAAGGGGTTACATGCAACAGAGGTAAGGCCTGTACAAAAGGGTGGCTACCAGGCAGGGCCCGATAGCCGCGCCTTACGAGTAGAACTTGCGGAGATGCTCAATGTTCCATGAGTTTTGCAACTGAATGCCATCTCCAGTCTCCAGACGGACTGCGCCAGGTCTGGTGACTCATACTACCCGGTAAGGGCCTTCCCACTTTGGCGTCAACTTGTTTGCACCCTTGGCGGACTGAACGCGCCTAAGGACAAGGTCGCCTTCCTCAAAACACCGGGCACGAACCCTGCGGCTGTGATAGCGACGCAGGACTTGCTGATAGCGTGCGACACGCGTAGCAGCCCAGAGACGGTTCTCCTTGAGTAGCACAACATCGTCACGCCGGTGCTGATCTTGCGCTACTTCATCGTAGGCAAGCACTCGAGGTGACCCGTAAATGAGTTCCGTGGGGATAATTGCTTCTGCCCCATAGACTAGGGAGAAGGGAGTCTGCCCGGTAGCTCGATTTGGTGTCATTCTGAGGGAGAAGGGAGTCTGCCGCACTTCTGCAGCCTATCAAAAGTTCTCGTCTTGAGTCCTCGCAACACTTCAGCGTTCGCCCTCTCAGCTTGCCCGTTGCTCCTTGGATGGGCCACAGAGGCGAACGAGATTTTGCTTCTGAGGGCATGAACGTATTGCATGAAGGCGCGACTCGTGAACTGGGTGCCGTTGTCAGTGATGATCCAGGCAGGAACTCCAAAGCGGCATACCAATCCTTTCAAGAACTTGATAGCTGACTGAGCAGTCACCTTTCTCACGGGCTCTACTTCCGGCCACTTTGTAAACTTGTCGATTGCAACGAACAAGAATTCAAAGCCCCCGGCAACACGGGGGAAAGGGCCGAGGATATCGAGCCCCCAGACCGAAAACGGCCATGATAAAGGGATTGTCTGAAGAGCTTGGGCACGCAGGTGGATGTTCTTGGAATGGAACTGGCAGGCTTCACACTTGGTGACAAGCTCAACCACATCTTGGAGGGTTGTGGGCCAGTAGAATCCTTGCTGGAAAGCTTTCCCAACCAACGCCCTTTATCTAATGTGGGAGCCGCACATACCCTTGTGTATCTCCGTCAGTAGTTCCTTTCCTCCTTCCCGGCAAATGCACCTCAATTTCACACCGTTGGGCCTCCTTCTGTACAGCGTGTCATCAACAAACTGGTACATACTGGCCCTCCGGGCTACTCTTTCAGCTTCTTCTTGCTCTTCGGGAAGTTCTCCAGTTTGGAGGAAATGGACTATGTGCCATGCCCAAGGCGGAGCCTGTGGCTCGGCAACGAGGACTAATGGCACCTCCTCATTCGTGAGAGTGCAATCCTCGATCGTGGGGACCGGTGGCCTGGCGGGAGGATGCAGCTCAGCGACCGAAGGAGAGTTGTGCCCGACAAGCTTTCTGCCGGGATCCTCGAGAGGTTCTACCGGGAGAGGCTTGCCGGAGTCCAGTTTCCTCCTCTTTCTGGCCATTTTTGCCAGGGATACGGAGGGCTGAGTCAGATGGAGAACAAAAGTTCCTAGTTCCACAGGGAGCTTCTGCGCAGCGCACTTTGACAGATGATCAGCGATGCTGTTTTCCGCATGGGGTACGTGCTCTATTTGCAATCCGTCAAAGCACTCCTCCAACTTTCTCACTTCCTCAACGTATGCCTCCATCAATGGAATTTGGTAATCCTTGTTGACTTGTCTCACCACAAGTTGTGAATCTCCGCGGATGATCAGGTTCTTGATCCCTAGTTTTGTTGCAATTCTGAGCCCTGCAAGGAGCCCTTCATACTCTGTTGTATTGTTGGTAGCCTCCTCCCGGGGAAAATGCATCTGGACGACGTACTTCAGGTGCACTGTGGTGGGAGCAATGAGAAGCATGCCAGCCCCTGCACCTTGTAGGGAGAAGGCACCATCGAAATACATGATCCATTCTTGGGGTGTTTCCTTGCTGGGGATAACTGTCTCCAATACCTCTTCATCAGGAGTTGGCGTCCATTCTGCAATAAACTCTGCCAATGCTCTGCTCTGAATGGTTGATGTGATCTCAAACTTCAAACCAAAGCTGGATAACTCCAACGCCCACTCCACTGTCCTGCCGGTGGCCTCAGGGTTTCGGAGTATCCATTGCAAAGGGAAACGGGTGACAACTGTGATCTCATGGGCTTGGAAGTAGTGGCGCAGTTTCCTTGAGGCCATGACAAGGCCAAAGATCAATTTTTGCATGCCAGAGTACCTGGATCTAGCCCCCTGCAACAGGGAGCCGACGAAGTACACTGGGCACTGCACCACTTTCTTCTTTGCCGTGACCAGAGAACTGCTTCCGCTGCTTTGCTCTTCTCCATCTTGATCTACATCTGACCTTGCCGGGGTGTGTTCGCTTTCCTCCCTGAAAGGGACACCAGCTGCGTCTGCTGTTCCATCCACTTCCCTCTGCACCACCAGTGCTGCACTAACCACCTGATTAGTTGCTGTCAAGTATAGCAGCAACGGCTCTTGAGGTTTTGGGGCAACCAAAGTGGGCACAGAGGAAAGGTAGGCCTTCAAATCTTGTAGTGCGGCATCTGCCTCTGGGGTCCATTCCATGGGCCCTTCCTTTTTCAAAATCTTGAAGAACGACAAGGCACGCTCGACAGACTTGGAAATGAACCTGCTAAGCGCGGCAACACATCCAGTCAAACGCCTCACGTCCTTGACTGTCTTGGGTGCTTGAATCTGCTCGATGGCCTTGATCTTGTCGGGGTTGGCCTCTATCCCCCGGTGGGACACAAAGAAGCCAAGTAGCTTGCCAAAAGGAACGCCAAACACACACTTCTCCAGATTTAGCTTTAAGTTGATCTTGCGCAGATTAGCAAATGTCTCTTCCAAATCCTGAATGAGGGTTGATCTGTCCTTGGTCTTAACCACAATATCATCCATGTAAGCCTCAATGTTCCTGTGCAACTGTGACTCAAAACCAACCTGGACTGCTCTTGCGAAAGTAGACCCGGCGCTCTTTAACTCGAAAGGCATCCGCACGAAGCAGTATGTGCCACATGGGGTGATGAACGCGGTCTTCTCTTCGTCTTCCTTGGACATGAAGATCTGATGATATCCAGAGTAGGCATCCAGGAAGGAAAGTAGGTCACACCCGGAGGTGGAATCCACAATCTGGTCGATGTGCAGCAAGGGAAATGGGTCCTTCGGGCATGCCTTGTTCAGATCCATAAAATCTATGCACAGCCTCCACTTCCCATTAGCTTTGCGTACCACCACTGGATTTGCTAACCTAGTTGGATGCAACACTCCTCTAACCAGACCAGCTGCCTCAAGTTTCTTGATCTCCTCGGCACTAAACTGTTGCCGCTCCAAAGCTTGCTTCCGGACCTTCTGCTTGACGGGTCAGGCATGTGGGCAGACAGCAAGGTGGTGCTCGATTACCTCTCTGGGAATACCGGGGATGTCAGATGGTTGCCAGGCAAACACATCGACATTCGCCCGCAGGAAGGAAACGAGCGCGCTTTCCTATTTGTCATCGAGGGTGGCACTGATAGTGAAAGTACCACCAGCGCCAGCCTGCCCTGCCGGGACCTGTTTCACAGCGGGTGCAGAAACGTTGGATCTCTTGCTATTGGAACTCTCCGGCGAGTCATCAACAGGCGCAACATACCCCGAAGAGGTACGCTTCCCGGATTCCTTGCCGGCGTCCCTGTTAGCCTTCTTCTTTCCATTACTTTCCTTGGCGAGGATTGCAGCTTCAGTGGCCTCTGCCGCGACTGCATCCTGGTACATCTTGTCCATGCAAATAATTGTGACCTTCTCGTCTGATGGAATGGAAATGATGCCCACCGGCCCTGGCATCTTCAAGGTGTTGTAGGCTTAGTGGGATGCCGCCATGAACTTGGCCAAAGCTGGGCGACCAAGGATTCCATTATATGGCAGGGGGAGGTCAACCACATCAAACACGATCTTTTCAGTCCGGTAATTCAACTCTCCCCCAAATGTCACTGGTAACGTGATTTTCCCCTTAGGATGACTCTTGCCGGGGTTGATCCCTTGAAACGTACCAGTAACCTTGAGCTCTTCTTCTGCTATCTGGAGTTTGCTGATGACCTTTAAAGAAATCAGATTCAACCCGGCCCCGCCGTCAACCAGCATCTTTGTGACTTTGAGGTTGCGGATTGTTGGTGATACCAACAACAGCAAGCACCCTACTGCGGTGGTGCGGTCAGGGTGGTCCTCTTCGTCAAAGATGATGGGCGTGCGGGACCACTTGAGCGGCCTTCGAGAGTCTGCCGCTGGCTCCACGGCATTGACTTCACGCGCCCACCATTTAGGTTGGCGGTGAGAGGAGTGCAAAGATGCCCCCCGTCAATGCACAGGGCGTCAGTGTCTTTCTAGAATTCCTGCTCGCTGGTTTCCTCTTCATCTCCTCCATCACTCTCATCGTTGCAATCCTCCTTCTCACGGCCTCTGGCGGGTTTCCCTTGATTCTGAGGAGCCTTGCCAGGGCGGCTTGCTCCGCCACCCCGGCCCTTTCCACCAGCGCCATTCTGACCTTTCTCTTTATCTCGCTTCTCATATTCAGCCCTCTGCTTCTTGACAAGCTGCTCAACCTGATGACACTCTTGGAGATCGTGGCCCTCGGTCCGATGGATCTTGCAATATGGGCCATCGCCTTTCCCAGCCTTCTCGGCAGCTGCGGCTTCCCGGCAGTCAGTGCACGCGGCAACCTCCTTGCCGGGTATCTCAGCCTTGGCTTTCTTTCCGGTACTAGGCATGCCCGATCCCTCAACGGTCATCACTGCCTTATCCTTGCGCCTTTTGTTGCGCTTCTTGTTCTTCTTCTTTTGACTAGTGGCCTCGTCATCATCCTCTGAATCTATGTCAACGCCATCCTCTTCTCCGGGGAGCTTCCTCCCCTCCTCTATTAGAGCACACTTATCCACCAGAGTGTAAAGCTCCTTCACAGTCTTGGGCAATCGAACGTTCATCTTGGAATGTATCCGACGACTGCGCACGTTGGACTGGAACGCAGCTATCACAGCTGCTGGGTGGATGTCTGGAATATTCCTGTGGACTCTGCTGAATCTCTGCTTGTATTTCCGTAGGCTCTCGCCTTCCTTCTGCGGGAGGAGCTGCAAGTCGCTGGGCCACCCTGGTTCTTGATGGCCACCCATGAAGGCGCCAACGAACTCATGGCACAGGTCAGCCCAGGTCGAAATGGAGTTCTTCGGCAGGTGCATAAGCCAAGACCTCACATTTGGCTTAAGTGCCAAAGGGAAGTAGTTGGCGAATACCTTCTCATCTCTTCCCCCGGCAGCTTGAACAGCGATGGTGTAGATGCTCAAGAACTCTGCCGGGTTCAGTCTTCCGTCATACTTCTCTGGTATCTCTGGCTTGAACGTGCGAGTGGACGGCCAATGGACTTGCCGCAGCTCGCGGGTGAAGGCAGGGCACCCAGCCTCGAAAGGTAGGTACCTGCCGTCAGCGAGTGCGGGCTCGTCGACGTTGGGGCCATCGCGCCTGTCGGACTGGCGGTGGGCGTTGCGGTGTCGCTCGGTGTTGACACGCGCGCCTTCCCTTTGCCTGTCCTCCAGGACTCGCCGTGGGCCTTGACGTGCTCGAGGGTCGGACGAAGCCATCGAGACGTCGTCAGGTTCTTGGTTGCGCGGCTCCCGCGCTGGCTGTCGCGGAGGGGACTGCATCGTACGAGTGGCCCCATCCGCACGGCCAGCAGCGTGGGCCATTGTCGCTGCCTAGGGAGGCCGTGGCGGGCCAGCCCGCTGCGATCCTCCCGCCTCGGCGAAGCCAATCAGACTCTGAATGGTGGCTCTCCACTCATCCATCTAATCGGCTGCCGGCGGAAATTTCAACAGCAGCTGAGCCCGCGCCATGGCCTCTGAAGCGGTGCTTGGCATGGATGTCGACGAAGACCGTAACATCGCCCGGCTCCTGACGGTGCCGGTAGCGATTGCGCCGTGCTCTCATCATCGTGAGCCAGCCGCCTGGATGGCGTGTGGATGAGGTGGAGGCGCTTGAGGGCCAGCGGCTCCATTTGGCGTAGCGGCTGGGTCGGCTCGTTTCGGGGGTGGCGCATGTTCTATGGCTGCCCCCGCGGCGGGAGCGGTCGGGGAGTTGTGATTCCCCCCAGAGCGAGTACCCCCGCTGCGGCTGTGCCCCTCGGTCGGATGGGGAGGTGCAGATGGAGTGATCTCTCCTCCCGTACCTCGTGGGGCGTGGCCACCGGGATGTAGTTGGTGCTGTCCTTCTTCGGTGCCTCCTGCTCCTGCTTCGGCTGCATGGGAGGTGGTAACGACGCCGCCCACGCCGACCACGTCCCCCGCAGCGTCCGCACTTCCAGGCGTCCCCGTAGCCCCCGCGGCGTCGGCGGGCACGTGCGGCGGGGCCTTTGAAGTGGATGGATGAGCTGCGGCGCCGGGCTTCTTCTTGGGCGCCATGGACGATGGAGCCGTTGATGAAAATAACGCTGATGAAGATGACGCGCTATGTGCACTTCTCGGGTTCGCGCAAGCGCTTCCCCCTACCTGGCGCGCCAAAGATGTCGTGGGAAACCACGGCCACCTATTGGGCCAAGGGCCCCTTTTTGGTTCGGCAGGGGGACTGAGCACATTGCACAAAGAGCGGAGGAGCGCAGCATAGCGTGACAGAGATCACACAGGCAGTTTTACCCAGGTTCGTGCGGACGCGAGGCGTAAAACCCTACTCCTGCTTTGGTGGATTGATGGTGGATGGTGGTGGAAACACAGCAATCTTGCCCGACAGTGTTGCCTCGGGGTGAGAGCAGCTACGCGCGTATCAGTGTACGGGGGTCCGAATCCTTTCTATGGTTGCCATGGGCCTCCTTTTATAGATTAAGGGGTCACCACAGTGGAAAATCAGTCATTGCGTACTGATTAGATAGCGAACAGTGCTATCATATCTACTCTGCAGATAGAGCAGTACGCATTAAATGCGCCGCTCAGTGTCACATCATGGCCTGCACGGCACGCCTTGCCGGGCTGTTCGGCCACCTTCTCTCCTGTCTGCATGACACGTCACAGGACGGGTGTCATCTAGAGGTGATTCCTGTAGGAAATGGCTGCCATGTGGCAAAAGGCAGCCACTTAGTCATCTTGGGGCTTGACACCGCACCGATCGGTAAATTGCGTCGCTGTGAGGCGGGGCGGTGAAGCCTCGGCGGGGTGTTTTGCCTTCGTATGCCCCGGCAGGCCTGCCGGGGCGGTTCTGAGGCTTGCTTCTGGGGCAACCTTGACCTCGCCAGGCTCTCCTGCTCGACAAGGGAGGTTTTCCCTTAGCGGTGTCTTGCTTCTTGGCTTGACTTGGTCTTCTCAACCTGCCCTTTGATTCCTCAAAGAGCCTATGTCTTCATCTTGGTCTTGTCTTGGATGTTGCAATCTTGATTTCAGGCCTGTGCAAGGTCTGGGCAACAGACCCAGGGTTTGTTGCACCGACAATCATGCTTGGCTTTAGCCTTTGCCCTCTTGGCTACTTCATCGGGAAAATCCGCGATGGTTTTCAGAGACTCAGGATGAGCATTAGAAGGCGCTGGTGGTCTGACTTTTTCGTCATCTCACACAATGCAATTTTCTGCTATGCAGTCGTTCCACGGCGCCGTGAAGGCAAACAAGATTTGATACTTTTCCCAAACATTCTCATAGTTGAACCATTTCTTCGCCCAGTGACGGCAAATCCTTTGCAGCCTGTTATTTCGTTTAGTTGTTGTTTCAACCCGGGTGGAGTTCTATAACCATCAGGTTCAGACATCTCAGCAGTGGTATTCTTCTCTCTGCCACGACCACCCTTCTTGGGATTTCCATCAGAGAAGAGAGAGTAAGAGCATCGGTGACCAGTTCATCCTCAGGCTGACTGTGAGCAGAGGGAATTTCATCAACTTCTTCTTCGGATTCAGACTCAGATTTCTTCTTCGGTGTCTTGGGTGGCTTTGATGGTTTTCCTCCACCAGTCAATCTCATTTGGTCAGATCTGGGAGGATACTAAGGCAAACCTCCTTCAGACTCTGTGTACTCATCTGAACTCTATGCCATTGCTGACTTGTGAAAAGAATAGATACGAGGGGAAATAGGGTAGGGTCGTAAACATGCACATAAGCATTTTGAACGAAAATGAATGTTTTTCGGAAGGACAAAGAATCCATGGCATACTTATAGAAGATGTCTCTGATAGATTTTAAACTCGCCACAGATAGAACATGACTGGTAAAAAACTATCTAATCTTTTGAAAAGTATTCATGAACCCTAGATTGAGGAGAACCACTATGAGGGAAAAACTACAAACCGTACCAGTCATAACCTAGAGATTCCTAAAGATCTACCGCAGAGAATAAATCAAAAGAAATGGCATCGGTATGAACTGCCATATGAACAGGGGATGGAGCAGGAGCAGATTCGGATCTAGGCGCCCTAACTTGGCAGCATAGATCAACTACGACAATGCAGAGAGGAAGATTACCGCACTGGCATGATCAACCGCGGCGAGACTTCATGGGAGTCCCACGACAAGGCACCTCATCAGAGTTGCTTCAAGCTTGGGCTTGGGATGAGGACAATGAGGGTTTGAGGAACAAATGAGGTAGAAGACGATGGGAGGGGTATTTATAGCAAGAGAGCAGAACCACCACTCCGAAATCCATGGCCTACAGAAACGGGACGTTCCACATTAAATGGATGAGATCACAATCATGGAGATCGTGGGCACGTGGCAACCATTTCCTGTGAAAAACTTGGGACGAGAGCAGGAGGCCGAAAGGTTTCAAGAAGGGCAAGCTCCAAAAATAGATTAAAGTTCGAACTCGATTTCTTTCGCGACCAAGGATGCCGAAAAGAAATTTTCTTCAGATCAAGTTGCATGTTTATGATGGATAACATAGATTGGATGAGAGAGAATAGAGGGATAACAGGGTCCGAAACAAATCACTCAACCAAATGAAAGGAAACACAAAAGCGGAGAGCTATGAGTGAGTTGTTTATCGGACGAAACACAAACACGGCGAATAGAAGATGCAAAGACAAACGAGAGCAAATTAACACAAGGGGCGAGCACCAACAATGCAAATTTCAAGGTTAAGAATAAACGATAAGAATCCCTGAGAGAGTTCCTGCAAGAAGGATTAGTTTTTCTTCACAACCCACACTTGCGTGGGCAGCGAGCATCTCTTTTGCTTAGGTTGAGCAGGGACATTCCTTCGGTGAGATATGTAGTTCACCTGTGCATTCCAAGAGTAATCAAATGAATATGCATTGAAATTGTTTCAAGAGACATGAGCATAATGATTTGAGGAAGTACGCATGTACTCCTTCTGTCAAAAGTTTGACTGAAATCCATTCGAGGAAGTTTCAGTACCAATTTGTGAATGAAAACCATCTCCTCGAAGGGAATTTCTCTGCATATTCAAGTTAGCAGTGACAGATAAATTTTTAATGATGCACTTCTTCACCCAGATTTGCTTCTTGGGTGAACTTGACCTACAGTTAGTTCCAACATACCAAGCGAAAACCTTACCATTCTGTTGTTTGAAGAGTTTGTAGTTTGAGTCATCAGACTCGTCAGAAACAACAGAAACAGGAGAGTCATAACCAGATAGAATTGCAGGTTCGAGAGTTTTACTTTTAGCAAGAACCCAACTCGTTCGTGGATATTGCTCGGGAGTCCAGTAGGTTCCATCAACGTTGAGTTTTCTTTCGAAACCCAAACCTTCCTTTCGAGGGTTTTTGTGCAGTATAGACTTTTTTAGCACACCACAGAGAGTTTGATGCCCTTTGAGACTCTTTAGCATTCCTGTCTCAAGCAAGCTCTTTAATATGCAATTTTCGTCAGATACCGCAGCAAATTCCTCAGAAGAGGGGTTAGAAATATCATTCATAGAAGTTGCAATATTCTCACTGACAATAGTAGATGTTTCAGCATTTGAATCAGTATTGCTACATTCTAGGCATTTTAAGCAAGGAGGCACAAAATCATCAGGAAGCTGTTCAGATTGCTCGGCGAAGAGAGAAGCTTTTTCTTTCGCAAGCACGTTATGAGACTCTTTCAGTGACTCGAGTTCTTGATTCCTGCTAAGTAGTTCATCTGATAAACTCTCGTAGTCAACTGTAAGGGAATCATATCGGTCAGAAAGATCATCAATAGTTGAGGAAAAAGCATCATGCTCTTCGATCAACTTTTGATTCTTCTCCATCTCTTCGACCAGTAATCCTTCGGTTTTCCTAAGATTGTTCTCAAGTTTCTCAAGCTCATCTTGTTGAGATTTTGCAATCTTAACCAGCTTAGCATAGGCAATATATTCAGGAGAATATTCATTCATAGATTTTTGGTGTTTTGCTGATACCTGATCCTATGAGGTTTTTGCCCTGAGACAGAATGCGATAGGTTCATCATCAATTGAAGCATAGTCATCAGTCTCTGATTCGAGTGATTTCTCCGATGATTTACAAGCCATGAAAGCATTGTCCTTCCTATCCTTCTGTGAAGCTCTTCATCTTCTGATTCTGATTCGGATGTCTCCTCTTCAGAATCCAGGTTCATATCTGCGCTTGCCTTGTTCAGCTGAGATATTCTCTTCATATTGGACTCGATGGTTGCTCTAGCTTTCACATCAGTGACTGGTCTCGTCAAAGAATATGAGGAAGATTCATTTTTCTTCGAGAGCTTAGTGTGACGATCCACTCGAGTGAATCCATTGCCGTGAAGATACATCCATCTGTTGCTTGGTTTTCTATCCCAGCAAGGACAATCTGCGATGAGGTGACCAAATTGTTTGCACTTGAAGCACTTCATTTCTTTCGGTGGTAACATTCTTGAAGATTCAGGCAAGTCAAATTCATCATCCTTTGTGAGACACAAATTTTGTCTTCTGAGATCACTTAGCCTTTCTGTGAGCATTTCCAGTTCCCTTGTGATGGTGTGTTGATTTTCAACACCTTCTTCTTGTGAGCTACCATAGTGTGAGAGAATTTCCCATTCACTTTCCGAAGAATATTCTTGATCTGCATTTTCAAGTTCCATCTTTTCTTCGTGAATGGACAACGGTGTCATGACCTCGACATAGTGAAGTTCTTCATAGTCTGATCTTTGCTTGATTTCAGCTACGATTGGATCGAAGGTTGCATCAAGAGCACTCAGTAGCTTGTTGACCACATCTCTATCAGTGATATCATTTACTCCTCATTGATGAAGCCTTTCAACAATATTGGTTAACCGATCAGTGAGTTCCATAGCACTTTCCTTACGAAGACTTCTGAAACCAGCAAACATAGTACGGAGCATTTTAGTGTGGGAATCTATTCTGGTAATGAATTCCTCATGAGCATTTTTGATGGCATCCCATAGTTGCTTTGCAGTGTCAAGCTTTCGGAACCGAATAAAAATGTCTTTCGAGATACTTTCACAGATAATATCTTTTGCTTGTGCATTCAACCGCAGTACAACTTTGTCATCAGAATTTGGTGCATCTGGGTGCTGAATGATATATCCATTTTCCACAATTTGCCATAGATCTATGTTGATTGCTTGAAGTCTGATTCTCATTCTTTCTTTCCAGTAGACATAGTCATTTCCATCGAAGATAGGAAACCTTTCAGAGTGCAAGGATCTACATGCATACGACATACTCAAAACTCCAAGGTGGTTAAACCTTTAATAAACAGAGACAGGGAGTGCCTGGTCTGACACCAATTATTGGGACCGAGAGTATATCGGCCAGAGGGGGGTGAATGGGAGATTCAAAAATTCTTTTGAGTGTTATGAATTGATCCCAAACACAGTAGCGGAAATAAGGTTCAGTACATACAAACTTAAACAGTCACTTTATTTAGGAACATATCTATCGATGAAAGAAGTAATGATGGTACGAGCATAAGATATCACAGGTTTGACAATGACGATGGTAATGCAATATGCTAACAGATGCAGAAACATGAGGGAGAAACAAGGTGAAGAGCTATGATAGATAACCACGAGAAAGAACTATGACAGGGTGAATGAAAACAATACAGGGGGACACACAAGATTGAATAAGTATGAGCAGCAGAGTAAGTGAATGAAATGACTACACTGAATGATGAGAATGCAACAGAGCGAGCAAAGAATGATAACAGAGGATGTCGACGAATGATGTGCCCCAGATAAAGACAGATAAGATAAACTATCGACACAGAGCACGAAGGTAAACTGCTGAAGGTAATGCAGTAAAATAGATTGAACCAGTGGTGCTCGATGGCGACAGATGAATTTGGTAGACCAGTTCGCCCTTCTGCCAAAGGACTACGTCTGGTTGGAGGGGTTGTGATTTAACACAGAAGATAAACTCTCTTTGCCCTATTCTCCTTCAACTCGAAGCTGATCAGACTCCAGTTGATTTCACTCATGGTAGATACTTGTCGGCGATCTCCAAACCTTCGGTTGACCTTCGCAAACCACAATCACTCTTGGTTGCTGAAGATCTTGCTCGATGAAGACAACAACTCTTCAACACTCGAGCTGACACCTATCCGTCTAGAGAGTGCGCAGCTCTCCAGAGTAATAGGTACAAGAACTCTAGACTCAGAACTACTGTGATGCTAAACCACTGTCTAAGTTTTGGGCTCTTCATTTTTCTCTCGGTGGATCTTAAACTCAAATCACTCAGAGAGGGGATGCTCAGTCAATCTTCTCACAAATCTTAAGTGGGGTAGCCAACAGACAATGTTGGAGAGGGGTGGCTATTTATAGCCGTAGCCTTCCCCTAAGGGAAATGACCAAATTGGACATGTGGAGCAGCCAATGGCCGAACGACACGAGTCCAACGGTCGGAAATTTGAGCACAACGGTAACATTACTGATGACCCACAAGTATAGGGGATCTATCGTAGTCCTTTCGATAAGTAAGAGTGTTGAACCCAACGAGGAGCAGAAGGAAATGACAAGCGGTTTTCGGCAAGGTATTTTCTGCAGGCACTGAAACTATCGGCAACAGATAGTTTTGTGATAAGATATTTCATAATGGATAACAAGTAACAAGTGTAACAAAGGTGCAGCAGGGTGGACCAATCCTTTTTGTAGCAAAGGACAAGCCTGGACGAACTCTTATATAAAGCAAAGCGCTCCCGAGGACACATGGGAATTATTGTCAAGTTAGTTTTCATCATGCTCATATGATTCACGTTCGTTACTTTGATAATTTGATATGTGGGTGGACCGGTGCTTGGGTGCTGTCCTTACTTGGACAAGCCTCCCACTTATGATTAACCCCTCTCGCAAGCATCCGCAACTACGAAAGAAGAATTAAGATAAATCTAACAATAGCATGAAACACGTGGATCCAAATCAGCCCCTTACGAAATAGCGCATAAACTAGGGTTTAAGCTTCTGTCACTCTAGCAACCCATCATCTAATTATTACTTCCCAATGCCTTCCCCTAGGCCCAAATCATGGTGAAGTGTCATGTAGTCGACGTTCACATAACACCACTAGAGGAAAGACAACATACATCTCATCAAAATATCGAACGAATACCAAATTCACATGATTACTTATAACAAGACTTCTCCCATGTCCTCAGGAACAAACATAACTACTCACAAAGAATATTCATGTTCATAATCAGAGGGGTAATAAATATCATTAAGGATCTGAACATATGATCTTCCACCGAATAAACCAACAAGCATCAACTACAAGGAGTAATCAACACTACTAGCAACCCACAGGTACCAATCTGAGGTTTTGAGACAAAGATCAGATACAAGAGATGAACTAGGGTTTGGAGAGGAGATGGTGTTGGTGAAGATGTTGATGGAGATTGACCCCCTCTCATTGAGAGGATCGTTGGTGATGACGATGGTTTCGATTTCCCCCTCCCGGAGGGAAGTTTCCCCAGCAGAATAGCTCCGCTGGAGCCCTAGATTGCTTCTGCCCAGGTTCCACCTCGAGACGGCGGCGCTTCATTCCGAAAGCTTCCTTATGATTTTTCTAGGTCAAAACCCTCCATATAGTAGAAGATGGGCACCGGAGACCTGCCAGGGTGCCCACAAGCCCTAGGGGCGCACCTAGGGGGTAGGGCGCGCCCCTAGGCTTGTGGCCACCTGGTGGGTCCCCTCTGGTATTTTCTTCACCCAATATTTTTTATATATTCCAAAATAATTCTCCGTAAATTTTCAGGACTTTTGGAGTTTTGCATAATAGGTCTCTCAGATTTGCTCCTTTCAGGTCCAGAATTCCAGATGCCGACATTCTCCCTCTTTGTGTAAACCTTGTAAAATATGTCGGCGTTCTGGGAACCAGGGTACCCAGACTTGCCTGCCTGCGGCCAATGGCGTGGCTCCATCAACGGCCTTGTATGGCCCACCTCCAAGACTATCAAGACAAGACCCTCGCGAGGGGCCAGGCCTCACGAGGGGGACGACGCCAAGACCTCCCGAGGGAGCGGCCTTCCCAGGCTGCCTCCTGAGGAGCGGATATTTCTATGCAGGTACCCAACCTCGGGAGGTTGCGATGATGCAAGCCATGACGACCAAGGCCAGGCGGGCGCCAGCGGGCGCAGAGGAGGCAGTTTCCTCTTTAGTGCTAAGGAGGCAAGGATAAACGCGGGTTCCCAAGGAATCTGGCAAAGGTTTCCATTCCAGCGCAACGAGACCAAGCCCGCCAGCACTGCAGGACGGATGTCATCGTCGAGCCCACTGATGCGTCATGACCAGAGGCTTTGCAGGCGAAGACCACCTTTCGTCAGGATAAAATGTACTACTTGTCCCCTTTCAAATTGGCCACTGTGGGATCCCTTCCCGCCTACATTTTGGGGGAAGAGGACCAAGGCCACTATAAATATAGGTTAGCCACCACCATAGAAGGGGTCGACTGATTCTCACCCCCGAGCCCTCGCGAAGTTGCTCATCCACTGTACTAGTTCATCCTCGGCCCCTCATGAGGCCAATCCACCACAAAGCAGGAGTAGGGTCTTACACCGCAAGGTGGCCCGAACCTGGGTAAACTATCGTGTTCATCTTCTTCCTTGTTCATGTGAATCAAGCTGGGCCTTGGGTCATCGGGCGCTTCCGGTGGCGTTGCGGGCCTTCAGGCCTTTTCGCCCGGCCGTCGGCGGGTGCGGTGGCCACAGAAGTTCAGGCCGACACTGCCCCCATGATACGATAGCGTGGTAGACCCCGAGGAGTTCCTCCGGCTGTACGCGCAGGCTATCTAGGCGACGGGTGGCGACGACAAAGTCATGGCGAACTGGCTCCCTATGGCTCTCACGGGCGTACCACGCTCCTGGCTGCTCAACCTGTCGGAGTCCTCGGTGGCCTCATGGGAGGAGCTGCGCGGCCTGTTCATCGCACGCTTCGCGATGCCGGCACATCACGTGGTTGCATCCATCATCGGCGGGTCGCAGGCCCTAGCTTTGAGCCGCCACGTCAAGCAGCTCTTCCAGCAGGTCAGGGCTGCCCAGGCACGGCAAGGGGCTCCTCCAGGGCAGGCGGTGCCTGAGACCGACATCACCTTCGACTCCAGGGATCACCCCAGGGATACGGTTGGCGCCAGCGTGCTCCCCATGCTATGCACGCCCACCATCAGCAATGTTGCGGTTACCAGGACCCTCATCGACGGTGGTGCCATCCTCAACGTCCTCTCCGCGGAAGCCTTTGACCTGCTCCAGGTGCCTTACGACCAACTTGCCCCCACCAAGCCCTTCTTAGGGGTAGCCGACGGCTCCGTCGTTCCCCTGGGGCAGATCCGCCTCCCCGTCACCTTCGGCACGCGCTACAACTACCGCACCGAGCTCATCAACTTCGACGTCAACCGCATCGGCTTCCCGTACAACGCCATCCTAGGGTATCCAGCCCTCGCCAAGTTCATGGCGATGATGCACCCCGGCTACAACGTCGTCAAGATGCCGGGGAGCAGCGGCATCATCACCGTGGTGGGGGACACCATGGCCCTCAAGCTCGCTTTCAAGGCCGCGGCAGCCGCGCGGCCAAGCGCTGAGGATGCTCCAGAGACGCCGGAGGCAGCCCCGCGAAGAAGAAGCAATTGTTCTCCCAAGACCGGGCCGAGATGAAGCAAGTGCCAGTCGACGACGGAGGATCAGGCCCCACCTTCACCATAGGCGTTGGCCTCCCCCTGGGACAAGAAGAGGTGTTGGTCAGTTTCCTCCGCACGAATAGGGATGTGTTTGCATGGGAGGCAACGGACCTAGTCAGTGTCCCGCGGGATGTGACCGAGCACCATTTGATGGTGTGCCCCAGCGCACGCCCGGTGAAGCAGAAGGCACGGCGGCAAGCTCTGGAGAAGCAATCGTTCATCATTCAGGAGGTCCGCAAGTTGCAGGGAGCCGGAGTCATTCGAGAGGTGCGGCACCCGGATTGGCTGGCCAACCCGGTGATCGTCCCCAAGAAAGGTGGGAAGGAGCACATGTGCGTCGACTTCACGAGTCTCAACAAGGCATGCGCAGACTAAGGCATAGCCTAGTGGTGGGAAGGGGTTGATGTCTTTCCACCCACCCAGGTTCAAGGCATGATATTGTCGGCGTCCTGGGATTGGGGGTGCCCAGACTTGCCTGCCTGCGGCCCATGGCGTGGCTCCATCGACGGCCCGGTATGGCCCAGCTTCAGCAACAACAACTCAAGACCCTCGCGAGGGGCCAAGCCTCGCGAGGCGGACGACACCAAGAACTCCACGAGGGGCGGCCTCCCCAGGCTGGCTCCCGAGGAGCGGAGATATCAATGCAGGTCGCACCTCGCGAGGTTCACCTGACATGAGCCATGACGACCAAGACCAGGCGGGCGCCAGCGGGCGTAGTGTACCAGTTTCCTCTTTGGTGCCAAGGAGGCAAGCGCAGGCGTGGAGTCCCGAGGAATCAAGCAAAGGTTTCCATATCGGTGCAACAAGACCAGGACCGCCAGGACGGCAGGACGGAGATCATCGCAGAGCCCACTACAGCGTCACCGCCAGAGGCTTTTGCAGGCGAAGGCTACTTTTGTCGGGATAACTTGTACTAGTTGTCTCCCTTCGAATTTGGCCGTTGTGGGATCCCTTCCCGCCTATATTTGGGAAGAGGACCAAGGCCACTATAGATAGGACTTACCCACCACCATAGGGGGGGATCAGATCCATTCCACCCTCACCGCCTCACCAGCTCATCGAGCTCAAGAACACCTCACCTCCTGAGGTCGTTCCACCTCTGTACTAGTTCATCCTCAGCCCTCCGAGGCAATCCACCACAAAGCTGGAGTAGGGTATTACACCGCAAGGTGGCCCGAACCAGGATAAACTGCTGTGTCTCTTGTCCCTTGGGTTCGTCGAGCTAGGCTGTGGAATCGTTGAGCAGGCAGACTGGGGAGGGAGAGTTCTCCGCACGCACCCCAGAGTTCGAACCTCTCAAGGGTCTGCGGAACCCCGAATCAGACATTTGGCGCACCAAGTAGGGGTGCGTCAGAGCCTTTCTCCCGTCGGTCGACCCGCCGCTGCTCCCTCCGCTACCACCGCCACCAAGAAGGAACGACGACCATCACCAGGATGAGGGGGCTGGGGGCTTCCAGGAGCCTCGCGCCGTCGCTTGCATCCTGGGCGGTGCTCAGGCCCCAGCCTCCCAGCGCATCTTCAAGCAGTTCGCCCGTGAGGTGAACGTGGCTCTCCCCAGGCTCGAGGCCACACGCCCGCTCAGGTGGTCCAAGTGCATCATCACCTTCAGCTCATCAGACCAGCTCAAGTGCGCGGCAACCACCGGTGCCCTCCCGATGCTCTGCTCTCCCATCATCAGCAACGTCCTCGTCACCAAGACCCTCATTGATGGTGGTGCAGGGCTCAATGTCCTTTCCATCGAAACATTCGATCGCCTCCAAGTGCCCTATGATCAGCTGCAGCCCACCAAGCCCTTCTCAGGAGTGACCGACGGCTCCACCACCCCGATAGGGCAGATCCGCCTCCCTGTCACCTTCGGCCAGCGCGACAACTACCGCACCGAGCTCATCGACCTCGACGTCGCCCACATCCATCTTTCGTATAATGCCATCCTTGGGTACCCAGCCCTGGCCAAGTTCATGGCGGTGACTCATCATGGCTACAATGTCCTCAAGATGCCAGGGAACCGCGACATCATCACAATCACCGGCGAGGAAAAGGACGCGGTGTGCTCTCTCGAGCGCGCCTACCAGGCCGCGGCGGTTGAGCACCCAGACAACGAAGGCACCATCTACTCTCCTGAAGCTATCCCCAAGAAGAAGAAACAACTGCTCCGCCAAGAGCCTCAGGAGAACGGTGTCTCCACCGGCACCACCTCAGGACCAGCGCCCTCGGATGGGGCACCCCTCTCAGGCTGGGCTCGGGGCTCTCTTCTGGAGGGCCTCTGAATTAGCCAACGTCACGTGGGAGGCGCTCGGGCACCACGTGGAGGCGTGCTTCAGCGCGCGCTTCCGCCAAGAGGGCAGAAGGCATGAGGTGCCTGGTGCTCAGGAGTTCGTCATCAAGGCAACCGAGGGGCTTCAAGAGGCAAGAGCCATGCGTGGCAACCGCCGCCCGCCACCTGGCTCGGCTCCTTGTCCTGGCGAGGACAGTGAGCTGCGCGTCTGCATCGACTACCTCGGGCTCAACAGGGCTGTGTCTCAGGAGCGCTTCTGGCCATCGCGTGTTGGTCGGTGCGAGGGCCCCCCTCACAGCTACGTTCGCATGCCATACGGCCTGCCGAACGAGGCTGTCACCTTCCAGCGCCACCTGCGGCGCGTCCTGGCGGCTCAGGAGACCAGGCACCAGGCAGTCCTGGTGGAGATGGCGACGGTTCTCCGCGAGCCCCCTGAGCCTCCAGAGCCTCCCGAGGTTCAGGACCCAGGCGACTCGTGAGGAGCGACTTCTTCAGCACACATCTTCAGCTACTCCAACATCTCTTCAGCAACGGTACCAGGTGACATTTTCCAGTTTATTCAGTTGGGGGCGCCCCTCGGGCAGCATTATCCCCAGATCGCGTGGGCCTGTCCCTGCGACAAGTATCCTTTTTCATCTTGATTCACTTCGTTGGGGGCGCCCCTCAGGCTGCATCATCCCCAAGCCGCGTGGGTCCGTCCCTGTGGCATGTATTGCTTTGCATCTATCAGAACTAGCTCTACCTTACCTATGGGTTGATTTATGTTATCACCTGCTTGCCTGGTATTCTATCGCCTCTGCGGCCTCCCACATTGCTGACCAGCTTCTTGCTCATCCCGCAACGGGGGCTACACATGCTGGCACGACGCTTGTGCTCGGGTCTGTCCCTGCAACGCTGACAAATCTGAGAGATCGAGCTCTAGCTCGCGGCCTGCCCTGCGCACGTCACCTCACCAGATCCTCAGTGCCTTCATCTTCTTGCGAAAAGATCAACGGCAAGACAGCAGGCGCATCTATGTGTTATGTTCTCTTCCCTCGACTAACTCGCAGGAACCTCCGGAGTCAGACTACGAGCGGCACCACCCCCACCCTGGTGTGTGCAAGCCAGAAGCGGGTCTTCTCCTGGGGAAGGCGCCGGCGAGCCCTCTCCCCCAGAGGGGGCCCACGGCCCCCTCGCCACCGCTCGCGTGGCCCCTTGCCCCTTGGTCCTGTCCTGGTTTTCGGACGCCCCAATGGTGGCCGGGGGATGCGCGGAGCAGGGCCCCTTGGTCCTGTCCTGGTTTCCGGACGCCCCAACGGTGGCCGGGGGATGCGCGGAGCGGGGTTCCTACCTAGGGGGCGGGGAGTGTTCCTCAACTTGCCGGTGTGCGCAGGCCAGAAGCGGGTCTTCTCCTGGGGAAGGCGCCGGCGAGCCCTCTCCCCCGAAGGAGGCCCACAGCCCCCTCGCCATCCCTCACGTTCCCCCCTTGCCCCTTGGTCCTGTCCTAGTTTCCGGACGCCCCAACGGTGGCCGGGGGATGCGCGGAGCGGGGTTCCTGCCCAGGGGGCGGGGAGGGTTCCTCAACTCGCCCATGACCAAGGCCATGCGCCCGTGAAGATCTCCGCTCGTGACACTCTCACGTAATAATGAGTTGGGGCTGTACACGCCCCGGAGTCTCCAGAGTGCCGCCCTCCGGCCTCGAGGGCTCCCTCCCACGTCCTAGTGGCAGCACTTAGCTCCGCGCTGGTGAGAAGACTAGACTAGGTGCCGGACGCGGCTGTTCATTTGCTTGCTTTCTGCAGCTGGTTTGCAACCTTTTAATGGAATTTGGAGCTCTAGCGTTTCTCGATTGCCTAGTTGGGTTTTCTCTTCTTGCCTCGCTTGCTTTTTTTTTTCTGGGTCAGGGAGAACGACAGTTGCCTGTCACTCTCCCTCGTGCGCCTCCCACGGGGGCTGGACAGGTGTGTGCGTGTGATGGGCTAGCCCACGCCGCGAACACACCTCGCCAAAGCCCTGTTGCCCCAGAGCTTCGGCTTCCTTGATCTTCGCGAGGCGCCCTCGATTGAGCTCGTGATTTGTGCACCCTCTTAAGTACGTGCCCCCCGGGTACCGCGACGCGGTGAACTAAGCCATGACTAGTCATGCCTGAGGACTCACGCAAGGAAGAACAAGGCACCCGACAAGTTTTCTGACAAACCCTGCAGTTTTATGATGCCTCCCGAGGCCAGCGGCTCCTAGGTCGGCAACAAGGGGGTCTCACCAGGTGCTGAAGGACGTGCCCTCGTGAGGAGGGAAGCTACCGCGGGTGTACCAAGCTAAGTTATCCTACCACACCTACTCGGGACATGAACACCATAGCATAACACAAGAACAATAAACATAGCGTAGCGGCATAAGTGCCATGGTTCATTACAAGCCCTAGCAGAGCTCTCTACTTTTTTCAAAATGTAGAAGAAAGGAAAGGTTAAACAGAAGCGGCCCGCGCGACTGTAGCAGCTCCTGAGGCTCGGGTCCGGAGGTTCTCCGGGCTCAGCCTGAGCCCTCCTCCCGCTTCACCGGGGCGCGGCAGCGAGAAGACCTGCCACCTCCCTCAAAGCGAGCCCGGTGGCGTGGCGGCTGGTCGTAACCACCGCTACTTGTTCTCTCGCCGGAGGAAGAGCCACCACTGCTGAACGAGCCGCGGCTGTCGCCAAGGGCAAGCTCACCCTCGTCGCCGTCACGGGAGTTGTCAAGGCCAAGCTCATTGTCGCCGCTGCCGTCTTCCGGGCAGCACCCCGCACGACGGCCGTCCTCCTGATCAGCGCCATTGATGCTGCTGCAAGACGATGAGACAAAGAAGAAGAAGAAGGAGCGGGTGGCGAGAAGACGGAGACGAGCAAGGGGGGCTTCGCCCCTCTCCTAATTTATAGCCAAGGGGAGGCCGACCGCCGGCCACCATGATCGCGCGTAATGATGATTTTTCTCTGCATGCAGCAGGGTCTCGTCAAGTCGAGCAGTTGCCGAGGCAGCGTGGGGAAGCGGAGGCGCCCATGTCCCATCAATTGCCACGCGGCAACCAAGGCCGCAGGCGGTTAGGGCCCGCGGCACTCCGCACTTGCCCTTTGGCTTCGCCTCGAAGCCAAGTTCGAGCGCGCCTTGGGCCCGGGGGCTACTGTCGGCGTCCTGGGACCAGGGGTGCCTAGACTTGCCTGCCTGCGGCCCATGGCGTGGCTCCATCGATGGCCTGGTATGGCCCAGCTTCGGCAACAACAACTCAAGACCCTCGCGAGGGGCCAAGCCTCGCGAGGCGGACGACACCAAGACCTCCACGAGGGGCGGCCTCCCCAGGCTGGCTCCCGAGGAGCGGAGATATCAATGCAAGTTGCACCTCGCGAGGTTCACCTGACATGAGCCATGACGACCAAGACCAGGCGGGCGCCAGCGGGCGCAGTGTACCAGTTTCCTCTTTGGTGCCAAGGAGGCAAGCGCAGGCGCGGAGTCCCGAGGAATCAAGCAAAGGTTTCCATATCGGTGCAACAAGACCAGGACCGCCAGGACGGCAGGACGGAGGTCATCGCAGAGCCCACTGCAGCGTCACTGCCAGAGGCTTTTGCAGGCGAAGACTACTTTTGTCAGGATAACTTGTACTAGTTGTCTCCCTTCGAATTTGGCCGTTGTGGGATCCCTTCCCGCCTATATTTGGGAAGAGGACCAAGGCCACTATAAATAGGACTTAGCCACCACCATAGGGGGGGGGATCATATCCGTTCCGCCCTCACCACCTCACCAGCTCATCGAGCTCAAGAACACCTCACCTCTTGAGGTCGTTCCACCTCTGTACTAGTTCATCCTCAGCGCTCCGAGGCAATCCACCACAAAGCTGGAGTAGGGTATTACACCGCAAGGTGCCCCGAACCAGGATAAACTGCTGTGTCTCTTGTCCCTTGGGTTCATCGAGCTAGGCTGTGGAATTGTTGAGCAGGCAGACTGGGGAGGGAGAGTTCTCCACATGCACCCCAGAGTTCAAACCTCTCAAGGGTCTGCGGAACCACGAATCCGACATTTGGCATGCCAGGTAGGGGTGCGTCGGAGCCTTTCTCCCGTCGGTCGACCCACCGCTGCCGCACCGCTTCCATGGCTGATGCCCGTCGAGCCCGTGCTGAGCGTCGGGCCGCCCTCGCCGCTTGCGTCGCCCAGACGGCGCCCGTCGGCGGGCCTCCCCGCCGTTCTCCATCGCCTGCTGCTAACGCCGCCACCGGCCCGGCGGGGCACGAGCAGCAAGCTTCATCGCTGCACCCCTTCGTGCGGCGTGATGGGCGCACGGCCTCTCCGTCGCTGACTCCAGCAGGTTCGTCGTCTCACGCTCATCGCGGGTCGGTGGACGCACAAGCTGCGTTGCTCATGGCGCGCGAGCTCTTGCGCTACCGCCCCGTTGACGACTTCTACGAGGACTGGCTCGAGCGCATCATCGAGCTTGTCAGCGCCGCAGGGGGCTCGCCTGCGCCGTCTCTCTCGCTGCCTTGCCCGCCACCTGCTGCGAGCGATATAGCCCACGGAGTGCCTCCACCACCTCCCCGTCAAGACGTCACCCTCGCACCAAGGCGCGCGGCCCAAAGGCGTGACCCGCCGCGCAGGGCGCCCGCGCGCGAAGAAGCAAGCTGCCAGGAGGTCCATCGGCCGCAAGAAGATGCTCCTGCACTCCCAGCACCCCCACACCAAGACCGCACGCTGCCTGTGGTGGTGGCGCGTGAGCGCCAAGATCAAGCTCCACCTCCATGTCGGGCTCCCGTAACCACCGCGGGCTGCCGAGCCTTCACTCCCAAGCTACGCAGCGTCATCTGGCCGGGGAAGTTCAAGCCCGACTTGCCTCCACGCTACGACGGCACCCCCGACCCTGCTGAGTTCCTGCAACTCTACGAGCTGAGCATCGAGGTGGCCAACGGCGACAAGAAGGTCATGGCGAACTGGTTCCCCATGGCTCTCAAGGATGGCGCATGCTCATGGCTCCTGAACCTGCCCGCAGGATCGATCTCCTCCTGGGGCGAGATGCGCGAGCGTTTCGTCGCCAACTTCCAGGGCACCCGTGACCGCCCGCCTTCCGCGGGCGACCTGCGACGCATCAAGCAGCAGCTAGGGGAAACCCTACAGAAGTACATCCAGCGCTTCAACAGCGTCCGTCTCAAGATCCCCAAGGTGTCGGACGAGGCCATCATCTCAGCATTCTCTGATGGCATCCGCGATGTCAAGATGAAGGAGGAGCTCGCCATACACGAAGACCTGTGCACGGCTCTAGAGATGTTCAACATGGCGACCAAGTGCGCGAGAGCTGAGGAGGAATGCCTCTCCCTCCTCGAGCTCCCAGCGGCCGACCCAGAAGACAAGAAGGCCAAGGCCAAGGACGTGAAACGCAAGGGGGCGGCCGTGCTTGCGGCTGAACCAGAGATGAAGCGCGGCTGTGACCACCCAGGAAGCTGCGCCACTACTTCCAAGGCCACCCCATCATGGTCGTCTCCGCATACCCCCTGGAGAAGGTGCTCCGGAGCCCCACTGCCACGGGGAGGGTTGCTGAGTGGAACATTGAGCTGCAAGCGTTCCAGCTAGAGTTCAGCACCACCAGGGTCATCAAGGGCACAACCCTCGCTGACTTCGTGGCGGAATGGACGGATGCCCCTGACTGGGGAATGGGCGAGGATCGGTCCCTCGCGCCCGAAGATGAGGCGCCCGATGGCTGGGTCATGTACTTTGACGGCGCATTTGCGCGGCAGGGCACGGGGGCTGGAGCTGTACTCATCTCGCCGACCCAGGACAAGCTATACTACGCCGTGCAGCTCTGCTTCCAGCGTGGCGAGAAGGTCTCCAACAACATCGCGGAATACGAGGGCCTGATCGCTGGCCTCAGGGCCGCGGCGGCCCTGGGGGTCAAGCACCTCACCATCAAGGGCAATTCTCAGCTCCTCGTCAATTTCTCCAACAAGGAATACAAGCCTAAGGACGAGCACATGGAGGCATACCTAGAAGAGGTACGCAAAATTGAAAAATGATTCTTGGGTTTGGAATTGTAGCACATCCCACGTGGCACAAATAAGGAGGCGGACGACATCGCCAAGAGGGCGTCCCGACGCAAACCCCAGAAGCCTGGCGTCTTCGAAGAATGGCTCTTCAAGCCATCGGTAGCCCCCCCCCACTGCAGGCCCTGCGCTGCTTCGGGAGGAGCCACCCCTGGCCCCCTCCACAGGCGCCCCGGCCTGCGGTCCGACCTCAGGCGCCCCGGCCTGCTCCTGGTGCTCAAGCCTCAGGAGGGGTGCTGGACCGAAGAGTTCAAGGCGTACCTGCTCAGAGGCACCCTGCCGGAGAAGGAGGAAGATGCAGAACGCGTGGCCCGTCTGGCCACCGCTTACTGCTTGCAGGATGGCGAGCTCTACCGAAGGCGCCCAAACGATGCCTCACTGCGGTGCATCTCCAAGGAGCAAGGGCACGAGTTGCTAGCTGACATCCACGGCGGGGATTGCGGGCACCATTCTTCATCGCGCACCCTCGTGGGCAAGGCGTTCCGCAGCGGGTTCTACTAGCCCACGACACTCAACGATGCCACCGAGCTGGTGCGATCCTGTGAGGCCTGCCAGTTCCATGCCAAACGGATCAACCAACCCGCCCACACTACTGGAATCCACTTCTTTGCCGTCTGCCACTTCTTTGCCGTCTGCTGGCTGACGGCAAAGAAGGTCTTTGCCGTCCGCTTACGAAAAACGGACGGCAAAGAACTGGCTGATGGCAAAGAAGGTCTTTGCCATCAGCCAGTTCTTTGCTGTCGGCTAGCGGACGGCAAAGAATCTTTGCCGTCAGTTGGCGGATGGCAAAGAGAGAGGTGGGCCCCACTAACGAGCTGCTTAGAAAAAAAACTAACGGCCCCCTCTTTACCGTCTGCTAGCGGACGGCAAAGATAAAAAAAGCGGACGGCAAAGGGGGGCGGACGGCAAAGAGATAACCTAACTAACGGATCCCCACCCCTCCTTCCCTCTCTCTCTCTTTCTGTCCCTCTCTCCCCGACGAGACCACCGCCGCCTCTACCACCCGCCGCCGCCCCTTGCCCCGTCGCCCCGACCACCCGCCACCCCCCTTGCCCCGTCACCCCACCACCCGCCGCCGCCCCCTCGCCCCTTCGCCCCACCACCTGTCGCCGCCCCTTCCACGCCGGCCAGCCGCGCCGCGGTCGTCCAGCCGTCCCGCCCCTCCCCGCGTGGACGTACCCGCCCCGTCTCGACGCGGCCTCCCCTCACCGGCGCCGCCGCCCCGCCCCACCCGCCGCGGCTCCCCCTCCACGGCCGCCGCGCCCCCACCCCGCCGCGGCCTCCCCCTCCCGGCCCCACCGCCCCCACCGCCCGGCCTCCCCCCATGGGCCGCCGCCCCCCACCCGCCCGGCCTCCCCCTCCACCGCGGCCACCGCCTCCCCCTCCACCGGCGATCCCCTGCCTGCAGGTGAGTGATCTTTCCCCCTTTTTTTAGTTTAGTTTATTTAGTTTCTTTTAGTTAATTTAGTTTCTGTTTTAGTTATAGTTTACTTTAGTTTGTGTTTAGTTTAGTTTTAGTTTATTTTAGTTTAGTTTATTTTAGATTAGTTTTGTTTTAGTTTAGAAGAAGAAAAGTAGAAGGAGGAGGAGGAGAGGAGGAAGAGGGAGGGAGAAGAAGAAAGAAAAGAGAAGAAGAAAGAAGAAGAAGAAGAAGAAGAAGAAGAAGAAGAAGAAGAGAAGAAGAAGAAGAGGAAGAGGAGGAGGAGGAGGGAGGAAGAGGAGGAGAAGAAGAAGAAGAAGAAAAGAAGAAGAGGAGGAAAAAGGAGAAGAGGAAGAAGAAGAAGAAGAAGAAGAAGAAGAAGAAGAAGAAGAAGAAGAAGAAGAAGATATTGAATCTGCAAATATTCCTGCACTGGTTGAATGTTGTGAAAGTTTTGTGAAACTTCCAGATAGCATTGTCAGGCTTCAAGGGCACCATAGAACATGTCACCATAGAAAGAACATATCACCATAAAACCTCCCCCCGCCAATTCTTTAGATATAGTTTTAGATAATAAATAGTTTTAGGTAGTTTACATATTAGAAAAGAAGAAGGAAAAAAAGGAAAAAGGAAAAAGGAAAAGAAGGAAAAGAAGAAGAGGGAAAGGGAAAGGAAGAAGAGGAAGAGGAGGAGAAAAAGAATTAGAAGAAGAAGAAGAAGAAGAAGAAGAAGAAGAAGAAGAAGAAGAAGAAGAAGAAGAAGAAGAAGAAGAAGAAGAAGAAGAAGAAGAAGAAGAAGAAGAAGAAGAAGAAAAGGAAGAAGAGGAAGAAGAAGAAAAGGAAAAAGAGGAAAAAAGAAGAAGAGGGGAAGAATAAGAAAAAGACACATTTTTATACTTTCTTATTTAGGGTTCCGCCACGTTTTGCAGTTTCTTTCTTTTCTTTAGTTGAATGTTTTTATACTGCTAGCTAGTTGCCTAGTTTGCTGACCCAAAGAAGTTAAAATAGTTATTATATGAAATTCAACTAAAGTCAACATTTTTTACGACTAGTGCTACTAATAAATTCAACTATAGCCATCATATGTCCACAAGTGCATTGTTTTTTGAATGAGAAATGATAACTTGGTGTAGTTGATTATCTTCTGCTGCTTATCAGAGATGGGGGGAAGCCGCCACCGCGGACTCCGCTCTGCCACACCGGAGTACGAGTTGGATGCTTTCGAGTTCTTCAGTATCATACTTGGGACTTCAGTATCATCCACGAGGCAGGTATATAAAAGGAGTGATCTCCCCTTCACCCATCTCATTATGATAACTCTGTTGTTTGCTACATCACTCATTTTCCCAAACTGCAGAGGCTGCCTGACACTTTTATGAACATGCTGGGTGAAGATCCGCCAAATAATGTGAAACTGCGACAGGCCGGCAGCGGGTTTCGCAGGCTGTGGGACGTGGAGTTGGTGATCAAGGAGGGCCACATGTACCTGTGTCGTGGCTGGGAGAAGTTCTACCGTGCCTACGACCTGCGGTAGGGGTACTTCCTTCTCTTCAGGTACGACGATGATGCCACCATGCTCATCGTGAAGGTGTTCAACGCGAATATGTGTCGCATGCGCTACGCTGACGACGATGATGCCAGTACGTTCTGCCTCTTCTTATTCCTCTACATTTGGCTTTGTCTTGCATCGATTGTTAATGGTCATTGTTGCATTTTGACAGGCAATGGGAGCAGCAGCAGCGACACTGGCTACAGCGAAAGCAGCAGCGATTCTGGCTGTAGCAAAAGCAACAGCGATTCTGGCTGTAGCAAAAGCAACAGCAAGGAGGATGATCCGGACTGGAGTGGGGAAGTAGAGGAGCAGAGTGGGCATCAGGCTGAGGATGACCTAGCGATGGTGGTGGCTGAGGATGACCTAGCGATGGTCGTGCCTGTCCTGCCTGAAGATGGCCTCGCGATGGTGGTGGTGCCTGACAATGACCTCGCGCCGGTGGTGGCGCCGGCGATCCCACAGCCGGGCGACATGACCATGCCAATTGTGGTAGAAGACTACATCCCACTGCCTCCACCGCCTCGCCGCTCTTGGCGCATCAGGCTGAGGAAGGAGAAGGAGAAGAACAATGAGAACTGAACTATGTCAGGTATGTTTGATCTCCAAAATGATCTACATATACTTAGCTTTGTTTGCTCCGAAATGACATAAGTTAGCTCTAATATGCTTAGTTACCTATGTTAGCTCTAATATGCTTAGTTACCTATGTTAGCTCTAATATGCTAAGTTATCTCTACTATGCTTACTTTCCTGTAGGTTAACTCCAAAATTACTTATGTTAGCACAAAATGACCAAGTTTACATAATAAGCTTAAGGATTAGGCGTAGGAGGAGGAGGAGGAGGAGGAGGCCCGGAGGAGGAGGAGAGAGGAGGAGGAGGGAGGAGGCGGAGGAGGGAGGAGGAGGGAGGACGGAGGAAGCGCACTGGAGGACGCGGAATGGAGAGATGGAGTGACGCCAAAAACTTGTCCACACCGCCCATTTATGAGGCCGGCTCTTCATAGTTGAGGGTCCCATGATGATTAGTTTAGGACCCTAGCTTTTCTTAGTATTAACTGTTTTAAGGTTACCGCATCCATTTTACTTAAGTATGCTTACTTCTTATAGTCTTGTTCTTCTTCTTCATTTTATTCTTCTTCTTCTAACATCTTGTTTATCATTTTGCAGATTTGATTTAATTCACGGAAGCTTGCATGGATGGAGTGCTTCTTTTCCATTTGTGCTTTCATTTTGTATCAATGAACTTGCATGGTTGGAACTTGTTATATGGATGGATGGATAACGGTGTTGGATGAACAATGTCTATATATGTGTTGGTTATGTATGTATATATGATGAAACTAGTGTGTTGGATATGCTTGTTGTGTATATATGTATATCTGCGAATTGCTGTCAAATTGAATGAATTAAATTAAAAACAGGGACTGGCATGTTTGAGCACTTTGCCGTCTGCCAGCGGACGACAAAGACGTTAGCCTCTTTGCCGTCCGCTGGCTGATGGCAAAGCACGTCGTTAACCCCTAACGGCCCTCACCCCACCTCACTGCCGTCCACGATCTTTGCCGTCTGCTGGCCACCAGAGGCGGATGACACAATCCTTTGCCGTCCGTTTCCAGGAAGTGGACGGCAAAGAAGGCCTTTGCTGGCACGTGTTCATCCGGACATTTTGCCGTCTGCTGGCGGACGACAAAGAGGTTTGCCGTCCGTGATCTATGCCTTTGCCGTCCGCCGTGGCGGACGGCAAAGAAGCTGATTCCAGTAGTGCCAAGGCCTCCAGACCATCTCGCTCTCATGGCCGTTTGCGGTCTGGGGGCTGGATATCCTGGGCCTGTTCCCCGAGCGGCCGGGGGCTACCGCTACCTCTACGTCGCCATCGACAAGTTCACCAAATGGGCGGAGGTGGAGCCTGTGCACACCATCCCAGCCGGCTTGGCCATCAAGTTCATTAGGGGCCTCATGAGCCGCTTCGGGGTCCCCAACCATATCATCACTGACAATGGCTCTCAGTTCATGAGCAACATCTTCAAAACATATTGTGCTAACCTTGGAACGTAGATATGCTATGCTTCAGTGGCGCATCCACGGAGTAACAGCCAAGCCGAACACGCCAACGCAGAGGTCCTGAGGGGCCTCAAAACAAGGAGCTTCAAGAAGAAACTCGAGGCCTATGGTAGGGGTTGGCTCGATGAGCTTCAGTCCGTGCTGTGGTCCATCCGCACCACTGCGACTAAGCCCACCGGCGAGACCCCATTCTTCCTCGTCTACGGGGCTGAGGCGGTCCTCCCTCATGAGGTCAAACGTCACTCCTCGCGGGTCTTGGCATTTGACGAGGCACGACAGGACGCCTCGCGGGGGATGGACCTCGTGCTCGGGGAGGAGGGCCGCCGCCAAGCCTCGCTCCGTGCCGCGAGGTACCAGCAGGCGCTGCGGCGGTATCACTGCCGCAGCATCCGCTCCAGGACCGTCGAGGTGGGTGACCTCGTCCTGAGATGGGTGCTCTCCAGGGAGGGGCTTCACAAGCTCTCGCCCATGTGGGAGGGCCCGTTCAGGATCGCCCATGTCTCCAGGCCTGGCGCCGCGTGCCTGGAGACGCAGGACGGGGTCCCCATCCAGAATTCCTGGAACATCCAGCACCTCCGGAAGTTCTATCCGTGACCAACAAGCGCCGTGCGCCTCTCAAGTCTCCGCTCATGACACTCTCACATAATAATGAGTGGGGCTGTACACGCCCCGGAGTCTCCTGAGTGCTGCCCCTGAGCCTCACAGGGGCTCCCACCCACGTCTTAGTGGAAGCCCCATGCTCAGTGCTGGAGGGAAGACCAGAAGACTAGTGTAGGTGCCGGACGCGGCTGTTCTTTTGCTTGCTTTCTGTAGATGATTTGCCACTTCTTGGAATGAAATTCGAAATTCTCGCGTCTTTATTTGAAAGGGTGGAAATTTTCCTCCTTGCAGCGTTTTAATCTTTCGAGTCTCGCCTTAGGGAGAGTGGCAGTTGCCCGTCGCTCTTTCCCGCGCGTCTCATGATCGGGGGCTGGGTACGGTGTGTACACCTGGGCTCGCCCACGAGCACACCTCACCAAAGCCTTCGTGTCCTAATCTTTGGTGCCTAATCCTCGCGCGACGCCCTTAGACGAGCCAATGGGCATGTACGCCCTCCTGAGTCCGCACCTCCTGGCCTCGCCGGACATCACGACCCGGCATACCAGCGACGGTTGGTCCTAGCTCGGAGGCTCGCACGGGGCGTGGCGCCCCGAGGGGCAGCTCCGGAGGCCCCATATCCTCATGACCCACTAAAGACCTCATGGCCACTGAGCGCCTCCTGAGGCCGGAGAACCTTCGGGTCCATGGGAAGGAAACCCCGGCATGATCTGTCTGGAACAAGAGGCACACAGAGGACCCAAGCTCCGGAGGAACACGCCCTCGCGACGCAGGAGTCTACCACGAGCACACCAAGCTAAGTTACCCTAATCGCGGTCAACAAGAGCTTGTCGGTTGGTAGCAACACGAATGCTAAGATATGAAATAAAAGCGTTAACATAAACGGTGCAAGCGCCATGGTCCATTACATGCCCTAGCAGGGCCTTCTACGTTTCTTGATGCAGGAAAAAGAAAAAAAAGCAAAAGCGGCCTCGCAACCACTACGGTTCCTGAGGCCTGGCTCCAGCGACGCTCGCGCTCAGTCAAAGTCCTCCTCCTGCTTCACCAGAGCGCGATGGCATGGCGGCTCGTCGCCCTCCTCGGTCCGGGCCCGGCGGCGTGGTGGCTCGTCGTAGTCATTGTCACTCGTGCTCTTCCCGGAGGAAGAGCCACCGCTGCTGGAGGCGTCACGACCGTCACCAAGGGCAAGTTCACCGCCGAGGACGCTACCGCCCCTCCGGCCATCATCGTCGGAGGGGTGGACGTCATCGCCGTCGCTGTCGCTCTCCGGGCAGCACCCCAGGCGCCTGCCGTCCTCCCCGAAGATCCTGATGTAGAGGGTCGCAGCGCCGTCATGCCTGAAGTGGAGGGTACACCTCCCCTGCAGGCCGCGCGCGCGGACGAACGACTACCACCCATGGTTCAGGAACACGTTGCCGACAGGGGTGACCTCGACCTCCACCCACGAGGCCTTGCTGCAGCAACCGTCGGCCTGCAGCCAGAGGCCGCCAGGCCCACCCGGCCGGCAGGGCACCCGCGAAGAAGCGTGGGAGCTGGAACCAGGTGCCTGCCGGCCTCTCCGCCCACACCACGAGCTCCGAGGACGCGTCAGCCGAGTGGGATCTCGGGCGCGATGGCCGGATGGCTGCCGCATGCTTCCTCCCTAGGCCGAGACCGCCGCGGCCATGACAGCTTCCGGCGCGGGAGGGAACCCTCCCAAGACCACCAGAAGTGGCACCGACCTTCGAGGGGGTGCGCCCGTGCCCCCGGGGCGCTATCACCGGCATCGCGGCATGCTTGCGGGGGCGGCCGTGGCCCCTCTTGGGCGGCGGTGAGCCTGGCCCCTCCCGAGAAGCCTTGCCTTTCTCTTCGGCGGAGAACCTCCTCGTTGGCGCCATGGATGCATCGGCAAGACGGCGTGACGACAGAGACGAAGAAGGAACGAGCTGCAAGAAGATGAAGATGGGCTGGGGGCTCCGCCCCCTTCCCCCATTTATAGCCGAAGGAAGGCTAACCGGTGGCCTCTCACGTTTCGAGCCATGATGGCCCCGCTGCATGCACCAGGCAGTTGTCAAGTCGGACAGTTGCCGAGGCGACGTGGGGAAGCGGAGGTGCCCATGTCCCATCAAGCGCCACGCGTCAGCCTGGCCCGCAGGCGATTGGGGCCCGCGGCGCTTTGCCCTTGCCCTTAGGCTTCGCCTCGAAGCCAAGTCCAAGCACCTTGGGCCCGGGGGCTACTGTCGGCGTTCTGGGAACCAGGGTACCCAGACTTGCCTGCCTGCGGCCCACGGCGTGGCTCCATCAACGGCCTGGTACGACCCACCTCCAAGACTATCAAGACAAGACCCTCGCGAGGGGCCAGGCCTCACGAGGGGGACGATGCCAAGACCTCCCGAGGGAGCGGCCTCCCCAGGCTGCCTCCTGAGGAGCGGAGATTTCTATGCAGGTACCCAACCTCAGTAGGTTGCGATGACGCAAGCCATGACGACCAAGGCCAGGCTGGCTCCAGCGGGCACAGAGGAGGCAGTTTCCTCTTTAGTGTTAAGGAGGCAAGGACAGACGCGGGTTCCCAAGGAATCTGGCAAAGGTTTCCATTCCAGCGCAACAAGACCAAGCCCGCCAGCACTGCAGGACGGATATCATCATCGAGCCCACTGATGCATCATGACCAGAGGATTTGCAGGCGAAGACCACCTTTCATCAGGATAAGATGTACTACTTGTCCCCTTTCAAATTGGCCACTGTGGGATCCCTTCCCGCCTATGTTTTGGGGGAAGAGGACCAAGGCCACTATAAATATAGGTTAGCCACCACCATAGAAGGCGTCGACTGATTCTCACCCCCGAGCCCTCGTGAGGTTGCTCATCCACTGTACTAGTTCATCCTCAGCCCCTCGTGAGGCCAATCCACCACAAAGCAGGAGTAGGGTCTTACACCTCAAGGTGGCCTGAACCTGGGTAAACTACCGTGTTCATCTTCTTCCTTGTTCATGTGAATCAAGCTAGGCCTTGGGGCGACGGGCTGGTTGGCTGGTTAGGTTGAGTTCTTCGCACACGCCCCAGAGTTCGAACCTTTCTTGGGTCCGCGGAGCCCTGAATCCGACAAAATAAGAGAGAAAAGGCATAAAAGCATTGTACCATAATGTGTAATAACAGCCCATAAAGCAATAAATATCAATATAAAAGCATGATGCAAAATGGACGTATGAACTCCCCCAAGCTTAGACCTCGCTTGTCCTCAAGCGGAAACCGGAATCGATAATCATGTCCACATGTTTAGAGATAGAGGTGTCGATAAAATAAAATACGGACATGAAGGCATCATGATCATCTTTAGCACAACAACATATAATGTCATATGCTAAAGTAACAATTCATTCACAAGGTAAAGTATGAAACAAGAACTTTATTGAAAACCAACAAACTATGATCTTGGTCATCGACACAATTGCAATTTATCATAACGTCGGAAAGAGTCAATGTAAGAGCTTTTGTTTAGCAAGTTTCACATACTCAACTATCATTTAGTCTTTCATAATTGCTAACACTCACGCGATACTTATGAGATCAAAGTCTCAATCAGACACAGAGAAAGATAGGGGCTTATAACTTCGCCTCCCAACCTTTTACCTCAAGGGTAACATCAACAATAATAGTTTATGAATACCTACGTCCGAGTGGATATATATATCTGGATCTTCCCCCAACATATAGTGCTTGCCAAAAAGAAAAAGTATAAAAAGAAGAGGTGATGATCACCATGACTCTTGTATAAAGGTAGGAGATAAATAAAAGATATGTCGTGCGCTTTTATGGTTGGATGCACAAAATCTTAATGCGAAAGAATGTCACTTTATATTGCAGCTTGTGATAAAGAACTTTATTATGCAGTCCGTCACTTTTATTTCTTCCATATCACAAGTTCGTATAAAGCTTATTTTCTCACACTAAAAGATCATACATATTTAGAGAGCAATTTTTATTGCTTGCACCGATGACAACTTACTTGAAGGATCTTACTCAATCCATAGATAGGTATGGTGGACTTTCATGGCAAAACTGGGTTTAGGGATTTTGGATGCACAAGTAGTATCTCCACTTGGTGCAAAAGATTTGGCTAGCATAGGATGAGAAGCAAGCTCAACATGTTGGAGGATCCATGACAATATAACTTCCATTTGGATATAAAGAAACATAACCCATTATGTTGTCTTCCTTGTCCAACATCAACCTTTTAGCATATAATATTTTAATGAGTGCTCACAATCACAAAAGATGTCCAAGATAGTGTATTTATATATGAGACCTCTCTTTCTTTATTACTTCCTATTAATTGCAACAATGACCAAAACTATGTTTGTCAACTCCCAATAAATTTCATGCAACATACTCCTTATATGTGAAGTCATCACTTCCCATAAGATCATTATATAATCTTTTTATTTCTTTTATTCTTTATTTCTTTTACTCAAGATCATAGCCAGAAAGCAAAGCCCTCAACTCAAAACTAATCTTTATTATATAACTCTCGGACTCAATTACATAGAGGGAACACAAAGCAAAACTCAAAGCTAGATCATACTAAAACTTTATTCTACTAAACCGAGATATAACCAAAAGGACCGAACTAAGAAAAATGATAAAGGTAAAGATGTGATGGTGATACGATACCGGGGCACCTCCCCCAAGCTTGGCAGTTGCCAAGGGGAGTGCCCATACCCATGTACTTAGGTCTCTTTCTTCGGAGGTGGTGATGATGGAGTTGATGATGTTGAGGGCTTGTCGTCTATCTTCCAAGGCATAGGTTCACCATCATAGAAAGATGAATGAGTCTCTGGGATCCTCAAATCTGCAGCCAAACTCATCCTCTTAAATCTATATTCATACTCACAGTTTTGGTTCTACAGGTCATAGATCTGGGCTTGGAGATGCTCGTTTTTCTCATGAAGCTTGAAGATGGCCTTCCCAATCTCACTAGCATCCAGCTTGTGGTCACGGGTAAAATCCGTGATCATGGAGTGATTGGCGTTGAGTCTGCGCTCCACCATCTCTTTGCACTTGAACACCTCTTGCTCCATCGCTTCGAGCCTGGACTCCACGCTTCTGGTCCTCCTTTGTCCTTGAACATCACGGATGTGGAGCACACCCTCATGCATCTCGATGGCTTGAGGGTGTTGCAGCACCTCCGCAAGGTAAGGGTTGATGACCTTCTCGAAAAACTTGTCCTTGGGGGCGCTTGGAGACGTCATGGTGATCTGGATCTGTCAGAAAAAATAGCTCGAAACAAGAACAGAGGATATTGCCGTGGTACGGTGGCCAAAACCTTTGGGAGATTATATAATGAATTTTTACCGACCAAACGGAGTGTACTACAAGAAAACAGAGTCCGGGGGGCACACGAGGTGGCCACAAGCCTGGGAGGTGCGCCCAGGGGGGTAGGGCGCGCCCCCAGGGCTTGTCGCCTCCTCGTGCACTTTTCGGACTACTTTTTATTTTCCTAATTTTTTAAATATTCCAAAACGGAGTAAAATTGCTGTTGGAAAAGTTTTGGAGTCGGTTTACTTACCGTACCACATACCTATTCCTTTTCAGAGTCTGAAACGTTCTGGTAGATATCCCTTATGTACTCCTCAGGTGTTATGGTATTAATAATATTGGTTTCAACATTTATGGGAGTACCTGAGATATAATGCTTGATTCTTTGCCCATTTACGACCTTCGGGTTATTGCCTTCGGTGTTGTTGATTTTGATGGCACTGGAATGATAAACTTCCTCGATAATGTAAGGGCCTTCCCATTTAGAGAGAAGCTTTCCTGCAAAAAATGTTAAACGAGAATTGTATAGCAAGACATGGTCACCTACATTAAATTCACGCTTTTGTATCCTTTTATCATGCCATCTTTTAACCTTCTCTTTAAATAGTTTGGCATTTTCATAGGCTTGGGTTCTCCATTCATTGAGTGAGCTAATGTCAAATAACCTCTTTTCATCGGCAAGTTTGAAATCATAGTTGGGCTCTTTAATTGCCCAATAAGCTTTATGTTCTAGTTCAAGAGGTAAGTGACATGTTTTTCCATAAACCATTTTATATGGAGATATACCCATAGGGTTTTTATAAGCAGTTCTATAAGCCCATAATGCATCATCAAGTTTCTTAGACCAATTCTTTCTAGATCTATTAACAGTCTTTTGCAAGATCAACTTTATTTCTCGGTTACTTAATTCTACTTGACCATTGGATTGAGGGTGATATGGAGATGCAATTCTATGGTTAACATCATATTTAGCAAGCAATTTACGGAAAGCACCATGAATAAAGTGTGAAACACCATCAGTCATTAAATATCTAGGGACTCCAAACCTCGGGAAAATAACTTCTTTAAGCATTTTAATGGAGGTGTTATGATCAGCACTACTAGTTGGAATAGCTTCTACCCACTTAGTAACATAATCAACAGCAACCAAAATATGTGTATACCCATTGGATGAAGGAAAAGGTCCCATATAATCAAATCCCCAAACATCAAATGGTTCAATAACAAGTGAATAATTCATAGGCATTTCATGCCGTCTACTAATATTACCAATTCTTTGACATTCATCACAAGACAAGACAAACTTACGAGCATCCTTGAAAAGAGTACGCCAATAAAAACCAGATTGTAATACCTTATGTGCAGTTCTGTCTGCAGCATGGTGTCCTCCGTAAGCCTTGGAGACACTTGCGTCGGATCTGTTCCTGTTCATGCTCAGGTACACAATGTCTAATAACACCATCTACTCCTTCTTTATAAAGGTGTGGGTCAACCCAGAAGTAATGTCTTAAATCATAGAAAAACTTTTTCTTTTGTTGGTATGTGAAACTAGGTGGTATAAATTTAGCAACAATATAATTGGCATAATCAGCATACCATGGAGTACTACGAGAAGCATTTATGATAGCTAATTGTTCATCAGGGAAGCTATCATCAATAGGTAGTGGGTCATCAAGAATATTTTCTAGCCTAGACAAGTTGTCTGCTACGGGGTTCTCAACTCCCTTTCTATCTATAATATGCAAATCAAATTCTTGCAGCAGGAGAACCCATCTAATAAGTCTAGGTTTATCATCCTTCTTTTCCATAAGATAATTAATAGCAGCATGATCGATGTGAACAGTTACTTTGGAATCAACAATATAAGATTTGAACTTATCACAAGCAAATATAACTGCTAAAAGTTCTTTTTCAGTAGTGGCATAATTTCTTTGAGCACTGTCTAGAGATTTACTAGCATAATGGATAACATTTAATTTCTTATCAACTCTTTGTCCTAGAACAGCACCAACAACATAATCACTAGCATCACACATAATTTCAAAGGGTAGGTTCCAATCAGGTGGTTGAACAATAGGTGCTGAAATCAAGGCTTTCTTAAGTATTTCAAATGCTTCTACACAATCATCATCGAAAACAAATGGAACATCCTTTTGCAAGAGATTAGTAAGAGGCCTAGAAATCTTAGAGAAGTCTTTAATAAACCTCCTATAGAAACCAACATGACCAAGGAAACTTCTTATACCTTTGATATCTTTAGGACACGACATCTTTTCAATAGCATCAACTTTAGCTTTATCAACTTCAATACCTCTTTCAGAAATTTTATGCCCCAAGACAATACCTTCATTAGCCATAAAGTGGCACTTCTCCCAATTCAAGACAAGATTAGTTTCTTCACATCTCTGCAAAACTCGATCAAGGTTGCTTAAGCAATCATCAAAAGAAGTTCCATAAACGGAAAAATCATCCATGAAAACCTCAACAATCTTTTCACAAAAGTCAGAGAATATAGCAGTCATACATCTTTGAAAAGTAGCAGGTGCATTACATAAACCAAATGGCATACGTCTATAAGCAAAGGTACCGAAAGGGCAAGTAAAAGTAGTTTTTCTTGATCCTCTTGTGACACAGGTATTTGGGAAAAACCAAAATAACCATCTAGAAAGCAGAAGTGTGCATGTTTTGATAGTCTTTCTAGCATTTGGTCAATAAAAGGTAGAGAATAATGATCTTTCCTAGTAGCTTTATTTAACTTTCTAAAATCAATAACCATTCTATAACCTGTGACAATTCTTTGCGGAATCAATTCACTTTTATCATTAGGAACAACGGTAATACCTCCCTTCTTAGGGACACAATGAACAGGACTTACCCATCTACTATCAGCAATAGGATAAATTATACCTGCTTCCAGAAGCTTTAGTATTTCATTTCTTACCACTTCCTTCATCTTAGGATTCAACCGTCGCTGGTGATCAACAACTGGTTTAGCATCAGGTTCCATATTAATTTTGTGCTGACATAGTGTGGGACTAATGCCCTTAAGATCATCCAGAGTATATCCAATAGCTGCACGGTGCTTCTTCAGAGTTTTCAATAATTTCTTTTCTTCATGCTCTGAAAGGTTAGCACTAATAATAACAACATATATCTTTTTCTCATCGAGATAAGCATATTTCAAAGTATTAGGTAATTGTTTAAGATCAATTACAGGATCACTCTTGGGTGGTAGAGGATCTCCAAGAGTCTCAACAGGTAAATTGTGTTTTAAAATAGGCATTTGTTTAAAGAAAATCTCATCCAATTCCTTTCTTTCATTCATGAACATATCATTTTCATGGTCTAGCAAATATTGTTCTAAAGGATCGGTAGGAGGCACAACAATAGAAGCAAGACCAATAATTTCATATTTACTAGGCAATTCTTTATCATGGGGCTGTCTATGAAATTTGGAGAAATTAAACTCATGAGACACATCCCCAAAACTCACACTAACAGTTTTTTTCTCACAATCTATTTTAGCATTAACAGTGTTCAAGAAAGGTCTACCAAATATAATGGGACAAAAATCATCTTGTGGGGAACCAAGAACTAGAAAATCAGTAGGGTATTTTATTTTCCCACACAAGACTTCAACATCTCTAACAATCCCAATTGGTGATATAGTATCTCTATTGGCAAGCTTAATAGTGACATCATTATCTTCTATTTCAGCAGGTGCAATATCATTCATAATTTCTTGATATTAAGTAAAGGGAATTGCACTCACACTAGCACCCAAATCACATAAGCCATGATAACAATGATCTCCTATTTTAACAGAAACAACAGGCATGCCAACAACAGGTCTATGTTTATCTTTATTATCGGGTCTAGCAATTCTAGCAGCTTCATCACAGAAATAAATAACATGCCCATCAATATTATCGACCAAGAGATCTTTAACCATAGCAATACTAGGTTCAACTTTAATTTGCTCAGGGGGTGTAGGTGTTCTAGTATAACTCTTACAAACCACAGTTGAAGCTTTAGCATGTTCCTTTATCCTAACAGGGAAAGGTGGTTTCTCAATATAAGCAGTAGGAATAATAGGATCAACATTATAAGTAATAGTTTCCTCTTCAGCTTTAATGGGTTCTACTATTTTTACTTGAATGGGAGGATGATATTTAAACCACTTCGACTTAGGGAGATCAACATGAGTAGCAAATGATTCATAGAAAGAAGCTACTATCTCAAAGTCAAGTCCATATTTAGTGCTAAATTCATGAAAAGCATAGGTATCCATAAAAGATTTAACACAATCAAACTTAAGGTTTATACCTTACTCCTTACCTTCGTCGAGTTCCCCATCTTCAGAGTTGTGTTTAATTCTTTCCAAGAGATCCCATTTGAATTCAATAGTCCTCTTCATAAAAGAACCAATACAGGAAGTATTGAGCATGGATTGATCATTACGAGAAAGCAGAGCATAAAAGTTCTGAATAATAATTTCTCTTGAGAGATCATGATTGGGGCATGAATATAACATTGACTTAAGCCTCCCCCAAGCTTGAGCGATACTTTCTCCATCATGAGGCCAAAAATTTTATATATAATTCCGATCACGATGAACCAGATGCATAGGATAAAACTTCTTATGAAATTCCAATTTAAATCGGTTGTAGTTCCAAGTCTCAATATCATCGCATAGCCTATACCATGTCAATGCCTTCTCCTTCAAAGATAAAGGGAAGACCTTCTTCTTGACTTCATCCTCAGGCAAACCTGCAAGCTTAAATAATCCACAAACTTCATCCACATAGATTAGATGCATATCAGGATGTAGTGTTCCATCTCCTGCATAAGGATTAGCTAGCAGTTTCTCTATCATACCCGAAGGAATTTCATAATAAATATTTTCAGTAGGTGCAGTAGGTTGAGGGGCAACTCTTTGCTCTTCCGGTTGGGGTGAAGATACCCCGAACAAACCCCTCAAAGGATGATGTTCCATAGTAACAAGTGACAATAAATTTCAGCACGTAATATAAATGTTTCCTTACCAAATTCCACTTACCAAAGGCGCTTCACTCCCCGGCAATGGTGCCAGAAAAGAGTCTTGATGACCCATAAGTATAGGGGATCTATAATAGTCCTTTCAATAAGTAAGAGTGTCGAACCCAACGAGGAGCAGAAGCAAATGACAAGCGGTTTTCGGCAAGGTATTTTCTGCAGGCACTGAAATTATCGGTAACATATAGTTTTGTGATAAGATAATTTGTAACAGGTAACAAGTAACAAGTGTAACAAAGGTGAAGCAAGGTGTCCCAATCCTTTTTGTAGCAAAGGACAAGCCTAGACGAACTCTTATATAAAGCAAAGTGCTCCCGAGGACACATGGGAATTGTTGTCAAGTTAGTTTTCATCATGCTCATATGATTCACGTTCGTTACTTTGATAATTTGATATGTTGGTGGACCGGTGCTTGGGTGCTATCCTTACTTGGACAAGCCTCCCACTTATGATAACCCCTCTCGCAAGCATCCGCAACTATGATAGAAGAATTAAGATAAATCTAACCATAGCATGAAACACGTGGATCCAAATCAGCCCCTTACGAAGCAACACAAAAACTAGGGTTTAAGCTTCTGTCGCTCTAGCAACCCATCATCTACTTATTACTTCCCAATGCCTTGCCCTAGGCCCAAATAATGGTGAAGTGTTGTGTAGTCGACGTTCACATAACACCACTAGAGGAAAGACAACATACATCTCATCAAAATATCGAACAAATACCAAATTCACATGATTACTTATAACAAGACTTCTCCCATGTCCTCAGGAACAAACGTAACTACTCACAAAGCATATTCATGTTCATAATCAGAGGGGTAATAAATATCATTAAGGATCTGAACATATGATCTTCCACCGAATAAACCAACTAGCATCAACTACAAGGAGTAATCAACACTACTAGCAACCCACAGGTACCAATCTGAGGTTTTGAGACAAAGATGGGATACAAGAGATGAACTAGGGTTTGGAGAGGAGATGGTGCTGGTGAAGATGTTGATGGAGATTGACCCTCTCTCGATGAGAGGATCGTTGGTGATGACGATGGCTTCGATTTCCCCCTCCCGGAGGGAAGTTTCCCCGGCAGAACAGCTTCGCCGGAGCCCTAGATTGCTTCTGCCTAGGTTCCGCCTCGAGACGGCGGCGCTTCGTCCCGAAAGCTTCCTTATGATTTTTTCTAGGTCAAAACCCTCCATATAGCAGAAGATGGGCACCGGAGACCTGCCAGGGGGTCCAAATGCCCTAGGGGCGCGCCTAGGTGGGTAGGGCGCGCCCCCCAGGCTTGTGGCCACCTGGTGGATCCCCTCTGGTATTTTCTTCGCCCGATATTTTTTGTATATTCCAAAATAATTCTCCATAAATTTTCAAGACTTTTGGATTTGTGCATAATAGGTGTCTCAGATTTGCTCCTTTCCAGTCCAGAATTCCAGCTGCCGGCATTCTCCCTCTTTGTGTAAACCTTATAAAATAAGAGAGAAAAGGCATAAGTATTGTACCATAATGTGTAATAACAGCCCATAAAGCAATAAATATCAATATAAAAGCATGATGCAAAATGGACGTATCAATTACTTGTGAAGCAAGTAATGCTAACTCCTCAGTCCGAAAGATATCTCCTTCAGCACGAAGAACAACGTTTACTGCTGTCGTAGTTCAACACGGCCACCTATGGGGCTATCGGCCCCTTGTGGTTCGGCAAGGGGGAAGGGCGCATTGCACAAAGAGCGGAGACCATAGAGCAGCACAACAGTGATGACACGGGCAGTTTTTACCCTGGTTCAGGCCGCCGCGAGGCGTAAAACCCTACTCCTGCTTTGATGGATTGATTAAAGGACCGTGGTGGAGACGCAGTGCTCTAGGCCGGCAAGGTTGCCTCAGGACAAGAGCAGCTACGCGCGTATGAGTGTACAGGGGTCTGAATCCTTTCTAAGGTTGCCACGGCCCTCCTTTTATAGGTCAAGGGGTTACCACAATGGCAAAACAGTCATTATCCAGTGATTAGATAGCCACAGTGCTATCATACCTAACTCTGCAGACAAGACAGGGTGCATTAAATGCACCACTTATTGTCACATCGCGGGGGAGCCCGGCAAGCCTTGCCGTGCTATTCATCCACCTGCTCGCCTGCCTGCGTGACACGCCTCTGGACGGGTGTCATTTGGGGGTGGTCTTCCTCAGAAATGGCTGCCACGTGCCAAATAACAACCACTTAATCACTTGGGGGCTCGCCACCGCACCGATAGGTGACTTGCGTTGCTGTGAGGTGGAGCGGTGGGGCCTTGGCGGGGTGATCCGCCCTTGGCATCCCCGGCAAGCTTGCCGGGGGAGTCTTGAGACTTGTATTCGAGGTGACCTCGACCTTACCAGGCTCGTCTGCCCAACAAGGGAGGTTTTTCCTCAGTGATATCTTGCTCCTTTGGCTTGTCTTGGTCTTCTTGATCTGCCCTTTGATTTCTCAAAGAGCTATATATTCTGCTTGGCCTTGTCTTAGATGCTTGGTGCCGCTCGCTTTGTTGTTGTCGTGCCGGAGACTTGCCTGTCCGGGCACAAGTCAGGGGGAAACATATACCCCTATTTGTGTACCCCGACAGAAGCCCCCGGGCCTGAGCCATACGTGTCGCCGGGCACGTTGGGTTAGGTCCAAAAATGGTGCACGGACACGTGTCGATGAGGTGCTGCGCGTGCAGCGATTTGTCATGATGACCAGTCAGTCAATCCAACGTCCACTCCGCGTAATTACCGCAGGTCGTGGGGGCGTGGGACTGTAGCAGTTAATGTAAAATGGTAACTTTCTGAGAGGGAATAGCGAAGATTCATGCTTCCCCTCACGTTCCTTTCCCTTAAAAAGAGAAAAACATGAAGGGGCACTGCTCATTCAGCGTCCATTTCGCCCTCCACCATCTTCTTCCTCAAGCCGATCGACCGCCCCCTTCGCCCACATTCGTCTCCGGTCCCCATCCAGCTCTCCTCTTTCCATCCCCACCATAGCTTGCAAGGATGGGAAAGAAAAACGCCGCTGCCAAGGGGAAGCGGGTGACCACCGCGAAGGAGGCGGCTGTGGAGGGAAGCAAGAAGAGGGCAGCAGAGCTGGATAAGAAGCGAAGGGGAGATGTGGTCTTCTTCCCATCGAATTTGGACGGTGATGCCTTGGTTGCGAGGTATGGATATCTGTGGGGGAGGGAAGTTCCAAAGGGGCATGGAGCGCCCAAGGTCTTGTCGGAGGGAAAGAATGATCCGCCGGATTCGTATCGATTTTCGCATATTTCATCTGCAGCCTCTGCCCTCCTTTTTCGGATTTCTTTGAGGCGATGATGGTGGTGTATGGGTTCCACCTCTTAGACTTCACGCCAAATGCAATGGCGTGTATGGCGATTTTTGCTCACTTGTGCGAAAATTTCGTTGGAGTTGCCCCCAATGTGGATCTGTTCAGGCATTTCTTTGCCCCGCAGGTGGAGAACAAGGCCCACCGCTCTAGGAACATAAGCTGGATCCCTCAAGTGGCGAGGGAGAGTTGGGATTACCTTCCTGGTCAGCAGCGTGGAAGGTGGGAAGAGTGGCGGGCGGACTGGTGCTGGATCCAGGACGAGGAGGCCCCAGAGTTTTGCCAGGCGCGGACGGAGTGCATTGTGCACGGCAATGACTGGAGGGAATTTGGCCTTACTGACGACAGGCTTCACCCAGCACTGAACAGGATCACCCGTCTGAAGGCTGCCGGGTTAACCATCAAACAAGTGGGGGCTGATTTCCTCCATCGCCGCATTGCGCCGCTGCAAAAGAGGGACAGGTTTGCTTGGCGGTATGGAGATGCGGGGGACATGATGCACCTATACCCGGGCCTGACCAAAAACTTGTGAGTCTATGGCCATGCTTGGCTGTGCGAACAATTGTTCGGAAGCCTTGGGCCATTCAAATTGCCGGCAAGGGTTGTCCCGCTGAATGTCAACTCTGCCCTGGACCAGATCTTGAAGTGGATGCTTGATTGCAACACTTACGGGGTTGCGGGTGATTGGCAACTACCCGAGTTGGATGCAGAACTCGAATGGACCTCTAGCTTGGTGGAAAGGGCGACCAGGGTGGAGAACAACATGTTCAAGTGCACCTCCAAGGTAGAGGCGGAGTTTATCAAGAGGCGGGTTGAGGAGGACAAAGCGCTCCGGGCCGCCGAAAAGGCGAAGCCCAGAAGGGTAGAGGAAGAAGGGGAAGGGGAAGCCGAAGGCTCCTCCCACGACAGGGGTGACGTGCATACCGTGGAGGAGGCTGCCGGGGATGACCTTGCCTGGGCTGAGCCTGCCAGGATCGAGGCCTTATATGCCGCGGTAGCAGAGGCCTAGGTAAAGGACGAGGCCGGGGATGCGGAGCAACCCAAGGAGGATTGGCTCACAGCGGGTCCGCAGGCTCCTGAACCAGACCTAGAGCAGCGTCCTCGCCGACGGCCCAGCCGAGGAACAGTGGTTCCTGCTCCTATGGCCGCCGCCAAGAGGGTGAAGAAGATCGCCTCCAAGAGTGACAGGGTGGACGCGCCGCGCCGTCATTCTTCTCGCCTTTCCGAGGCCAAGGCCCCTCCCGCCAAGCGACGGGCGGTCACGGGAGTCGACTCCAGCTCCCAATCAGATTCAGGCTCCTCATGCAGCTTGTCCTCGTTGGAGCCCCCTGCCTCCTAGCAGGGTCTGCAGTTGCCGGGAACCACCACCGCCCCGACCCTGAAGAGGAGGAGAGCACCTCCGCCACCCATGGGGTTCACATTGGGCTCCATGCTCATCGATTCAGAGTAAGGATAACAATTTCTTTTGCTGTTGAAGTTTTGCGTGCTTATCGGCTTGCTAATTCAATCTTGTTTGCTACCCTTGACAGGGAAGAGGAGGAGGAGGAGACCCTCATCCACCGGGCCAAGCGGCTCAGGTGCGCAGAGCCGCCGATGTCCCCGAGAGGCACGGGCTTGGCGGGGAGCAGCATGAATGATGAAATGACAAGCCCCCAGCCCAGCCCCCGGCGTGAAGGCACGGGACCGATCCCCACCGCCAAAGATGGTGCAGTAGAGCACCCCCCATCTTCAATCAGAGAGGAGGGAGAATCCACCCAGGATGGGGCCTTCCAGGAGGGGTCCACTCTGCCTGCTGATCGAGCTGAGGGGACCCTGACGAGGACTCCTACGGATGGCCCCGCCCAGGGTGATGCCATAGTTAGCGGGGAAGGGGGCGGCGTTCATGCTCCGGCAACCGATGTTGCCGGGGAAACTGAAGACCCTCCACGGCAGACAACTCCCGGTAACTTATTTGTTCTCCTTTACCATCTTGCTCCAAGTTCTTGGTCCTCCAATGCTTCTACCTCCTCATAATTGCTTGTTGCCTTCGCTCGCAATATCATTGGCCGAGGAGCCCGAGCTGTTGGAGGAGGTGGCCAGCATCGGGAAAGATGCTGCTGAGGAGGCCGCCAAGAGTGCTGCCGTGGAGGGGCAGGAACACGTAGCCGGGGGCGCTCAGGAGCCCCCAAAGGAAGCAGAGAAAGCCCCTGGCAGTGCATCAAGGTCAGGGGCATTGGTTGAAGAGAAAATCCCCCTTCAAACCATGAGCCCTTCTTCCTCGTTTGGCGCCTCGACCGGGACCCCGCAGCCAACTTCAAGCCAATTGGCGCTGGTGCTGGCCCAACCCGGTCTCGGAGCCCCCGGTTCTTCGGTAGCAGTGAGCGCAGAACTAGATGAGGAGATCCAGCGTATCATGGCGCCACTGTCTCAGCAAATCGGAGAAACTGATGGCTCCATCGACGCAGTCTTAGACCTGTCCTTCCTAGAGTCCGTGGCGGCGGGCATTAAGGAAATGCAGAACCGGTACGGCCAGAAGTGGCAGGCACTCAAGGAGCAACGCAATTCGGCCAACCGCGTGGACCAGAAGCTGTGGGACAAGGGTAGCGAGCTGCACGATTGGCACGGCAAGCAGTTCCAAGTTCTTTCGCGGCAATAGGAGATGATCTCCATGGCGAAAGAGGATGTCGCCGCCCGGGAGGCCCGTCTAGCGGAGCGCACTACACTTCTGGACGCCAGGGGAAGGGCATTTCCTCCCGGGAGGAGAACCTCGAGGCCACCCTCTGCATCAAGAACAAGGAACTAGAGGCCCTCGTCCAGCAGCGCACCAAGGAGCTGGAGGACAAGCACAAGGCAGCTCTCGATGCGCTTTCCACCGACTCTGCTATCCAATTAAACAAGATTGCTGATGACCTTGCCGCTGCATCCACTACTAAAGCTGATCTTGACCAACAGGTGGCCAAACTGACAGAAGAGCTTGTCGGGAGTGCCAAGGAAACCGCGGCCCTTAAGGAGGAGGTGCAGAAAGTAGAGATCCTTCTGAAAGAGGTGCAAACGCAGCTTTCCTCCAAGAACCAAGACCTTGAGACTGCCAATGGCACCATTGCTGACATGAAGGCCAGGATTGGCACCCTGGAGAGCTCGGTCGAATCTAGCAGGGTCCGCGAGAAGCAACTGATGAAGGATTTGGACAATGCAAGAGTCCTCCGAAAGGATGCAGAGGACAAGCTGGCAAACCAATCCGAGCAGGTCGACCTTTGGATCAAGAGCCTGGTCGACATCGCCGAGCGCCTCACTGCCCAGATTGCAACAATGGGCATGGAGGGGCCAGTCTTCTCGGTTGACAGGCATGAGGTCCCGAGTGTCAAGTTAGGGCTCTTCTTCAACGAGCTGATTGAAGGGTTGAAGACCCATGAGGAAGGAAGAGGTGCTCTCTTTGCAAGCGAGTCTCGAAAGCTCGCCCGTAATGCCCTCTTCATGGTCTTAAGTAACCTATCGCCACCCCAAACTCAACCTTGCTGGCGGCTTCAGGAAACTCCCGATAGGCGCCAATGTTGCTGCTGCTAAGAAGAAAGCTGGTCCCTTTGCCGACAGGGTCCTCTCCATCCCCACGGCTCCATAAGGCCACCAAGTCGAGCCTCGAATCATTCATGTCGATGTGTTGCCCTGTAACAAAACATTATGCATGTCTCATGTTTAGATCCCACACTTCTCTTGCTTGTGCTGAACTGATGTTTAATTAATTTCAAATGCATGCTATCCCTCATGCGTTGCATCCATTGAAGTCCATATGGCTAGTTTCTTTTTTTGCGCGCTTTTGGTTGCCTGCCGGTAGCATGCTGCCGCGATTGCTGCGAGGAGCGGGCCCTTAGCATTCAGCTGGCGAGGGCAAGTCCCGGCAGGTTTTTCCTTAGGAGTCTTTGATGCAGCCACCCAGTTTGTTAAGATGGCTCGAAACAAGGCGGGGGCGCAGACAAATACAACAAGGTGCCATTGCACGGAAATGCTTAAACCATACGAAAAACATTGAATGACCGAGGGGAAAACAAATGCAAACTCGGGAGATAAAATCAATGGGCAAGTTGACTTAGCTTTTGTCCATGCTTCTTTTATTCTCCGATAGCAGCCATTCTCCATGTCCGTGTGCCTTAGGAGGCTGGCATTTAGCTTGTCGTTTTCGGGTCAAAGATGTCGTGGTTCAACACGGCCACCTATCGGGCCATCGGCCCCTTGTGGTTCAACAAGGGGGAAGGGCGCGTTGCACAAAGAGCGGAGACCGTAGAGCAGCACGGCAGTGATGAGATGGGCAGTTTTTACCTAGGTTCGGGCCGCCGTGAGGCGTAAAACCCTACTACTGCTTTGGTGGATTGATGAAAGGACCGTGGTGGAGACACAGCGCTCCAGCCCGGCAAGGTTGCCTCGGAACGAGAGCAGCTACGCGCGTATGAGTGTACAAGGGTCCGAATCCTTTCTAAGGTTGCCACAGCCCTCCTTTTATAGGTCAAGGGGTTACCACAATGGCAAAATAGTCATTATCCAGTGATTAGATAGCCACAGTGCTATCATACCTAACTCTGCAGACAGGACAGGGTGCATTAAATGCACCGCTTAGTGTCACATCGCGGGGGAGACCGGCAAGCCTTGCAGTGCTATTCATCCACCTTCTCGCCTGCCTGCGAGACACGCCTCTGGACGGGTGTCATTTGGGGGTGGTCTTCCTCAGAAATGGCTGCCACGTGCCAAATAACAACCACTTAATCACTTGGGGGCTTGACACCGCACCGACAGGTGACTTGCGTTGCTGTGAGGTGGAGCGGTGGGGCCTTGGCGGGGTGATCTGCCCTTGGCATCCCCGACAAGCTTGCCGGGGGAGTCTTGAGACTTGTATTTGGGGTGACCTCGACCTTACCAGGCTCGTCTGCCCCACAAGGGAGGTTTTGCCTTAGTGATATCTTACTCCTTTGTCTTGTCATGGTCTTCTTGAACCGCCCTTTGATTTCTCAAAGAGCTATATCTTCTGCTTGGCCTTGTCTTAGATGCTTGGCGCCGCTCGCTTTGTTGTTGTCATGATGGAGACTTGCCTGTCCGATCACAAGTCAGGGGGAAACATACACCCCTGTTTGTGTACCCCGACAACTGCTGACAGGTAATCATTCGAAACACAAAGAGATTTCTCTCAGTCTCGCATAGGTTTGGACTAAGCGTCACAGTGGATCTAAGCTTCGAGAACCTATACCCCTCTTAATAGTACGGAGGTCCTATGACTCAAATAAATGAAAGAAGAACAATGAAATGAATACTACATCTTCAATTTGTCTTCGACTTCCACTTGCTGCAGTCAATTCCTTCGGACGACAGTACCGAACCAATTGCTTTGCTTCAGCAATAACTTTTTGAGGGGTTAACTCCTTCACGCCAATCTTCTCGTCTACATGTTCTCAACAGATGTAGCTCGTTCTTCTCTGCAACGCAGATATTCTTCGGTGAAGTTCCTCGAACTTAACACCGTAGACATCATTCTCTTCGGTTCTGCATGGACTATTTCTCTCTGTATGCACTAGCAAACAAATCAGTCCATGACTGTTTCTGTCAACAATCTCCAAAACATAGGAGGGCAAATATTGCACCAACAATCTCTCCCTTTTTGGACGATTGTTGACAAAATAGAATACATCGAAGGATAGTTAATGGAATGAAATGGAATGCAACGGATAATAGAAGACAAGAGATAATTACGAAGATAAAACACGCTCCCCCTGAAGATATGCATCGAGTGCATTGAAGATAACATGGTAGGTAGCGAGATGAGTCTTCGTACGAGTGATATTAACACATGATCTCATTCGTGGTATCTTTCAATACACTCGACAGTGTCTGAGGTACTTCCTGTCACACACAATCTTTGAAAAAGATTTGTTAGATATAGCGAATACTTTGAAATGATTTGTGACGAAGGATAAGCCATGAGGATTTGCTCAGAACACAGTTTGAATCCACATGAGATATAAGTTCCCTGCAAGTTAGATTCTCGACGAGAATCAGAGCAAGGGAAACAAAGGTATATTTGCTCGGAGTAGATATGCTTCAGACAAGATTTTCCTGCACCAAAAGATGATACAAAGAATATTTGCGAGGGAAAACAGCTTATGAAACAGATAGGGAGAATTAGCTTTTGAAGCTTAATTCAAGCTGAAGGTAACTTTGTTCTCCTGCAAGGTTAGATAGCGAGATATAATCAATATGGAACATCTAATCATAAGACATGTATGGTTTCAAGGAGTGAAATGTTTCTTTCTTAGAGAAGTATGATTTCCTATCCTCCTTAAAAACCTTTTCTTTTCCTGCACGATAGATAATTATCGAGGATAATTATTGCAAGGAAGTAAACTTTCGATTTCACCTGCAAACAAGAGATTTGGAAGCAAATAGCATTGCAGGGGTGAGTTTTGGATTTTCTAGAATTTAAAATCCAGGATTCGAAACAATATCATTACCTGCATCATGATATAAATTTTCAAGCGATACATCTTTACAGTTGTAGATGTTAATATTTCTTAAGAAAGGATTTGGTCAAACATGTTGCTTAATTAGACTTCAGACAAGTTATATATGCAGAGTAAAAGGATAATCCCTCTGTACCAGTGCATTGCGTGATATTAGTAACTCTAGTAGGCACAAAGAAACGAGCTCCATTCTGTGCTCATCCTGGTGTAGTACTATTAGTTTACAGAGGGACTACTAGGCAATGGAGTTGATGGGTGACATTGGGTAGCGGCGATCGAGGGAATTGAACCATGCTCGGCACGGTAGGTAACGTGGGCTAGTTACTAAAGCATCCCTCCATTGTTCGTCGGTAGTCATTATAGACCGGGGACATGAGGGGAATTTCCTAGGGCAGGAATTCTGGCCGCCAGATATTTCGACTCAAAACGCGAAGGCTCGAGTGGAGGCGCGAAGTTTAATATCGCGGTTCTTTTGGTTGGGGTTGGCTAATGTGCGTACCACGCACGCCACCAGCAGGACACGAGCCCGGGTTTGCTGGTACGCCATCGGGTGCTACCATTCGAGAATGCGAAAGGAATCCTTTTTTTAAATTGTCGAGCGAATCTATATGTATTACAATGCCCGTATTTTCCTTGCAAATAACTGGTCATTCCAAAAGGCACGGTAATTGATTTATGACGAGTTCTTGAATTATAGTGAGTTTGTGATATAGTCATCTCAACGTGGATTTCACATTTCATGGTATCCATGGTAACTTTTTCATTGCAAATTCAAATTTAAAAGATGAACGGTATGGTGGTGAGAAAACTTTGTATGTATTCAAGCATATGACCACACATGCACACACATGAATACAACAATAATCCAGTAAGTATAGTGCATCTATTTTTCCAGGCCATGCATGTATGACACGAATTCAAAAATAAAATGTAAGCCATGCATGGTCCTCAATTCAATATTTTAAATGCATAGTAAACTGAAACATGAATATTAAGTCTAGTACTATGTACATGCAAATGTTGTGTTTAGGTATCTCCATCACCCCCTTACCACACATACTTCATGTATCGACTGATCTTCATTTATTAGTTAATATAGCTATTGGTATCCGACACACGCGCGCTCATTATTTCTCTTCATGTTTCGATCTCCATTTATGTCACACCCACCCTCACAATCTCAACAAATGTATTTCTCACACACAACCTCGTCGTGTCCTCCATGACAAACCCTCCCTCTCTCTCTCAAGACACATACGTTGCCTCTGTAAAACACCTTCACCGTGCGCGCACACACAGTCTATCTAGGCCACTCTCTCGGTAACTATCTCCCTCCAACCCTCACTGCAGCTTCGCCGCATGATATCTTGGTCTATCGTCTTTAACATTCGAGTGTACACTAGGCCACGCTCACTCGATCTCTCCCTCTATAAATGACTCGATTGACCTCACTTTCTCACGTCGTCTCTCTCACACATAGACGCTCCCACTACACCTCTTGCATAGGCGGAGCTATGTAGATTGTCTTGGGGTAACCCCTCGACCTTAGATAAAATTGTGAAGCTCTTTTTAGGATTGTTTAGATTATATTTTTTGAACATTATATTTGTGCCCACCCTCCCAAACATCGATGGGTTGTGCAACCCCCTCCAGGAGAATATCATGTGGCCCCACACCTTAGATGCTATATGGTGATACGAGTTAGCTAGTAGATCTGAGATCTAGCGGCTCACATGATGTCTTAATATTTTTACAATAAACCTTAATGAGTTTGGGAACTGCACACAATTAGTACAAAAACTACCCAGATGCCCTTGGATCCGATATCCAACGGCCTCGAAGATGAGGGAGGACCTCATATTCTCTTGCATGTAAGAATATCACGTGCTTCCACACCTTAGATGCTGTGGTGATACAAGCTCCTTGGAGCCGTTGGATCGGAGATCCAACAGCTCCGTGATGGTTTGAATGTTTTTTTTTGCAGAAAAGCCCCCAAAGAGTTCATGAACTGCTCACAAGCACAAAGACTACTCAGATGCCATTGGATCTGAGATCGAACGACCTCGAAGCTCGTATCACTGTATCATCCAAGCTGCGAGAGCACCTGATGTTTTCTCACACGGGAGAATATGAGGTGCTCCCACACCGTAGATTCTATGGTGATACGAGTTCCCGGGAGATCTAACAGCTCGCAGTAGGAGATTTGAATGTTTTTGCAATATAGGCCTCAAAGAGTTTGTGAATTGTGTAGAAAGTACAAACACTACGCACATGGCATTGGATCTCAGATCCAACGACCTAGATGCTCGTATCACCGTAGCAACTAATTAAGTTACGGGGAGCACCTAATATGAGCTACTGGGAGCCGTTGGATCCAAGATCCAGCGGCAAGATCCAGTGGCTCACACGAGGCCAGCAATGTTTTTTTTTGCAAAAAAACCCTTGAAGAGTTTGGAAATTGCGCATAATTACAAAGACTACTCCCAAGCCATTGGATCTCAGATCCAAGGACGTAAAATCTCGTATCACCATAGCATCTAAGCTGCGGGGAGCACATGATATTCTATGCCGCTGTCATTTTTGTTCCTAAACTTGCAAAATACGTGTAACTGGTGCAGTAACTTGTCTAACCACGCAAAGTGTTTGTGCAAAATAAACCCTCATACACTGAAATATCGGAACAACACACGGGGGTCCCACTTGTCATTGATCAAATTTGGACCTAAAACTAACATGAAGGACGAGATTTGAACCGGCAACCTGGACTACAAAGCGTACGTCGATAGCCTGAAACAGCAACGGTTGTTGGCTTTGTCACATAACTTGATTTTATATAGTAGTATTACGTTGAGTAGAGTAGAGGGACTGGCTCGTCAACACGTGCATGAACATTAACTTACTTACTGGTGGGTCCCATGTCTGCGATCCCTCTCTCCTCTACATGTACTACAACCTTTAGACGTATGGGCAAACACGAAGAGCGGCGCGAGCTTGCCGTGGTGTTATTATAACTAAAAAAATGCTTGGAAAATAGATGAATCGCCTAGAACAAGAGACGTTGTGGCTGGTCGAGATGGAGCTAACCACACCTATCCTCTGTGCCACGTTAGCATGATGAAGCTATGTGGCTAGTTTTCGACCGACTGGCTGGGTCCCAAGTTCGAACCATAGGTAGTACGTCTGATACAGTATATATTTTTACACGCACATTTTTCCTCCGCGCCGAGACATGGCACACCCTACCGCGCGGTTTCTGGGTCCTCCCGGGTGGTGCACACATATTTTCTTCATTGCCGAGATGTGGGTCACCCTACCGCGCTTTTTCTGGGTCCTCCTCTATCGTAGCCCCAAAGCAAGTAAATGAGTCATCAAATCACAAAAGCCCACCTTTCCCGCTGAGTACATCAGTGAAGCACGGTGGCTAGCTAGTTGGGCTAGTGCGACTGATTAGCTAGGCCGCCGCCACATTTGTTTTTTCACCCCTTTTTTTCTCTCGTTGCCGGTAGGTACATTTAAATATCCACCACTACATTGCTTTGGTCTTTGGGTGCGGCAGGTGCGGTAGGATTTTTTTTACGGGAGCAGGCGTGGCAGCAATTAGTCCTGATGACTCCGCTTGTAAAAACCACTTCTCCCTGATGTGAAAAGTCGTCGACTGGGATTTTCCCATGGTGAAAACTAAAAGATTCACCCCACTCCTTGGCTGGCTCCCTCCGCCTTCCCGTAGATTGCATTGCCTTTCAGCCGTTTCGGCCCCTTTGCTTCCTCTCCCCATTACTTCTACCTGGTTCAATGGTGGCGCACCAGATCACGAAGTCTGAGGTGAGGCGCCTGACAGAGGAGCTCCAGGCCAAGGATGCAGAGCTCAGGTCCAAGGACGTGGAGCCCCATGAGCTCAAGGAGGAGAGGAGTGCCATGCTCCTCCTTTATGTGCGGGAGTTCACGGAGCTTCAAAAGCGGCAGGAGTCCACCCTAAAGATGCTTGAGGCATCGGCGGTGTTGTTGCAGAAAGCGGGAGATACGATAGGCGGTCAGGCGAGCCGGCTGGAGCACGAGCGGGCCGATCATGACGAGGTCCAGGATCGCCTCAACCATTTGCTGAACCATGTTGCCACACACGTGTTGCGGCTGCGCGATGCCTACCGTCGTGCCATCGCGACCATGCCGGCCGTCGGGCTAAACCCGTTCGGCCACCCCATCGACTTCCACGAGCTACGGCTTCCTGACCTGGTCTCCTTCTTCACCTATATCTCTGAGGAGCTGAGCCGTCTCCGCGCGGTGGTGGGGGCAGAGCTGAACAAGGAGAGGTTGCAGGTGGCCATTGCCATTGCCGGGAAAATCCTCTCAGGGCTTCGTCATCGGAATCCATTCATGCCATTCGATGCCGTCTTTGACGAGCTGGTTCCCGTCGACGGGAGCGGGCTCTGCGGGCGGTGGCACCCTGCATCACCACCGTCATGCGCCTCGAGAAGCAGAGGGACTTCGATGGTGTTTAGGCGTGCTCTGCATGGGCGTGTCTCGGCGCAACATGACCGTTGGATCAAACTCAGACGGTGGAGACAGTCATTATAGCACAAAGTGTGCGGGTGCGTTTGATTGCATTCTCATGTCAACATAGTTGTTCCCTCTTCATGCATGCTCATCTCAGCACCCCTCTTCATGCATGCTCTCTTCCTGTATGCTCCTAGTGTATTTGTGTTAACCTAGTGTGGACTCATGCACCCTTCATGCACTCTGCCAAACACCCAAAAGTGGGTTGAGAAGGGAACTTTTGCTCCCATGCACCCTTCATACACCCTACCTAACATAGATTTGTGCTTCATATTCATGTTTTGTGGAGTACTGTAGCACCGTACTCTCCGTCCACTGTAGACCTAGTTCTATTAACATAGATCTCACCGTTCATTCTCCACCGGACAGTCAAAAAAGGAGCATGTCACATTACTATTCATAGTTGACATGCGCACAACATCATTTTTTATCGTCATATCTTACTACGTTAGCAACAAGATTATAGTACTGACGTATGATTGAACCACTGCACATGCCTGGTAGTAGGAGTACTAGTAGTGTAAGTTAAAGTGGCTGCCGTGTTTCGCACTCCTCCGTCGTAAGAGTGGAAACGCTTGCTGTAATCATTTTTTAAGAAATAGTGGACTCGCTCTACCGCGTAGATCGTCCTCGACGGTCGTCGGGAACCTTGCTACTCACTTTCGCCAACGTGTGGGACAGCCAGCATCGCAGTCCACTTGCCATGCACTAAAAATTACTCCGTACTAGAGTGCACAACTGCACGGTAGACTACCCCGATTGAAGCGCCATAGTAAAGCCTAATGAGCCGTCAAATCACAAAACCCCCACCTTTCTAGCAGTAAGTTGGACGGACGAAGCGACCATCATTTCACTCTTCTCCCTCATCTTCCTCTCTTGAAGAAAACCCCAACTCGCTTCTGCCTCATCTTGTTCCTCATTTCTTCAAGAAAACCCCAACGCGCTTCTGCCATTTTTCTTCTCTCCCAAAGAAGGAAAGGTGAGCGCATCAATGGTGTTGCTTCTAGCCAAGGCCCGGTCTTGCAACCCCGCGACCGATCCTAATTCCCTCTCTGTTCTTCTTTTGGGTTTGTGATTATGGTTTATTTCCTTTTATTTCTATATGACAGTTTCTTAATGGACCCTAGAGCACCGGCCGAAGTGATGCCTATGGCTCTGGCCAATGCTACCGAGGCTCAGGGTACGAAGAAGCGCAAGCACCCCGCCGAGACTATCGCAAACAAGCTCAAGGCCATCACCATGTCCAAGCCCCCCTCTCCGGGATCCCTCGTTAAGCCGGTCCAGGTAATATCTCTTCTTGACGATCTTGATCATGTTTTTTCATCTAACTTGCAAAGTGCTTGCTAATATGCGAGGTTTGTGTAATGTACACGCAGTACTAGTTGTACAACTTTCTGGGCGATCTTGCATGTGATTTTTGTGTGCCAAATGATGGTTCTAAATGGCTCTTTTGACCAAAACATGCAAGAGGTTGACATACATATGATTTTTGCACATAACACTGATTTCTTATAGATTACTTTCAACTACTTTATGAACATCAATGATAGCTATAGGAAATGCAAGATTTTAGCTCTCATGCCTTGGAAGAGAGTATAGTAGCCTCAGTAACTTGTGTTATGGATATTGCAAGTAATCCCTCTGTTCACCAATATAAGATGTTCTAACTTTTTTGTGTATCTCATGTAGACATGTTTTAGTGTCTTTGTTCACTCATTTCTGTGCGTATATGTAGTCTTATATGGAGTAAAATATGAAAAATCACCTTATATTTCTGAACGGAGGTAGTAATAAAATATTTGGTTTCTGTTTGAATTAGAACCAGGTCAGCCATGGATATGAAGTTCTCGAAGTCATGCCGTGTGAATTGAAAGACCTGAGGATGTGTTCTATTACTAAACTATCCAGTTGTTGTGTCCTTGTAGCCACATGTCGTGAACAAGTGTTTTCCTGTAGCATTGTTGTCAAGCGTGTTCTCGAGGGTGTACTTCACCACAACAATTTCCTAGCTGTGCCTTTGATTACGAAGGGTGTGGTTCTTGTGAAACTTCCCGACAAATCTGATGCCGACTATCTTCATCGTCATGTTTATGAGTAGAAAGACCACTCTGTTAAGTTCTCTAAGGTTGACGAGATGGCGAAGGTGCCGGTAGATATCTCTCCCAAAGTCCATGGCCTGGTCAGTTATGTGGGGCACATCCCGTAGGTCGGTGGCAAGAAATAGTCTGTAGAGTTTAATTAGTGCAACTTTGCTTGTCTATAGTAAGTAATATTGTTCAGTACTTGATTTGTGTGTGTGAACCCTGTATGGTGTAGTACAGCTACTTTTGTTGTGTAGTGAGTCCTGAGAACAGTCTATGTTAATGTTTGTCCACTCAATTCAGTCTGTATATTTTGAAGTATCCAGATCATCTTTTTTGTGAGGACGGTTTATCAATTATGGTCACACTCCAATATATGTATGCATTGCAGGGTTTATTGCACCCGAGCTGTCACGACCTTTGGACTGTCTGATACGTCTCCAATGTATCTATAATTTTTTATTGTTCCATGCTATTATATTATCATTCTTGGATGTTTTACCTTCATTTTATAGCAACTTTACATCATTTTTTGGGACTAACCTATTGACATACTGCCTAGTGTGAGTTGCTGTTTTTGCTTGTTTCTTTACTTCGCAGAATATCAGTACCAAACGAAGTCCAAATGCCACGAAACTTTTTGGAGATTTTTTTGGACCAGAAGACAACTTGGGAGCCAAGGAAGCACCAGAGGGGAGGCCCGTGGGGCCCACACCCACCAGGGTGCGCCAGAGGCCCCTGGCGCGCCCAGGTGGGTGGTGGGGCCCATGGGAGTCCTTTCCACTACCTATCAACTCTATAAATTCCCAAATATTCTAGAAACCCTAGGGGAGTCGACGAAACACAATCCCAGCTGCCGCAAGTTCCAGAACCATGAGATCCAATCTAGAGCCCTATTCCGGCACTCTGCCGGAGGGGAACATGATCACGGAGGGGTTCATCATCCTCATTGGTGCTCCTCCGATGATGCGTGAGTAGTTCACCATAGACCTACGGGTCCGTAGGCAGTAGCTAGATGGCTTCTTCTCTCTTTTTGATTCTCAATACAATGTTCTCCTCGATGTTCTTCGAGATCTATTTGATGTAATGACTTTTTGCGGTGTGTTTGTTGGGATCCGATGAAGTGTGAGTTTACGATCAGATCTATCTATGAAAATTATTAGAGTTTTCTTTGATCTCTTATATGCATGATTGTTATAGCTTCATATTTCTTCTCTGAATCTTTGGTTTAGTTAGGCCAATTAGATTGATTTTTCTTGCAATGGGAAGAGGCGCTTTGTGATGTGTTCGATCTTGCGGTGTCCTCACCCAGTGACAGAAGGGGTAGCAAGACACGCATGTATCATTGCTATTAAGGATAAAATGATGGGGTCTATTCCTACATGAATAAATCTTGTCTACATCATGTCATCGTTCTTATTGCATTACTCTGTTTCTCCATGAACTTAATACACTAGATGCATGCTGGATAGCGCGGTCGATGTGTGGAGTAATAGTAGTAGATGCAGGCAGGAGTCGGTCTACTAATCTTGGACGTGATGCCTATATACATGATCATTGCCTTGGATATCGTCATAATTATTTGCTCTTCTATCAATTGCCCAACAGTAATTTGTTCACGCACCATATGCTACTTTCTCGAGAGAAGCCACTAGTGAAATCTACGGCCCCCAGGTCTATCTTTTATCATATTGTTTTCAGATCTATTATTCCAAAACCCCCAAAATACCTTGCTGTAGTTTTTCTTTACTTATTTTATTTTGTGTTTTAGTCAGATCTATTTATCCAGTCTCATACAATTTGATCTATCTTTTTACCGTGGAGGGATTGACAACCCCTCTTACGCGTTGGGTTGCAAGTATTTGTTCTTTGTGTGCAGGTACCGTTTACATAGTGTTGCTTGGTTCTCCTACTGGATTGATAACCTTGGTTTCAGAACTGAGGGAAATACTTGCTGTAGCTGTGTTGCATGATCCCTTCCCCTTTTGGGAAATACCAACGCAGATTCAAGCTACCGCCAAAGAATTTCTGGCGCCGTTGCCGGTGAGAAATCATCAACATCTATCAGGTTCCTAATCACAAATTTCATCTCCTTGCAATTTACATTATTTGCCATTTGCCTCTCGTTTTCATCTCCCCCACTTCTAAAACATTTTTGCGAAAAGCACAAAAATATTTGCCTTTTTATTTGCCTTCTTTTTGTTTGCCTTTTTCTTGTTTGATCTTTTGTTTGCTTGTGTTGCCATGTGCCTTCTATATGCTTACATCTTCGCTTGCTAAAAATCTATTGATATGGATCCCCATCCACTTTCTAATCTTTTAAAAGATCCAATCATGATGAACCAATTGCTAGTGAGTTGAGTGCACTAGATTATCTTTATGAAGTTTTGCTTGAGATTTGTGAATCTAAAAATTGTGATGAAGAAATTTATGAAGTGATTCATGATAGCTCCTTGAATGGAAATCATGATTGTAATGATTTTACTATAAATTCTATTAATGTCAATTGTGCTAATAATATGCAAAACCCCAAGCTTGGGGATGCCAATTTTGCTATGTCCACTACTTATTGCAATGATCATGATTGGGGTGACAATGTTTCTTATGATCTTGAAAATTTATTTAAGCCTCATGATGAATATGATATTGATAATAATGATTGCAATAATATTGAAAGCGGGTTTGGAAGAGCGTCAACTTTAAGTAAAAATGATCCCACACATTTGGAGAGTGTTCAATCTTATGAAATTTTTGATAAAAGTGGGCTTGGAGAGGTCATGACTTTATTTGATGATAATCCCACTATTTTGGAAGAGTGTCAACTTTGCATACACATGGATCATGTAGAAAATATTGTATGTGATAGTTATATTGTTGAATTTGATTATGATACTACATGTAATTATTATGAGAGAGGAAAATATGGTTGTAGAGATTTTCATGTTACTAAATTACCTCTCGTTATGTTGAGATTGCTATTGTTTCTTTCTTCTTCCTTGCATATGCTAGATATTTCTTGTCTTGATAATTTGTTTGCCTATAAAATTCATATGCATAGGAAGTGTGTTAGACTTAAAAGTGATTTTCACATGCTTTATGGTGCTCACTTCGTGTTTCAATTCTTCTCTTTCATGTGAGCATCATTAAAAATATCAATGCCTAGCTAAAAAGCTTTAAAGAAAAGCGCTTGTTGGGAGACAACACAATACTTTTATTTTCTGTTTTTAAATAATTACACAATTATGCCTCTGTTATGATTGTGCTTTTTATATTTTAATTAGTGTTTGTGCCAAGTAAAGCCTTCATGATAGCTTTGGGTGATAGTTATTTGATCGTGTTGAAAAACAGAAACTTTTGCGTCCAGTAACAGAATTGTTAGAATTCACATAAGGTACAAAAAATTCTGAATTTTTTACACAAGATGTATATAAAAATTTCCTATGTTTTACCAAATTTTTGGAATTTTTAGAGTTGCAGAAGTATGAGTAAAATTCGAGTCTTTACAGACTGTTCTCTTTTTGACAGATTCTGTTTTCGTTGCATTGTGTGCTTATTTTGATGAATCTATGGATTGTATCGGGGGTATAAGCCATGATAAAGTTAGAATACAGTAGGTATAATGCAAGAACAAAATATGAATGGGGTTTCAATAGTACCTAAAGCAAAGATTAGTTTTCTTATACTAACGGATCTCATGAAGGTTTTGTTAAGTTTTGTGTGATTGAAGTTTTCAAGTTTTGGGTGAGATTTCGATGGATGAAGGAATAAGGAGTGAAAATAGCCTAAGCTTGGGGATGCCCATGGCACACCAAGATAATATTCAAGGAGAACGAAGCAACTAAGCTTAGGGATGCCCCGGAAGGCATCCCCTCTTTCTTCTAACAACCATTAGTAATTTTACTTGGAGCTATATTTTTATTCGTCACATATCATGAGTTTTGCTTGGAGCGTCTTGCATTATATGAGTCTTTGCTTGTTTTGCTTTTGTCACAATCATCCTTGCTGGACACACCTATTTGAGAGAGCCAAAATTATGCTATGATTTGTTAGAATTGCTCTATGTGCTTCACTTAAAATTTTTGAGCTATGGAATTGCTCTATTGCTTCACTTATATCTTTTTGAGCACGATGGTGCTTTAATTTTTGAAGAAATACTCTCATGCTTCACTTAGATTTATTTGAGAGTTAGTATAATTTTTGAAGAAATTCTCTCATGCTTCACTTATATTATTTTGAGAGACGAAATTTTTTATGGTCATGTTCTTCACTTAATTTTTTTTGAGCTTGTCAAAAGCAATTGCAATATATGAAATTAGTCCCAAAGTGAGAGATATTCAAGAGGGATATAATAAAAAATTTCATGAAGATCATTGGACAAAATAAACCTGATTCTTTGTAATAGTTTTGAGATATGATGATAGTAATATATGAGTCATGTTGGTGAGTAATTATGCTTTAGTAAGAATATTGGTGTTAAGGTTTGTGATTCCCTATGCAAGCACGAAAGTCAATAGTTATGCAATGAAATTATATCCTACTTGTGGTGCATTATTCGGTGTTAGTTATGCTTAATGCTCATTTATGAGAATTGTTGTTTCTTGGTTGGTTGTTTTTCAATCTATTTGCTAGCCTTTCCTTGTACTAAGTGAGAATACTACGTGTGCATCTAAAATCCTTAAACCCAGTTATGCCATATGAGTCCACCATACCTACCTATATGCGGTATTTCTGTGCCGTTCTAAGTAAATTTGTATGTGCCTCTAATTTTGAAAGTGAAATTCCTTTTTGTGTGCCCGTACCGCTCATTAAGCGGCGGGGGGGGGGGGGGGGGGTGGCCAATATTTTTACATGCTAGATGTGTTATTCTCAAGATGAGTGTTTATTCACTTGTCATTGCACGAGAGTGTGGCGGTAATAGGGATGCCCAGTCCCAAAATGAAAAAGAAATTTACTTTATGTTGTCAAATAATAAATTCCTTGGAAAGTGTTGGTATGGAAGGCACTTGTGGATACGGCTAGCCATGGATTGTGAAAGAATGGTGGAAAAAGGAATAAACTTTATTTTATGTTTGGGAACCGCCTATGATATATCTAGCATGGAAAGTATTGGGAATTACTCGGTCGTTTTCGTTGACGGGAAACGCATGCCTCTCAAAATATTTTATCTCAATTTAAGCTTTGAGCTCTGGCACCTCTACAAATCTCTACTTCCCTCTGCGAAGGGCCTATCTATTTACTTTTATGCAATTTTTATTTTTATTTGAGTCTCCATCTTCTCTTATAAAGCACCAACTGGGGAGCACTATGATCATACTTTTGCATTGGATGTAGCTAATATTTGAGTGTGTTTCATGAATGGATCAATGATTGAGCATGATGGGCTAGGGATAACTTTCTTTAGTGTTGATATTTTGAAAGACATGGTTGCTTGTTGATGTGCTTGAGTATTGAAGTCTTCATGTCAAATATAGACTATTGCTTTGAACCATCTAAAAGTCCAAATGTCCATGCTACAAAAGAAAAGAATATGTGATGAACATGTTAGGCAGCATTCCACATCAAAAATTCTATTTTTTTATCATTTACCTACTCGAGGACGAGCAGGAATTAAGCTTGGGGATGCTGATACGTCTCCAACGTATCTATAATTTTTTATTGTTCCATGCTGTTATATTATCATTCTTGGATGTTTTACCTTCATTTTATAGCAATTTTATATCATTTTTGGGACTAACCTATTGACACAGTGCCCAGTGCCAGTTGCTGTTTTTTGCTTGTTTTTTTTATTTCGCAGAATATCAGTACCAAAAGAAGTCCAAATGCCACGAAACTTTTTGGAGATTTTTTTTGGACCAGAAGACAACTTGGGAGCCAAGGAAGCACCAGAGGGGAGGCCCGTGGGGCCCACAACCCACCAGGGCACACCAGAGGCCCCTAGCGTGCCTAGGTGGGTGGTGGGGCCCACGGGAGTCCTTTCCACCGCCTCTCAGCTCTATAAATTCCCAAATATTCTAGAAACCCTAGGAGAGTCGACAAAACACAATTCCAACCGCCGCAAGTTCCAGAACCACGAGATCCAATCTAGAGCCCTATTCCGGCACTCTGCCATAGGGGAACACGATCACGGAGGGGTTCATCAGCCTCATTGGTGCTCCTCCGATGATGCGTGAGTAGTTCACCATAGACCTACGGGTCCGTAGGCAGTAGCTAGTGTAACACCCTCAGTGGTTAGCCACAGTAATCCCCTTTTGATAATGCCATGTCATCATGATCAACAGTGCCTAAACATCGTTTGGATCATATCCCTTTTCAAATTCAAATTCAAATGGAAATTCAAAATGAAAGTGCAAATAAAAGTTGTTCAAATCCAGAAACTAAAATGTTCATTAAATAGCAAATAATTTGGAGGCAATGATAAAATTGTAACCAACCTTATTGAAATTGGATAAGTGACTTAAACATCCTCAAACAGTGGCTGAAAACAATATTTAATAACCTATTAATAAATATAAAATAAATATGAAATGATAAATACCCCAAACTAATTTTTGGTGATAGGGTATGTTGCACTGTGATTTATGGACCAGGTCATATATTTTACAAAATTCATTTGGGTTCCACACATTTTGCAAAACAGAAAATAAAAAGAAAATAAAACAGAAAAGAATAAAAACAGAAAAGCAAAAGAGAAAAGAAAGAAAAGGAAAAAAAGCCCGTTGTGGCTGGGCTCTAGTCAAACAGCCAGGCCCAGCCCACCGCGGTCATCCCCTACCTACTGCTCCCCCCTCGCGCGCTGCCGCCCGCACACGCGCGCCCGCACTGGCCCTCCCTCTTCTGCGATCGACGCCGAGGCCCAGGGCTCGCCTGGGAGGAGATAAGAGCGCTCTCTCCCTCTCACCCGAACCCTAGCACCCCCAACTCCCCCCTCATTCATCTCCTCTCTCTCTGTTGAGCTCGTCCGAATGAGCTCGTCGCCGCCGCTTGCCGTTAACGTGCCCACCGGCCACCCCGCGCCCTGGGAGCACGTCAAACGGCTCCGTCGCGGACCTCTACGTCTCCTGCATGGCTGGATCGGGGTGGGGATGCATCACCGCAGCCGCCCGCGTCGTCTTCGTCACCGTCGGCCGCCACTGCCATCGCTGTTGATCCGCCAGCTCCGCCACCCCCTAGCCACCCCGAGCACGCCGACGAGCTCCGCTGTGAGCTCCGCTTCGATCCCCTCCTTTCTCCTCCTTGGATTCGAGCTGTAGACGTCGTACTCTTCGAAGCCGAACCCGCCGCCGCCCAGGCTCGCCGCCGGCGTAGCCCCGTTGGAGATATGGCCCCGCGTGTGCGCCGACCGGGCCCGCCGCGTCGCGTAGGTGCCCCTGCCTCCGCCAGTGCTTCGTGTGTGCGCCCGTGGCTCGACTCCGTCGAGCCCGGCCACTGCCTCCGCCTCCGCCGCTCGCCGTCGCCTACTCCGGCCACCTTGGTGCTCGCCGTCGCCACCGTTGGATGCGCACGACCACCAGGGACCCGTTGCGGCAAACCGCGCGCCGAATGGACCACCGTAGCTCGATTCCGGCGAACTCCGGCGAGATTCCGGCCGTCGCTGCCGCGCCTCGCCTCACCGGTGGCCGGTGCCGATGTGGCTGCCACCTCGCATTGCGGGCCCCGCCTCTCTGCCGTTGACAAAGGGCCCCACTGGGCCCCCTTTGACCCAGTCAACCCTGCTGACTGGGCGGCTCTGTCACTGACATGCGGGCCCCGCGAATTTAAACTGTTAAAATAAATAAATAAAACACTAATTAACCTGTTAATCCTAATTAAGCTAATTAGTTAACTAAAGCTGACACTGACAGTGGGTCCCACAAGCTAATTAGGTTAATTAGTTAAGTTTAATCCTCTGTTAATTAGTACTGTGAATGACATGTGGGCCCCACCTGTCAGAGTTGACTCTGGTCAGCTGGGTTTGACCCGCTGATGTCATGCTGACGTCATGCTGATGTCATCTGCTACTATTCTGGATAATTCGTATTTAATAATTAAAATAATTCTAGAAAATCAATAAAACTTTGAAAAATCATATCTTTTAAACCGTAACTCCGATGAAAATAATTTATATATGAAAAATGACCAGAAAAATGAGACAAATCCGAATACGCTACCCACATACCTGTTAGATGCCTCTAACTATCTGAACATGCAACTTTTTGCCTGTTTTAGATAGATGAATAGCGCCTGGCTTTTATAAAATAAATCCAAACAAATTCCTAAAATAACTAAATGACTTAGACATGTCTTTAGGCAACCCTGCACTGCACGTTAGCGTAGCCTGCTCTGTGTTGCTCATGTGTGTTGTGTATTTATACTGTTTCCTCCCCCTCTTCTCTCTCGATAGACCCCGACGCAGTTCCTGGTACCGACGCAGCTCCGGAGCCCGACGCCACCGTTGACGACCTTGCCCTTGCCGCCGAGCAACCAGGCAAGAACCCCCCTTTTGAGCATACCGATATCGCCTATTCTTTCTCTCTCATGCTCATTAGAATTGCTGCTGCTACTGCTTTACCTATTCTGATGCATAGCCTGTTTATTGTAACCTGTATTTGAAATCTTACCTGCTTATCCTAACTGTCTAGTATAGGCTGGGTAGAGACCTATCAGTGACCCCACTTATCCCGATTGCCCCGCTGGATTATCAGAAGACCCGATCAACGGGATTGAAGACCAGGCCCCGGCATCGCACATCACCCCCCCTTAGTTGTAACGACACTGCAGCGTTACTATCAAGTGCCGAGGGTGAAACCTCTTGTAGCACTTCTAATGTTAACTCTGTAGAGTAGCTATTCGGTCATGGTCATCGAGGGTGTTTCCTCCTTCACCACTTCCGATAACGACGCCGTCGTACAAACACCTCCAGTGTGAACCCAGCGAAGGTGATCCCTCCGAGTTCACCTTGACGGATACATCGAGTAGGAATCCAACCAGGGTGATACCTCGGATTCCCTTGATGTTATGGACACACGGATACTTGGACTGTACTATTGTTACTTGGAAAGGCGGGTCGACCCTGAGGGGTACCCGCGTGTGACATGAAGACGGGTTGCCTATATGGTGCCCGAGTGATGAATACGAGGCGTGGCCGGGCATTCTTGGCCCTTGCCGCAAGTCCTCGAGATGGGGCGACGGGGTCACATCGATCGTGAGTCTCTGCTCGTTACCGCACCCCCAAGGTACTAACGATTTGGATATTTGATTCGAGTGGGCCTCTGGCCCGATAGCACTAACCATCACGTGGGCATAGTATGGGCGTTCTGCATCGTATGCATCAGCCGAAAGCTCTATCAGACGTCCAGTTCAGCAGTGCAGCATGGAGTGATTGGCGCCATTCATGACAGAGGTGATGCTTGGATCTGAGCCATGTGCGCAATGACCCGGAGGGCGAGGGGCGATGGCCCAAGACCCCCTTGTGCTTAGGATGTAGACCGGCGGGGACCTCTCTGCTGAGCTCTAGGTAGGGCTGCTGTGTGTCATTTAGCCGAGGCCGGGCATGACCCAGAAAGTGTGTCCGGCCGGAGTTAAGCGAGCGTGGTGGGTAAGTTGGTGCACCCCTGCAGGGAAGAACTAATCTATGCATAGCCGGATCCTCGGTAACGGACACTCGGAGTTGTATCCCGATCGATACAACTAGAATTGGATACTACGGCTCTGGGGTTGCTTCTCGCAGGGAGTCGAGAATGGTCTCCGGACGAGGTTGATGACTGTATGGCTCTGGGATTGCTTTCTCGCAGGGAGTTGAGAAAGGATCTCTGGGTGAGGTTGAGACTTAATGATACTACTACTTTATACGGTGCTAATCTACACTCTTCTAATGCTACAAGACCTCTGAAGATGCTAGTCTACGATAGGACTAGGCCTTCTCTCTATTCTGGCATTTCTGTAGCCCAGTCCACATATACAGCCTCCCTTTGATAATGTTGCATATGTAGTGTAGATCGTTGCTTGCTAAGTACTTCGGATGAGTACTCACGGTTGCTTTGCTTTCTTTTTCCCCCATATCCTTTTTGATGCAACCAGATGACGGAGCCCCGGATACAGCTGCCCCCGCCGACGATCGCTACTTCTACCCCGAGGGTGGATACTACTACGAGTTGGCCGACGACCAGGAGTAGGTTCGGAGGGTCCCAGGCAGGAGGCTGCGCCTTTCGATCGTAGTGTTTTCTTTTGCCCCGCCTTCTTAAAGGCTTATCTGTCTTTCTTTTATATCTGTACTCAGATATCTGACGCTTCCGCTGACGCTTGTATGCGAGCTTATGTATTCGAGCCCTCGAGGCCCCTGGCTTGTAATATAAAGCTTGTATGACTTTATTTATGTTTTAGAGTTGTGTTGTGATATCTTCCCGTGAGTCCTTAGGCTTGATCGTGTGCATTTGCGTGTATGATTAGTGCACGATTGAGCCGGGGGTGTCACAGCTAGATGGCTTCTTCTCTCTTTTTGATTCTCAATACAATGTTCTCCTCGATGTTCTTGGAGATCTATTTGATGTAATGACTTTTTGCGGTGTGTTTGTTGGGATCCGATGAAGTGCGAGTTTATGATCAGATCTATCTATGAATATTATTTGAGTTTTCTTTGATCTCTTATATGCATGATTGTTATAGCCTCATATTTCTTCTCTGAATCTTTCATTTAGTTAGGCCAACTAGATTGATTTTTCTTGCAATGGGAAGAGGTGCTTTTTGATGGGTTCGATCTTGCGGTGTCCTCACCCAGTGACAGAAGGGGTAGCGAGGCATGCATGTATCGTTGCTATTAAGGATAAAAAGATGGGGTCTATTCCTACATGAATAGATCTTGTCTACATCATGTCATTGTTCTTATTGCATTACTACGTTTCTCCATGAACTTAATACACTAGATGCATGCTGGATAGCGGTCGATGTGTGGAGTAATAGTAGTAGATGCAGGCAGGAGTCGGTCTACTAATCTTGGACGTGATGCCTATATACATGATCATTGCCTTGGATATCGTTATAATTATTTGCTCTTCTATCAAATGCCCAACAGTAATTTGTTCACCCACCGTATGTTATTTTCTCGAGAGAAGCCACTAGTGAAATCTACGGCCCCCGGGTCTATCTTTTATCATATTGTTTTCAGATCTATTATTCAAAAAACCCAAAAATACCTTGCTGCACTTTTTCTTTAGTTATTTTATTTTGTGTTTTAGTCAGATCTATTTATCCAATCTCATACAATTTGATCTATCTTTTTGACCGTGGAGGGATTGACAACCCCTCTTACGCGTTGGGTTGCAAGTATTTGTTCTTTGTGTGCAGGTACTGTTTACATAGTGTTGCTTGGTTCTCCTACTGGATTGATAACCTTGGTTTCATAACTGAGGGAAATACTTGCCGTAGCTGTGCTGCATCATCCCTTCCTCTTTGGGGAAATACCAACGCAGATTCAAGCTACTGTCACTGTCCTGCTTGTGGGAGTAAGTGGGGGCCTTGCATGCCACCCGTAATTGGATGATCAACCTTCAATTTAGAACTTGAACATAGTGATATCCTGGTAATGATTCAGTCATGTCACATCAAGTAAATCTTATTGATTTACTGTCATGTTTTCTTACTTTTGCTGCAATTTTACAATGAAGGTTTTGCCATGTCACATTTGTTATAGAATAAACCGTTTGGTTTGCTCTATGTTGGTTATTTTAGTAGGTTTCACTTCTTATGACGTGTCAGTAATGAAGGCACTGCCCATCAGTTATATTACTGGGCACAATTGGATTAGTCTATTGTCTGAGTACAATCTGAAGCCCTCTGATCAACTGCAGTTTGTTGTAACAAACACGCCACAATTAGTCCTTCTCGTGTTTAAAAGAAGGAAAGAAAAATACTGGATCCAAGTCACGGAGCCCGAAGTATGAAATCATAGCAGGCCAGAGATGATCGCTGGTGTCTCAACATCGGTACCACCTTCAGCATCGGATCGAGCTCTGGCACCTGCTCCGACGGCACTGGCTCTAGCACTGACAGCGGCAGCAGCCCAGTCTGATCCACCAGAGGATTGGGCACCGACCGCGTCAGCGGATCAGGCTGATCTACCGGAGGATCGGGCACCGACACCGGCACTTGCTCCACAAGGAGCACCATCTCCGGCAGCAGCAATGGCACTACCAGTCGCACCGCCACGGGCACCAGTAACGGCTCCGGCTCCGACACCTGCACCAACACTTGAACTTGCACTTGCATCTGCTTCGGCCCGTGCAGCGGCAATGGAACCAGCACTTGCACCGGCAACAGACTGGGCTGCAGTTCGCACTGCATATACCAAAGTCCTTACAAAAACTGACATCGCCACCTTCTTGGTAAGCATTAGTAGCCCAAGTGCTTCATTCTTTTTTTCTTTCCATGTTGTTTCACATGATTCACTGTGTTGATCTAACTGTTTGTGTATGTCTTCTTGTTTGCAAACAGAGAATTCCTAGAGCAACGAGGGAGTTGTTAAATAATCTGGGCGACCGTGGCCAAGTTTCTCTTACCATGCGCAACCTTGGTGTGAATGAACCTGCTCAATATACCGTAAGTACAAAGGATGGTCGCATGATGATTGATGCTAATGGATGGTCAAGGTTAAAAACTCTATCAAATCTTGTGGTTAGGAATGATGTCAAAATCGAACTTTCTCGGCAAGAAGAGCTGGTCCTAATCAACTTTGAACTTCTTCAGTAGCAACACGCTACTGCAAAACTAATCTATCCTCCTAGAGCTTTTGATGTAATAATATGGCATGGTGAAACAGGTGTTCCTGTGTGTATAAGTAGTACTATAGTATTATTTATCACGTAGGATATCGCGAAAGAATTGCAACTCTAATTGCTGGTTAGGAACTGTCGTTCGATTTTATTCTAACAGCTGCCGTACTTTATTTAATTTTTTGTATTCGCCTTGCGACAACATCTAAAACTAGCTCCATACCGATCGCTTGCAATATTTACCGGATGAAATGCACTGAGTTAGAACACATGGGCCCCCAAACATGCAGGCCCACCGTCCTGTGGCCCAAAGTCCAGACCCGTCAGCCTATCTGAGTATTTTATTCTCATCTGAACCCCATATTATGTTATATATATTCCCCTTGAATTTTCTTATGTATAAAGTTGTGATATAGTAAAAGATTATTATATTTCTTTACAGAGGGAGTATCTCTCTATGAAAAATATATTTATGTGTAACTAGTTACTCCTGCCTTTCTACTTTCTTTCGCTGATATGCGGGGCATCCGGCAACGGGGTCGACGTGCCATGCACCAAATTAGAGTGCACAACTACATGGTAGACTCACCCCGGTCGTAGCACCGCAGTAATGCCCAATGAGCCATCAAATCACAAAACCCCCACCTTTCCAGCAGTAGCAGTAAGCTGGACGGACAAACATCAATATTTCACTGGGCCAGAATCCCCTTCTCCCTCCTCCGCTTGTTTAGAGAAAACCTCCTCTCGGCGATTGCTTTGGGTTTTCTCATGGAGAACCAGGTACGAAATCTTTATCCATCCCCGATAAATCCTAGTCCCTTGGTCGCCGGTAATCCAAGGATGGCAGCCGCCGCTGTTGATGCATTTTTCTTCCTAATGAATCTAGTGTGTTTCATTTGCAGTGCCCAATGTGAGAGGACCCTACAGGTTTCTGCGCCCTTGGCGAGACGCCAGACTTGTTCCTTCTCATCCTAACACATGATTTTAAAACGCGCACAGTATGTTCCTAGAATCCTCTTTTCTATCCGAGAGGGTTGGGGTTTTTGAACATGCTGTCGACTAATTTAGAAATCTGGATTGCTATATTTGGATAAAAGGTACTAGTACCATGGCCAACACTGATGTGAAAGAGGAAATTATTTCTAGATTTGGATAGTGAATAAATTGTGTTCTGATATTATTTTTCCTGCAGTGCATCCCTTGCTCTGCCAGAACACATGTACTCAAGATGGTCGGCCTTGCCATAACTGAATACACCAGTTTAATGGTCACATTGAAGACACGCCATGGATATAAGTTCCCAGTTGGGTTCATGAACCAAGAAGATCGCTCCTTTTTTATGGACGAACTTGGATAAACTTTCTCAAGTGTTATAGACTGAAAGTTGGCACACGAATGTTGATGGAAATAGCGGAACCTGGTCTCATCTTCACTGTGACCTTCCACCCTGATGTCATTCCAGTAGTTCACCCATGTTAGTTTTGTATCTGGTTCTTGCATGTTGCCTCGATTACTTCTTAATCCACCTATTCTGTCTAACTAATCACAATTTGAGTTTAGAAGTAGCAACAATTTGTGATTCTCTTCTCTGATGAAGATGCTACTTCTAACTAATATTTCTTATAACTGGTGGCACGTGTAGGTTATTACAAAGTTCAGTACACTACTCGTTTGTTATTTGATAAGAACTTGACTGTTACTGATGGCACTGAAGTTGACCGGGACGACATCCACTAGTTCCTACACTATTGATTGTCTTGAGGTCCTTGTGGGGCGTTTCAATGGTGGAAGGCCACGTGGGATATGTGTGCCACTGGTGCAAACGTTGAACATGTCCAACTATGTGAAGAAACTTATGGTACGAGCTGTTTTCTGTTATATATGTTGTTCATAAACTCTTGCTTATACACAGTTTTACAGCTGTGATCTTCTTGAAACAGAAACTGCCCAGTTTTATTGTTCCTATACAGATGCCTGACCATGGTCGGGTCAGACTTGCTCTTGGTCACAACATGATGTTTATGTCGACCTACTCCATTTCCCTTAGAGGTGAAAAGATACTTATTCATGGGTGGTCTCAAATAATGAAGGCCCGTCCATCTTGGAGAATAGGACAGAAGGTTATGCTCATGCTTTTCTTTGGCTCTGAAGCGAATATCCTGTTTATTGACCACATTGCGAGATGAAGCCGCTTTCAGAAGGTTGTGGATGCGCGGGGTGGTGCCTGGGCCTTGTCCTGGGGCTTGGTGGCCTCACCCTTGGTTAACTGTAGGCAAAGTAGCACTGTTTGAGGCGTGCTTTGTACAGTTGAACCTGTATAAGTACTCATACTGCTTTCAGCTATGGTTGTTAAGTGCCCCTGCTAGTTTCAGTTAAGTACTCCTGCTGCTTTTACAGTCTGTCGTGTTTCTTCAGTCTCGTCTTCCTCTAGCCGCCAAAACCAAACCAGCGCCAGCGGGGCCGCCTGCTCTCACCTACCATGGCTGGCTGCGCCTCAGCGCACGCATCACCGCCCTACAATCTCCTAAATCATTAACGCCGACGTCAGTCCCACCCCGCACCGGAACCAGTCAACCCTTGTACTCCCCTTCGCCCATGACTTGACTGCCACATCTTCCCCGACTCCTGTTTGTTCCCGTTTGAGGCCTCGCCGTCGTCCTCCGCGCGCTTTGGTGCGCTCGCCGCGGCGCCACCATCTCGCATTGTCAACATGGTCAACAAACGAGAGGAATCGGGAGAGGACTGTATGTGGAGAGGATGACAGTAGGGACCCGCCATGTCCATGGCCGTGCACAAGCAAGTTCCTCATTATTTGTTATATACTCCATTGTCAGCGTATAGAAAAAGAAAATGCTTCTTCCGAGTGGTTTGCTGACATTCTGGACCCATGATTTTGTGAGCGTATAGTCAATAGACAAGAGAACTGCACAAGAGCGGCTGACACCTGGGACGTACCTTTTTTTAGGGCTTCCTGGGATGTAGCTCCTCGAGCAGTATTTTATTTTTGTTATTGTTGAGATGGAGCAGGGTTTCAATTGGGCTGTGGCCCATCTAGCCCATGCTTCTATTTTACGTTCACCACATGACCAGCCCAGCTATTTTTTCTTTGTGAAAATGGCTAGCCCAGTTTATTTTTTCTGAAGAATACCCAATCCAGGCATACCCACCCAGGCCTACTTATTTTTCTCCGCCCTGCTGGGCTGCAACTCTTTCAAGACGGCTGCAAATCTTAAAAGTAATATGAAATGGGCTGTAAATATAAAAAACACACGACAAATTGGCAATTACTTTCAAATTTCTGAATTTTTCACATTTTCATATTCCAATTTCATTGGGTTTTAACCTAATTTAAATATATCTTGAAAGTACTTTAAATCTGGCTCGACATTTTGGTATTAAAAATAGTTTGGACCCCACCAAAATATGCGAAATTTTATTCAAAATTTTAACCCTGGCCCTGGCCAACAAAAAGAAAATGGACTGCAATAAATTGCATAAGAAGTTGCAAATGAGCTGTAAATTATTAAAAAACATAGGAAATGGGCTGACTTGTGGGCCTATTAAGTTGACGTGTATGCAAGATTTTTTTACTTATTATATATTAGTCAACAAACAATTCTAGCAGAAGTGACCGTTGGATGTCAATCCAACGGTCGTCGTGCTTCTTCAATCTGTGATCTTCTTGCTCCAGCCGCCAAATCCAGCGCCGGCGAGACCGCCTGCTCCCGCTTCCCATGGCCGGCTGTGCTGTCGTGCAGGCCTCACCACCCCCTACTACTCCCACCGCTGGCCAGACCATCCCTCTACTCACCGTCCCTCCACTGCTGTGGCTTCGCCGCCTCTGGGTCATTCCCTTCCTGGCTCTCACCGTCATCCACCGCGTTGGTGTTCTCGGCATGGTGTGGTCAACGTTGTCAACAAACGACAACATTAGAAGAGGGATGTACGTGGAGAGGTTGACAGTAGGGACCCACATGGTCCATGGCCGCACGCAAGCAAGTACCTCCTTATTATGCGAAAAAAATGAATCCTCCCCATGATAGCTGGGACCCACCAGCTATATCTTCGCACGGAAGGAAGTGCCTCCTTATAAAGCGAAAAATAACGATTGCTCCCCATGAAAACTGGGGCCACCAGATTTGGAGGCTGACTTGTGGCCCTACTAAGTTGACGCGTACGCAGGGCTTTGTCAACTTAGTCAACAAACAATTCTATCAGCAGTGACCGTTGGATTATTAACATCCAACAGTCGTCCTGCTTCTTCAACCTCTGATTTTCTTGCTCCAACCGTCCAAACCACCACGTGCTCCTGCCTCTCGTGGTCGGCTGTGCTGCCACGCAGGTCTCACCGCCCCCTCCTACTCCCACCGCTGGCCAGGCCATCCCTCTACTCACCCACACCCCCTGTTATTCTGCAGTGACGGCAGCCTCACACCGCCGCCGAACCAGTCAACCCTCGTACTACCCTCCACATGTTCCTAGGCTCCGCATCGTTCCCTGCCTCACCGTCGTCCACCGCCTGGGTGTTGTCCACACGGCGTGGTCAACATGGTCAATGAACGACAGTCATCGGAAGAGGACTGTACGCGGTGAGGCTGATAGCTGGACCCACCAGCTACATCTTCGCATGCAAGGAAGTGCCTCCTTATTATGCGCAAAAAAATGAATCCTCCCATGACAGCTCGGACCCACCATCTATATCTTCGCACACAAGGAAGTGCCTCCTTATCCTCCCTGACAGCTGGGACCCACCCGGTCGAAGTGTATGTAGCATTGTCATTCTGGTCGCAAACGTGTACGTACATACTAGTCCATCAGTCTTTCTGCCACGATGAACCGTGGCCCAGTAAGGAGCGGTAGCTGTTCAGGAAGTCCCATCTAAATCCTGTACACATATGACAACCATGCTACAAAAAAGACGACCACGTACGTACATATGGGCGTGGTCTCAAACGCATACAGCGACGGCGTCCTGTTCATCGGGCAGCCAACCGGCTGGGTCGGAATGGAGAAACAATGTCGTGTTCATCAGGAGGCAACAGACTAGGTCGGAATGCATCCTGTTCAACGAGAGCCAACCGGCTTGGATGGAACAGCCGAAACGGGGTCTGCCATACCGCAGTACAGAGGAAACGGCCTTCTGTTCGACCGCCTATAGTCAAAACAAGATCCTGTTCAGCGGGAGGGGTCTGGCGTACCGCAAAACGGAGGAAACAGACTTTTGTTCAAGCTCCTACGGTCGAAACGGGGTCCTGTTGATCGGGAGGGGTGTGGCGTACCGGAAAATGGAGGAAACGGACTTCTCTTCGACCTCCTACGGTCAAAACAGGGTCCTGTTCATCGGGAAGGGTGTGGCGTACCACAAAACGGGACTCCACGGGCTACTGTTCATCCACCGTCTACTACCTCGCTCCAGACTCCACGGGTTACTGTTCATCCATCGTCGACTTCCTCCAGCCTCCACCTGCTACTGTTCATCCACCGCGGCTTCCTCCTGCCTCCACGGGCTACTGTCCATCCACGGGCTACTGTTCAACCAGCCCTCCACGGGGTCCTGTTCATCCACCCCCAACTGACTCGGGTGTGGCGGCCTCCTCGGGGTCCTGTTCATTGAGCGGCAATGACATACTACCATGGGGAACTGTTCATCCAACCCCAACCAACTGGCTAGACTCACCACATCTCGACTCGTTCAACCAACCCCAACGGGCACTGTTCATCAAGAGGTAGGTTCGATCGGCTTTAGTAAGCAGCAGTAGCAATCGATCGCTCGGGTTCAGTTAGCTGCAGTAGCGAAGGAATCGCTCGGGTTCAGTCAACAGCGAAGGAATCGCTCGGGTTTAGTTAACAGCCAGGGATCGATCGCTCAAGTTCAGTAGCGTAGCTAGTGCAATCGCTCGGGTTCAGTAAGCGAACGCCTTGCTCAGGTTCAGTTAGAGCCCAACGCCTCGCACACACACACGTACATATACAAGAGAAACGTGCAAACCTTCGTGCATCGCTCGGCCCCGACCACCCACCGTAACCGGGAACTCCCCGAAATTTTCCTCGCCCTCGCTTCTACCATGATTTTTTCCTTCATGGACGGCCCAAAGAATGTCATGCAGGTGCGTCCCCGGCCCGCCCAGGATGAAAAGCCCATTTTCTGTCATGATTTTTTGTCATAGAAGTAGGAGCCCACCACATCTATGATGATACGTGGTTTTGTCACAATTATCGTCATAGAAGTGTCATCAGCATGATTTTTTTTTCCGTTCGGGCCATAATGTCACGGATGTGTCTTTTTTTTTGTAGTGACTAGAGTGTTCTTGAGGGTGACTCCGCCAACAAAACTCACTCATATTCATTTTGGCAGAAACTTGTGCAACCAACTTCAACATCTTGCACTAGTTCAAGGAGTCACAAACCCTCTTGTTGGTAAGACAAGGGACAAGGTATTTAACGCATTCATGGACATCATTATTTGTGCATTTCACTCTATGTCTACGGATATCCGTGTATGTTCCTTTTGGGACTAACCCATGTAGGTATTAAAAGTGCCCAAATCCAAAGGATTGCTCCCAACTCTTGATGGACTACATCAACATTGAGCATCTACATCTTCACTATCTACATGAAGTCATCATCGACCAAACCCAAGGTTAGTTCATCCCTCTTTGGGGGGATATCACATCTAGGGGGAGCTTTGCTCTAAGACTTGAGACAAACAACTCTACTGGTGTGAACACATTAATGCTTTATGTAAAAGTGGTAACCCCACTTGTGCTGAAACAGATGAGTATGACCTATGATCAAATGTTATCATTTGGCTCCTAAGTCAATATACTCATATATAGATGACCTAGTCATCGCCAATTGCTTGATAGATGCTAGAATTGGTTGTGCATGTTTGACACAGATTTCATTTGCTATCTTATTGTGTGAGCATATTGGCATGCATGTTTTCTTCATTCGAGGACATACATTTGTTGTTTTACTTGTGTTGGTTTTTTCTGGCCAATTGGATGTACAAGAATGCCTAAGAACCTCCTTTAGCTATCTATTCTTTCTTGTCTCAAATTCTATTCTTGCTACATCACAAAAATTGAACAAGTCTTTTTTGGACCCTCCAGGTGAGGCGCACTCGGAGCCACCAATCTGGGAAGGATTGAACTCCAAAACCTATACATGTTTTCAATTGGACCAACTCACTCACATTCATTGAACCAAAATCATTTAGATTGATCTAATTTTCCTTCTCAGTGCCACCGAGTTAAAATATTTCGGAGTCACCGATGCGCTATATTGCTAGCAGTTACACATATCGGTGCCACCGAGTTGTTTAACTCAGAGCCACCGACAGATGGTGGGTATATATATCCAGCGAGGCCGTATGGTTGAAATTTCTCGACTCGTTTTGACCTCGCACCCCACAGCTGCCGTCGCCAAGTCTCCGAACAGTTGCCTTTGCATCTAGCATGCCCTCGCCGTTGGATTCCGTCGCTGTCAACGGGAATCTCTCCCTCCGTTGCCGCCATAGAGGATTTACGCCAAGTTAGGGTAAAATCTGATCCCCTCATGCTTCAATTTCTGATTCAATGCACTAGTGTTTGCGCCATTATTCTTGCCATAGATTCAATATATATTCCTCTTACAAATTCCTTAGACTAGATTTGAGTGAAAGTTTTAGGTTTAGGTTTCTGCAGAATGCATCTCAGGCCAACCGAATTGAAATTTTCGGAGTCACCAATTTGGCCCTGGCTATTGCATTAGTATGTCTCGGTGCCACCGAGTTGTACCAATCGGTGAGACCCAAAGTAAAGTTCCAGTGAAACCCTAGCATATCAGAGACACCGAGCCACATATCGGTCTGACCGAAACCATGTGCCATGTTTCTGTTAAGTGCTTCGGTATCACCGAGATGATCAACTCGGCTGATCCGAAATGCCTTCTGTGAAAACTCGAAACTACGATTTGAACTCAATTTTCTTCAAAATTAGCTGCTTTTTGTGATGACTCATCTACTCTGCTGATACCCAACTATTCACATGGTCAGCTTGCAAGATGTCATATGCCAGTGACAGTCAGAATGCCTCTGAAGCAAATGTTGACTTGAGTGTAGGGTCAAGTCCATCTGAAAGTTTTGATGAAGGCAGCACGAGCACTCCTAGCAACTTGCCAAAGGCTGCCAAGAGAACAAGGAAAAACAAGGGCTCAGACACAGAAGATGAGGACTTCCAGCCTAAGGAAGTGACCTCAAAGAAGAAGAAGGTGGTTCTTGCAAAGGAATATGGAACAACTGCAAGTTCCAGGCCATCAGCTAGCTCCAAGGAGAGGACTGCAGTAAGGAAAGTTCCTGTCTCCAAGAAAGACAAAATCGCAGAAACTGCAGAGAAGGAACCAACAAATAAGAGGAAAGAAAGGAAGAAGACAATTTATGTTGTTGGCAGAAGACCTTCCATGGTTGTTGACCCAAATGAGGAAGAGGAAGAGCCAGTAGTTAATCCACCTCCTGCGAAGTCTCAAAAACTGATGGCAGATGCAATGAAGACTACCGCTCCTTCCAAGCCCAAGGCCCCTGCCACCAAACCGAAGAGAACCACAAGAAATGCTTCTACAAGTGAGAAGAACAAGGCCCTAGTGCCCGAGCCTACTGTTGATGATGTGCCACTAGTGCTCAGGAAATTGAGACCCAACATTCCAGATCATGACAATGCCCATCCTGTTGTAGAGAACATGATGGAGAGAAAGGACAAAGGTCTGCGTCAGTGGAGGTTATCTGATCCTTATTCTATTAGAAGGAGAACTGCTTGTGACTATCATTTCCACACCAGAGAGCAGCAAGACTTTTATGAGATAGTGCTACTAGACAAGAAGCCAATTGTGAGTGACATGAAATGGGTGGATTGGGAATACATTGATGAGAATGAAGACAACTTCCCCCATGTTCATGAGAGTTTTACACTTGCAGGTGTTGATGCTTTCATTGGGAAGAATCTTACCTCATGGATTGATGAGATGATAATGCAATTCTACTCTACTTCTCATTTCTATCCAGATGGAAGGTGTGGATGACTAAGGGAGTGAGATACCAATCAACTATCTCTGAGTGGTCAGATCTTCTTGGTGTTCCTGAGGAGGAAGAGAGAGACATTGATGTATATGCAAAACCCAAGATGGATCACAACTCCATGAAGAACATGTAGAAGCCCATTCCTGAGAAAGATCTTGAGACTCACAAGTTGGGATCCGTGAAGCATTTACTGCCTGGTTTGATTACCACAAACATCATTCTGAGGCACACTTTGTTGCCCAAATCTAGAGATGACATGATGATCTGTGGCCATTCCATCAACATGTTGCACTTATTTGACACACCTCAGAAATTCAAGGTGATGAGCTTAATTGTTGAAACTGTCAAGAGGATCGCAGCCGACCGAAAGAGAGAATGTGGATTTGCTCCGCACATTCAGTTGCTCATCAATTCCAAGGTTGGAATGAGCACATATCTTCTTAATCGCGAGCATCTCCCATTGTTGCTAGAATTCGAGGATAACATAGTGGTGATTGTTGGTGCAACAAACCCTGTGTCTGTTGCCCAGACCGTGCACAGGCCCAAGATCAAGATTGCAACATCCAAGACAAGGCCAAGATGAAGAAATAGGCTCTTTGAGGAATCAAAGGGTAGGTTGAGAAGACCAAGTCAAGCCAACAAGCAAGACACCGCCAAGGGAAAACCTCCCTTGCCGGGCAGGAGAGCCTAGCGAGGCCAAGGTTGCCCCGGAAGCAAGCCTCAAGACTGCCCCGGCAAGCCTGCCGGGTCCTACGAAGGCAAAATACCCCGCCAGGGCTTCACCGCCCCACCTCGCAGCGACGCAAGTCATCAATCGGTGCGGTGTCAAGCCCCAAGATGACTAAGTGGCTGCCTTTGTCCACATGGAAGCCATTTCCTACAGGAATCGCCTCCAAATGACACTCGTCCAGCGACGTGTCATGCAGACAGGAGAGAAGGTGGCCACGCCTTGCCGGGCAGGCCATGATGTGACACTAAGCGGCACATTGAATGCGTTCTGCTTTGTCTGCAGAGTAGATATGATAGCATTGTTCGCAATCTAATCAGTACACAATGACTGATTTGCCACTGTGGTGACCCCTTGATCTATAAAAGGAGGCCCATGGCAACCATAGAAAGGATTCGGACCCCTGTACACTCATACGTACGTAGCTGCTCTCGCCCCGAGGCAACCCTGCCGGGCAAGAGCGCTGCGTTTCCACCACCATCCACCATCAATCCACCAAAGCAGGAGTAGGGTTTTACGCCTCGCGGTGGCCCGAACCTAGGTAAAAACTGCCCGTGTGATCTCTGCCGCGCTGCGCCGCGCTCCTCCGCTCTTTGTGCAACATGCTCAGTCCCCCTGCCGAACCAAAAGGGGCCCTTGACCCCATAGGTGGCCGTGGTTTCCCACGACATCTTTGGCGCGCCAGGTAGGGGGATGCGCTTGCGCAAAACCGAGAAGTGTATGTAGCGCGTCATCTTCATCGCCATCTTCTTCATCAACAGATCCATCGTCCATGGAGCCCAAGAAGAAGCCCGACGCCACTGCTCATCCATCCACCTCAAAGGCCCCGCCACACGCGACCGCCGATGCCGCGGGGGCTGCGGGGATGCCTGGGGGTGTGGACGCTGCGGGGGACATGGTCGGCGTAGGCGGCATCGTTACCACCTCCCCTGCGGCTGAAGCAGGAGCTGGAGGCACCGGAGAAGGACAGCACCAACTACATCCCAGTGACCATGCCCCATGAGGTAAGGGAGGAGAGATCATTCCATCTGCACCTCCCCGTCCGGCCGAGGGGCATAGCCGCAGCGGGGATACTCGCCCTGGGGGGAATCGCAACTCCCCGACCTCTCCCACCGCCGGTGCGGCCGTAGAACATGCGCCACCCCTGGAACGAGCCGACCCAGCCGCTACGCTAAACGGAGCCGCTGGTCCTTGAGCGCCTTCACCTCATCACCACGCCATCTAGGCGGCTGGCTCACGACGACGAGAGCACGACGCGACCACTACCGGCACCGTCAGGAGCTGGGCGACGTTACGATCTTCATCGACATCCATGCCAAGCACCGCTTCGGAGGCCATGGCGCGGGCTCAGCTGCTGTTGAAATTTCCGCCGACAGCCGATCAGATGGATGAGTGGAGAGCCACCATTCAGTGTCTGATTGGCTTCGCCGAGGCAGGAGGATCGCAGCAGGCTGGCCCGCCACGGCCTCCCTAGGCCGCGACAACGGCCCACGCTGCTGGCCGTGCGGACGGGGCCACTCCTATGGTGCAGTCCCTTCCGTGGCAGCCGGCACGGGAGCTGCGCAGCCAAGAACCCAACGACATATTGATGGCTTCGTCCGACCCTCGAGCGCGTCAAGGCCAACGGCGAGGCCTGGAGGACAGGCAGAGGGAAGGCGCAAGTGTCATCACCGAGCGACACCGCGACGCCCACCGCCAGTCCGACAGGAGTGATGGCCCCAACATCGACAAGCCCGCACTCGCTGAGGGCGGGTACCTGCCCTTCGAGGCTGGGTGCCCTGCCTTCACCCGCAAGCTGTGGCAAGTCTGTTGGCCATCCACTCGCACGTTCAAGCCAGAGATACCAGAGAAGTATGATGGGAGACTAAACCCGGCAGAGTTCTTGAGCATCTACACCATCACTGTTCAAGCTGCCGGGGGAAGAGATGAGAAGGTATTCGCCAACTACTTCCCTTTGGCACTCAAGCCAAATGTGAGGTCTTGGTTGATGCACCTGCCGGAGAACTCCATTTCGACCTGGGCTGACCTGTGCCATGAGTTCGTTGACGCCTTCACGGGCGGCCATCAAGAGCCAGGGTGGCCCAGCGACTTGCAGCTTCTTCCGTAGAAGGAAGGCGAGAGCCCACGGAAATACATGCAGAGATCTAGCCGAGTCCAAAGGAATATTCCAGACATCCACCCGGCAGCAGTGATAGCTACGTTCCAGTCCAATGTGCGCAATCGTCGGATATGTTCCAAGATGAACGTTCGATTGCCCAAGACTGTGAAGGAGCTTTACACCCTGGTGGATAAGTGTGCTCGAATAGAGGAGGGGAGGAAGCTCCCCGAAGAAGAGGATGGCGTCGACATCGATTCAGAGGATGATGACGAGGCCACCAGTAAAAAGAAGAAGAACAAGAAGCACAACAAAAGGCACAAGGATAAAGCAGTGATGACCGTTGAGGGATCGGGCGTGCCTAGTACCAGCAAGAAAGCCAAGGCTGAGATACCCGGCAAGGAAGTTGCTGCGTGCACTGATTGCCGGGAAGCCGCGGCTGCCGAGAAGGCTGGGAAAGGCGATGGCCCGTATTGCAAGATCCATCGGACCTAGGGCCACAATCTCCAGGAGGGTCATCAGGTTGAGCAGCTTGTCAAGAAGTAGAGGGCTAAATATGAGAAGCGAGATAAAGAGAAAGGTCAGAATGGCACTGGCGGAAAGGGCCGGGGTGGCGAAGCAAGCCGCCCCGGCAAGGCTCCTCAGAATCAAGGGAAACCCGCCAGAGGCCGTGAGAAGGGGGATTGCAACGATGAGAGTGAAACCAGCAAGTAGGAATTCCAGAAAGCCACTGACGCCCTGTGCATTGACGGGGGTGCATCTTTGCACTCCTCCCACCGCCAACTTAAACGGTGGGCACGTGAAGTCAATGCCGTGGAGCCAGCGACAGACTCTCGAAGGCCGCTCAAGTGGTCCCGCATGCCCATCATCTTCGATGAAGAGGACCACCCTGACCGCACCACCGCGGTAGGGTGCTTGCTGTTGTTGGTATCACCAACAATCCGCAACCTCAAAGTCACAAAGATGTTGGTTGACGGCGGGGCCGGGTTGAATCTGATTTCTTCAAAGCTCATCAGGAAGCTCCAGATAGCAGAAGAAGAGCTCAAAGTTGCTGGTACATTTCAAGGAATCAACCCCGACAGGAGTCGTCCTAAGGGGAAAATCACGTTGTCGGTGACATTTGGGGGGGGGGGGGGGGGGTTGAATTACCGGACTAAGAATATCGTGTTTGATGTGGTTGACCTCCCCCTGCCATACAATGGAATCCTTGGTCGCCCAGCTCTGGCCAAGTTCATGGCGGCATCCCACTATGCCTACAACACCTTAAAAATGCCAGGGCCGGTGGGCGTCATTTCCATTCCATCAGACGAGAAGGACGCAATTATTTGCGTGGACAAGATGTACCAGGATGCAGTCATGGCAGAGGCCACTGAAGCTACAATCCCCGCCAAGGAAAGTGATGGAAAGAAGAAGGCTAACAGGGACGCCGGCAAGGAATCTGGGAAGCGTACCTCTTTGGGGTATGCTGCACCTGTTGATGAATCGCCGGAGAGTTCCAATAGCAAGAGGTCCAAGGCATCTGCACCCGCTGTGAAAAAGGTCCCGGCAGGGCTGGCTGACACTGATGGTACTTTCACTATCAGTGCCACCCTCGATGACAAATAGGAAAGCGCGCTCGTTGCCTTCTTGCGGGCGAATGTCGATGTGTTTGCCTGGCAACCATCTGACATCACCGGTGTTCCCAGGGAGGTAATCAAGCACCACCTTGCTGTCTGCCCATATGCCCGGCCCGTCAAGCAGAATGTCCGGAAGCAAGCTTTGGAGCGGAAACAGTTTATTGCCGAGGAGATCAAGAAACTTGAGGTAGTTGGTCTGGTTAGAGGAGTGTTGCATCCAACGTGGTTAGCAAATCCTGTGGTGGTATGCAAAGCTAATGGGAAGTGGAGGTTGTGCATAGATTTTACGGATTTGAACAAGGCATGCCCGAAGGACCCATTTCCCTTGCCACACATCGACCAGATTGTGGATTCCACCTCTGGGTGTGACCTGCTTTCCTTTCTGGATGCCTACTCTGGGTATCATCAGATCTTCATGTCCAAGGAAGACGAACAGAAGACCGCGTTCATCACCCCATGTGGCACATACTGCTTCGTGCGGATGCCTTTCGGGTTGAAAAGCGTCGGGTCCACTTTCGCAAGAGCAGTCCAAATTGGTTTTGAGTCACAGTTGCACAGAAACGTTGAGGCTTACATGGATGACATTGTGGTCAAGACCAAGGATAGATCAACCCTCATTCAGGATTTAGAAGAGACGTTTGCTAATCTACGCCAGATCAACTTGAAGCTAAACACAGAGAAGTGTGTGTTTGGTGTTCCTTCCGGCAAGCTACTTGGCTTCTTTGTGTCCCACCAGGGGATAGAGGCCAACCCCGACAAGATCAAGGCTATCGAGCAGATTCAAGCACCCAAGACAGTCAAGGACATGAGGCGTTTGACTGGGTGTGTTGCCGTGCTTAGCAGATTCATTTCCAAGTTTTTCGAGTGTGCCTTACCGTTCTTCAAGATTTTGAAAAAGGCAGGGCCCATGGAGTGGACCCCAGAGGCAGATGCTGCACTACAAGATTTGAAGGCCTACCTTTCCTCTGTGCCCACTTTGGTTGCTCCAAAACCTCAAGAGCCGTTGCTGCTATACTTGGCGGCAACTAATCAGGTGGTTAGCGCAGCACTGGTGGCGCAGAGGGAAGTGGATGGAGCAGCAGACATAGCTGGTGTCCCTTCCGAGGAGGAAAGTGAACACACCACGGCAAGGTCAGATGCAGATCAAGGTGGGGAAGAGCAAAGCAGCGGAAGCAGTTCTCTGGTCACGGCAAAGAAGAAAGTGGTGCAGCGCCCAGTATACTTTGTTAGCTCCCTATTGCAGGGGGCTAGATCCAGGTACTCTGGCGTGCAGAAATTGATTTTTGGCCTTGTTATGGCCTCAAGGAAACTGCGCCACTACTTCCAAGCCCATGAGATCATAGTTGTCACCCGTTTCCCTTTGCAACGGATACTCCGAAACCCTGAGGCCACCAACAGGATAGTGGAGTGGGCTTTGGAGTTATCCAGCTTTGGTTTGAAGTTTGAGAGCACACCAACCATTCAGAGCAGAGCATTAGCAGAGTTTATTGTAGAATGGACGCCAAATCCTGACGAAGAGGTATTGGAGACAGTTATCCCCGGCAAGGAAGCGCCCCAAGAATGGATCATGTATTTCGATGGTGCCTTCTCCCTGCAAGGTGCAGGGGCTGGCGTGCTTCTCGTTGCTCCCACCGGAGAGCACCTGAAGTACATCGTCCAGATGCATTTTCCCCGGGAGGAGGCTACCAACAATACAACAGAGTATGAAGGGCTCCTTACCGGGCTCAGAGTCGCAACAGAACTGGGGATCAAGAAGCTGATCATCCGCGGAGACTCGCAACTTGTGGTGAGACAAGTCAACAAGGATTACCAAAGTCCATTAATGGAGGCATACGTTGAGGAAGTGAGAAAGTTGGAGGAGCGCTTTGACAGATTGCAAACAGAGCACGTACCCCTTGCGGAAAACAGCATCGCTGATCATCTGTCGAAGTGCGCTGCGCAGAAGCTCCCTGTGGAACCAAGAACTTTTGTTCTTCATCTGACTCAGCCCTCCATATCCCCGGCAACAATGGCCAGAAAGAGGAGGAAACTGGACTCCGGTAAGCCTCTCCCGATAGAACCTCTCGAGGATCCCGGCAGAAAGCTTGTCGGGCACAACTCCCCTTCGGTCGCTGAGCTGCATCCTCCCGCCAGGCCACCGGTCCCCGTGGTCGAGGATTGCACTCTCACGAATGAGGAGGTGCCATTGGTCCTTGTTGCCGAGCCACAGGCTCCACCTTGGGCATGGCACATGGTCCATTTCCTCCAAACTGGAGAACTTCCCGAAGGGCAAGAAGAAGCTAAAAGAGTAGCCCGTAGGGCTAGTATGTATCAGTTCGTTGATGACACGCTGTACAGAAGGAGGCCCAACGGTGTGAAATTGAAGTGCATTTGCTGGGAAGGAGGAAAGGAACTGCTGGCAGATATACACCAGGGTATGTGCGGCTCCCACATTGGATCAAGGGCATTGGTTGGGAAAGCTTTCCTGCAAGGATTCTACTAGCCCACAGCCCTCCAAGATGTGGTCGAGCTTGTCACCAAGTGTGAAGCCTGCCAGTTCCATTCCAAGAATATCCACCTGCCTGCCCAAGCTCTTCAGACAATCCCTTTGTCATGGCCATTTTCGGTCTGGGGGCTCGACATCCTCGGCCCTTTCCCCTGTGCTGTCGGGGGCTTTGAATTCTTGTTCGTTGCAATCGACAAGTTTATAAAGTGGCCGAAAGTAGAGCCCATGAGAAAGGTGACTGCTCAGTCAGCTATCAAGTTCTTGAAAGGATTGGTGTGCCGCTTCAGAGTTCCTGCCCGGATCATCACTGACAATGGCACCCAGTTCATGAGTCGCACCTTCATGCAATACGTTCATGCCCTCGGAAGCAAAATCTCGTTCGCCTCTGTGGCCCATCCAAGGAGCAACGGGCAAGTTGAGAGGGCGAACGCTGAAGTGTTGCGAGGACTCAAGACGAGAACATTTGATAGGCTGCAGAAGTGTGGCAGGCGATGGATCGATGAGCTGCCGGTGGATCTTTGGTCCCTCAGAACGATACCAAAGTGAGCTACCGGGCAGACTCCCTTCTCCCTAGTCTATGGGGCAGAAGCAGTTATCCCCATGGAACTCATTTACGGGTCACCTCAAGTGCTTGCCTACGATGAAGTAGCGCAAGATCAGCACCGGCGTGATGACGCTGTGCTACTCGAGGAGAACCGTCTCCGGGCTGCTACACGTGCCGCACGCTATCAGCAAGCCCTGTGTCGCTATCACAGCCGCAGGGTTCATGCCCGGTGTTTTGAGGAAGGTGACCTTGTCCTTAGGCGCGTTCAGTCCGCCAAGGGGGCAAACAAGTTGACGCCGAAGTTGGAAGGCCCTTACCGGGTAGTACGAGTCACCAGACCTGGCGCAGTCCATCTGGAGACTGGAGATGGCATTCAGTTGCAAAACTCATGGAACATTGCGCATCTCCGCAAGTTCTACCCGTATGGCGTGGCTGTCAGGCCCTGCCTGGCAGCCACCCTTTTGTACAGGCCTTGCTTCTGTTGCATGTAACCCCTTGTACAAAGCCAGGCTCAGACCCTGAGCAACAGAGAAATAAATGAAGCGCTGGGGGGCCCCCGAAAAATTGTATGCGTGCATAAGCATATCATGAGCATTGCATGTTCATGTAGATAAGATCGCATGAGGCATCATTTTCATCTGCATCAAACTGCAGGCTCCTACCATGGATTCAGTCCCAAAAGAAGGAGAAGATAAGACAAGCCTACATTACGATCCCATCAAGCCCAAACATACAAGTTCTCTCTCTTATCCATACGTGTTCTGTAAGTAAAAACTTGTGCATAGGAAAACCTCGCCGCTTTCAAAACTTAGGTGCTCCCGTCCCTTGACTCAAACGTTGCTTCGGTCAGGGAGGTTGTAGTGGCCTTTGGCGAGAAAGTTGGCGGGGGGGCTAGTCCCTCTTCATGATTTGTGCCCGGCAGGCCTATCCCCGCGGCAGCAACTTGAGGGTACCGGCAGGATAAGCCTACCGGGGGAAAACTTGTTTATTTGAGCGTATAGAGGCATTCTCCCTCTGCATGGACATGTTACATGCACAAGTGCCCGGCAAGGTTTATCTTTTTCATTAATATGCTCAGCAACAAGTACAGACCTTACAGAACACAAGCATGGATAAAAGAGATTACATAATTTGAGCTAAAGTTTGGCAAGTTCCCACATATTTTAGATTGAAAAAAGATAAGTGCCTCGTGATGCCCTTTCCTGCCCCTCTCCTTCTAGGCACTACCGCAGGAGATGAAGAGGGCAAAAGGAGCACCTGGGCAGAAGCCCTGCCTGACCTCGTTGGGTCCCCTGATGAGGGGCCTGGCGAGAGCGAGAGGGCACGGGCGAAGGCGATGGTGAAGAGATCGGCGGAGACGACCCGCCAACCGCCACCACCAGGGCCAATAGGACGCGGCAGGGCGAACGAAGCTGCAACCCATGAGGAAGCCTGCTGGGGTCTAGCTGGAAGGCTGCTGGAGGAGCCAGGAACGCCACCCCCACCCCTGCATCCAACTCCCTGGCAAATCACCTTGCCAGGGAGGAGATGCAGGTGCAGATGATGGTGCTGCCGCCTGACAATGACGGTGCGGCTGGTGCTCAGCCGGAGCCAGAGTCGTCGCCCTCCTGGACGATGCCGTCGTCATCGCCGTCACTACCCTCCTCATCGCCATCGCTCGAGGAGGAGCTTTAGTCATCGGTCGAGCTCTCCGCGCTGCACCCTAAACAAGCACCCGAGCTCCTGAAAACCTTGACGGAAAGGAAATCAGCCTCCATTAACTTAAAGAGGAGGACATGCCCTTCCGACAAGCTATGGGCGCGGGCAAAGGTCTTCCAGCCACGGCGGAAGTACATGACATGAGGGGCGGGAAAATCCACATCCACTCATATGCTGCCATTCCCGTAGCCCCTCATGTGCAGTCTTAACGCACGTGGCTGTTCGAGCTCCATCGCCCTTGTGAATGGGGTGGGGAGACGGAGGCGGCCGCGTGGAGGCTTATACAACCTAACGGCAAACTCCAGAGGCTGGTCTCCAACGTGGCCTTCCATCAGGGGAGGGGTGGCCGGCGGGGGCGCAATCAGAGCGCCACCCCATCCTCCTCGGCCCCGTGTGCCACGACGGCCTCGACCTCGTCCTCTCCCACCTCCCCTCGCCGCGGGCTCTGTCCCCGCATCTTCGGAGGGAGGAGGGAGACGCGGTCGAGCAGAAGTTCTCGTCGCCACTTGGGGAGGACTGGACCCTCGACCTCTCACCATGACAGACATGGGCAACTGCAGAAATGGAGAAGGAACGAGGTGTGAAGGAACGTCTCGCACCACGCCCCCTTTTTATAGGCGGGCGTGGCAGTGGGCTGGATTTCCTTCGTGGAGGTGGCCGCCCCGCTCGGCCAGTCCGGCTCCTCCTCGCCATTAACGGCTCGAAGAATCAAGGCCGACCCCCTGCGCCAATCCATGACCACTGGCTTTCTGCCATGGCACTCATTCCCGCACCCCCCGCCTCCGCCACCAACTTTGCACAATGCATGCAATACACGTGGCAGAAGCACTTGGAGCAGGGAGTGATAGTGGGGTGGCAGTTACCGCCCCATGAACAATGGACGTGGGTAACTCCACGCATCGTGGCCCATTATCTCCATCACTGCGGTCGGCATTACGTGACGCGCGGGAGAACCGGAAACTGACCTGGGCCCAGATTAATGAAGAAGCGAAGAAGATCTCAAAGGGCAAGCAGCTATTTCCCCCTCGCTTGTACACAAGTTAGGGCCTACCCCAACGATGCCCGGCAGCTCGTTCGGGCCAGGCCCGAGGGCTCCTGTCGGTGCAACAAACCCTGGGTCTGTTGCCCAGACCGTGCACAGGCCCAAGATCAAGATTGCAACAACCAAGACAAGGCCAAGATGAAGAAATAGTCTCTTTGAGGAATCAAAGGGCAGGTTGAGAAGACCAAGTCAAGCCAAGAAGCAAGACACCGCTAAGGGAAAACCTCCCTTGCCAGGCAGGAGAGCCTGACGAGGTCAAGGTTGCCCCAGAAGCAAGCCTCAAGACCGCCCCAGTAGGCCTGCCGGGTCCTACGAAGGCAAAACACCCCGCCAGGGCTTCACCGCCCCACCTCGCAGTGATGCAAGTCATCAATCGATGCGGTGTCAAGCCCCAAGATGACTAAGTGGTTGCCTTTTGCCACATGGCAGCCATTTCCTACAGGAATCGCCTCCAAATGACACCCGTCCAACGACGTGTCATGTAGACGGGAGAGAAGGTGGCCAAACAGCCCGGCAAGGCATGCCGGGCAGGCCATGATGTGACACTAAGCGGCGCATTTAATGCGTACTGCTCTATATGTAGAGTAGATATGATAGCATTGTTCACTATCTAATCAGTACACAATGACTGATTTGCCACTGTGGTGACCCCTTGATCTATAAAAGGAGGCCCATGGCAACCATAGAAAGGATTCAGACCCCTGTACACTCATACATGTGTAGCTGCTCTCGCCTCGAGGCAACCCTGCCGGGCAAGAGCGCTGCATTTCCACCACCATCCACCATCAATCCACCAAAGCAGGAGTAGGGTTTTACACCTCGCGGCGGCCTGAACCTGGGTAAAAACTGCCCGTGTGATCTCTGCCGCGCTACGCCGCGCTCCTCCGCTCTTTGTGCAACGTGCTCAGTCCCCCTGCCGAACCAAAAGGGGCCCTTGATCCCATAGGTGGCCGTGGTTTCCCACAACAGTGATGGACCCATCTCACCCTACTTGTGTTGAGCACAGGAGAAGATACAGGCAACAGCTGCAACCAAAGCAGGTAAGGAAGCATCTAGTCCTAGCTCTCCAATCACTAACCTCAAGACCAAGAATGATCAAATGACTTATCTGCTAGAAGCAACCCTGAGGATTGAACGAAGTTTGGCCAACCTCACCAAGAACCAGGAGAGCTTAGAGTGGGTAGTTGAGACAAAGATTCATGATCTTAATGTGAAGCTCAAAGAGGTCCAGACCATACTGGAGAAGGTGAAGGATGTTGTTGATGCAGCCGCTAGAGCTAGAGAGGATGCGAATGAGAGTTGTGATGACAGACCCACTACTGACAGATTCTAGACAGTGCCTAGGGTAGCGAGGTCTACTGCCGTGCCTGCTACAGATACGAGGACTACTGTTTCTGCCCCTGCTGCTACTCCATTAGTTCCACCGCCAGTGTCCACTCCACCAACCCAGTAGACATCAGCCGAAGCTTTTGCGGATGCACTTCTCTCCACGCCGTCTACGCACACCGGAGCTGCCAGCCAGAGATCTTCACCTCCAGGAGCTGCCGAGGATCGTGCCTAGAGAGACGCATAGCTCTATACCTATTCAAGCTTTTTGGTACTTGTTGCCAAAGGGGGAGAATTTGTATAGATCATTAGGCTGAGAGAGAGAGAGAGAGCGTCTTGCTTTTGCTCATTTGATTTCCCTTGAGTTATTGCTACTATTTGGTTTGTGCTACTTTGTTCGTTATGTTTGCGAGATACTACGTCGGTTGTTCGTGCTTGATCATACGATGCTTCATGTTATGCATATTGTTTATCATTACCACTATCTATGTATGATCATTCACTTCTGTTTTGGTGATGTGTGCTTACTATTCCAATTTTGTACGCTCCACCAAGATGTATGTAACATGGAAGAGTGACGCATGATCCTAATCGATTGTGCATTTGCATTCAAACGCAAATATTAATAATGCACAAATTTAGGGGGAGCTCTTGCTTATCACATACTTCCCAAAGGAATGATGTATTTCATTCATTTAATCATTTGTCAAAGCTTTGATCTATATGTTGTCATCAATTACCAAAAAGGGGGAGATTGAAACTGCAACTAATCCCCAGGTGGTTTTGGTAATTAATAACAACATATATCTCATTGAACTAATATCCATTCAAGTCAAAGATTCCAAGAAGTTCAATGACTGGCATGGAAAGTACTAGTGAATGTGGACCCCTCAAAATGCTAAGGACATGGATTGGCAAAAGCTTAAGACTCTACATTTTTGGTTAAGTGATCCAAGATCACATTGAGTCCATAGGAAAGCCAATACTATTAAAAGGGGATGAGATTTTGATGATGACCTGGTTGCTCAAGTGCTTAGTGATATTGCTCCAAAATCCTCAACCACTTTCTCTATCCAAATATGTCCAAAACCCTTCAAGCCAACTCGGTCCCACCGGATCTTACCTATCTGGACCCACTGAGTTCATCTGGACACTGCCATAGCCAAACCCTAACAAATTGGATCCACCTATATGGATCTCCATCCCACAGAGATGGCCTTGCTAACTCTCTATCACCTGTTGCAATTATTTCAGTCTTACGAGTTTTTCAATCGGTGCCACCAAGATGGCTTGCCAACCTTTTGTTGCCTTATTGCTTTATTTTGGTCTTACCGAGATGATGCAATCAATGCCACCGAAGCAAGGTTCTGCTCTACCATTGCACATCGGTCGCTCCGAGATGTTTCCATTCGGTCCCACCGAGACCTCCAACAGTCATATATTTTACACAGGTTGGTGCCACCGAGATTTCTGATTGGTGCCACTGAGTTGGCTCAAATGTGTGTAACGGTTGGATTTCATGTGGAGGCTATATATACCCCTCCACCCCCTCTTACTTAGTAAGAGAGCCTTCAGAACGTGACTACACTTCCACCATTCATTTTACGAGAGAGAACCACATACTCATGTGTTGAGATCAAGAGATTCCATTCCCACCATTTGAATCTTGATTTCTAGCCTTCCCCAAGTTGCTTTCCACTCAAATCCTTCTTCCACCATAGCCAAATCTGCGAGAGAGAGAGTTGAGTGTTGGGGAGACTATCATTTGAAGCACAAGAGCAAGGAGTTCATCATCTACACACCATCTATTACCTTTTGGAGAGTGGTGTCTCCTAGATTGGTTAGGTGTTGCTTGGGAGCCTCCAACATGATGTGGAGTTGAACCAAGAAATTTGTAAGGGCAAGGAGATCGCCTATTTCGTGAAGATCTACTCGAGTGAGGCTAGTCCTTCATGGACGGAAGCCATGGTGGAATAGAAAAGGTTGCTTCTTCGTGGACCCTTCGTGGGTGGAGCCCTCCGTGGACTCACGCAACCGTTACCCATCGTGGGTTGAAGTCTCCATCAACATGGACGTACGATAGCACCACCTACCGGAACCACACCAAAAATCATCGTCTCTTCATTGCATTTGAAATCTCCAAGCCCCTCCTTTACTTACATGTGCAATGCTTTACTTTCTGCTGCTACATTCTTAGAATTGCATGTGTACAGTGATACTTGACTTGCTAGAATTGCTAAAATCTGCCTACAACTAAAATTGGGAAAATGTTAGGGTTTATTTGGTCAAGTAGTCTAATCACCGCCCTCTAGACATACTTTCGATCCTACAATGTGGGGCCAAGGACAGGCACAAGAAGAGGCACAGAAGAAACCAAGTGCAGCACACCCTCACAAAGAGAAAACAAGAACATTAGAGCAAATAAGTGGCTTACCTCTAACAACAAGCGCATACGAAGAACAAAGCAAAAGTTGCGAAGACATGTGATAAACCACAAGTATAGGGCATCACAACAGTTTTCGAGGGTAGAGTATTCAACCAAAATTTATTGATTCGACACAAGGGGAACCAAAGAATATTCACAAGTATTAGTAGTTGAGTTGTCAATTCAACCACACCTGAAAGACTTAATATCTGCAGCAAAGTAGTATGGAAGTAACGGTAACAGTGGCAAAAGTAACATTAGCAGTTTGTAGTGATTGTAATAGCAGCAGCAACGAAAGTAACTTAGCAAAGATCAATATGTGAAAAGCTCGTAGGCATTGGATCGGCAATGATAATTGTGTTGGATAATATTCATCATGTAGCAGTTATAGTGTAGGGTGACACAGAACTAGCCCCAATTCATCAATGTAATGTAGGCATGTATTCCGTATATAGTCATACATGCTTATGGAAAAGAACTTGCATGACATCTTTTGTCCTACCCTCCCGTGGCAGCGGGGTACTAATGGAAACTAAGGGATATTAAGGCCTCCTTTTAATAGAGAACCGGACCAAAGCACTAGCACTTAGTGAATACATGAACTCCTCAAACTATGGTAATCACCGGAAAGAATCCCAATTATTGTCACCTTGGGGTATGCGGATCATAACTCGTAATAGGTGTCTACAACTTGCAAGATAGGATCAAGAACTCACATATATTAATGAAAACATAATAGGTTCAGATCTGAAATCATGGCACTCGGGCCCTAGTGACAAGCATTAAGCATAGCAAAGTCATAGCAACATCAATCTCAGAACATAGTGGATACTAGGGATCAAACCCTAACAAAACTAACTCGATTACATGATAAATCTCATCCAACCCATCACCGTCCAGCAAGCCTACGATGGAATTACTCACTCCTGGCGGTGAGCATCATGAAATTGGTGATGGAGGAAGGTTGATGATGATGATGATGATGACGATGAATCCCCCTCTCCGGAGCCCCGATCGGACTCCAGATCAGCCCTCCCGATGAAGAACAGGAGGCGGCGGCTCAGTATCATAAAACATGATGAATCCTTCTCTCTGATTTTTTCTCCGCGAATAGGTAGTTATAGAGTTGGAATTAGGGTCGGAGGCGGTCCAGGGGGCCCACAAGCCTGCAGGGCGATTCCAAGGGGGGTGGGAACGCCCCCAGGGCTTGTGGCCTCTGGATGGCCCCCCTCCAGTTACTTCTTGCTCCAGTATTTTTCATATATTCCACAAAAATTCTCCGTAAATTTTCAGGTCAATCCGAGAACTTTGATTTCTGCACAAAAATAACACCATGGCAATTCTGCTGAAAACAGCGTCAGTCTGGGTTAGTTCCATTCAAATCATGCAAATTAGAGTCCAAAATAAGGGCAAAAGAGTTTGGAAAAGTAGATACGATGGAGACATATCAACTCCCCCAAGCTTAACCCATTGCTTGTCCTCAAGCAATTCAGTTGACAAACTGAAAGTGACAAAGAAAAACTTTTACAAACTCTGTTTGATCTTGTTGTTGCAAATATGTCTAACCAATGTTCAGGTTTTCAGCAAAGATTATGAACTAACCATATTCACAATAACATTTAGGTCTCACATTTACTCATATCAATGGCATAATCAACTAGCGAGCAATAATAATAAATCTCGGATGACAACAATCTTTCAAAACAATCATGATACAATATGATATAATGGTATCTCGCTAGCCCTTTCTGAGACCGCAAAACATAAATGCAGAGCACCCTTGAAGATCAAGGACTGACTAGACATTATAATTAATGGCAAAAGAGATCCAGTCACACTCATACTCAACATCAATTAATAACAAAACATATAAGTGACAATGGTGCTCTCTAACTGGTGCTTTTTATAAGAAGATGATGACTCAAAAATAAAAGTAAATAGACAGGCCCTTCACAGAGGGAAGCAGGGATTTGCAGAGGTGCTAGAGCTCGAAGCTTTTAAAACAGAGATGAATATAATTTTGAGCGGTATGCTTTCATTGTCAACATAACAACCAAGAGATCTCACTATCTTCCATGCTAGACACATTATAGGCGGTTCCCAAACAGAATGGTAAAGTTTTTACTCCCCCTCCACCAACAATCACACTCCATGACTAGCCGAATCCACGGGTACCGTCCATACCAACAACAGTCCTAGGGGAGTTTTATTTAATTATTATATTTTGATTTGATTTTGAGCATGGAACTGGGCATGCCGATTACCAGCCACTTTCTTGTGAATGACAAGTGAATAAACACTCATCGTGAGAATAACCCACCTAGAATGGAAGATACTGACAGTCCCCAGTCGCTACATGAGCGATTCAGGCATATAAAACAGATTATTATTTGAAGGTTTAGAGTTTGGCACATGCAAATTTACTTGGAACGGCAGGTAAATACCGCATATAGGTAGGTATGGTGGACTCGTATGGAACAACTTTGGGTTTAAGGAAGTGGATGCACAAGCAGTATTCCCACTTAGTACAAGTGAAGGCTAGGAAAAAGATTGAGGAGCGACCAACTAGAGAGCGACAACGGTCATAAACATGCATTGAGATTAATCAACATTGAATGCAAGCATGAGTAGGATATAAATCACCATGAATATAAATATCGTGGAGGCTATGTTGTTTTTGATTCAACTACATGTGTGAACATGTGCCAAGCCAAGCCACTTAAATCATTCAAAGGAGGATACCATCCTATCATACTACATCACAACCATTTTAATTGCATGTTGGCACGCAAGACAAACCATTATCCACTCCTAGCTAATTAAGCATGGCATGAGTAACTATAATCTCTAATTGCCATTGCAAACATGTTTCATTCATAATGGGCTGAATCAGGAATGATGAGCTAATCATATTTACAAAAACAAAATAGGTTGAGTTCATACCAGCTTTTCCTCATCTCAATCATTTCATCATATATCATCATTATTGCCTTTCACTTGCACGACCGAACGATGTGAATAATAATAAGAGTGCATGTGCATTGGACTAAGCTGGAATCTGCAAACATTTATTCAGAGGAGAAGACAAGGTAATATGGGCTCTTTGTTAGATCAACAATAATGCATATGAGAGCACTCAACATTTTCATCGTGGTCTTCTCCTTACGACCCAAAGAAAAAGAAAAGAATTTCAAAGAAACACACTGAAATATTTTTGGAGCTTTTGTTTTCTGAAGAAAGTAAAAATGAAAATGAGAAAAACTATTTACACGGGAAAGCTCCCAACAAGCAAAAGAAGAACGAGAAATCTTTTTGGATTTTCTCAAAGTTTTTCAAACACACAAGAAGAAAGCAAGAAAAATAAACTAACATGGATTATACAATGAAAAAGGATGAACACTGACAACTGAAATGAATGTGTGAACATGAATGTAATGTTGGTGAGAAATACGTACTCCCCCAATCTTAGGCTTTTGGCCTAAGTTGGTCTATGGCCACGGCTCGAAATAATCCTCTCCTCGATATGGAGGAGAGTCCTGAGGGTTCCACTGGTTGACGAGCTCCTGTGGCTCCCACTGATAAACAGGCTTCTGATAAGGATCAGGAACTAGTGCTGGCTCAGGTGCTAGAGGTTGTGTCAGCCTCCAGTACGCGTAAATATCCTTGGGCATAATAGTCTACCTGCCTGAATGAATATCGAACAAAGAAGGTGCAGGCAAGGTAATAATCTCACAAGCACCCTGACTAAATACTATGTTGTAGCAAAGCCGCTTGTTATCGTCTTTGGCAATAAAATCATGTGCTACCATACTAGCATAGTTTAAATATTTAGTGGGTAACAACTTCTCCTCCTTCTCATCATGCCTAATGGGTATCTCAAAATGTTTAGCAAGGCGGGAGGCATAGACACCTCCAAAAATACTACCCTTCGAACGATTTATGTTTAACCGCTGAGCAACAATAGCGCCCAAACTAAAAGTTCTCTCATCATATAAAGCATGGCGCAAAATGGCAAGGTTAGGGGCACTAAGGCCTCCACTCTCCCCTCGACCAATTAAACATCTCCCGGCAAATAATGAATAATAACGTAAAACAGGAAAATGTAAACTAGCCACTCTCGCTTCCGACACTCCTCTCTCTTCCCCCATAGTAGTTTCAGAAAGGAAAACCTCCACGTCTCTAGGGCGTGGCGCACTGAGGCTGCCCTCATAAGGTATTTTGCAAACGTTTCAAAAATCATATAGTGTCATATCCTTAGCCTCATCATATAAGTGAAATTCTACCGTGGGAGGATCCTTCCTAGAATGAAAGCAAAATTTTTGCACGAAGTTATTAGTGAGTAGGAGGTATTGATCACACTTATCTTGGAGGAAAGGAAGGAGGCCTGCATTCTCTGCCAAATAATAAAAATCATCATAAATTCATGCCTCCCTCAAGAATGTGTCACTTGGCCATTCACATGGCTGAACCTCCACTGTGCGAGGAAGGTTATACTTGGGCTTCTTCTTCTCCTCATTTTCATTTCCTTCCGAATTCCGGCTCGAAGAACCCCTTAACCACCTCCTCATAGTTTCTCTTTCCTCTGAAAATTTCTGAAATTTTTAGTGACTCAAAATAAAAGTGAGCCAAACTCAACAAAGCTAATAGCAACTACTCCCACAAGTGTCTAGAGGCTATATCATGCAACAAAACTACTTTGGACCATATAAATTTGGCATGCAACCTTAAGAACAAGGTCACCACCGCAGCAAAAATTTGCAATATATAAAGCACTATAGCAAAAACTAATTGGACTAATGGAGGAGTCACATACCGATGAACAATCTCCCGAAACAGTTTCGGAAACGGAGTTCCGAGCAAGGAGATCGAAAATAGCAGCAAAATGAGCAAGAACACGGGTTTGAGCAATGGTGTGATTTTTTCTGGAGGAAGACGAAGTGAATGGGTGGCTGGAATAAGTGAGGGGACCCAGGTGGGACCCACAAGCCCTCTAGGTGCACCCTGGGGGGTGGGCGCGCCTTGTGGGCTTGTGGCCCACTGGTGCACCCCCTGAGGTGTGTTCAGTGCCAAAAAATTCTTAAATATTATAGAAAAAATCATACTCCCTTCGTCTCAAAATAAGTGTCTCAAGCTTAGTACAATTTTGTACTAAAGCTAGTACAAAGTTGAGACACTTATTTTGGGACGGAGGGAGTACTAAATTTTCAGGGCATTTGGAGAACTTTTATTTTCTGGTCATTTTTTATTGCACGGATAATTCAGAAAACAGAAAAATAATAGCATTTCTACTTTATTAAATCTAATAATAGAAAGTAAAAGAGGGTACAGAAAGTTGTGTTTACTAAATTCGTCCATCTCATGCCCGTCAAAAGGAATCCATCAATAAGGTTGATCAAGTCTTATTAACAAACTTCTTCCGAATGACATGAAACCGGACAATCTTAGTATAACACTAAGTTACCTCAACGGGGATATGCATGTCCCCAAAAATAAGAATATCATATTTCTTTTTGATAGTAGGAAGAGGGAATTCAAAACCTCCAATAGTAATTGTTGAAAATTTTCCAATATAATTGATACTATTCACTCGAGGTTGTTTCTTCGGAAAGTGTACCGTATGCTCATTACCATTAACATGAAAAGTGACATTGCCTTTATTGCAATCAATAACAGCCCCTATAGTATTCAAAAAGGGTCTACCAAGGATGATCGACATACTGTCATCCTCGGGTATATCAAGAATAACAAAGTTCGTTAAAATAGTAACATTTGCAACTACGATAGGTACATCCTCACAAATACCGATGGGTATAGCAGTTGATTTAGTAGCCATTTGCAAAGAGATTTCAGTGGGTGTCAACTTATTCAATTCAAGTCTACGATATAAAGAGAAGGGCATAACACTAACACCGGCTCCTAAATCACATAAAGCAGTTTTAACATAGTTTCTTTTAATGGAGCATGGTATAGTTGGTATTCCTAGATCTCCTAGTTTCTTTGGCATTCCACCTTTAAATGTATAATTAGCAAGCATGGTGGAAATTTCAGCTTTCGGTATCTTTCTCTTATTAGTAACAATATCTTTCATATACTTAGCATAAGGAGACATTTTCAAAATATCAGTCAAACACATACGCAAAAAGACAGGTCTAAGCATTTCAACTAAGCGCTCAAAGTCTTCATCATCCTTTTTCTTGGATGGTTTAGGAGGAAAGGGCATGGGTTTCTGAACCCATGGCTCTCTTTCTTTACCATGTTTCCTAGCAATGAAGTCTCTCTTATCGTATCTTTTATTTTTAGGTTGTGGGTTATCAAGATCAACAACAGGTTCTATCTCCACATCATTATCATCACTAGGTTGAGCATCAACATAAACATCATCATTAACATCATTACTAGGTTCATGTTCATCACCTGATTGTGTTTCAGCATCAGAAATAGAAATATCATTTGGGTTCTCAGGTGTGTCTATAACAGGTTCACTAGAAGCATGAAAGGTCCTATCATCATTCTTTTTCTTTTTATGTGGACTAGGTGCATTAGAATTAATTCTCTGAGAATCTTGCTCAACCCTCTTAGGATGGCCCTCAGGATACAAAGGTTCCTGAGTCATTTTACCACCTCTAGTCATAACTCTATCATCATGATCATTGTTTTTATTATTCAATTCATTAAGCAAATCATTCTGTGCTTTGAGAACTTTTTCTACTTGAGTTTTTACCATGGAAGCATGTTTACTCACAATCTTGAGATCATTAATAGTTCTAAACATATAGTCACTCAAGTGTTCAAGCTTGTAAGCATTTTGTTTCAATTGTCTACTAACATATGCATTGAAATTCTCTTGTTTAACAATAAAGTTATCAAATTCATCCAAGCATTGAATAGCAGATTTATTATAAGGAATATCACCTTCATCGAATCTATAGAGAGAATTTACCTCTACTACCTATGTCGGAGTATTAAGACCATGTATTTCTTCAATAGGTGGTAAATTCTTAACATCTTCAGCTTTAATACCTTTTTTTTCATAGATTTCTTTGCCTCTTGCATATCTTCAGGACTGAGAAAAAGAATACCTCTCTTCTTCGGAGTTGGCTTAGGTGGTGGTTCGGGAAGAGTCCAATCATTATCATTACTCAATATATTATTCAATAGTACTTCAGCTTGTTCAACATTTTGTTCCCTGAAAACACAACTAGCACAACTATCTAGGTGGTCCCTAGAAGCATCGGTTAGTCCATTATAAAAGATATCAAGTATTTCATTTTTCTTGAGGGGATGATCAGGCAAAGCATTAAGTAATTGGAGAAGCCTCCCCCAAGCATGTGGGAGACTCTCTTCTTCAATTTGCACAAAGTTAAACATTTCCTGTAAAGCAGCTTGTTTCTTATGAGCAGGAAAATATTTTTCAGAGAAGTAATAAATCATATCCTGGGGACTACGCACACAACCAGGAGCAAGAGAATTAAACCATATATTAGCATCACCCTTTAATGAGAAAGGAAACAACTTAAGAATATAGAAATAGTGATTTTATTTCTCATGAGCAAATAGGGTGGCTATATCATTCAATTTAGTAAGATGTGCCACAACAGTTTCAGATTCATAACCATGGAAAGGATCAGATTCAACCAAAGTACTTAACTCAGGATCGACAGAGAATTCATAATCCTTATCAGTGACAAAGATAGGTGAAGTAGCAAACTTAGGATCATATTGCATTCTAACATTCAAAGATTTTTCTTTCAACTTGACTAGTAGTTTCTTAAGATCTTCTCTATCTTTACAAGCAAGAAAGTCCCTAGCTACCTCTCCATCCATAACATAACCTTTAGGTATAACAGGCAATTCATATCTAGGAGTGCTAGGTCTAATGGGTGTTTCAAAGTTTTCAGTTTCAATAATTTCACCAGTTTCCGAAATATCATTAGTTTCAGCATTCTCAATATCTTTAGCTCTAGCAAGTTGTTCATCAAGAAATTCACCTAGTGGCACATTATTATCAAGCAAAGTAGTAGTATCATCATAAGCATCATGCATAGCAGAAGTAGCATCATCAATTACTTGCAACATATCAGAATCAATAGCAGGTGTAGGTGTCGCAAGCTTACTCAAAACAGAAGGTGAATCAAGTGCAGAGCTAGATGGCAGTTACTTACCTCCCCTCGTCCTTGTGGGAAAAATCTTGGTTTTGGTATCTTTCAAATTCTTCATAATGATCAACAGATATAAATCCCAAGTGACTCAGCAAATATAGCTATGCTCCCTGGCAATGGTGCCAGAAAAAGGTCTTGATAACTCACAAGTATAGGGGATCGCAACAGTTTTCGAGGGTAGAGTATTGAACCCAAATTTATTGATTCGACACAAGGGGAGCCAAAGAATATTCACGAGTATTAGTAGTTGAGTTGTCAATTCGACCACACCTGAAAGACTTAATATCTGCAGCAAAGTATTTAGTAGCAAAGTAGTATGGAAGTAATGGTAACAGTGGCAAAGTAACAGTAGCAGTTTGTAGTGATTGTAACAGCAACAATAACGAAAGTAACTTAGCAAAGATCAATATGTGAAAAGCTTGTAGGCATTGGATCGACAATGATAATTGTGATGGATAATATTCATCATGTAGCAGTTATAATGTAGGGTGACACAGAACTAGCTCCAATTCATCAATGTAATGTAGGCATGTATTCTGTATATAATCATACATGATTATGGAAAAGAACTTGCATGACATCTTTTGTCCTACCCTCCCGTGGCAGCGGGGTCCTAATGGAAACTAAGGGATATTAAGGCCTCATTTTAATAGAGAACCGGACCAAAGCATTAGCACTTAGTGAATACATGAACTCCTCAAACTACAGTAATTACCAGAAAGAATCCCAATTGTTGTCACCTTGGCGTATGCGGATCATAACTCGTAATAGGTGTCTACAACTTGCAAGATAGGATCAAGAACTCACATATATTCATGAAAACATAATAGGTTCAGATCTGAAATCATGGCACTCGGGCCCTAGTGATGACCCACAAGTATAGGGGATCTAGCATAGTGCTTTCGATAAGTAAGAGTGTCGAACCCAACGAGGAGCAGAAGGAAATGACAAGCGGTTTTCAGCAAGGTATTTTCTGCAGGCACTGAAATTATCGGTAACAGATAGTTTTGTGATAAGATAATTCGTAACGGGTAACAAGTAACAAGTGTAACAAAGGTGCAGAAAGGTGTCCCAATCCTTTTTGTAGCAAAGGATAAGCCTGGATGAACTCTTATATACAGCAAAGCGCTCCCGAGGACACATGGGAATTGTTGTCAAGTTAGTTTTCATCATGCTCATATGATTCACGTTAGTTACTTTGATAATTTGATATGTGGTTGGACCGGTGCTTGGGTGCTGTCCTTACTTGGACAAGCCTCCCACTTATTATTAACCACTCTCACAAGCATCCGCAACTACGAAAGAAGAATTAAGATAAATCTAACCATAGCATGAAACATGTGGATCCAAATCAGCCCCTTACGAAGCAACGCATAAACTAGGGTTTAAGCTTCTGTCACTCTAGCAACCCATCATCTACTTATTACTTCCCAATGACTTCCCCTAGGCCCAAATCATGGTGAAGTGTCATGTAGTCTATGTTCACATAACACCACTAGAGGAAAGACAACATACATCTCATCAAAATATCGAACGAATACCAAATTCACATGATTACTTATAACAAGACTTCTCCCATGTCCTCAGGAACAAACGTAACTACTCACAAAGCATGTTCATGTTCATAATCAGAGGGGTATTGAATATCATTAAGGATCTGAACGTATGATCTTCCACCGAATAAACCAACTAGCATCAACTACAAGGAGTAATCAACACTACTAGCAACCCACATGCACCAATCTGAGGTTTTGAAACAAAGATTGAATACAAGAGATGAACTAGGGTTTGGAGAGGAGATGGTGGTGGTGAAGATGTTGATGGAGATTGACCCCCTCTCGATGAGAGGATTGTTGGTTATGACAATGGCTTCGATTTCCCCCTCCCGGAGGGAAGTTTCCCCAGCAGAACAGCTCCACCGGAGCCCTAGATTGCTCCTGCCCAGGTTCCACCTCGAGACGGTGGTGCTTCGTCCCGAAAGCTTCCTTATGATTTTTTCCAGGTAAAAACCCTTCATATAGCAGAAGATGGACACCGGAGACCTGCCAGGGAGCCCACACGCCCTAGGGGCATGCCCTGGGGGTAGGGCGCTCCCCCATGCTTGTGGCCATCTGGTGGGTCCCCTCTCGTATTTTCATCGCCCAATAATTCTTATATATTCCAAAATAATTCTTCGTAAATTTTCAGGACTTTTGGAGTTGTGCAAAATAGGTCTCTCAGATTTGCTCCTTTCCGGTCCAGAATTCCAGCTGCCGGCATTCTCCCTCTTTGTGTAAACCTTGTAAAATAAGAGAGAAAAGGCATAAGTATTGTACCATAATGTGTAATAACAGCCCATAATGCAATAAATATCAACATAAAAGCATGATGCAAGATGGACGTATCACCTAGTGACAAGCATTAAGCATAGCAAAGTCATAGCAACGTCAATCTCAGAACATAGTGGATACTAGGGATCAAACCCTAACAAAACTAACTCGATTACATGATAAGTGTCATCCAACCCATCACCGTCCAGCAAGCCTACGATGGAATTACTCACTCCCGGTGGTGAGCATCATGAAATTGGTGATGGAGGAAGGTTGATGATGATGATGGCGATGAATCCCCCTCTCCGGAGCCCCAAATGGACTCCAGATCAACCTCCCAATGAAGAACAGGAGGCGGCGGCGGTTCTGTATCATAAAACGCGATGAATCCTTCTCTCTAATTTTTTTTTCTCTGTGAATATGTACTTATAGGGTTGGAATTAGGGTCGGAGGCGGTCCAGGGGGCCCACAAGCCTGCGGGGCGCGCCCCCAGGGCTTGTGGCCTCTGGGTGCCCCCCCTCTGGTTACTTCTTGCGCCAGTATTTTTTATATATTCCACAAAAGTTCTTCATAAATTTGTAGGTCAATCTGAGAACTTTGATTTTTGCACAAAAATAACACCATGGCAATTTTGCTAAAAACAACGTCAGTCCGGGTTAGTTCCATTCAAATCATGCAAATTAGAGTCCAAAACAAGGGCAAAAGAGTTTGGAAAAGTAGATACGATGGAGATGTATCAACATGTGAAGACGTGGACGGTAAAGGATGACGAGCGAGAAGAAAATATATGGCATAGCCAAGAAGGAAGCAAATCTGAACCATTGTCGGCAAAGAGAAGAAGGACGCCGAGAAAGCTGGAAACTGCGAAGACCTGAAACGAAGAAGATAAAGGATGGTGAGTGAGAAGAAAGGACACAACATAGCCAAGAAGAAAACAAATTGTTGGTGCAATGTCTTGCCCCATTAGGTTTTTGAGATTGTTGTCAGAAACAGTAAGAGACTGATTTATTTTCTAGTGCACACAGAAAGAAATAGTCCCTTATGTACTGACAAGAATGCTACATTCTTACGAGAAGTTTGATAAACTTCATCAAGAAGTACCTGCATTACGGAGAAGAGAGGGAGAGAGATGTTTCGAGAAGAAACTACACCGAGAAGATTGCGTGGCGGAGTTCACCCCTTAAAATATTGCCAAAGTGAAGCAATTGTCTTTTGGTGTGTCTAAGAGGAAATGGATGCAGTCGAGAAGATTGAAGGTGAAGCGAAGACGTAGCATTTGTTTCATTGTTATTATTTCTCTTATTTGAGTCATAGGACCACCATACTATTAAGAAGGGTATAAGTATTTTGAGACTTATGTCTGTTGTGATGCTTAGCCGAAACCTATGACAGTCTGAGAGAAATCTCTTTGTGATCCGAAAATTTACTTGCCAGCCAGAGACATTGATCTTCTGGGCTACGAGAGATATTGTCGATGCAACAAACCCCCAGGTGTGTTCTCGGACTGTACACAGGCTCAAAAGCAAGGTTACGACATTCAAGACAAGTCCAAGCAGAAGAGATAGCTCTTTGAGAAATCAAAGGGCAGATCAAGATGACCAAGACCAACCAACCAAGCAAGATATCACTAAGGAAAAACCTCCCTTGCCGGGCAGGCGAGCCTGGCGAGGTCGAGGTTACCCCAAGACAAGCCTCAAGACTCCCCCGGCAGGCTTGCCGAGGATGCCAAGGGCAGATTACCTCGCCAAAGCTCCACCGCTCCACCTCACAGCAATGCAAGTCACCTATCGATGCGGTGTTGAGCCCCCAAGTGACTATGTGGCTGTTATGTGGTACGTGGCAGGCCATTTCTGAGGAAGAACGCCCCCACTGATACCCGTCCAGGTGACGCGTCGCGCGGACAGGCAAAAAGGTGGCTGAATGGCACGGCAAGGCTTGCCGGGCTATGCTACGATGTGACACTAAGCAGTGCATTTAATGCGCCCTGTCCTGTCTGCAGAGTTAGGTATGATAGCACTATGGCTATCTAATCATTGGATAAATGACTATTTTGCCATTGTGGTGACCCCTTGACCTATAAAAGGAGGGTTGTGGCTACCTTAGAGAGGATTTGGACCCTTGTACGCTCGTACGCGCGTAGTTGTTCTCGCCCCGAGGCGACCCTGCCGGGCTAGAGCGATGCGTCTCCACCACGGTCCTTCCATCAATCCACCAAAGCAGGAGTAGGGTTTTATGCCTCATGGCGGCCCGAACCTGGGTAAAACTGCCCGTGCCATCGTTGCCGTGCTGCTCTGTGCTTTCTGCTCTTTGTGCAATGCGCTCTTCCCCCTTGCCGAACCACAAGGGGCCGATGGCCCCATAGGTGGCCGTGTGATACCACGACATCTTTGGCGCGCCAGGTAGGGGGAAGCGTTTGCGCGAACCTGAGAGCGTAAGCAGCGCGCCATCTTCATCACCATTTTCTTCATCAACGACTTCATCATCCATGGCGCCCAAGAAGAAATCCGGTGCTTCAGCTCACCCGTCCACTTCGAGGGCCCCATCGCATGCGGCCACTAATGCTGTGGGGGCTGTGGGGGAACATGGGAACGCCGATGCCATGGGGAACGTGACTGGCGCAGGCGACGCCATCACCGTTCCCCCTGCGACCGAAGCGGGAGCAGGAGGCACCGGAGGTGGGCGACACCAACAACCCGGCGACCATGCTCCGCAAGGTGCGAGTGGGGAGAACGCTCCATCTCCGCCTCCCCACCTCGCTGAGGGGCACTGCCGTAGCTGTGGCGCTCGCCCTGATGCGGATCGTAATCACCTAGCTGCCCCCGCCGCGGGAGCGGCTACAGGGCCCGCGCCACCCCCAGGACAAGCTAGCCAAGACAATGCACCAAATGGGGTCATCAACACCCAAGCACACCCGCCTTGTCGTCACGCCGCCCTGGCAATTGGCTCGCGGCGGCGAGAACATGGCTCCACCACTGCAGGCACCATCAGAGGTCGGGCGACGTCGTGATCCGCATCGTCGTCCATACCAAGCACTGCTTCGGAGGCCATGAAGCGGACCTAGCTCTTGTTGCAATTTCCGCCAGCGGCCAATCAAATGGATGAGTGGAGGGCCACTATCCAAAGCTTGATTGGTTTCGCTGAGGCGGGAGGATCACAGCAGGCAGGCCCACCACGGCCTCCACCAATGGCAGCAACGGCCCAAGCCGCTGGCCGCATCGAGGGAGCCGTTCTGACGGTGCAATGCCCTCCACGACAGCCAGTGCAGGGGCCGCAGCCAGGGCCATGCGACCAAGAACCCGGCGACGTATCAATGGCTTCGTCTGATCCTCAGGCACGTTGAGACCAGCGATGGGTCCTGGAAGATAGGCAGAGGGAAGACGCGCGCGTCACCATCGAGTGACGCCGCGACACCCACCGCCAGTCTGATAGGCGCAATGGCCCCGACGTCGATGAACCCATGCCCGATGAGGGCGGGTACCTACCTTTTGAGGTTGGGTGCCCCGCCTTCACTCTTGAGCTGCGGCATGTTCGTTAGCCATTTGCCCGTATGTTCAAGCCAGAGATACCAGAAAAGTATGATGGAAGATTGAACCCGGCAGAGTTCTTGAGCATCTACACCATCGCTGTTCAAGCTGCCGGAGGAAGGGACGAGAGGGTGTTCGCCAACTACTTCCCTTTGGCACTCAAGCCAAACGCGAGGTCGTGGCCGATGCACTTGCCAGAGAACTCCATCTCGACTTGGGCTGATCTGTGCCATGAGTTTATTGGCGCCTTCACGGGCGGCCATCAAGAACCAGGGCGGCCCAGCGACTTGCAGCTCCTCCCACAGAAGGAAGGAGAGAGTTTGCGGAAGTATATGCAGTGGTTCAGCTGGGTGCACAGGAACATTCTAGACATCCATCCAGCAGCTGTGATAGCTGCCTTACAGTCCAACGTGCGCAACCACAGGATACGTTCCAAAATGAACGTTCGGTTGCCCAAGACTGTGAATGAGCTATACACTCTGGCGGATAAGTGTGCCCGAACAGAGAAGGGGAGGTGACTCCCCATTGAAGAAGATGGCATCGACGTTAACTCAGAGGACGACGACGACGCCCCCAATCAGAAGTAGAAGAACAAGAAACGCAATAAGAAGTGCAAGGATAAAGCAGTGATGGCTGTTGAAGGAGCGAGCACTCCTAGTACCGGCAAGAAGGCCAAGACCGAGGCTCCCGGCAAGGAGGTTGCCGTGTGCGCTGACTGTCGGGAAGCCGCAGCTGCTGAGACAGCTGGGAAGGCTGACGGGCCATACTGCAAGATCCATCGAACTAAGGGACACGATCTTCATGAGTGTCATCAAGTTGAGTAGCTTGTCAAGAAGCAGAAAGCTGAGTACGAGAAGTGTGAGAAAGAGAGAGACCAAAATGGTGCTGATGAGAAGGGCCGAGGTGGTAGAGGAGGTCGCCCCAGCAAGGCCCCTCAGTATCAAGGGAAACCGGCCAGAGGCCATGAGAAGAAGGAATGCGATGATGGGAGTGATGAAGGAGATGAAGAGGAAACTAGCGAGCAGGAGTTCCAGAAGGCCACTGACGCCTTGTGCATTGATGGAGGTGCGTCCTTGCACTCCTCTCACCGCCAGCTCAAATAGTAGGCACGTGAGGTCAATGCCATGGAGCCAGCGGCAGATTCTTAGAAGCCGCTCAAGTGGTCCCGCACGCCCATCATCTTTGATGAAGAGGATCACCCTGACCGCACCACTGCGGTAGGATGTTTGCCATTGTTGGTTTCACCAACGATTCGCAACCTCAAAGTCATAAGGATGTTGGTTGATAGCGGGGCCGGGTTGAATCTGATATCTCCCAAGGTCATCAGCAAGCTCCAGATAGCAGAAGAAGAGCTCAAGGTTACCGGTACTTTCCAAGGCATCAACCCCGACAGGAGTCATCCTAGGGGAAGATCACGCTGTCGGTAACGTTCGGGGGGGGGGGGGAGCTGAACTACCAGACTAAGAAGATCGTGTTTGATGTAGTCGACCTCCTCCTGCCATACAATGGAATCCTTGGCCGCCCTGCCCTGGCAAAATTCATGGCAGCATCCCACTATGACTACAACACCTTGAAGATGCCGAGCCGATGGGCATCATTTCCATTCCATCAGACAAGAAGGACGCAATCATATGCGTCGATAAGATGTACCGGGAATCAGTCACTGTAGAAGCCGCGGAAGCTACCGCTCCCGCCAAGGAAAGCAAGAAAGGGAAGAAAGCTAGCAAGGACGCCAGCAAAGAATCCGGGAAGCGCGCCTCTTCGGATTGCGCTGCGCCTGTTGATGATTTGTCGGAGAGTTCCAATAGCAAGAGATCAAAGGTTGTTGCGCCTGCTATGAAGAAGGTCCCGGCAGGGTTGCTTGGCGCTGATGGTACATTTACTATCAGCTCCACCCTTGATGACAAATAGGAAAGCGCGCTCATTGCCTTCCTGTGGGCGAATGTCGATGTGTTTGCTTGGCAACCATCTGACATCCCCTGTGTTCCCAGGGAGGTAATCGAGCACCACCTTGCTATCTGCCCACATGCCCGACCCATCAAACAGAAGGTACGAAAGCAAGCTTTGGAGTGGCAGTAGTTTATTGCCGAGGAGATCAAGAAACTCGAAGCTGCTGGTTTGGTCAGAGGAGTGTTGCATCCAACTTGGTTGGTGAATCCAGTGGTGGTGCGCAAGGCGAATGGGAAATGGAGGCTTTGCATAGATATCATAGATCTAAATAAAGCATGCCCAAAGGACCCATTCCCCTTTCCGCACATTGATTAGATCATGGATTCCACCTCTGGGTGTGACCTGCTTTCCTTCTTGGATACCTACTCCGGGTACCACCAGATTTTCATGTCCAAGGAAGATGAAGAGAAAACAGCGTTTATAACCCCCTGTGGCACGTACTGTTTTGTACATATGCCCTTTGGGTTAAAAAGCGCTGGATCCACTTTCGCAAGGGCAGTACAGATTGGCTTTGAGTCTCAGCTGCACAGGAATATTGAAGCCTACATGGACGATATAGTGGTCAAAACCAAGGACAAATCAACTCTCATTCAGGACTTGGAAGAGACCTTTGCAAATCTACGCAAGATCAACTTGAAGCTGAACCCAGAGAATTGTGTGTTTGGCGTTCCTTTCAGCAAGCTGCTTGGCTTCTTTGTGTCCCACCGGGGGATAGAGGCCAATCCCGACAAGATTAAGGCAATTGAGCAGATTCAAGCACCCAAGACAGTTAAAGACGTGAGGCATTTGACTGGATGTGTTGCCGCGCTAAGCAGGTTCATTTCCATGTCCGCCAAACGCGCCCTACCGTTCTTCAAAATCTTGAAGAAGGCTGGGCCTGTGGAGTGGACCCCGGAGGCAGACGCTGCGCTGCAAGATTTGAAGACCTATCTTTCCTCTGTCCCCATCGTAGTCGCTTCAAAACCACAAGAACCGTTGCTGCTATACTTAGCGGCAACCAATCAAGTGGTTAGCGCAGCACTGGTGGCGCAGCGGGAAGTAGATGAAGAAGCAGCTGCAACTTCCGTCCCCTCTGGAGAAGGAAGCGAACTCACCCCGGCAAGGTCAGAGGCAGATCAGAACAAGGAGGAGCGGGGTAGTGGAGACAACTTCAAGGTCGCGGCAAGGAACAAAGTGGTGCAGCGCCCAGTATACTTCGTCAACTCCCTATTGCAGGGGGCTAGGTCGAGGTACTCTGGTGTGCAAAAGTTGATTTTTGGCCTCATCATGGCCTCAAGGAAACTGCGCCACTACTTCCAAGCCCACGAGATCACAGTTGTCACCCGCTTCCCCTTGCAACACATATTGAGGAACCCTGAGGCCACTGGCGGGATAGTGGAATGGGCTTTGGAGTTATCCAGCTTTGGTTTGAAGTTCGAGAGCATGTCAACCATTCAGAGCAGAGCACTGACAGAGTTTATTGTGGAATGGATGCCTACCCCTGACGAAGACGTGTTGGAGACAGTTATCCCCGACAAGGAAGCGCCCCAAGAATGGATCATGTACTTTGATGGTGCCTTCTCCCTATGAGGTGCAAGAGCTGGCGTGCTTCTCATTGCTCCCTCCGGGGAGCACCTTAAGTACGTTGTTCAAATGCATTTCCCCCGGGAGAAGGCTACCAACAATACAGCAGAATATGAAGGACTCCTTGCCGGGCTCAAGATCGCAACGGAACTGGGAATCAAGAAGTTGATCATTCGTGGAGATTCGCAACTTGTGGTGAGGCAAGTGAATAAGGATTATTAAAGCCCATTGATGGAGGCATACGTCGAGGAAGTGTGGAAGTTGGAGGAGCGCTTTGATGGATTGCAAATAGAGCATGTACCGCGTGCGGAAAACATCATTGCTGATCATCTGTCAAAGTGCGCTGCGCAAAAACTCCCTGTGGAACCTGGGACTTTTGTTCTCCATCTGATTCAACCCTCCGTATCCCCGGCAACAATGGCCAGGAAGAGGAGGAAACTAGACTCCAGCAGGCCTCTCCCGGCAGAGCCTTCTGAGGCCCCCGGCAGAGAGCTTGGCGGGAACAACTCCCCTTCAATCGGTGAGTTGCACCCTCCCGCCAAACTACCAATCTCTGCGATCGAGGAGTGCGCTCCCACGAATGAGGAGGTGCCACTGGTCCTCATTGCCGAGCCTCAAGCTCCAACTTGGGCGTGGCACATAGTCCATTTCCTCCAAACAGGAGAACTTCCCAAAGAGCAAGAAGAAGCTGAAAGAGTAGCCCGGAGGGCCAGTATGTATCAGTTCGTTGATGACACGCTGTACAGAAAAAGGCCCAACGGAGTGAAATTGAAGTGCATTTGCCGGGAAGAAGGAAAGGAACTGTTGGCAGAGATACACAAGGGCATATGCGGATCCCACATTGGATCGAGGGCCCTGGTTGGAAAAGCCTTCCGGCAAGGTTTTTACTGACCCACGGCCCTCCAAGATGCAATTGAGCTAGTCACCAAATGTGAAGCCTGCCAGTTCCACTCCAATAATATCCATCAGCCTGCTCAAGCTCTCTAGACGATCCCTTTGTCATGGCCCTTCTCGGTCTGGGGGCTCGACATCTTGGGCCCCTTCCCGCGTGCTATCGGGGGCTTTGAGTTCTTGTTTGTCGCTATCGACAAGTTCACAAAGTGGCCAGAGGTGGAGCCCGTGAGGAAGGTGACAGCATAGTCAGCTATCAAGTTCTTGAAAGGATTGGTGTGCCATTTTGGAGTGCCAGCCAGGATCATCACTGACAACGTCACCCAATTCACAAGCCGCACCTTCATGCCCTCGAAAGCAAAGTCTCATTTGCCTCTGTTGCCCATCCCAGAAGCAATGGACAAGCTGAGAGGGCAAACGCTGACGTGCTGCGAGGACTCAAGACAAGAACATTTGATAGGCTGCAGAAGTGCGGTAGGTGATGGATCGACAAGCTGCCGGTGGTTCTTTGGTCCCTCCGTATGACACCAAATCGAGCTACCGGGCAGACTCCCTTCTCCCTAGTCTATGGGGCAGAAGCAGTTATCCCCACGGAACTCATACACGGATCACCTCGAGTGCTTGCCTACAATGAAGTAGCGCAGGAACAGCACCAGCATGACGGCGCTGTGCTACTTGAGGAGAACTGTCTCCGGGCTGCTACACGTGCTGCACACTACCAGCAAGCCCTGCATCGCTATCACAACCACAGGGTTCATGCTCGGAGCCTTGAGGAAGGCGACCTTGTCCTTAGGCGTGTTCATTCCGCCAAGGGTGCAAACAAGTTGACGCCGAAGTGGGAAGGCCCTTACCGAGTAGTACGAGTCACCAGACCCGACGCAGTCCGTCGGGAGACTGGAGATGGCATTCAGTTGCAAAACTCATGGAACATTGAGCATCTCCATAAGTTCTACCCGTAAGGCGCGGCTGCCGGGCCCTGCCCAGTAGCCACCCTTTTGTACAAGCCTTGCTGATGTTGCATGTAACCCTTTGTACAAAGCCAGGCGTAGACCCTGAGCAACAGATGAATAAACGAAGTGCTGGGGGCCCCCGACAAGATTGCATGCATGCATAAGCATATCATGAGCATAGAATGATCATGTAGATGAGGTCGCATGTAGCGCTGTTTTCATCTGCACTAAATTGCAGGGTTCTTGCCGTGGGCTTGGTCCCGAAGAGAAGAAATGAAGACAAGCCTACATAGCAGTCCCCGGCAAGCCAAACAGATAAGTTCCTTCTTATCCATACCTGTTCTGTAAGGAGAAAACTTGCGCATATGAAAACCTCATCACCTTCGAAACATAGGTGCTCCCATCCTTTGTCCCGAACGTTGCTTCGGGTAAGGTGATCGCAGTTGCCTTTGATGGAGAGGGTTCGATGAGGGGCCAGTACCTTTTTATAGTTTTATGCCCGGCAGGCCTTGCCCCACGGCAGCAAACTAAGGGTACCGGCAGGATAGTTTGCTGGGGGAAACTTGTTTACCTAAACGTATAGAGGCACATCACCTCTGCATGGACATGATACATGCACAAGTACCCGGCAAGGCTTGTCCTTTTCATTAATATGCTGATAAGCAAGTACATATCTTACAGAACACAAACATGGATAAAGAAGATTACATAATTTAGACTAAAGTTTGGCAAGTCCCTACATGTTTTAGACTGAAAAAAGATAAGTGCCCCGTAATGCCTTTGCTCTGTCCTCCTCCTCCTCGGAATCGCAATGGGAGATGAAGAAGACGGAGGGAAGACCTGACTGGGATTTGGTGCCTCCCCAGGATCAGGAGGACACCGCTCCTGGGCTGGGAGGAAGGAACCGGAGGGCAGGTGCAGATAGTGGTGCTGCCGGGGTCCAACCGGTGATGATGGTGCTGCCGGCAATCACGCCACGTCGTTGCGGTCATCCCTGCTCTTGACGCGTCGTGGGTTGCCGCCACCCTCCTCGTCGCTACCACTTGAAGAGGCACGCCCGCCGTTGCCCAAACCACCAATACGGTGACCAGGGCGGACGCCAAGCACCCCGGAGGACCCCACAGAGAGCATGGTCGTCTTCGCCGACCCGAGGCTAGAAGAATACTGTCCCCTCGAGAAGCATGCACAAGCACAAGAATCCCGCCCGTGCGCGAAGCAAGTAGTCCCCCGAGGGAGGAGATTTGCCGTAACCAATGACGAACCACCCCCGCGATCACCTGCACGCAGTGAGCGATCTTTTCCACGGTTTTCCTTCATCGTCATGGGCAAAGAAGATATAGGCCATGGGCGACTACCACACTTCGTTCCCACTATGAGCTCCGGTGCGGTGCCTCCTACAAGACCCCTCACCAAGGTTGGGACCGCAGGCGGCCCAGCGACGAGCACGACGGTGCCGCTACCTCCGACGCTGCCACCGCACCGCCCGCGCACCCACCCAGAGCCTTTCTTACCCACACCGAGCATAGGACCGCCACTCCAGGCCGGAAGCTTTGCGTGGGAATGGGAAGGAGACCCTACCTCAACAGAGGCGCAGCTGCATCCTTCTTGGGAAGAAGGGGGAAAATGCATGGAATTAGCCCCTCGCCCGCTTCCCTTTTTATAGAAGAACGTGGCCGGGGGCTAACTTCATGCCGTGCGGCAGAAGACATGGCCAGAAGGGGAGGCCGATCCCTCCATAGGTAACCACCCCTCTCTGCCAATCCAAGGAAGGCCGAGCTCCTGCCATGACTCTCTCTCCTGCACCACGCGCCTCTGTCACCTACCCCACTCAATGCATGCAGCATACGTGGCAAAGGATAAGGACGTGGTGGGAAGAGTGAATTGGCAGTTACTCCCCCGTGCGTTAAAGTCATTCATGGGCCATTACAAAGGTGGCCCCACTGCAATTGCCATCATGCGACGCACGGGAAAACCGGAAACTGACTCAAGCACAGATTAATGGAGAAGCAAAGAAGATCTCAAAGGACGAGCTACCGCAACCCGCTCGCCTGTGTACTCGATAGGGCCTACCCCGACGACGCTCGGCAGCGCGTTCAGGCCAGGCCCGGGGGCTCCTGTCGGTGCAACAAACCCCCAGGTGTGTTGCCCGGATTGTACACAGGCTCAAAAGCAAGGCTGCGGCATTCAAGAAAAGTCCAAGCAGAAGAGATAGCTCTTTGAGAAATCAAAGGGTGGATCAAGAAGACCAAGACCAACCAAGCAAGCAAGATATCACTAAGGAAAAACCTCCCTTGCCTGGCAGGCAAGCCTGGCGAGGTCGAGGTTACCCAAAGACAAGCCTCAAGACTTCCCCGGCAGGCTTGCCGGGGACGCCAAGGGCGGATTACCCCGCCAAAGCTCCACCACTGCACCTCACAGCAATGCAAGTCACCTATCGGTGCGGTGTCGAGCCCCCCAAGTGACTATGTGGCTGTTATGTGGTACGTGGCAGGCCATTTCTGAGGAAGAACGCCCCCAATGACACCCGTCCATGCAACGTGTCGCGCGGACAGGCCAATAATTGGCTGAATGGCACGGCAAGGCTTGCTGGGCTATGCTACGATGTGACAGTAAGCGGTGCATTTAATGCACCCTGTCCTGTCTCCAGAGTTCGGTATGATAGCACTGTGGCTATCTAATCATTGGATAAATGACTATTTTGCCATTGTGGTGACCCCTTGACCTATAAAGGGAGGGCCATGGCTACCTTAGAGAAGATTCAGACCCTTGTACGCTTGTACGCGCGTAGTTGTTCTCGCCCCGAGGCGACCCTGCCGGGCTAGAGCACTGCGTCTCCACCACGGTCCTTCCATCAATCCACCAAAGCAGGAGTAGGGTTTTACGCCTCGCGGCGGCCCGAACCTGGGTAAAACTGTCAGTGTCATCGTTGTCGTGCTGCTCTGTGCTTTCCGCTCTTTGTGCAATGCGCTCTTCCCCCTTGCCGAACCACAAGGGGCCGATGGCCCCGTAGGTGGCCGTGTGATACCACGACAGATATGTTTCGAACCGAGGAGTCAGCTTTACTTGTTCCTCAAGTAAAGTTGTCATGTGCTCAAAATCCGATCGTTGGAAACATGTCGGTTGGCCATTCGTTGGACCGCGTGTCCTAAATGGGCATTTCCCATCTGGGAAGGTTGCGGCTATAAACAGCCACCTCGCTCCAACGTTTTTCATTAGCTGCCCCGGTTGAGATTCTGAGAAGATTGTTTGAGCACCCCTCTTTGGGAGATTTGAGTTTAAGATCCATTGAGAGAAAATCAAGAGCCGAAACTTAGGTTGAGCATCACAGTAGATCTGACTTGGGAGTTCTTGTACCTATTAGCCTTGAGAGTTGCTAACTCTCTAGATGGATAGGTGTCAGCTCGAGTTTCGAAGAGTAATTGTCTTCGCCAAGTCAAAGTCTTCAGCAGCCAAGAGTAATTGTGGTTCATAAAGCAAGTCTGTCGAACATTTGGAGATCGCCGATAAGCATCTAACCGAGTGAAATCAACTGAAGTCTGATCAGCTTCACGTTCAAGGAGAATAGGATGGAGAGAGATTTGCTCCTATGCTCAATCACAAGTCCCTCCAACCAGACGTAGCCCTTTTTCAGAAGAGTGAACTGGTCTACAAAATTATTTGTCGCCATCGAGCACCACTGGTCATTTCTACTCTACTGCAATACTTTCAGCAGTTTATCTTCAGTGCTCTTTGTTCTGATAGATATCATCCTGATCATGTTTATCTTCGTGTTTCTTTATCTGTGATGTGATAATGTTAGTAAGCATATTCATGTTTGTTGTGCTCAAAGTTATCTGTCTGTATGCTTGTCTTCTGATTATCTGGTGTTACTTTGTCATGCAACTAAGTCTTGCTCTGATGAACATTTCCCAAAAGAGTGTTTGTATTTCGTGTTCAGTTTCGTTCATTTTATCCATCCAAGTTGTATGTACTGTTTTGTTTTTGTGTTACCATTATCATCGTGAATGTGCTAGGTCACTATACCAGGAAGATAATCATCGCTTTCATCGAAAATTTTGCTTAGTCCAACTGGTTTAGTCTGTTTATCTTTGGGTGCTAGTCTTAATTTAATTTTGTTGTTCCCGTTTAAGTTCTATATACATTGTGCTGAACTGAGAGAATTAAAGTTTCAAGAGAAATTTTAAATCTCCTGTTCACCCCCTCTGGTTAATACACTCTTGCTCCTACAATTGGTATCAGAGCAAGGTCTCCTTTTCTCTGCTTATTAAAGGTCTAACCACCTTGGAGTTTTGAGCATGTCACTTGCAGGACAATTTGGGCACTCTGAAAGATTTCCTATCTTCAATGGAATGACTATCTGTTCTGGAAACAAAAGATTATCGGCGAAGATATCTGGTGAATTGTGGAAAATGGCTAAAGAGTTCAATTTCCCGAGTCTCCCATACCTGATGATTAAAGATACATTTAACTAGATGCTCAAGTAAAAGATATCATATGCACTTATCTCTCCAGGAGCCAATTCATTTAGTTTTGAAGACTTGATACAACCAAACAAATCTGGGATGGCATCGAAAATGATTACGAAGGATTTCAAGAGCGAAGAGGTGCTCACACTGATATGCTTTGAGACATGTTCAATCACTATCAAAGTATTGAAAATGAAAGTGTCATGGAAATCATTGATAGACTGAGCAATATTGTTGAGCGACTTTGCCAACGTGGAGTCAACGATATTTCTGATCATGATATGTAGTTGAAAAACTACTTCAATCTTTTGGCAATTTCTTTATTTCAGTGGTCCTTTCTATCAAGGAGAGACTTGACTATGCAAATCTGTGTACTACTGAAGTCATGGAATTACTGATTGTTCACGAAGAACACTAAGAGAAGGAAAATGGTGATCTCAGCTCCCTTGAAAGATACTCTCATAATGGTGAAGGTGAATGTGAAATTCTATCAGATATGGACGTTCTAACGAAGAAGAATATAAAAATCAAAATACCATCACCAGAGACCTATAGATACTTACAAAATGCCTCACTTTCTCAGACATCAAAATTTGTGCTTGACAAGATCTTCAGAGGATGATACAATGAGTTCATCGACATGATTGCCTCCTCTACAAATCCCATGCTACAAATGCAAGAACTTCAGTCATTTCATCACTGATTGTCCAACATGGGAAATGGATGTCAAATCGAGCAGAAGATGGAATGCACTTCACCACACTGGATTCAAGCTTGCAAATTATCATATTAATCTCATGAAGAGGAATGAAACTTGCAAATCGTCACATTAATCTCATGAAGAGGAATGAAACTACGTACTATAGCATCTTCATCATCGAGAAACATTCACAGGCATGAACTCTAACACGGTGATTGAATCCAACTTGAAGCGAATCTCAAAGCTGGTAGGTGCTTATGCTGGAATGACTTGCTCGTTCTTCTACAACGTTGTCAATTTACTTCGATAGCGACTCAAGTGATGAGGAGGCGCCTGCATTCTGTTTCATGGCAATAGATTTATGAGATAAGGTATCACCTAAACGACAAAAGGCTCTCGACAAAGATGCTCTCTCCTCAGAGAACATTGTCTATGCTAATCTTATCAAAATGGCTAATACTCAACAAGATTCCCTAGAAAAACTTGTGGAAACCTTGAGGAAATCTAAAGGTTTGTTGGTCGAAGAGATGGAGAAGAATCAGATGTTGGCAGAAGAGCATTCTGCTCTCTTATTGATACGTCCATTTTGCATCATATTTTCCTACTGTTATTTATAGTGTTTTATGCTTGATAACACTTTATGGAGTAATTCTAATGCCATTTATCTCATAATATGCAAGGTTTACACAAAGATGGAGAATACCGGCAGCTGGAATTCTGGACCTGAAAAAGCTATGTCAGAGATACCTATTCTGCACCTCTTCAAATGAGCTGAAATTTTACGGAGAATTATTTTGGAATATATAATAAATATTGGAGAGAAGAACTACCAGAGGGGGGCAGCCAGGTGGCCACAAGGCACCAGGGCGCGGCAGACCCCCCAGCGCGCCCTGGTGGGTAGTGGGCACCCTGGCCCACCTCTGATGCCCATATTCTGGTATATAAGGTCTTTTGACCTAGAAAAAATAACGAGGACTTTCGGGACGGAGCGCTGCCGTCTCAAGGCGGAACTTGGGCAGGAGCACTTTTGCCCTCCGGCGGAGCGATTCCGTCGAGGGAACTTCCCTCCCGGAGGGGGAAATCGAAGCCATCGTCATCACCAACAACCCTCTCATCTTTGGGAGGCTAATCTTCATCAACATTTGGTGGAAGATTATATGTTCAGATCCATTATGCTATTTAATATCCCTCTGATCTTGAGCATGAATATTATTTGTGAGTAGTTTCCCTTGTTCTTGAGGCCACAGGAGAAGTCATGTTGCAAGTAATCATGTGAATTTGATATTCATTCGATATTTTGATGATATGTATGTTGTGATTCCCTTAGTGGTGTTATGTGAACGTCGACTACATGACACTTCACCATCTTTGGGCCTAAGGGAATGCATTGTGGAGTAGTTATTAGATGATGGGTTGCTAGAGTGACAGAAGCTTATACCCTAGTTTATGCGCTATTCCGTAAGGAACTGATTTGGATCCATATGTTTAATGCTATGGTTAGATTGTTATCTTAATTCTTCTTTCATAGTTGCAGATGCTTGCAAGGGGGTTAATCATAAGTGGGAGGCTTGTTCAAGTAAGAGCAGCGCCCAAGCACCGGTCCACCCACATATCAAATTATCAAAGTAGCGAACGCGAATCAAACCAACATGATGAAAGTGGCTAGATGAAATTCCCGTGTGTCCTCAAGAACGCTTTGCTTATTATAAGAGACCGTTCCGGCCTGTCCTTTGCCATAAAAAGGATTGGGCTACCTTGCTGCACTTTTGTTACCGTTAATGTTACTTGCTCATTACAAATTATCTTGCTATCAAACTACCTGTTACCGACAATTTTAGTGTTTGCAGAAATTACCTTGCTGAAAACTGCTTGTCATTTCCTTTCGCTCCTCGTTGGGTTCGACACTCTTACTTATTGAAAGGAATACGATTGATCCCCTATACTTGTGGGTCATCAAGACTCTTTTCTGGTGCCATTGCTGGAGAGTGAAGCGCTCTTGTTAAGTGGAAATCGGTAAGGAAAAATTTATATTATGTGCTGAAATTTATTGTCACTTGTTACTATGGAAAACAATCCTTTGAGGGGTTTGTTCGGGGTATCTTCACCTTGACCAGAAGCACAAAGAGTTGCCCCTCAACCTACTGCACGTACTGAAAATATTAGTTATGAAATTCCGTCGGGTATGATAGAGCAACTTCTAGATAATCCTTATGCAAGAGACGGAACGAAGCATCCCGATATGCATTTGATACATGTGGATGAAATTTGTGGATTATTTAAGCTTGCAGGTTTACCCGGAGATGAAGTTAAGAAGAAGGTTTTACCTTTATCTTTGGGGGGTGAAAGCATTGACATGGTATAAGCTATGCGATGATATTGGATCGTGGAACTGGAATCGATTGAAATTGGAATTTCACCAAAAGTTTTATACTATGCATCTAGTTCATCGTGATCGGAATTATATATATAATTTTTGGCCTCATGAAGGAGAAAGTATCACTCTAGCTTGTGGGAGGCTTAAGTTAATGTTATATTCATGCCCCAATCATGAGCTCTCAAGAGAAATTATCATTCAGAATTTTTATGCTCGACTTTCTCATAATGATCAATCCATGCTCGATACTTCTTGTGCTGGTTCTTTTATGAAGAAGACAATTGAATTCAGGTGGGATCTTTTAGAAAGAATTAAACGCAACTCTGAAGATTGGGAACTCGATGAAGGTAAAGAGTCAGGTATTAATCTTGAGTTTGATAGTGTTAAATCTTTTATGAATACCGATGCTATTCACAAGTTTAGCACTAAATATGGACTTGACTCTGAGATAGTAGCCTCTTTTTGTGAATCATTTGCTACTCATGTTGACCTCCCTAAGGAGAAGTGGTTTAAATATCATCCCCCTATTAAAGAAGAAATTAAAGAACCGGTTATAGCTAAAGATGAAACTATCATTTACAATGTTGATCCAGTAGTTTCTACTGCTTATATTGAAAAATCCCCTTTCCCTATTAGGATAAAGGAACATGCTAAGGTATCAACAGTGGTTTGCAAAAGTAATATTAAAGAACCTAAACCCTCTAAACAAATTAAAGTAGAACCTAGTGTTGCTATGGTTAAAGATCTCATGGTCAAAAATGTTGATGGGCATGTTATCTACTTCTGTGATGAAGTTGCTAGAATTGCTAAACCCGATACTAAAGATTAGAACAAGCCTGTTGTCTCAGTTAAAATAGGAGATCATTGCTATCATGGTTTATGTGATTTGGGTTTTAGTGTGAGTGCTATTCCTTTTACCTTATACCAAGAAATTATGAATGATATAGCACCCGCTGAAATAGAAGACATAGATGTTACTATTAAACTTGCTAATAGAGATAACATCACACCACTTGGGATTGTTAGAGATGTTGAAGTCTTGTGTGGGAAAATAAAATACCCTACTGATTTTCTAGTTCTTGGTTCCCCACAAGATGACTTTTGTCCCATAAGTTTTGGTAGACCTTTCTTGAACACTGTCAATGCTAAGATAGATTGTGAGAAAGAAACTGTCAGTGTTAGTTTTGGTGATGTGTCTCATGAGTTTAATTTCTCTAAGTTTCATAGACAACCTCATGATAAAGAATTGCCTAGTAAAGATGAAATAATTGGTCTTGCTTCTATTGCCATACCTCCTACTGATCCACTAGAACAATACTTGTTAGACCATGAGAATGATATGCACTTGCATGAAAGAAATGAAATAGATAAAATATTCTTTGAACAACAACCTCTTCTTAAACTCAATTTTCCTATTGAAACTCTAGGAGGTCCTCCTCCACCTAAAGGTGATCATGTGTTTGAATTAAAGCAACTGCCTGACACTCTGAAGTATGCTTATCTTGATGCGAAAAAGATATATCCTGTTATTATTAGTGCTAACCTTTCAGAACATGAAGAAGAGAGATTATTAAAAATTCTGAGGAAGCACCATGCTACTCTTGGATATACTCTTGATGATCTTAAGGGCATTAGTCCCACTCTTCGTCAGCACAAAATTAATATGGAACCTGATGCTAAACCCGTTGTTGATCACCCACAATGATTGAATCCTAAGATGAAAGAAGTAGTAAGAACTGAAATATTAAAGCTTCTGGAAGCAGGTATAATCTATCCCATAGCTGATAGTAGATGGGTAAGTCCTGTTCATTGTGTCACTAAGAAAGGAGGTATTACTAGTGTTCCTAGTGATAAAAATGAACTTATCCCACAAATAATTGTTACTGGCTATAGAATGGTAATTAATTTTAGGAAATTAAACAAAGCTACTAGAAAAGATCATTACCCTCTGCCTTGATCAAATGCTAGAAAGACTATCTAAGCACACACAGTTTTGTTTTCTTGATGGATATTCTGGTTTCTCTCAAATACCTGTTTCACAACCTGATGAAGAGAAAACCACTTTTACTTGCCCTTTTGGAACTTATGCTTATAGACGTATGCCCTTTGGTTTATGTAATGCACCTGCTAACTTTCAAAGATGTATGACTGCTATATTCTCTGATTTTTGTGAAAAGATTGTTGAGGTTTTCATGGATGATTTCTCCGTTTACGAAACTTCTTTTGATGATTGCTTAAGCAACCTTGATCGAGTTTTGTAGAGATGTGAACAAACTAATCTTGTCTTGAATTGGGAGAAGTGCCACTTTATGGTTAATGAAGGCATTGTCTTGGGGCATAAAATTTTTGAATGAGGTATTGAGGTGGATAAAGCTAAAGTTGATGCAATTGAGAAAATGCCATGCCCTAAAGACATTAAAGGTATTCATAGTTTCCTCGGTCATGTTGGTTTCTATAGGAGGTTCATTAAAGACTTCTCTAAAATTTCTAGGCCTCTTACTAATCTTTTACAAAAGGATGTTCCATTTGTTTTTGATGATGATTGCGTAGAAGCCTTTGAAACACTTAAGAAAGCCTTAACTTCTGCACCTATTGTTCAACCACCTGATTGGAACTTGCCTTTTGAAATTATGTGTGATGCAAGTGATTATGTTGTTGGTGCTGTTCTAGGACAAAGATTTGATAAGAAATATATGTTATCCATTATGCTAGCAAAACACTAGACAGTGCACAAAGAAATTATGCTACTACTAAGAAATAATTTTTAGCAGTTGTGTTTGCTTGTGATAAATTCAGATCTTACATTGTTGATTCCAAAGTAATTGTTCACACCGATCATGCTGCTATAAAATATCTTATGGAAAAGAAAGATGCTAAACCTAGACTCATTAGGTGGGTTCTCTTGCTACAAGAATTTGACTTACACATCACTGATAGAAAAGGAGCTGAGAATCCCGTAGCTGATAACTTGTCTAGGTTAGAAAATATTCTTGATGACCCACTACCTATTGATGATAGTTTTCTTGATAAACAATTAGCTATAATAAATGCTTCTCATAACACTCCTTGGTATGCAGACTATGCTAATTATATTGTTGCTAAATTTATACCACCTAGTTTCACATACAACCAAAGAAAAAAATTCTTCTATGACTTAAGACATTACTTTTGGGATGACCCACACCTTTATAAAGAGGGAGTTGATGGTATTATTAGATGTTGTGTACCTGAGCATGAACAGGAACAAATCCTATGGAAGTGTCACTCCGAAGCCTACGGAGGACATCATGAAGGAGATAGAACTGCGCATAAGGTATTACAATCTGGTTTTTATTGGCCTACTCATTTCAAGGATGCCCGTAAGTTTGTCTTGTCTTGTGATGAATGTCAAAGAATTGGTAATATTGGTAAGCGTCAAGAAATGCCTATGAATTATTCACCTGTTGTTGAACCATTTGATGTTTGGGGCTTTGATTATATGGGACCTTTTCCTTCCTCTAATGGGTATACACATATTTTGGTTGCTGTTGATTACGTCACTAAGTGGGTAGAAGCTATTCCAACTAGTAGTGCTGATCATAGCACCTCCATTAAAATGCTTAAAGAAATTATCTTCCCGAGGTTTGGAGTCCCTAGATATTTAATGACTGACGGCGGTTCACACTTTATTCATGGTGCTTTTCGTAAAATGCTTGCTAAATATGATGTTAACCATAGAATTGAATTGCCCTATCATCCTCAATCTAGTGGTCAAGTTAAACTTAGCAATAGAGAAATAAAATTAATATTACAAAAGACCGTCAATAGGTCCAGAAAGAATTGGTCTAAGAAACTTGATGATGCACTTTGGGCCTATAGAACAACTTATAAAAACCCTATGGGTATGTCTCCATATAAATGGTTTAAGGAAAGCTTGTCATTTGCCTCTTGAGTTAGAACATAAGGCATATTGGGCAATTAAAGAACTCAATTATGATTTCAAATTTGCTGGTGAAAAGAGGTTATTTGATATTAGCTCACTAGATGAATGGAGAACCCAACCTTATGAAAATGCCAAACTGTTCAAAGAAAAAGTTAAAAGATGGCATGACAAAAGAATCCAAAAGAGGGAATTCAAAATTGGTGAATATGTTCTATTGTACAATTCTCGTTTTAGATTTTTTTTGCAGGAAAACTTCTCTCCAAATGTGAAGGACCATATATCATCGAAGAAGTTTATCGCTCTGGAGCTATCAAGATTAATAATGCCGAAGGACAAAGGATTAAACACTATATTTCAGGCACGCCTATTAATATTGAAACTAACATTATCCAAACCATGACACCGGAGGAGTGATGGCTTGTGTCCGCGTCAGTATTTCCCCGAAGAGGAAGGGATGATGCAGCACAGCTACGGTAGGTATTTCCCTCAGTTATGAAACCAAGGTTATCGAACCAGTAGGAGAACCAAGCAACACTATGTAAACGGTACCTGCACACAAAGAACAAATACTTGCAACCCGACGCGTAAGAGGGGTTGTCAATCCCTCTCGGGTAAAAGATAGATTGGTTTGTATGATTTTGGATAAATAGATCTCGCGATAAAACAAAACAAAATAAATAAAGAAAAAGTGCAGCAAGGTATTTTTGGGTTTTTAGAATAATAGATCTGAAAACAAAAGCAAATAAAAATAGATCTCAAAGCAAATATGATAAAGAATAGACTCGGGGCCCGTAGATTTCACTAGTGGCTTCTCTCGAGAAAAATAGCATACGGCGGGTAAACAAATTACTGTTGGGCAATTGATAGAACTTCAAATAATTATGATGATATCCAGGCAGTGATCATTATATAGGCATAACATCCAAGATTAGTAGACCGACTCCTACCTGCATCTACTACTATTACTCCACACATCGACCACTATCCAGCATGCATCTAGTGTATTAAGTTCATGTAGAAACGGAGTAATGCAATAAGAACGATGACATGATGTTGCCAAGATCTATTCATGTAGGAATAGACCCCCATCTTGTTATCCTTAATAGCAATGACACATGCGTGTCTTGCTGCCCCTTCTATCACTGGGAAAGAACACCGCACGAACGAACCCATCACAAAGCACCCCTTCCCATGGCAAGAAAAATCGATCTAGTTGGCCTAACTAAACCAAAGATTCGAAGAAGAAATACGAGGCTATAAGTAATCATGCATATAAGAGATCAAAGAAACTCAAATAACTTTCATGGATAAATATATCTGATCATAAACTCAAAGTTCATCGGATCTCAACAAACACACCACAAAAAGAGTTACATCAAATAGATCTCCAAGAGACCATTGTATTGAGAATCAAAAGAGAGGGAGGAAGCCATCTTTCTACTAACTACGGACTCGTAGGTGTACAATGAACTACTCTTGCATCATCGGAGAGGCACCGATGAGGATGATGAACCTCTCCGTGATGGTGTCTAGATTGGATCTGGTGGTTCTGGAACTTGCGGTGGCTGGAATTGTGTTTCATCGAATCCCCTAGGGTTTTTGGATTTTTGGGGTATTTATAGAGTAAAGAGGCGGTGCGGGAGGCGGCCGAGGTGGGCACAACCCACCATTGCGCCCAGGTGGGTTGTGCTCCCCTTGGAGCCCCCCTCTGGTACTTCTTTGGCCCAACAGGTGTCTTCTGGTCCAGAAAAAATTCTCCAAAAAGTTTCGCTGCGTTTGGACTCCGTTTGGTACTGATATTCTGCAAAATAAAAAACAAGCAAAAAACAGCAACTGGCACTGGGCACTATGTCAATAGGTTAGTCCCAAAAAATGATATAAAGTTGTTATAAAATGATTGTAAAACATCCAAGAATGATAATATAACATCATGGAACAAGCAAAAATTATAGATACGTTGGAGACGTATCAGCATCCCCAAGCTTAATTCCTACTCATCCTCGAGTAGGTAAATGATAAAAATAGAATTTTTGATGTGGAATGCTGCCTAACATGTTCATCACATCTTCTTTTCTTTTGTAGCATGGACATTTGGACTTTTATATGATTCAAAGCAATAGTCTAGTTTTGACATGAAGATTTAAATACTCAAGAATATCAACAAGCAACCATGTCCTTCAAAATATCAACACTAAAGCAAGTTATCCCTAGCCCATCATGCTCAATCATTGATTCATTCATGAAACACACTCGCATATTAGCTACATCCAATGCTCAAGTACAATCATAGTGCCCCTTAGTTGGTGCTTTATAAGAGAAGATGGAGACTCAAATAAAAATAAAAAATGCCCTCACAAGTTCGTACAATGCTTATTTTCCCTTACACTAAAAGATCAAACACATTTAGGGGAAATTTTTATTGCCTTTTTGCACCGATGACAACTTACTTGAAGGATCTTACTCAATCCATAGGTAGGTATGGTGGACTCTCAAAACATGGATTTGGGTTTAAGGATTTTGGATGCACAAGTAGTATCTCTACTTAGTGCGGATTTTTGGCTAGCAAAGATATTGAGCAAGCACCACATGTTGAAGGATCTATGACAATATAACTTCTATGTGAATGTGAACAAACATAAATCATTACATTGTCTTCCTTGTCCAACGTCAACAATTTGGCATAAAATATTTAATGGAGGGTCACAATCATAAAAGATGTCCAAGAGATAGTATATTTGCATGTGAATCTTCTCTTCCCTTATTAATTCTTTCATGAGTTGCATCATTGACCAATGATATGTTTGTCAACTTTCAATAAATTTTACCACTTATACTTTTCCTTATGTGATGTCATTACTTACCATAAGATTAGCATATGATCTTTTTCATTATTTTCTTTTATTTTGATTGGAACATAAAAGTAAAGAAGCAAAAACTCAAACTAAATTTTATTATATAACTCTCACTCGATTACATAGATAGATAGATCACGAAACTAGCACTCAAAAATAGACCATACTAAACTTTTATTCAACTAAATCACAAAAATAGCTAAGGATCGAACTAAGATAGGTAGGGATAATAAAAGTGATGGTGATACGATACCGGGGCATCTCCCGCAAGCTTGGCACAAGCCAAGGGGAGTGCCCATACCCGTGTACTCAAGTCTCCTTCTTTGGTGGTGATGATGATGGCGGTGGAGATGAGGTAGTCTTTTTCTCCAACTTGCGTCTGAGGTTAAAATTTTCCTCCCTTAGGTCCTCATTCTCTAGCCCAAGCTTTAATATCCTTTTGCATAATGCCGATTTGCTCTCCTACAGAAAACGAGATGGGACAAATTGGATCTTCAATTTGTTTGATTTGTTAGGGAGGCTTGACTTCTTGAATTCCACGTGCATATCTTCCGGTTGAGGTAGCGGGACTTCATCTTCTTTGGAGCTGGAATCCTCCATCTTCTCTGGATCGGTGTCTTCCTCCCCATCGGTAGTCCAACCATAAGGATCCTCCTCCCCATAAACCTTGGGATTTGCGATATAATCAGCACATAGCTCTCTCCCTCCGAATCTTGGGATGACATATTTTCAGATCTACCAGGAAAACAACACGAAACAAGAACAGAGGATTTCTCCACGATACGGTGGTCAAATCGTCCGGGAGTATATATAAAGAATTTTTTTCTTGGGAAACAAGCATACGGAAGTAAAATGGAGTCGAGAAGGTGCCCGAGGGGCCCACTACCCACCAGGGCGCGCCTGCTGGGGCAGGCGCGCCGTGGGGCCTTGTGGGCACCTAGGTTGCCTTCCCGGTTGTTTCTTATTTTTCTAATATTCCAAAACTGACAAAAAATATTTGTGCGGATTTTTTGGAGTCCGTTTACTTACCGTATCACGTACCTCTTCCTTTTCAGGGTTCTGGAGTGTTCTGGAAGGTTTCTTTTATGTGCTCCTTGATACGTCTCCAATGTATCTATAATTTTTGCTTGTTCCATGCTGTTATATTATCATTTTTGGATGTTTTACAATCATTTTATAGCAACTTTATATCATTTTTTGGGACTAACCTATTGACATAGTGCCCAATGCCAGTTGCTGTTTTTTGCTTATTTTTTACTTTGCAGAATATCAGTACCAAATGGAGTCCAAATGCAGCGAAACTTTTTGGAGAATTTTTCTGGACCCGAAGACACCTGTTGGGCCAAAGAAGTACCAGAGGGGGCTCCGAGGGGAGCACAACCCACCTGGGCACGCCTAGGGGCCTAGGCGCGCCCTGGTGGGTTGTTCCCACCTCGGTCGCCTCCCGCACTGCCTCTTTGCTCTATAAATACCCCGAAAATGCAAAAACTCTAGGGGAGTCGATGAAACACAATTCCAGCCATCGCAAGTTCTAGAACCACCAGATCCAATCTAGACACCATCACGGAGGGGTTCATCATCCTCATTGGTGCCTCTCCGATGATGCGTGAGTAGTTCATTGTAGACCTACGGGTCCGTAGTTAGTAGCTAGATGGCTTCCTCTCTCTCTTTTGATTCTCAATACAATGGTCTCTTGGAGATCTATTTGATGTTACTCTTTTTGTGGTGTGTTTGTTGGGATCCGATGAACTTTGAGTTTATGATCAGATCTATTTATCCATGAAAGTTATTTGAGTTTCCTTGATCTCTTATATGCATGATTACTTATAGACTTTCGGTACGGAGCGCCGCCGTCTCGAGGCGGAACTTGGGCAGGAGCACTTTTGCCCTCCGACGGAGCGATTCCGCCGAGGGAACTTCCCTCCCGGAGGGGGAAATCGAAGCCATCGTCATCACCAACAACCCTCTCATCTTTGGGAGGCCAGTCTTCATCAACATCTTCAACAACACCATCTCATCTCAAACCCTAGTTCATCTCTTGTGTTCAATCTTTGTACCGGAACCTCAGATTGGTACCTGTGGGTGACTAGTAGTGTTGATTACATCTTGTAGTTGATGCTAGATGGTTTATTTGGTGGAAGATTATATGTTCAGATCCATTATGTTATTTAATATCCCTCTGATCTTGAGCATGCATATTATTTGTGAGTAGTTGCCCTTGTTCTTGAGGCCACAGGAGAAGTCATGTTGCAAGTAATCACGTGAATTTGATATTCGTTCGATATTTTGATGATATGTATGTTGTGATTCCCTTAGTGGTGTTATGTGAACATCGACTACATGACACTTCACCATCTTTGGGCCTAAAGGAATGCATTATGGAGTAGTTATTAGATGATGGATTGCTAGAGTGACAGAAGCTTAAACCCTAATTTTTGCGCTATTCCGTAAGGGACTGATTTGGATCCATATGTTTAATGCTCTGGTTAGATTGTTATCTCAATTCTTCTTTCGTAGTTGTGGATGCTTGCGAGGGGGTTAATCATAAGTGGGAGGCTTGTTCAAGTAAGAACAGCGCCCAAGCACTGGTCCACCCACATATCAAATTATCAAAGTAGCGAACGCGAATCAAACCAACATGATGAAAGTGACTAGATGAAATTCCCGTGTGTCCTCAAGAACGCTTTGCTTATTATAAGAGACCGTTCCGGCCTGTCATTTGCTATAAAAAGGATTGGGCTACCTTGCTGCACTTTTGTTACCGTTACCGTTACTTGCTCGTTACAAATTATCTTGCTATCAAACTACCTGTTACCGACAATTTCAGTGCTTGCAGAAATTACCTTGCTGAAAACCGCTTGTCATTTCCTTCTGCTCCTCGTTGGGTTCGACACTCTTACTTATCGAATGGACTACGATTGATCCCCTATACTTGTGGGTCATCACTTATCAACATTTGAGGATTTATCCATACACCATGATTCTATCTCAGTTGATTACGAGAAGTTGTCATATGATTTTATGAAAAGGAAACAAGAGCTCGAGTCACTGAAAGAATCCTATGATGATCTCAAGAAGGAAAATGCTTCTCTATTTGTCGAACAAACTAAAACCTTTCCTGATAGGTTTGTACCATCTTGCTTGAGATGCCTAGAACATAGCAGTGTTGATTCCTCTGCCAAAACAACTTCTACTGCTGAAAGAAATGCAACTACTTTTAATGTTCAACTAACTCCTCCTCCGAAGAATATGTTGGTATTTATGATGAAAATGCTAGGTTGAAGAACTTGCTTGAGACTGGAATGCTCAAAAGTCTCAAAGGGAACCAGACCCTTTGTGATGTTCTGAAGAAGTTGATTCTTCACAAAAATCCTAGAAAGGAAGGATGGGGCTTCGAGAGAAAACTGAATGCTGATGGCACCTATTGGACCCCCAAACAATTTCCTAGGACAAGTCGGGTCCTTGCCAAGAGCAAAACTCTCGAACCTGCATTACTATTTGGATATGACTGTCCCATTCCTGTTGATGATGATGAGTCACTTGACTCTAACTACAAACTATCCAAGCAACAATATGGTTATGTTGTTGCTCGGTATATTAGCACTAACTACAGGATAGGTTCACTCGATAAGCAAATATGGGTTGAGAAATCCATCATTGAAAACCTTCTTGTTACTGTGAATCTACCCGTGCAGGGAAATCATATTTGAGGAAATGGAAATTCTTCATAGTATGGTACTGCTTACTCCTCAAAGAGAAATGGGTTGAATGCTCGTCAAAAGGAGTACATGCATACTTTCCACAAATCATTATGTGCATGTTTCTAGAAATAACTTCAATGCTTATTCTTATGACTATGCTAACTCTTCACAGATGAGAAACTCCAGAGATTCACAAAAGAAAACATCTCCTGCTCGACCAAAACAAATGGTGTCACAACCGCCCGCAAAGATGTGGTTGGTGAAGACTTTTGAATTGAAAACTCAATTGCTAAGGCTTATAAATATTCTCTGGCTTCCCTTGTGTCAAATCAATGAATTTGGTTTGAAATACTTCCCTCAAAGACTTTGCGATCCCCTACACTTGTAGGTCATCAGCCTGCATCAACAAGAAGAAAGTGGTGTGTGGGGGCAAACACCATCCCCGATCTACAAAGGACCCCCCGCAACTAGAATGGGAACCCACAAACCCACCTACAGGCGGAACCAAAAAGAGAACCTCCGGTTCCAAAGTCCAAACGACACATACACTGACTGGCATATTGAAAAGCCACCTCCATAATGACCCTTTCACACTCGAGGAAGATGACACGAGACGCACCTAGTGGAGCACCCAACGAAGACAACATGGGACACACCGAGTCGAGCACCCATGTCTTTGCATTCTTACATTGCAACCCTTATTTGAGACTTATATGATATACTATAGGCCCGGTTGGATGAAGAAACGAGGCTAAGGCAAGAGGCCGAGGTCGCACAGGTGGTAGAGTTGTGATGCGTCTCAAACATATCTATAATTTATGAAGTATTTATGCTATATTCACATCAGTTATATATGATTTTGGTGCACTTTTATATTATTTTTAGTGGACTAAAATACTAATTAGTGCCGAGAGCCAGTTGTTTTTTTTTCATGTTTTTTGTTTTCCAGAAAATACATATTTATGGAGATAAAAAATGCACGGGGATTTACGGTGTTTTTCTAGAAAATAAGAGACCTAGGGAACTTGCCCCACCTATAGAGGAGCTCCAAGGGCTCAGCGCGACCTCCTTACGCGGTCAGGCTCCTACCTGCATGGGGCACCCACGTGAGGGGTGTGGAGATTGGTTGGAGCTCTTTGTTGGCCGCAAGAAAGCTATTTTAATGGAAAAGGTCCGCTAAAAATTTCATCCCAATTGGAGTTATGAATCTCCGTTGGTGGATAAAACGGTGAAACCTAATGACCCACAAGTATAGGGGATCAATCGTAGTCCTTTCGATAAGTAAGAATGTCGAACCGAACGAGGAGTAGAAGGAAATGACAATCGGTTTTCAGCAAGGTATTCTCTGCAAGCACTGAAATTATTGGTAATAGATAGTTTGATAGCAAGGTAATTTGTAACGAGCAACAAATAGCAATGGTAACAAAGGTGCAGAAAGGTGGCCCAATCCTTTTTGTAGTAAAGGACAAGCCGGAACGGTCTTTTATAATAAGCAGAGTGTTCTCGAGTACACATGGGAATTATCATCTAGTTACTTTCATTATGTTTATTTGATTCGCGTTCGCTACTTTGATAATTTGATATGTGGGTGGACCGGTGCTTGGGGTGCTATTCTTACTTGAACAAGCCTCCCACTTATATATGATTACCCCCTCTTGCAAGCATCCGCAACTACGAAAGAAGAATTAAGATAAGTCTAACCATAGCATGAAACATATGGATCCAAGTCAGCCCCTTATGGAATAACACATAAACTAGGGTTTAAGCTTCTGTCACTCTAGCAACCCATCATCTACTTATTACTCCACAATGCCTTCCCTTAGGCCCAAGTATGGTGAAGTGTCATGTAGTCAACGTTCACATGACATCACTAAAGGAAGCAACAACATACATCTCATCAAAATATCGAACGAATACCAAATTCACATGATTACTTATAATAAGACTTCTCCCATGTCCTCAAGAACAAAAGTAACTACTCACAAATCATATTCATGTTCAAGATCAGAGGGGTATTGAATATCATCAAGGATCTGAACATATAATCTTCTACTAAATAAACCAACTAGCATCAACTACGAGATGTAATCAATACTACTAGCAACCCACAGGTACCAATCCGAGGTTTTGAGAAAAATATCGAATACAAGAGATGAAGTAGGGTTTGAGATGGTGTTGGTGAAGATGTTGATGAAGATTGATCCTCCCACGATGAGAGGGTTGTTGGCGATGTCGATGGCTTCAATTTCTCCCTCCCGGAAGGAAGTGTGCCCGGCGAAATCGCTTCACCGGAGAGCTAAAGTGCTCCTGCCCAGGTTCCGCCTCGAGACAGCGGTGCTTCGTCCCGAAAGTCCTCTCTTGATTTTTTTTCTAGGTCAAAACCCTTCATATAGCAGAAGATGGGGGCCAGAGGCCAGCTGTGGGCTCACAAGGCATCAGGGCGCGCCCAGGGGGTGGATGCGCCCTGTTGCCTTGTGGGCAACTGGTTGGCCCCTCTGGTACTTCTTTGCTCCAATATTTTTTATATATTCCATAAAAATTCTACGTGAAATTTCAGGTCATTTGGAGTTTTGCAGAATAGGTATCTCTGATGTTGCTTTTCTAGGTCCAGAATTCCATCAGCCGGCAATCTCCCTCTTCATGTAAATCTTGCAAATTAAGAGAGAAAAGGCATTAGAATTACATCACAAAGTGTTATAATGATGAAAACATTATAAATGATAGTAGGAAAACATGATACAAAATGATGTATCAAAACCTCCCAGATTTCAACGCAGAGAGACAAATAGAAAGTTCCAAGATCCAATCTCGGGGGAGGATCTCACCCTCAGGAGGCCAAAAAAATCATGGACCAGAGGAGGAAAGTTTCTCCCATCCAGGGAGAAGGCCAAGGAATACGAAGAAGGAGGGGGGCTCTCTGCTCCTCTCTTCCGGTGGCCTCGGAGTGTCGCCGTGGAAACCATCATCACCGTCATTATCTCCAACGTTGTCATTAACATCTCTATCACCTTCCTCTCTATACAGTGGTCCACTCTCCCGCAAACCTCTGTAATCCCCTACTTGAACATGGTTTTTGATGATATAAATTATTATCCAATGATTTGTTTCATCCCTATTATGTCTGAGTAGATTATTTTTGTCATATGGGTTAATTGGTGAATTACTATGATTGGTTTGAGTTACATGTGGTTATGTTATTGTCCATTGGTGCCCATCATATGAGCGTAGACGTGGATCACACCTTAGAGTTAGTGTTATGTTGATAAGACTATGCATATGGTAGTAGGAGCTACTGAAACCTCGCCACACCATAGAAATTAATGCATATGAGATTGAAGGGGGACCAATATCTTAATGCTATGGTTGGGTTTTTACCTTATTGATGAAAGTGTTAGTATTTCCGGATGCTTGCTAATAGTTCCAATAATAAGAACGTATGACTCCGAGTACGAATAGTATGTTAGCAGAGCCGCCCCCACATATATAGAACTGCAATTATGATAATCGGTCTAGTAACTTAGCTAATTGCTTAGGGACAATTCCGCACATCATACCACCGCCTTTCCACACTTGCTATCTTTATTTTATTGCACTTTTATTTAAACAACACCTAACTTCTATTTTCAAGTTCTTTATTATCTTGCAAACCTATTTTTCACACCTGCAAAGTATTTCTAGTTTAATTTTCTAGGTAAAGCAAACGATCGGCTTACGTAGGGTTGTATCAGTGGCAGATAAGACCTGAGAGAATACCAATCCTACCTTTAACTCCTTGTGGGTTCGACACTCCATACTTACCACCTCCATCATTTGAAAGTGCTATGACAATTCCCTGCACTTGGGGATTATCAAGCCGCAACAAGGAAGTATCACAAAGGGTGGCACGAACGGAGGAAAAAAGGGCCGCATAGGCGGCACAGGAGGAGGTGAACAGGAACCTTTGGGAGCAATTATAGGTTAGTTCTTTCCTATAATAGATAGCCAAAAAAATTATCCGATACCATTCTTTGCTACAATGCTAACAAAAATAATTGGAGATGCTTCGACAATGTATTGAGGTTCTGAACCATACACTTCTTCCCCCTTCTCCACAACCCTAGAGCATGTGTCCATAGAGTTAATCTTCTGCGCCGCCGAGAGGTGGTTGTAATTAGTAATGGACTTGTGATGAGAATGATGCTATGTGTGATTTGCTACTGCATGTGGGAATTGCCGCTGTAGTTGCGAATTGCTATATGATCTGAAATGATGTATGTGATATGTGCCTAGGTATATATGATGTGATATGAATTGCATTTTATGATGTTTGATATGCCTATCTGACATGTGATTGCTATATATGTGCTATTGTAGGGCTGATTGCAAAAATATAGAAGAAGAAAAACTGCTAACCAGAGCTTTGCCGAGTGTTACACTCGGCAAAGGCGCACGCTGGTAACTCTTGGCAAGATTTTCTAAGTTCCTCTAGAGCGACACTCAGCAAAGGATGCCACTTGACGTATGCTAACTCCTGGAAAAATTTGTCGAGTTCCTTTAAATAGAAACTCGACAAAGACTGCCACATGGCAGTTGCTGATGACTCCTGGAGTAAGCGTTTGATGAGCACCTTACAAGCAACACTCGACAAAGGTTATGCTACGTGGCACTCCCTCATCCACCGAGGTATTGTCGAGTTTCGCCTGGGAAGGAACCGATAAAGAGGTTGCACCATGTGCCACACCCTCGTTTCTTGTTGCATTGCCGAGTGCGTCCAAAAAAGAACTCGACAAAGACGTGTTGCCATGTGGCACTACCGTTAACGCGCCGTTCTGTTTGCACTTTTTGTTTGTCGAGTTCCCTATACACGGTACCTGGCAAAGATTTTTGTATGTGTTTGTCGAGTGCCCGTGAAAAAGAACTCGACAAAGTCACTTTTGCCAACAGCCGGACAACCGAGTCATGTTCACCGAGTGTGGGACTCGACAAATGCTTTGCCGAGTTTCATTCAGTCTTTGCCGAGTGCCTGATTTGAAAATTCCAGTAGTGCAAGGCCAAGCCAGGACTGAGCCGGGGCCAGTAATGAGGAGGGGTGTTGCCGACAAAGGCGAGTCGGAGGTTTTGACATGTGCGAGTGGCGACCGTATCGTTTTGACTCCCTCTTGGATTGGAAAACGCCCAAACTCGAGAGGCGATTCAACATCGCATGTGAGGGTTCAGATGTGACCTCGCTGGAGGTGAGGATAGGAGGATCGCCGGAGGCGGGGACAAGACGGTGTTAGAAGAAATCATGCTGTTCGTCGAGGGAAGAAGAAAACAGTTCAAGGAAGAAGAAATACATCCGGCCGTTCCTTTCTGATCCAACGGCTTGCACAAATCGACGCAAACTTTTTTTCAAACGATAGGGGCCCTTTTATTTATTTTTTATTTTAACAACTCTATACACAACCGATCGATCATATCTTGTCAACATTTGGCTTGCAAGGGCGCACGCATGTTTGCACGCCGACACGCGCGCATCCTCCCAAAGTCGACCGGCGCGCTAGCTGCTAGACGCGGCCGGGGACGGCGCTCAGAGGCAAGCCCATTGCCTGATCGCCGCACCGCTGGAACTCGGCGACGTGCGACGACGGCGGCAGCTGCATTCCCTGGGGCGCCGACGCTGTAACCGGCAGCGGCGCCGCACCCAAGGCTTTCCCGTCGGCGACTACGACGTCGCCGCCGCCGCAGGAGAGGCGGCAACTGGCCATTTTGGAGCAGTCGTGGCGGCTGACGATGACGTAGGTGCCGTTCCGGTACAGCTTCATGACGTAGCACCCCAGCTGGGCGTACGTCTCGCGCGGGGCCGTGGCTGCCGCCGCCGCCGGCCGCAGGGACGCAGCGGGCCCGGCGGCGACGTCGGGGGTGTAGCACACGAGGTGGCACCAGTTCCAGTAGATGGGGCAGTATCTGATCAGCATCGGGTTGCGCCCGGTGCAGAGGTAGCAGAGGTACATCTCCGTGTCGTCGATGGACCGCGCCACGGGCGAGTCGCCCGTCGTGCTGCCGTCGCCGCCCGTGGCCGTGGCCGCGAGCAGCAGGAGGGCGAGGGAGGCAGCGCGGAGGATGGAAGCCGCCGAGAGAGGCATCGCGTGCAAGAGCGAGAGCGAGAGATGGTGCGTGCGTCGCTGCAGCTGTTGGGAGTGATGTGATCTAGCCGGCCGGGGGTTTGGTGTGTAGCAGCAGCATGAATTAATGCTTGTTCGTTCTTCTGCTTTATCTGGACACAGTCATACAGATACAGATACGTGTGTGTATAGGGCTGGCACGGAAGTTCGACAAATCTTGCTACGGGAAAGAAGAAAAAGAGAAAGAAAAAGGGTCCAGCAGCCAAGAATTTGGCTGCATGTGCTTCTCGCGGTAAAAGACAGCAGATGATTAAAGCATTTTGGATCAGTAAGTACTCTCATCTCGGGAAAATGGTGTTGTGGTTACAGCTTGGCGAAATTGGCTGGAATACAACGGGTGGATCTGAATCGACCGACCAGGAGACCTGTGAGAAAATTCCAAGCAGTAAACCGGCCCGAATTCATGCATGGTCACCTACTCAACTTAGCTCAGAAGGCAATAATAGATGCTGTTGAACTTAAACAGTGTGTGCTACAGCCATATCCGGAAAAACAAATCACCGAATCGCCGAGTTGCTTTCTGCCACGAAACGAGGAGAGGCAATCGAAAGCAAACCACGGACTCATGATTAATTAGGACTGAGATGGAAGAATTTTTCTTGTCTGTCCCGCGAGAAACTGGGATGCTTAAATCTCGCTTAAGCCGATAGAAACCATCGAAACCGAATCATATGGCCGTGGCTAGACGCCGTTGGCGGCCGCCCCTGCCGCCGGGAACTGATCGCCGCACCGCTGGAATTCGGAGGCGCAGGGCAGTGGCGGCCCCCTGGCTACGGCCGGGGTGGTGTCGTCGGCTCTGCTCCCAAGCGCCGCGTCTCCATGGCTGCACACGAGGTAGCAGCCCGCCACCGCCTTGCAGCTGACCGCCACGGTTATGACCCACCTGCCATCCGGGTACAGCTTCATGACGTAGCAGTCGTCGGCGTTCGAGCCGCCAGGGCCGGTTCCCAGCGTGCTCTTCCTACCTTCGACGTCGGCGGCGGGGTACAGCTGGGGGCGGCGGGTAGGGGACGTGGACGCCAGGCATGCGAGGTGGCAGTCGTCCTTGTAGAGGGGACACCACTTGATCATCAAGGTGTGACGCTGGCGGCAGAGGTAGCAGATGTACTGATCCGAGCTGTTGAGCGCCGCCGTCGCTGCAGGGGAGTCCACGCCGTTTACCGTGTTGCTGTTGGCCACCGCCGTGGCATTGGCGACGCCGGCCGTGGGGAAGGACGTGGTGGTCCTGGCGACCGCTGTGGTGGCTAAGAGAACGACGTGGACGACGAGGCAAATGTACATGATGGAAGCTACGATAACCATTCTCATGTTTGAGAATGCTGGCGTGTTTGCAGTAATGGAGATTACGAAGGTACTCCTCTCTCTATATAACATAATCCTGGTTGTAAACATAGTGTGTAACCTTCATACATAGGGCAAGTTGCTATGAACGATTCTACAGGGCTAGCTAATATATATTTACACTTCTACAAGCAAGGAAATGCATTATAACACCATTAAAGCCCCAAAAGTAAAAGGGAAAGTTTTAACAATGTATTATCTTTACCGCTAAATTTTGATATGTTAAAAACTGGCATTTGAAGTTTTTTTTTTTTTACGCTTTACTTGAGCTACATGGTACCCCTTATATTAGCCATCCATTTTTTGCATTATGATCCGTGCAGGCACATTTGTCTTTTTTGTTTCTCTCAAACGAAACAACGTATAAACTTCAAACTTTGCAGGACAACAAAACATTCTAATTACTATGTGGGAAAAAACTTTCAGATTTTTTCATGCATTTAAAATGCTAAAATTTATTTTTTTAATAAAAAAATCCTCATTTTATATATTTATGTTGGTCCAAAAAATCTGAAAGTTTTTTCACACATTGAAGTTGTAAAGTTTGTTTGATCTGCAAAGTTTGAAGTCCATATGTTCTTTCATTTGAGAGAAACAAAAAAGAGAAATCTTCTTGTTGCAAGTTAGTTGGAGAGTATGGATCTCAAAGCAATGTTGAAGGGCTGAAGATAAGAGGTTCCATGTAGCTCGACCTACAGAGGAACTTTACCGTACAATATATGGTAGGTAGTAGAATACAATATAGAGTTAAGATTAACCGTTTGTTAGAAGGGAAACATTCTGGAACGGCACACCGTTTTAATCTCGCGCCGGTCGCGTGGGTGCCGTGAGATCGGGCGAGATTGGACGCACCACATAGCATGCACACGTGTCCACCCACCCACCGCCCCTCATCCTTCTCATTCTTATCCATTCACGCGGCGTGTGCTCACCTCCCCTCTTCCACCTCCTCCCACTCCCCACCTCGCACCACACCTCACCGGAGACGGCAGTCGTCTACCCCGCAGCAAAATCTCCCTTGCGTTCTGCTGCGGGGAGGCAGTTGCGCTCACCCTCATGCTCACTTGTTGTCCGCCCACCACCTCCCGATCTCCTCCCATTCTTCACCTCGCACCACACCTCGCCGGAGACTACCGCCACCCACACCTCTCCGGCCAACACATCTTAGGTCCCCAACGCGCTCGACCCAAGCCTCCCTCCTCCCATTGCTGCGACCGTGCCCGATGGGTGCTTCAACCAACGCCACCGGAGCGCCACGACAGTCACCGGGGTACTGCGATGGCGGGCCCCATGCCCTGCAGTGCTGCAACCAGGGCGACCGATGCTGGAACTACGACAACAGGATGTTGTAACGTGGCAGAGCCAGGAAATAAATGGAGGGTGTGCACACCTATTTTTTTCTACCTAATCCAAGTGTCATACAATAGTTGGACAAAATAATAATACAAATAACTCAATCAAGTCAGACAAGATTATAGTTCACAAAATATTCCAAATTTGCAACATTGCAAATACAAATAGTCGTACATGAAAGATATACATAAGTAGAAAACTACAATGCTAAGTAACCCTTGGACACGATCTTCTTGGACAAACATAAATATTCTCGGGTAGAGGAACTTTAGTGCCATGTTTGTTGCAAAACAATGTCACCTTGCAAGAAATTATTCCCATCCATGAGACCTCATATGTCTCATTCTACTCTTTGCCAAACTAACAAGTGCCATTGCATTAACAATATCTTGATCTCTCTTTTGCAATGATTGAGACAACTCATTGGTGTATCTAAGAATAAAATGCATTAAGTGAAGATTGAAAACAAAGTCAAACGACTCCAAGGCAAAAGTCACTCCACGTATTCTTGTCCACTCACCCCTATGTGAAGGATCTTTTCCAATGGTATCAAGTACTTCAAGAATTGAGGGGTACATGCTAATAATGTGCAAAGTGGTTCTAAAATGAGAACCCCATGGAGTATCACAGGGTCTAGCTAATCACATCTCTTGATTTAACCCACTTCCACTTTCACTTTCACACATTTCAAGTACTTGAAAACCTTTTGAGCTCTGACATCTCGAAGCATGTCATGACGCTTGAAGAAACTCCAATAATATTGAGCATGTAAGAAACATGATAGAAAAACCACCCACATGGTCCATTTCCCTTTGCCACGACAGTAAGAACCAATTGAAGTTGAGGTGCAAAGCAATGAATCTAATAAGCAGAGGGCGACTCTTTCATGATCAATGTTTAACCCTTTAATCTTCCCTTCCATGTTGCCAGCCCCGTCATATCCTTGCCCACAGATTTGAGTAAGATTCAAATTATGAGCAGTAAGCAAAGATTCAATTGTAGATTTAAGTGACAATGAAGTTGTATTGGCAAGATAAATAACTCCAAGAAACCTCTGACATCCCTTTCCAACTTTATTAACATAACATATGAAAATAGCAAGTTGCTCTTTGTGAGATACATCACGACACTCATCGGATAGGATTGCATAGTGGTCATCACCAAGATCTTCAATAATATATTTTCTTGTTTGCACTTCACAACATTCAATAATTTGTTTTTGTATTGTTGGACTAGTTAAGATGCAGTTTCCAGGAGCATTGTGTAAAAAATCTTATTAACTTCTGCATCATTTTCTAAAAGCCATTTTAGAAGTTCAAGAAATGTTCCCCTATTGCAAGATTCTTCACTCCCATCTTGTCTAGGAAATGTCAATCCTTGGTTCAGAAGAAACCTCAAGCATCTAGGTGAATAAGTTAGCCTCGCCTTGTAAATACGTAGATCCTGTTTAGACACCTTCACAATGATATTATCAACTGATGTTTGAGGTGTCACAAATAAATTGTACTTCTCTTGAGCTTGGTGTGAATGCTACCAATGCCGCCCACATGTTTGTCCAGTGCATCAAGTTTGTTCCAATTTCTCCAACATTTTTAACAAAGGCATCACTAGTAGGCCCCACATTAGTTTTCCATTTGAACACATAACACATAAAGCAATAAGGTGCTTCCTTTGAGACACTATATGATGGGGAACGAAACATGAAAATCAAAAGTTTTCCTACGAACACCCAAGATCTAATCTAGGAGATGCATAGCAATGAGAGGGGAGTGTGTCTACATACCCTTGTAGACCGAAAGCGGAAGCGTATATAACGCGGTTGATGTAGTCATACTCTTCGTGATCCGATCACGATCCAATCCGATCTAGCACTGAACGGACGGCATCCGATCTAGCACTGAACGGACGGCACCTCCGTGTTCAGCACACGTGCGGCTCGGTGACGTATCCTCCTTCTTGATACAGCAAGCAAGAGAGGAGAAGTAGATGGGATCTCAACCAGCATGACGACGTGGTGGAGATGGTGGTGGTGCAGTGCCGGCAGGGCTTCGCCAAACGCTGCCGGAACCAATCTGAGGAGAAAACAGAGTTATGGGAGAGGTAGGGCTACCGCCGGGGCGTGGGAATTGGTGTGTTCAGCCCCTCCCTCTCCCCCACTATATATAGGAGGCAAGGGGGAGGGCTGGGGCACAGCCCTAGCCCCTCCTCCAAGGAGGGGGCGCCGACCTAGGAAGGTTAGTTTCCTCCCTCCCTAAGGCACCTTCCCCCCTTAGGACTCTTCCCTCTCTCCATGTTCTAGGCACATGGGCCTCTTGGGGCTGGTGCCCCTATAGCCCATGTAGGCCAGGGCGCCCCCCTACAGCCCATGTGGGCCCCCGGACCCCTTTCGCACTCCCAGTACAACATCGATAATACCCGAAACTTTTTCGGCGACCAAAACATGACTTCCTATATATAAATCTTTACTTCCGGACCATTTCGGAGCTCCTCGTAACATCCGGGATCTCATCTGATACTCCGAACAACATTCGGTTACCAATGCACATATCCCAATTCTACTCTAGCGTCACTGAATGTTAAGCGTGCGGACCCTACGGGTTCGAGAATCATGTAGACATGACCGAGACACCTCTTCGGTCAATAACCAATAGCGGGACATGGATGCCCATATTGGTTCCTACATATTCCATGAAGATCTTTATCGGTTGAACCACGATGTCAAGGATTAACTTGTATGCAATTCCCTTTGTCTAGTGATATGTTACTTGCCCGAGATTCGACCGTCGATATCTTCATACCTTGTTCAATCTTGTTGCCAGCAAGTCACTCATTCTGTAATACAAGATCCCGGACTAACTCATTAGCCACATTGCTTGCAAGCTCTTTACGATGTTATATTACCGAGAGGGCCCAGAGATAACTCTCCGTCATAGGGAGTGACAAATCCCAATCTCGATCCATGCCAACCGAATAGACACCTTCAGAGATACCTGTAGAGCACCTTTATGATCACCCAATTACAAAGTGACATTTGATAGCACACAAGGCATTCCTCTGGTATCCGGGAGTTGCATGATCTCATGGTCTTAGGAATAAATACTTGACATGAAGAAAGCTGTAGCAAAAACTAAAGTGATACGATCATATGCTAAGCTTACGGTTGGGTGTTGTCCATCACATCATTCTCCTAATGATGTGATCCTGTTATCAAATAACAACTCATGTCTATGGCTAGGAAACCATAACCATCTTTAATCAACGAGCTAGTCTAGTAGAGGCCTACTAGGGACACAATGTAGTTTATGTATTCACACATGTATTTAAGTTTTCGGTTAATACAATTCTAGCATGAATAATAAACATTTATCATGAACAAGAAGTATGATAATAACCATTTTATTATTGCCTCTAGGGCATATTTCCAACACTATATTCTAGCCAACTGTACCTTGCAAACCAAACAAAACTGAAGTGCTGATTTCTACCATAGATTTTCCTGACTTCAAAAGCATATTCATATGGTCGACATGTAGTTTTTGCAATATATCTTCCTCAAACATTATCTTGATCATTAAAAGCACACTCTAAAATAGGATTTATTTTCCCTGGATCACCAGAAAGGACATGTGCACTTGGTTGGTGTGGTGATGGAAGGCGCTGTCTCTTCAATTTCAGCATCAATCTCAATATTTGTATCCATGTCTATACCAGAATAGATTGAAGGTGGGGAATTAGGCCAATGTGCATTTCCAATATCTTTGGTGTGGTGTTCAGTTGCAACCTTCCCGCTTTGTCTTCAAGTTTTGGAAAAAGGTCCATAATTTCACCATTCCTCTTCATGTTCTATTCAGTAATTTCATCATCATTGTCAGCAGCATATAGAATCAGTTCAACACAAATAGTCGCTCTCTAGTCCGTTCTACAATTACAAAAAAAGGACAACTAAAATAAATAAATAAGAATCAATTGTTGAGCATAGCTAAACCAGTAATTTAGCATATACACTGCATGTATACCTAATTTTTGGGGAAGCGGGAACAAGATGCATCAATTTTGTAGGAAGGTTAGAAGCTCACCTTACAGATTTACTGAACCAGAGGTTGGGGAAGCTGGCGTCAAGTCCAAGGCGGGTGAGACCGTGAGGGATACACAGCTGGATCCTAGAGAGGTGTCCAGCCAGAAGGGTAGCTCGCCGACCGCCCGTGATGGTGACGTGGGCAGGATCGGGATCGCTGAGACAATGGCTTCCAAGAATCAAGGCTCTCCCGTGTCTTCACGATGGCGAGGTCAGTGGGGAGTGGAGATAGGATGTGAGCGGTGATGCTATGGGCTAGGGCTCGATGGCAAACAACGAGGCCAGAACTGGGAGGCAGCATGCACCATGCAGTGGCCGACCACACGAGAGCCTCTCTCTCTCTCTCCCCCATTTCTCATGCACGGGCACGATAATGGGTGCAACATCTATATCTCGCATTAAGCGAGACGAGAGGCAACTCTCACTGAAGGTTTTCCCTCCTCCTGCATAGTATTGGGCCGACTGGGCCCACTCATGCGCGTGTAGCGATAAAAATAGGAGAGGAAATGGGAGAAGCAGGGATCACGGGTGCTGCTATCCACTCCACCCAGGTCCCTCTCGTGGTAAGTTATAGGGGTGCATCCTACTTGAGCCTATTGGATCCTTTCTTTTTTCTTGTCTTTTGTTTCTTTTATATTTTCTTCTTCATTTTTTTAATTCTTTCTTGCACTTTGTTTCATTGTTTTTTTGTTCATTTTCATGTTTCTTTTGTTTATTTTACTTCTTTTTTCAGGTTTCTTTGTTCTTTTGGTTATTATTTTACATTTTTTCTACATGCCAACAATATTGTTCTAATACACATCCAACATTTTTTCAATACAAATTAAACATTTCTGTAGTACATGGTCAGCATTTTTCTATACACATTTTCAACCTTTTTCGTATACAAGATTAATATTTTTTAATACATGGTCAACATTATTCTATACATTTTAAACATTTTTTTAAATGCTTGATTATATTTTTCAAATACAAATATTAACAATTTTTTAATACATGATCAATATTTTTTCTTTACACATTCAACATTTTTCAAACACTTTTTTAACATTTTCTTAAATGCTTGATTAACATTTTATATACATGATAAAAAAATTCATCATTTTCTTAATACATGGTCAAAAAAATTCTATACACATTTGACATTTTCCAAATGCTTGATTAACATTTTTTAATAATTGTTCAACATTTTTTCAAATGCTTGATTAACATTTTTATTTACATGATCAAAATTTTCATCATTTTTTAATACATGGTCAACATTTGTTTTCAAAATGCTTGATTAATATTTTTATATACACGACAAAAATTTTCATCATTTTTAATACATTATCAACAATTTTTCTATACGTTCAACATTTTTCCAAATGCTTGTCCAACATTTTTCAAATGTATTTGTAGAGTGTATTTTGTAATATATATATATATATATGTATATATATATATATGTGTATATATATATATAAATATATATATATAGAGAGAGAGAGAATATTTTAAAATATAAAGAAAAGTATAAAGATAAAGCAAAAAACAAGAATAGAAAACAAGAAAAAAAAGAGATCGTGGCCTACCGCGCGCTTGGGCAGGCCCATCTTGCTCCCCCTTCAGCGAGTCGGAAGTTGAACTCACTGAAGGCGAGATATAGGGGCGCCCCGAGACTGGGAGGAAAAAGGACCTACTCAACTGGCCAGTTGGCCTTGGACAATAAATTAGTATACAATTAAAAACTATTCTCAATATTCTGGGTGGCCCACAACCCACCGTTCCTACACACTGTCTCCGCCAATGGTTGTAACCCATGAACACATGAGCTTCCAGCAGTGACCACGCCCGGCGGTGTTTTGCAACTGTGATGGCCAGATGCTGGAACCATGACGGCGGGGTGCTGGAACCTACGAACACACGAGCTTCCGACGGTGACCACGCCCGGCAGGGGTGCTGAAACCGGCGGGAGCCTAGTGTTGTGTCGGTCGGGATATACGGGATGTTGGAAGCAGTTGCCTAGATGTTGATATCGACCTCGCGAGATGCTTAACACCTAATGCAGGATGTAAGAACGATGTCGTGAGATGCTGTGTCATGCTTTTTGCGGGATGCTGGGACCGACTTTGTGGGATGTTCGAAATGGCAGCGTGAGATGCTATGGGCGCCTTCGACCAAAAGTGCAACCGGCAACAGTGAGTGCTGCGAGTGGCCTCGCCGGTGATACGATCCATGCTACCAACATCGATGAGCCGTATTGTGGTCAGTGCATTAGGATGCTACAAACGGAGGGCTACACGCAATGCGCCCAATGATGAGCGGTAGCGCGCGCCAACGAAGGCGAGCTGTGACTCATGCGGCCAAGCTCCTACAACGGTGATAACGACTCAAGGCGAAGCATTACTCGATGGTGTTGATGGCCACCGGGAGGCCGCAGAGCTCGAGCTCCTGCCCCTGTCCATCCGCTGCCGACGGAGGGCAAACTACTTGCCATCCGGAGCGGAGTTGGATTCCTCCTTGAGGAGTGCCTCCTAGTCAACAGTTCTGACTCGTCAGATCCGCTGCTGGAGTTGGCCATGGTTGCGCTGGGAGGGGAAAGTTTGGAGAGGGGACGGGATGGGTAGTGGAACGGTCAAGAGTGTGGATTGTGGACTAGGGTTTGGTTCGGGTGGGGTATATGTTGGGTCAAACAGGGCCAGCCTAGGATGGTTCGACGTGGAGGCTGCGTCCGGACTGCACCATATCCGCTCCATATATGGGTTGGGTTTGGGGGGTGCTGGACAACCCGGACATTTAAAGCATCTACAACCGGACCCCTCAAGCCGTCCCTAAACATCTGGGCGGACAAATTAGACACTACCCGGATTGAAAAAAGTCACCCAATCGAACCCCTCATAGCCTACCCAAACGTCTGGGTTGTTCGACACCCACCAAACACAACCCATATGTGGGGTGGATATGGAGGGGGCGGACCGGACGCGCCCACGACATGGCCCAGACTGGCCCAGTCCGACCACCCATATACACCACCCCAGACCAAACCTAGTCCATAGTCCACACTCTTGACCGCTCTGCTCCACTGCCTGTCTCCTACCCTACCCGTCCCTTTCCCTACCAGCGCCACCAAGGCTAACTCCGGCAGTGGATCTGACAATGAGACCGACCCCATCGACTAGGAGGCGCTCCTCAGGGAGGAATCCAGATCCACCCCGAACAACGAGGAACTCTCCCTTGACATTGCTCGCAGCCTCCCTGGTGGCCCAGTGGGGCATTTGCAACTCCGTGCCCGCCCGCGCCCGCCCATCATCGTTTGCGTCATCCTTGGTCAGGCGGCGTGATGACCAACAACACCTAGCACCTCCAGCCCTGCTCCTCCCGACGACGCTAGTTCATGTTCCTGCATAGCCGAGCCAGCGTCCATGAATTCATCATTCGGAGGTGCGGGTTACTCGCCACGCGAGGTAGAAGGTACGCATGCTGGATCTAGCATGTTAGACCGCGGGTCGTGCAGATCCGCGACCAAGCCGCTTCTGGCTGCCGACTCCGAAGACGACCTCCTCTATGACATCATCTGCTAGTCCTTCACCTCGGCGGAAGCAAACGCCTGCCATCGGCACAAAAATGCCAAGGTATTGCGGCTCGACATCGAAGAGTCCAAGTGGCTAGCCCGTCAGAGGACGGTCAACCAGGCGAAGGCTCGGCGCCTCGCCAAGGAGGAGGCCACGCTGCCGGGCGTCTGGCCAGGCTCCTCTGCTCATCTTTACCCTCCTTCAACGACATCAACACCACTACGTACGAGGACGACACCCCTTTGACCACTGATGCCTACATTGTGGAGTACTACCGCCGCTCCGGGGACCGCAAGGGGAAGATATTGGCGAGAAAGTGGTGAAGCCCGACGACCCCTCTCTCTATCTTATATATCATAGGATTTATGAATTTGCTATGCTGTGTCCTGTTAAACTTGCTATATTTTATCTTTTGTGAGCTTCGTATGCTATGGCTGGTTATAAATTAAACTTGCAATATCTGATCTATGTTATGTTCAATTTATCTATGTGCTATTTTAATCATGTTGCAAGGTTGCATGCATTTGGGGTTTCGGATATTAGGGGGCGGCTCTGGCGCGACCAAATGAGGGGTGACCAGGCACTGTCTAGGGACGCGTCCGCGGACATTTTTGATAACCCACAAGTATAGGGGATCGCAACAATTTTTGAGGGTAGATTATTCAACCCAAATTTATAGATTCGACACAAGGGGAGCCAAAGAATATTTGCAAGTATTAGCAGCTGAGTTGTCAATTTAACCACACCTGGAGATTAATTATCTGCAGCAATATGATTAGTAGCATAGTAATATGATAGTTTTGATAGTAGTAGTAATAGTAGCGGTAACGGTAACAGTGATAGCAATAGCATGTATTCCGTAAATAGTTATACATGCTTATGGAAAGAACTTGCATGACATCTTTTATCCTACCCTCCCGTGGCAGCGGGGTCCATAAGGAAACTAAGAGATATTAAGGCCTCCTTTTAATAGAGAACCGGAACAAAGCATTAACACATAGTGAATACATGAACTCCTCAAACTACGGTCATCACTGGAAAGTATCCCGACTATTGTCACTCCGGAGTTTACGGATCATAACACGTAATAGGTGACTATAACTTGCAAGATCAAATCTAGAACATAGATATAATGGTGATAACATGAGCGTTTCAGATCTGAAATCATGGCACCCGGGCCCAAAGTGACAAGCATTAAGCATGGCAAAGTCATAGCAACATCAATCTCAGAACATAATGGATACTAGGGATCAAGCCCTAACAAAACTAACTCGATTACATGATGAATCTCATCCAACTCCCTCACCGACCAGCGAGCCTACGAAGGAATTACTCACTCCCGGTGGGGAGCATCATGGAATTGGCGATGGAGAAGGGTTGGTGATGACGAAGATCGAAGATTCCCCTCTTCGGAGCCCTAAACGGACTCCAGATCTGGCCTCCTGAGGAAGAACAGGAGGTGGCGGTGGCTCTGTCTTGTGAAACGCGATAATTCTTTCTCCCCGATTTTTTCTCCGAAAATAGGATTTTATAGCGTCGGAGATAGGGTCAGCGGGGCCACCAGGTGGGCACAACCCATCTGGGCACGCCAGGAGGGGGGGCGCGCCCTGGTGGGTTGTGCTCTCCCAGGGACCCCTCCTCCGGTGGTTCTTGGCTCCAGTATTTTTCTTTTATTGTAAAAAAAATTCTCCAAAAAGTTTCGTTCCATTCCGAGAACTTTTATTTCTGCACAGAAACAACACCGTAGTAGTTCTGCTGAAAACAGCTTCAGTCCGGGTTAGTTTCATTCAAATCATGCAAATTAGAGTCCAAAACAAGAGTAAAAGCGTTAGGAAAAGTAGATACGACGGAGACGTATCATTATCTTTTTCATTATCACTAGGTGAGTGTTTCTTACCAGATTGAGTTTCAGCATCAGAGATAGAAACATCATTATCATTATCGGGAGGTTTTTCTATTTCAGGTTCACTAGAAGCATGCAAAGCCCTATCCTTTTTCTTTTTCTTCTTCTTTTTAGAAGGACTAGGTGCATCAGTGTTAATTCTTTGAGAGTCTTGTTCAATTCTTTTAGGATGTCCCTCAAGATAAAGTGGTTCCTGAGTCATTTTACCTCCTCTAGTTGCTACTCTAACGGCAAAGTCATTTATATTATTATTCATTTCATCTAGCAACTCTCTTTGAGATTTAGCAACTTGTTCTAGTTGAGTTTGAACCATAGAGGCATGTTTTCCTACACCTCTAACATCATTGGAGATTCTAAATAACAAGTCACTCAAGCGAGCAATCATATCAGAATTATATTTCAATTGTTTCATAACATTTTCATTGAAGTGATCTTGCTTTCTAATGTAATTATCAAACTCATAAAGGCATTGACTAGGATGCATATTATAAGGATTGTCCCTTTCATTAAATTTCATTAAGGAATTTACCTCTACCACCTTGGGTGGTGGTGTGTTAAGTCCATGTATCTCTTCAATAGGAGGTAAATTTCTAACATCCTCTGCTTTAATACCTTTTTCCTTCGTAGATTTCTTTGCCTCTTGCATATCTTCCGGACTGAGATATAAGATACCCCTCTTCTTTGGAGTGGGTTTATGCGGTGGTTCAGGGAGAGTCCAATCATCATAATTTTTTCAATATATTATTCCATAATTCCTCAGCTTGTTCAACAGTTCATTCCCTGAAAACACAACCAGCACAACTATCTAGGAAGTCCCTAGAAGCATCGGTTAGTCCATTATAGAAGATATCAAGTATTTCATTTTTCTTAATAGGATGATCAGGCAAAGCATTAAGCAATTTGAGAAGCCTCCCCCAAGGTTGTGGGAGACTCTCTTCTTCAATTTGTACAAAGTTAAATATTTCCTGTAAGGCAGCTTGTTTCTTATGAGCAGGAAAATATTTTCCAGAGAAGTAATAAATCATATCCTGGGGACTACGCACACAACCAGGAGCAAGAGTATTGTACCATATCTTAGCATCACCCTTTAATGAGAACGGAAATAATTTGAGAATATAGTAATAGCGAATTTTATCCTCATGAGAAAAAAGGGTGGCTATATCATTCAATTTGGTAAGGTGTGCCACAACAGTTTCAGTTTCATAACCATGGAAAGGATCAGATTCAACCAAAGTAATCAACTCTGGGTCGACAGAGAATTCATAATCCTTATCATCAACAAAGATAGGTGAAGTAGCAAACTTATGATCACATTTCATTCTAGCATTCAAAGATTTCTCTTTCAGTTTGCATAATAATTTCTTAAGATCATCTCTATCATTGCAAGCAAGAAAATCTCTAGCTGTCTCCTCATCCATAACATAACCTTCAGGTACCTTAGGCAATTCATATCTAGGAGAGCTAGGTCTAATAGGTGTTTCAAGATTTCCAGTTTCAGGCATTTCATCAGTTTCAACAATTTCATCAATTTCAGCATTCTCAATATCTTTAGCTCTAGCAATTTGTTCATCAAGAAAATCACCTAGTGGCACACCATCATCAAGCAAGGTACTAGCATCATCATGAGTAGTATTTATAGAAGTAGCATCATCAATAACTTGCGACATATCAGGATTAATAGCATGTGGTGGTGTTGCAAGTCTACTCAAAACAGAAGGTGAATCAAGTGCAGAGTGTGATGGCAGTTCCTTACCTCCTCTCGTCCTAGAGGGAACGATCTTGGTTTTTGTATCCTTCAGATTCTTCATGGTGATAAATTGATAATAATCCCAAGTGACTCAACAAATATAGCTATGCTCCCCGGCAACGGCACTAGAAAAATGTCTTGATAACCCACAAGTATAGGGGGTCGCAACAGTTTTCGAGGGTAGAGTATTCAACCCAAATTTATAGATTCGACACAAAGGGAGCCAAAGAATATTTGCAAGTATTAGCAGCTGAGTTGTCCATTCAACCACACCTGGAGATTAATTATCTGCAGCAATATGATCAGTAGCACAGTAATATGATAGTTTTGATAGTAGTAGTAACAGTAGCGGTAACGGTAACAGTTATAGCAATAATTTTGTAGCAAGTATAACAGTAGCAACAACAGTAATAACTTAGCAGAAACAATATGTGAAAAATTCGTAGGCATTGGATCAGTGAATTTGTTGGATGATATTCATCATATAACAGTCATAACCTAGGGCGATACGGCACTAGCTCTAGTTCATAAATATAATGTAGGCATGTATTCCGTAAATAGTCATATGTGCTTATGGAAAGAACTTGCATGACATCTTTTGTCCTACCCTCCCGTGGCAGCGGGGTCCATAAGGAAACTAAGGGATATTAAGGCCTCCTTTTAATAGAGAAACCGGAACAAAGCATTAGCACATAGTGAATACACGAACTCCTCAAACTACGGTCATCACCAGAAAGTATCCCGACTATTGTCACTCTGGGATTTATGGATCATAACACGTAATAGGTGACTATAACTTGCAAGATCGGATCTAGAACATAGATATAATGGTGATAACATAAACGGTTCAGATCTGAAATCATGGCACCCGGGCACAAAGTGACAAGCATTAAGCATCGCAAAGTCATAGCAACATCAATCTTAGAACATAATGGATACTAGGGATCAAGCCCTAACAAAACTAACTCGATTACATGATGAATCTCATCCAACTCCCTCACCGACTAGCGAGCCTACGAAGGAATTACTCACTCCCGGTGGGGAGCATCATGGAATTGGCGATGGAGAAGGGTTGGTGATGACGAAGATCGAAGATTCCCCTCTCCGGAGCCCCAAACGGACTCCAGATCTGGCCTCCCGAGGAAGAACAGGAGGTGGCGGTGGCTCCGTCTCGTGAAACGCGATAATTCTTTCTCCCCGATTTTTTCTTCGAAAATAGGATTTTATAGCGTCGGAGATAGGGTCAGCGGGGCCACCAGGTGGGCACAACCCACCTGGGCGCGCCGGGAGGGGGGTGCCCTGGTGGGTTGTGCTCCCCCAGGGACCACCCTCCAGTGGTTCTTGGCTCCAGTATTTTTCTTTTATTGTATAAAAATTCTCCAAAAAGTTTCGTTCAATTCCAATTTTTTTTATTTCTGCACAAAAACAACACCATGGTAGTTCCGCTGAAAACAGCGTCAGTCCGGGTTAGTTTCATTCAAATTATGCAAATTAGAGTCCAAAACAAGAGTAAAAGCATTAGGAAAAGTAGATACGACGGAGACGTATCAGTTTTCATGTTCTAATTGAACACTTTCCATTTATGATATGATTAAAGAAGAAGATTGCTTATTTACCAAACATATGCAGATCAAATCACGTCTTATAATAAGAAGAAATCTTTCTTGGTTTCAATCCCCTTGCCCCTCATTCTTTGAGAATCAGAAGGATCCTTTTCGAGTTTCCATTTCTTCATTTGGAATCTGGGTTCTTCTATCTTTTACTTTTTTGGCTTTATATACAGAGGGTCAAATTGGGACATCGCGGTTGTAGATGCTCTAAAGTAGTCTAGTAAGAATCTTCTGACCAACTGCACGCACCCTCGTCCCCTCGCCCCCCGCGTCGCCCGTGACTGGCGACACGGGGGAACCCCTCGCCGCCGCACCAAGGCCACTTCCCCGTCGCCCCCGTCCGCATCGCCGTCGCTGGAGGGCCGCCGGCAAAGCCGCGCTGCGCCCTGGGATGGCGGCGGCGGGGCGTCTTCATCCTGCACCGCGTCGTCCCCCAACCTCCTCCCCCCTAATCAGATCTGGTGCATCATGGGATGATCTTCTCCGACGATTGCGCACCCTCTGACGGTCTTGTGCGGCTGCACGGCCTCGGTTGCTCCTCCCCAGCCTGCTGCGATCCTTCGGAGGCGCAGCTCCTCCTGCTGCTGCTGTTGGTTGGCTCGAAGCCCATGGGGGAGACGGTCGGGCTAGTCGAGTCTTGGTTCGACCTCCGTGCAGGCCACTCCTAGGCTCCGATACTCCTCCGTGCTGCAGTGCGGGCTGCGGGTCTTGGCTTCCGTCGACAACTCAGTCCATGACTGTACGACGACGCGGTTGGGGGCCGGCGCGGAGCTGATCTGCATGACCCTAGTGGTCTTCGTGCGAAGTCACCGTTCTACCCGTGATCAATCCTCTTTGATCTAGCCATCAGCAAGTTCCGGACATCTCCTTCGAAGGAAACCAACGATTGGCGTATCTCTTCGGACACCTTGTTTGGATTTGGGCCGGTCGTGTGCACCCGCAATAGCAGCATAACCAGCTTCGCCGGGGTATCGCGAAGCTCTATTTTTGTTGACACCTTCGGACATATCTGCACCAAGATTTTTAAGGGTTCAACACATACGGAGAATGCCATGGCGTGATAGGATGACGTGCATGCGATTATGGCGGGTCTTGAAGGCGGTGAAGACTTTGCTTCACAGACAGTTGTTCAAACTTGGCTTGCGGGATGTGTTCCCGTCCAGACCGGGCATGAGTTCCTGTGAGCATGGTGGTACGTGACTTGTAGTAGTAGCCTCCGCAAATGGGGGCGGCAGCATTGGAGGACTTCTTTGTTGGTGGTGCTCCTTGGAGTACCGAGTCGTGATTTTCAGGGTGAAAACCCAAGGTCTGGCCTTTATTGGTTGTGTCTGACAGTGGTCTTGTTGAAGGCATTGTTTCAGGGTGAAAACCTATGATCTTTGATTGGGCAATGGCAACGCTTATGCATTGTTTCCTTTCTAGAGGCGTTGCTTTTGGAGAATCTTCTTTGTAGTCCAGATGTTGTATTTGGTGGTGGTTAGAGTGCTACTACTGCGGGTGATTGATCACCATGGCAGGGTCATTTTTTATTTTTTTGTTTGTTTTTGGCTATGTGCATCCTAAATGTTTTTAAGCATCCTGTTGGTGTAGAGATCAGGTGTAATTGGTATCTACTTGATATTAATATATATTCCCTTTTAAAAAAAAATAATGATCTTCTATCGGGTTTATATACGAAACAAGAGTTCCAACCCAACTGTTTCAGAATTTAGAATTCAATGCAAGCAAAACAAGGTTTCTTCAACGGACCGAAAGTATATAAAATAGAAGCATGGTAATTAGGACTGTACACTGATGAATTCAGGGCAAGGTAATTAGAAGTGTTTAAGTGAAGTACTGAACATGAAAAAACGCAATGAACATCTCACGGAGGTCAAAACTTTGATTCCGATCGAACAAGGCACCGAAAAACGCAATAAAGTTTCCAAGAACGTAAAATCTTTCTTGATTGCTGCCAACCAGCAAGCAAACTCGATCTGAACAAGAAAAATGCTAAAGGTTGAGTTGTTGATTACCAATGGGCAAGGAAATTGCAAGTTTAGAATTACACTAACTTCAGACTTTCTTGATTGCCTAACCAACAAGCAAGACGATTACAGAAAATTCAGAGTTCTCTTGATCACCCCATCATGCACAGCTCTACCATTACAAGTCAAGTCCCACTAGGAAAAATTCCCCACGATCAGCAAAAAAAGTAAGATCAAAGAACAACCAAGTCAAGGTAAGAAGACTAGAATGAATCTACATCCGGTAAGCCTGCAGCGGCATTACGTCGAACACCAGCTTCGCCGCCGGCCAGAGCCTCAGCTCGGTGAGCGGGTCGCCAGCTCCGCAGGACATGTCAGTCGGCGCCTCAGCACCCGCGTTGCCCCTGATATCCCCGGGCACCAGAGGGAACAGCTCGAGGCACTCCCTCGCCGCCGCACATGTCTCAGCCTGCGACACGTCCTCGGTCGAACCAGGGGACATCCTGACATCCCCGCTCGCCAGAGGAAACAGCGGCAGGCACCCTGGCGTGACCTCGGGGCTCGCGGCCTGTCGGGCGGCGGAAGGAGCCAACGGGCGCGGGGGTCCCTGCAGGGTGGGCGCGTGCTTGTGGAGGACGGAGTTCCAGCGGTTCTTGATGGCGTTGTCGGTGCGGCCGGAGAGGAACTCGGCGATGGTGGACCAGCGGTTGCCGTAGGTGGCCTGGTACTTGACGATGAGCATGTCCTCGCGGGTGAAGGGCTTGACGGCCTCCACCCTGGGGTCGAGGTGCTGGCACCAGCGGAGGCGGCACGACTTGGAGTTGCGGCCGGGCAGAGCTCGGCAGATGGAGTCCCAGTTGTGCGGGCCGCCGCACCGACGCACCTGCTCCCGCAGCAGGTCGTCCTCTCTCTTGGTCCACATCTTCTTGACCGCGTGCGGCAAGCCGTTGCCGTCGCAGGCGCCGGCGTCGGAGCCTGACGTGCCCGGGAAGGACGACGGCGACATCACCATGCCCCTAGCTTGGATCGCCTCCGGTGGATGGTTTCTTGCGGGATGGAGATGTTGCGTGCGTGCGGTGGACGCGGTGCGGGTGGTGTGTGGAGGCCGCGGCTGCGTGCCTACTTATATAGATAGACGGACGGTTGTTAAACCTAGGCGAAATGGAGGTGGCACCGAATCCGAGCAGGAGTCCAAATAGGTGAAGTAGAACAAGTTCACCGACAGTCGTTTATCTCCCCGTTCATGGATCCACCGTCCGTGGCTAATTTGAGATTCGTGCTACTTTTTTGGTCGTTGTTAAAATTTAACTCGTTTTAAAATGTTTTGTTCGGATTTTTGCTTGTTTCAACGAGTATCATCGTGTTTTATTATCTACCAATAAAAAATGCATCTGATCCTAAAAAAAAAAATGCATCTATTATGGATTGGGTTTGCTGAAACACGATGAAATATAAACACACTTTGAAAGAGGAAGGAAAACTCAATGAACGCTTTGAAACAAGATACTTCTGGAAAAAGAGAAAAAGGTAGCACGAGTCTCAAAGCAACCATGAACGGTGGATCTATGTCCGGGATATCCTGTGCACGGTAGAATTACTTTTCTCCAAGTTCATCTGGATGTTGGGGCATTGGCAACTTCCATTATGGTAAATATCAAACGTGATGTCAATGTGCCATTTACCAACATTTGTTACTGTGTCTAGTTCTGGAAAACGAGAACATTATAAGTGCAATATTAGAAGATCCCCAAATTTTGTTCCGCTTGTGGCCTTTTTGGGCATATGCATAAAAAGTGTGAATGCAAGGATTGAAGCGGGGCGCATGGCTTAAAGTCGCTGCACACACATGAAGGGTTATGCAAGTTCATCTTCGACAAGATTAGTAGCCTCTCCCGGATGGGAGCGCCGACAACAATGAAACTCCTATTCTTGAACTGCCGTAGTTTGGTAACATTGCCGGAGTTCGATCATTCCTGGTTGCCCATCACTGTTGTAACCCTGAGGTTTTGCTCTTGTCGGAGACACACCTCAATGGCTATCTGTCTACAAACTTGCGTACGAGATTTAAAATTGTCTCGGTGAGTGATGAGGATGGGTGGTTCGTGCTATTTTGGAGAAGAGAGATTAGTGTGTAGAAATTGTTTGCAATGCCTTCTTACATTGATGTTAAGGTGGTGAAGGGGTGGAAGGGAATGGAGACTCACCGGAACTTATGGTGAATTCCCTTGAGAGGAGAAACACTAGACATGGGAGCGCATGCGCTACCTATAGTAACACCCTGACCACCCATGGCTATTGGTGGGTGACATAAATGAAATCATGTTCATGGAGGAGAAAGTAGGCCAATCCAAATGAAATCATGTTCATGGAGGAGAAAGCAGGCCAACCCTCATCCCCGAAAGTATATGGAAGCTTTTTGTGGTGCTCTTAGTGATTGTGAGCTCAAGAACATTGGGTTCATAGGCGAATTGTTTCTGAATTCAGAGTTAAATGCAAACAAGGAAATCTGCTTCGTTCCAATCCCAGCTGTTTCAGAATTCAGATTCAGTGCGAACAACCGAAAAAGGCTGCTTTGTCTTGACAGTGATTGGCACTGGAAGATCATGAGTAACTTTTCAATTTTTTGTTGGAAGATAATGAGTAACTGAAGTATTGAATCCAAGTAGATCAGGAGTAACTGAAGTACTGAACACGAAAAACGGCACATCGACAAGCAAGGAAAAGGTACTACAACGAAACGTAAAATCTTCCTGGATTACTTCCAATAACCAACAAGCAAGAAAATTCAGTACAAGACCATTGAACAAGAAAATTGCTAAAGATTGATTTGTTGATTACAATGGTCATTGAAATTACAAGACGTTCAATATTTCTTGATCGTCAAGAAGCACAAAGAGTTACACTAAGTTCAGAACTTTGTTGATTACCTAACCAGCAAGCAAGATGATTACAGAAAATCCAGCGTTCCTGTTGATACCAAGATCCACAGATCTTCCGTTACAATGGAGTCCTAACAACATTCTTCCATTACAAGTCAAATTAAATCCCACTAGGAAAATTCCCCACGATCAGCAAAAAAGTGAGATGAAAGAACAACCAAGTCTAGGCAAGAAGACTAGAATGAATCTACATCCGGTAAGCCTGGAGCGGCATGACGTCGAACACCACCCTTGCCGCCGGCCAGAGCCTCAGCTCGGTGAGCGGGTCGCCGGCTCCGCAAGTCATGTCACTGGGCGGCGCTGCAGCAGCCGCATTGGCCCTGATATCCCCGGGCGCCAGAGGGAACAGGTCGAGGCACTTCCTCGCCGCCGCAGATGTGTCAGCGTCCGGCACCTCCTGGGCCGAACCAGGGAACAGCGGCAGGCACCGCGGCGTGACCTCGGGGCCCGCGGCCTGTCGGGCGGCGGAAGGAGCCCACGGGCGCGTCTGGCCCTGTTGGGAGGGCGCGTGCTCCTGGCGCTTGCGGAGGACGGAGTTCCAGCGGTTCTTGACGGCATTGTCGGTGCGGCCGGAGAGGAACTCGGCGATGGTGGACCAGCGGTTGCCGTAGGCGGCCTGGTACTTGACGATCAGCATGTCCTCCTCGACGGTGAAGGGCTTGACGGCCTCCACCCTGGGGTCGAGGTGCTGGCACCAGCGGAGGCGGCACGACTTGGAGTTGCGGCCGGGCAGCCCTCGGCAGATGGAGTCCCAGTTGTGCGGGCCGCCGCTCCGACGGACCTGCTCCCGCAGCAGGTCGTCCTCCTCCTTGGTCCACATCTTCTTGACCCCGTGCGGCGAGCCGTCGCCGTCGCAGGCGCCGGCGTCGTTGCCCTGGAAGGATGACGTCGGCATCATCACCCCCCAAGCTTGGATGGATCGCCTCCAATGGGTGGTTTCTTGCGGGATGGAGCTGATGCGTACGTGCGTGCGGTGGCGAGAGGCCGGAAGGGAGGTGGACGCGGTGCGGGTGGTGTGGGGAGGCCGCCGCTGCGTGCCGCCTTATATGGACGGACGGTGGTTAAACCTAGGCGAAGTGGAGTCTGCACCGGATCCGAGCAGGAGTCCAAACGGCGTCGGCTGCAAGAAAAGGCAGTCCCGGCCGAGCCCGTGCAGAGGAAGCTATGACGGGAACGACCAGGACATGGAAAGTTTAGATCGGGAATCGATGGGCCGTGCGTCTGTAGGATCGAAAATCCGTCACATATATGGAAACTAGCGCGTATGGGCCGAGTTTATCGCGGAGACGGGTGCCAACATGGAAATTAATTTGGATTCTGTAGATTTATGTACTTCCCTCGCCCATAAAGAAGGAAAGAGTTGGTGTCTCTTAGAGCTATCTTAGCACACGGAAATCGTAGGTAGGTAGGGTAGGACCACACGGCCTAAGAAATATCCACGCAGCCGTGAGTATTCAAAACAAATAGGTGTCACTTATAATTTGAGCGGTCTAATTAACAAGGAAAAAGCTTCCAATCAACCGGCGGATCTTCTCGCTGCATTCGTCGCTCGCGCGGCCGTCAGATCGCGACCCATCAGCTGACGCATGTCCTGTGGGTCCGTCCACCGCTGTCGCCCAGGAGCCTTCCCGAAATCTTATCCAAACGCTCCCCTTTACTCATTTCGTTCTCAGTAGCAACCAGATCTCTGTCTTCTCCGCCTCGCTCCACCAGTGTGCCGCTCCTCCCATAGCTTCTCGTCTCTCCAATGTGTGCTGCTTGAAGGCGATGTTGCTCTAGGCAATACCATATGCATGCAAGGGCCATAGCGACGCCGCTGCAAAGGAGGTTCGCCCAGACCGAGCGCTGCATACCGGCCGCAGCTACCAGGACCCTGCAGCACAAATACAGTTAACTGACCAAATGAACAGCTTAACTGAAGAAATATACAATGAGGGCGAAGTGTTACTTGCCTGGGAAATGGAGGGCCAAGATTGAAGCTAGCGAGTGACGATCAACGGCTCTCGCTCCCAACGGTCTCCTGTTCCTCGTCACGCCGTTGCCGCCACACACTGGATCTCTACAGGATGGAACCGAGCACGTGCGAAGCCACCAACTCCGCCAGCTACTTATCTCCTCCCCCAAGCAAACCTAGCCTTATCTTTTCCCCATTCTACCAGTTGTATGAACTAGCGTAGCTCTAGAACCCTAGACTACTCTGTAGAATTCGGAACTGATCCTCGATCTGTACCTGTACCTGCTACTATTTCTCTCAGATAATATAATCGGGGCTAGTTCGAGTGATCTGTGTGTCTGATTTGATCGTTGGTCCTGTCAATTGGTATCAGTAGCCAGAAGGTTCTCGGAGGCGGAGGTTGGGTTTCGGCTTAGTAAAATCCCACAACCTGTTGTCAATTGCGGCGGCGGCGGCGTTCGTCGGAGGCGAGTTTCGGCGGCAGTAGGGCGAGGTCACCGGCGAGGGTTTCAGACTTGTTCCGTTGTAAAATTCCGGAGCCGTGCGGGACACCATGCCTACCCGAACCAAGCATATGGACGAGATCTCGGACGAACTCGATACGCTTCGAGATGAGGTGAGCGCCTTGGGTCTCAAGCAGGACAAGATCCAAGATCAGATAGATTAGGTCAACACACGGTTGCTCACCGTCGAGTCCTTGGAAAAGCAACTGGGTAAGGTCGAGCTACTGGTGGAGAAGAATGCTGAAGTTCAGAAAGAAATTTTTTCCATCTTGCGTACTATGCGGCCAGAACAGCCCAACCCACCCTATTTGGATACTGCCCAACTCACTTACACTATTGAATACAAGAAAGGAAAGGAAAACAAAGCTGCTGATGCTTTATCCAGAAGGCCTCAAGTAATGTCTATCTCCATAGCAGTTCCCAGTTGGACAGATAAAATTGAAGATTCCTATAAGACAGACGATAAATGCAAAAATCTTATAGAACAATTGACAACTGGCACTAATTCTCCGCCCCTCTATACATATACAACAGGTATATTGAGGTATAAGAACAGGATCTACATAGGATCTGTTCCTGAATTCCAACAACAACTGCTTTCCACATTTCACTCCTCTCCTATTGGTGGACATTCAGGAGTAAGAGCCACTTACCACAGAATCAAGAGGATTTTCTATTGGCCAAAGCTTAAACAACACATAGAGAAATTCATCCAGCAATGTCCTGTTTGTCAGAGAGCCAAAGGAGAACATTGCCATTATCCTGGACTGCTTGACCCACTACCAATTCCAGATATGGCTTGGAGACACTTTTCCATGGATTTTGTAGAAGGTCTACCCAAGTCTCAGGGCAAGGATGTGATACTGGTGGTAGTAGAGAGATTTACAAAATATTCCCATTTCATTGCACTATCCCATCCATTTACTGTCACTCATGTGCTGCAAGCATTCATTGATAATGTGTTTAAACTACATGGTCTGCCAGTGTCTATGGTTACTGACAGAGACAGAATATTCACAAGTAACTTTTGGCAAGCTTTATTTAAATCACTTGGAGTGAAGCTCAACATGAGCACAGCACATCATCCCCAATCTGATGGCCAGACTGAGAGGGTTAATCAATGCCTAGAGGCTTATCCCAGAGTTATGGCATTTCAAGAAACTAAGAAGTGGTGCTCCTGGTTACCCATGGCAGAGTGGTGGTTCAATACCTCTTACCATACTGCTACCAAATATACACCATTTCAGTGCTTATATGGATTTCCTCCTCCACTCATTGGAGAGGTCTCAATCCCTGGACCTAGTGATTCTGAAGCACAATCATTCTTACAACAGAGAGAGATAATGCAACAGCAACTAAAGCAAAATCTACTAGTAGCACAACAAAGGATGAAAAAAATATGCTGATACAAAGAGAATAGAGAGGCACTTCACAGAAGGAGATATGGTATATCTAAAGATGGAGCCATACAGATTAGCTACTTTTGGAATCAGGACTGGTTTAAAGCTCGCCACAAAATTCTATGGACCTTTTAGGATATTACAAAAGTTTGGGAATTCTTCTTACAAGTTGTTGCTGCCTGACAGTGCACAAATACATAATGTGTTCCATGTTAGTCAACTCAAACGACATTTCGGACCAACTGTTGTACCTGCTCCCGGATTACCACTGGTGGATGCTTCTGGCAAGATCAAAGTGGCTCCGATCATGGTCTTGGAAACACGTGCAGTACCTCGACCTCCCAAATTGGTAACACAGTGGCTAGTGCAGTGGCTGAACATGTCCCTAGAAGAGGCTACATGGGAAGACGCCGATTTCATCAAGCTCACCTTCCCTGATTTCTTCAATGCGACCATCCGAGCTTGGTTCCCGCAAAAGGATCCTTGGGGACAAGGATCCTCTTCTGGAGAGGGCAATTGTCAGGACCCTGCAGCACAAATACAGTTAACTGACCAAATGAACAGCTTAACTGAAGAAATATACAGTGAGGACGAAGCGTTACTTGCCTGGGAAATGGAGGGCCAAGATTGAAGCTAGCGAGTGACGATCAACGGCTCTCACTCCCAATGGTCTCCTGTTCCTCGTCACGCCGTTGCCGCAACACGCTGGATCTCTACAGGACGGAGCCGAGCACGTGCGAAGCCACCAACTCCGCCAGCTACTTATCTCCTCCCCCAAGCAAACCTAGCCTTATCTTTTCCCCATTTTACAAGTTGTATGAACTAGCGTAGCTCTAGAACCCTAGATTACTCTGTAGAATTCGGAACTGATCCTCAATCTGTACCCGTACCTGCTACTATTTCTCTAAGATAATATAATCGGGGCTAGTTCGAGTGATCTGTGTGTCTGATTTGATCGTTGGTCATGTCAGCAGCCTGCTACGAGGTCTGTTGCGAGCCGACCGTCGGCGTGCTGCGTGTCGGCCGCGTGGGGCGCTGTAAACCGGCGAGGCTATGAGCCGGTGGTGGCCGCCGCTGCAAGCCGGGCATATATGTGCCGCGGGTTGCTTCAACAAGATGCATCGACCACCTGCTCGCCACGTGAGCTGTTGACGGCACAATGTCGGTCTTGTGGTGCTAGCAACAAGATGTGTCGGCAGTGCAAACGGTGACGGCGAACGACAACTGTGCTAGTGCTGCTGTGACCCCTGGGACGTTTCTGCAACATGATCCTGTTTGCAAAAATTTCTGCAACATGATCTTTGTTTCCAATAAATTTTTTGTAACATGCTCTTTGTTGCAAAAGTTTTTCTGCAACATAAACTCGGTTGTAAAGGTTTGTGCAACATCATCTATGTTGCAAAGTTTTTCTTAATTCACATCGCAGACGACATCATCTTTTCAGTGAAAAAATTTCTGCAACAATATTCATGTTGCGAAAGTCCCCCCGCAACATCATCTATGGTTGCAAAAAAGTTGAAGACAAAATAAGAAATTCTCCAACACCACCACTGTTGCAAAAGTCTTCCCGCAACATTATCTATGTTGCAAAAAAAGTTGAAGACAAAAATAAAAAAAGTTCAGGCGAAAAATAACGTTTCGGTGGTTTTGCAACAAAGCAATTGTTGCAGAGCGAGTTGCGCAACATCTCCCTTGTTGCAATTCCATACGTGCCTCATTTGGGAGATCAGATGGCTGTCTATAGTTCAATCCAACGACGCAAGAGGCGGCGGATCTTTTAAAACGATCCACCGGCCGATGCGTAGCGCGGCCCAATTAACAAGCACAGTCGATTAAGCTACAATTAGCATTCCGGTATGAAACTCATATTTGGTGGAGTTAAGGCCTGTTCGGAGTCCCTCCCCTCCACAACTCCGCTCCCGGAGCTGGTGGAGCAGCAGCTAAAAATTGCGGAGCGGGGAAAGAGGTGCTCCATAGATCCTGAGATTTCACGGAGCGGGAGGATTACCGAATAGCTCCTTAGTGTTTGGATTGTTATTTAGTTATGTACTGTTAAGTGGCGGGCGTTCCGCTGGAAGAGAGGCCCCAGTGAATGGCACAACCGTTTGATCATAATCAAACGATGCCAAGTTTCGTGAAAAATGCCTTCAAAAACTGAAAATTGCCAACGCCTTCAACCAATGTTGCCCCCCTATCCCCCGCCCCCGCAAACGTTCCCCAATTATTTGTGTCCAGTTACGTAATATAATTCTTCAAGTCCAAAAAGACAGGAGACAGCTACACAATAGGAACAGCCTTTAACACGCAAAAAATATACGGAAACAGATAAAAAGAATAGAAAAAATTGATTTGGGCCATCGGATTGGAGATACATGGTCCAGATTTAGTTATAGGTTATGATATTTGTTGGTGTAAGTTTTGAAATTTGTTAGTGTTTGAAACTTGGACTAACTTGTGTATGTCCCCATCCATCTCTGTTCTAACAATTCAGGCTAGTTTTTTCCTTCTATTTCACCACAAGGTATCACAATTCACATCCCAGAATTATCAAATTAGGTAAACATATAGAAAGCATATGCACACCATGATTTCAATGCATTTTGGTTGTATTGGAATTAATTTGTCTATTTTATAAAACCTTAATTCAGTTTGGGATGTATTTAATAGTCATATTAAGTCCATTTGCATAAAATGAATTATCAAAATTTCATTAGGACTGGAAATATTTTTCCACGATTAATATGAGCCCGACTGTTTATTTGGGTTTTCTTGAGTTCAAATGATTTGAAATGAAATAAATTTGGGGTAATTCAAATTCAATTCAAATCCTAGATTAGAAAGAAAAGGAGGAAAAAGAACAGAAATAAAGAAGAAAAAGAAAAAGTCCAAGCCCAACCCCCTGCACGCGTTTAAAAGGAATGAATCGGTATTCCTGATCTAATCCTAGTTGGCAACACCCGATCCAACGACCACCGCGCCCCCCCCCCCTCTCTCTCTCTCTCTCTCTCACACACACACACACACACACACACACACACACACACACACACACACACACACACACCGGACCAACCCGTCAGCATCACCCCCGCCTCGTGCACGAACGGCACGCCGGCAACTGTCGGCGTCCCACATCGCACACGTCGCACATAGAGCTCCTTGTGCCTCCCGAGCCCAATTCTAAGCCCCCCTCGACCGCCTCTTCCATTCCCTAGCTTGCGTGCACCTACACGCCGCCAAGCTCCTCAAAAACATCCGAGAGTTGCCGCCTCTGAACACAACTACGGCAAGCCAGTCTAGCGAGTACTGGTGAGCCCGAAGCCTAATTCCTTTTCCAATTCACCCATGTACACCCGCGCACCCATTTGACACCGGTTATTCAAGACAAGCCAGGAATGCGAGCCCGTCAACACCCGAGCGCTGACGCCGCCGCGTCGACCATCTGATGAGGTAAGTGTTGTAAATATGTCCTAGAGCCAATAATAAAATAGTTATTATCATATTTCCCGTTCATGATAAATGTTTATTATTCATGCTATAATTGTATTCACCAGAAAATTAAATACATGTGTGAATACATAAATTCCATTGTGTCCCTAGTAGGCCTCTACTGGAGTAGCTCATTGATCAAATATGGTTAAGGTTTCCTAACCATGGGCATGAGTTGTCATTTGATAACTGGATCACATCATTAGGTGAATGATGTGATGGACAAACCCAACCGTAAGCTTACCATCAGATCATTTAGTTATGTGCTACAACTTTCTTCATGTCAAGTATCAGATCCTTAGACCATGAGATCATGCCACTCCCGGATGCCAGAGGAATACTTTGTGTGCTATCAAACGTCACTTCATAACTGGGTGATCATAAAGGTGCTCTACAGGTATCTCCGAAGGTGTCTGTTGGGTTGCATGGATCCAGACTAGGATTTGTCACTCTGTGTGATGGAGAGATATCTATGGGCCCTCTCAGTGACACAACATCATAAGAAGCTATATGTGACTAATGAGTTTAGTCATATGATCTTGTATTACGGAACGAGTAAAGAGACTTGTTAGTAACAAGATTGTACTAGGTATGGAGATACCGACGATCGAATCTCGGGCAAGTAACATATCGCCGGACAAAGAGAATTGCATACAGGATTAACTGAATCCCCGACATCGTTGTTCAACCAATGAACATATTTACCTTTGTAATATGTAGGAACCAATATGGGCATCCAGGTCCCGCTATTGATTATTGACCGGAGAGGTGTCTCAGTCATGTCTACATGATTCTCAAACCCGTAGGGTTGCACGCTTAATGTTCGATGATGCTAGAGTAGTATTGGGATATTTGTATTGGTGACCGAAGGTTGTTCGGAGTCCCGGATGAGATCCTGGATGTCACGAGGAGCTCCATAATGGTCTAGAGGTAAAGATTTATATATGGAAAGTTGTTGTCAGGGTTCCGGGAATGTTGGAAATATGCCCTAGAGGCAATAATATTGTATTATTATATTCCCGTTATTCATAATTAAGAGTTTATATTTCATGCTATAACTGCTATGATCCTAGAATATGCAATTCAGTGGAAAATTCATATGCACGTGTGAAATGATAAACGGTAAACAATAGGTTCCCGGTCTCGCCTCTAAGTCTGGCTCAAGTGTTGTTGGTGATCACGTTTTCTGGATCTTAGGATATCGTTAAGTGTAACGATAGTCCTAAAACAACATTGAGGATGTGACGTTAGAAGAACGATCATATTGAATCGACCCCATACTTGTCTGTTATACTATGTGATTATATCATCTGAAATCATCTGTTATAACACGGAGTGTTAGCATGTGTTTTAGTTCCTCAGACCACGAGAGTGTCTCAAGTCACTTCCTACCGGATGGTGGGCCTTGGGGTTGCTCAAATGTCATCTATAACAAGGTGATCTTAACGACAACTTTCAGGCACGCCGAAAAGTTTGACAAGTGTCTAGACAGCTCGAGAGTGGGATTTGCTTCTCCGATGATGGAGAGATATTCTTAGGGCCCTCTCGGTGTGACGGCATCCATCATCATCTGGTCAGATATAGGTGACAACATCACGGGGATGCCGGAACACGTCAACGAGAAAGAAGAACAAAACCGGTAACAGGATCAACGGTATAGTGAGCATGGTGATGACTCAGGAGGAAACCGATGCACACCGGGTTTTGTAAAGTATCACGAAGCAAAGGGAACATCACATGATAGCCAAAGGTTTAGTCGAATATCATTCGTGTAATCATAGGGACCGATATGGATGTCCACGGTTCCGCTATCGGTCATTGAACGAAGGGGTTTCGTTCATGTCTATGGTTTACCGAACCTACGGGGTCACAAGCTTAAGGTAATCACAATCTGCTGAGTGTTAGAGGGACAAAAGTGATGAGAATATATTTGTGGAATTGTTTCATTAATATCCAGAATAGTTCCGAGAGGTTCCGGAAGCATTTCGGGGTCACTAGAAGGGTTTCGGTGAGTATCGGGTAATACCGGGTATTACCGATTAATTATATATAGGTGGAAAATGTTTCTGGTGATGTTAAATTATACTAGAAAATATGCCCGTGCGTTGCAACGGGACAAAAAAATAGCTTTGTGTTGTCCTACTAAAAAACACAACGTGCCAAATGAAAGAATCGAGACATAATAGAACTTTCCAGAATTCTTGAGCACCAACGTTAACCGGTTTGTCCAAATTTGAATAATCATTGAAGACACATAGAATTGATTAAAGAATGAAATGATACAAAGTTCATTACCATTCAATAAAATGGCACATTTCTTTTGACTGCAAGTTTATAAATTAACATTATAAAATTGAGATGAATTTAAAATTTTCAAAATTCTCGGGCATGAATGTTCACGGATCGAGGGTGTTACAATCGAAAAAATAACGAATTTAATTTTTTATAGAATTATTTTTCATGCTTTTCATTGACTTAGAAATAACAATTACTAAATTATTGAGAAATAGCTCATTCATATTACTTTGTGCAATTTTGAAATAATCTAGAAAAAAGGTTTGCATAGGTCATTATCAAAGTTAGAGAAATTTGCAAATTCTGAACCTAAAGAAATTATTACAAAATTTCCATTTGTGATATTTTTGTTCCGAGCGTATCTAATGAATTGAGGAAAACATTATCCTGAAGTTGGTCAAAGAAATACACAAACTTTGATGTTTTTATCCTATTTTTCCCCACATTGTAAACATCTACAAGACTTCACATCATTCCATGAGAAGTTGATACAATAAATAAGAAAACCATGTACTCCTACAAACCCTGAGATGTTAAAATTTAGCACAACAAAATTCTAATTATCCATATGGTTACTAAGAACAAAAATTGCTTTTTTTCACATAACTTGACATCCACAATTTTTATGTTAGTCTATCCCAACACTAATTTATTTATTGTCAAAATTAACCCCGTCTATATATGGTGTAAGCATCCAAATTAACCCTGTCTATTTATATCCACCTCTAAATAAATTTTTTACGTGTTTGTTTAGAAAAACCGGGTGTGGACATGTTTGTATGCCTTTTTTTATTTTTTACTTTACCTTTAATATGTATATGGTGTGCAACATCTTCTCCTTTAGTAATCCCATTTTAATTAGGAGTCAATTAGCGGGCATGACAGCCAGGAATTCCATTTAATGGAGGCATGCATGTCCCTCCTTTATTTTCGGCATTTGAATTTTTGTTTCCCAGAATCCTGGTTAATCAAAGCCCACGATAATTATTAGGGAACCAATTAGCGCCATGACAGCCCACATTTTCATTGAATGGAGGCTCCTTTATTTCCGGCAATTGAAATCCATTTTTTAATTAGAGCTAACCGTCTTTTATTGGGGCGCGCATGTCCTCAATTATCGGGTCTTTCTCTTTTTGTTGACATGTGCAGTCAAGGGCATAAACCGTAGAACATAGCAGGCCCAGTGGCCCATGCAAGGGATAAACAATTTTTTTTTACAAACAATGCGCAGCCCATGCACCAGGAAATATGTATTGCGGGCTGATTTTTAAAATAGCGAGGTACTTTTTTGCAAAATGTCATGACGGACCAAGAATACGTATTTGCTTTATTATTAGGTAGAGATATATAATGCTCTGAAAATGTTTAGAACATTTTATATTTAATTTAAATATCAACGGGCCTCAAAAGGCCAAGAGATAGAAGGCAACTTGGGCCACAAGGGCCCAAGTGGAGTTGGCGCCCCTCTTTCCTTGTGGGGGGCCGAATTGGACTAGGGGAGGGAGTAGGACCGCTCCCGTAGGCCGGCGCACCATGGTGGATCTTTCCCCCTTAGTGGCTGCCCTCTCCCTCCCCTCTAACCTATATATACTAGAGGATTTCTACCCTATGTTGACACAAGTTTTGGAGCCTCCTCTAGTTGATCTAGTGCACGTTCTAGTTGGTCCTAGTTGACTAATTAGAGCGAGCCCTTGCCACCTCTAATTCTCTGGCGATGATTAGCTCTGGATGGCGAAGCGCTACCAGATCATGAAGACCGTATGCTTGCAACCAAGTAGAGAGGTCGTGCTTTCGGTCTTCCGTTCGAGGGATCGTTCATGGGCGGTTCGCGGGATCGTCATCAATGTTCGAGGGACTTCAAGTATGATCTACACCGACTCGTCTACTTTCGCTGCACTCCCAGAGTCGGTAACGATCGTTAATCACAACCCGTTATGCATCTTCGTATTGTTCCTGGGTGATCGTAGGGCAAAATATTTTTTGTTTTCTACTACGTTTCCCAACAGTGGTATCAGTGCGGTTCTATGAGTAGATGCAGGTTGCGATCTAGATCACATGTGGATGTGAGGGTGATGTTCTTACTATGCTTCCCTCGAGTGTTGCTTCGGTTCAGTTCATTGACGGCCTGGTGTTGCTTTCAACAAGGTTTTGACAATCACTCGGCTTTGGTTGTCGACGATCTGCTAACAGTTCCTTGGGCTTCACCATAGTCAAGAATAGTGGACCGTCATGTAAGCAAGATGGTGATGAAGATGGATGATCTTCCAGGGGGTCACGCGTATTAGACGAAGTTTAGTGTGGGAAAACGAGATTTTTAATTAAGTCTCTTCTTTCACACACCCCAAAAGTTAATCTAGCAACAAGGAGTATCACTTTATGGTGTGCACATAGGTAGCTAGGTTTATCCATAAACCCTAGAAGCCACGTAATTAAAACTTGCTAAACCGATTAGAGGACGTCTAACTTGGTTTTGCAGGGTTTGCATGTGATGTGGTATAGCCTTCGTGATGATAATGAGTTTATGTATGAGATGGTTATATGATGTAATGTTAAGTGGCCTACGCGTCACGGCATGATGGCTGGAGTCATAAGACTGCCACCTTAATGTAAATATCATAGAGATAGATTATAGGTGACAGTGGCAAGACGTACATGGAGGTCCCCGACGAGGAGAAGGTGTATCAAGGCGCGGGACGAGGCGCTATAATTTCGTGCCATGGCGGAATTTCAGATTTTGGTGCCATGGCAACGTTTTTTGAAACGGTTGCCACGACAACGTTTTTTGAGATTGCTGCCACGGTAACATTTTTTAAATGGTTGCCATGGCAATGAAATTTTGGCCGTCACGTCGCTTCAACTAAAGATTGAAGACGATCATAGAGAACACCCGGCGCCGAGGGCTATATGATACGTCTCCAACGTATCTATAATTTTTGATTGTTCCATGCTATTATATTATCTGTTTTGGATGTTTTATATGCATTAATATGCTATTTTATATTATTTTTGGGACTAACTGATTAACCTAGTTCCCAGTGCCAGTTGCTGTTTTTTCCTTGTTTTTGACTTTTACAAAAAAGGAATACCAAACGAAGTCCAAATGTAATAAAACTTTACGGTGATTTTTCTTGGACCAGAAGAAACCCACGAGACTTGGAGAGGAGGCCAGAAGACCTATGAGGTGGCCACAAGCCGTAGGGGAGCGCCCCCAGGGCTTGTGGGCCCCTCGGAGACCTTCCAACCCTAATTCCACCACTATATATTCTCAAATATCCCCCCTATACTAGAGGGCACACCAAAAATACTTTTCCACCGCCGCAAGCCTCTGTTCCCGTGAGATCCCATCTTGGGGCCTTTTCTGGCACTCCGCCGGAGGGGGATTCGATCACGAAGGACCTCCACACCAACCTTGCTGCCCTTCCGATGATGTGTGAGTAGTTTACCACAGACCTACGGGTCCATAGCTAGTAGCTAGATGGCTTCTTCTCCCTCTTTGATCTTCAATACAATGTTCTCCTTGATGTTCTTAGAGATTTATTCGATGTAATCTTCTTTTGCGGTGCATTTGTTGAGATCCGATGAATTGTGGATTCATGATCAGATTATCTACGAATATTATTTGAGTCTTCTCTGAACTCTTTTATGCATTATTAAGATATCTTTGTATTTCTCTTCAAACTATCGGTTTGGTTTGGCCAACTAGATTTTGTTTTTTCTTGCAATGGGAGAGGTGCTTAGTTTTGGGTTCAATCTTGCGGTGTCCTCGCCCAGTGATAGAAGGGGTAGCGAGGCACGTATTGTATTGTTGCCATCAAGGATGCTTGAGTTTATCCCTCTACATCATGTCATCTTACTTAAAGCATTGCTCTGTTCTTATGAACTTAATACTCTAGATGCAGGCAGGAGTCGGTCGATGTGTGGAGTAACAGTAGTAGATGTAGAATCTTTTCGGTCTACTTGTCATGGACGTGATGCCTATATTCATGATCATTGCCTTAGATTTCTTCATAATTATACACTTTTCTATCAATTGCTCAACAGTAATTTGTTTACCCACCGTATGTTTTCTTCAAGAGAGAAGCCTCTAGTGAAACCTATGGCCCCCGGGTCTATTTTTCATCATATATTTTCAAATCTATAAATCAAAAAACCCAAAAATACCTTGCTGCACTTTATTTTACTCTTTTACTTATCTTTTATACGTATCTCTATTAGATCTCACTCTTGTTCGTGACCGTGAAGGGATTGACAACCCCTTTTTCGCGTTGTGTGCAAGTGTTTGTTAGTTTGTGCAGGTGCATATATTGGAGACTTGCTTGTGCCTCCTACTGGATTGATACCTTGGTTCTTAACTGAGGGAAAATACTTATCTCTACTTGGCTGCATCACCCTTTCCTCTTCAAGGAAAATATCAACGCAAGCTCAAGAAGTAGTAGGAAGAATTTCTGGCGCCGTTGCCAGGGAGGTTCTACATCAAGCCTACCAAGTACCTATCATAAACTCTCATCCCTTGCACTTACATTATTTGCCATTTGCCTCTTGTTTTCCTCTCCCCCACTTCTAAAACGTTTTCAGAAAAACACAAATATATTTGCCTTTTTATTCACCTTCTTTCGTTCGTCTTTTTCATTTGCTTTTTGTTTGCTTGTGTGCTAGATTGCTTCCTTGGTCAAGATGTCTCAAGAAAATACCAAGTTGTGTGACTTTTCCAACACTAATAATAATGATTTTATTAGTACTCTGATTTCTCCTGCCACTAGTGCGGAATCTTATGAAATTAATGCCGCTTTGTTGAATCTTGTTATGAAAGATCAATTTTCTGGTAGTCCTAATGGAGATGCTACATCCCACATGAATACTTTCATTGAGTTGTGTGATATGCAAAAGAAAAAAGATGTGGATAATGATATTGTTAAATTGAAGCTATTTCGGTTCTCACTACGAGATCGTGCTAAAACTTGGTTTTCATCTTTGCCTAAAAATAGTATTGATTCATGGAACAAGTGTAAAGATGCTTTTATTTCTAAGTATTTTCCTCCCGCTAAGATCATCTCCCTTAGGAATGATATAATGAATTTTAAGCAACTTGATCGTGAACATGTTGCACAATCTTGGGAGAGGATGAAATTGATGATAAGAAATTGCCCTACTCATGATTTAAGTTTATGGATGATCATACAAAAATTTTATGCCGGATTGAATTTTGCATCTAGAAATCTTTTAGATTCCACCGCGGGAGGTACTTTTATGGAAATCAAATTAGGAGAAGCTACTAAACTCCTAGATAATATTATGGCAAATTACTCTCAATGGCATACCGAAAGATCTTCTACTAGTAAAAAAGTGCATGCGATTGAAGAAATTAATACTTTGAGTGGAAAGATGGATGAACTTATGAAATTGATTGCTAGTAAGAGTGCTCCTATTGATCCTAATGATATGCCTTTGTCCACTTTGATTGAGAATAATAATGAATATGTGGGTTTGAATTTTGTTGGTAGGAATAATTTTGGTAATAACGCGTATAGAGGTAATTTCAACCCTAGGCCGTTTCCTAGTAATTCCTCTAATAATTATGGTAATTCCTACAAAAATTCTTATGGAAATTATAATAAAATAATGTCGGGGGGATGGACCCCGAGCAGGCAAAGGAACCCGGATCCCTTTCAAAAACATCGGGGCACGCAAAGCCCGTCAATCCGGCTCACCCCTGGCCGGCTCCCCAGCGTGAGCCGGCCGGGTGCCACGAACCGGCCAGCCGGCTAGCGCATGCCGGCCGTCCACAAGAAATCAACCCACGAGACAAGCAAGCATGGCAATAGTGCTTCCCCCTTTACGCTGCCCGGCGGGCGCGGCAGCGGCGCTCCCACGTCCCCGCCTGGGGCGGGCGGTGTCCTGGGGGCACGGCCCTGTAGCAAGGTGGTGTTGACCGTTCCATGATGCCTGGCGAGGTGCGCCACAGTACCCAGCAGTCGGCCGTACCCGTGCCCGGCGGTCCCGGTACGGCCCTCACCCGACAGACCCGGCGACACCCTCGTCCGGCGGACCCGACAGACCCGACGGCCAGGCAGCCCCCACTGCAGGCTCCTAGACACTGGCACCAGGGCCCCACACCCATGTAATATTACCATTGTAACCCCGGGGGGCCGGCCTATAAGACCCCCTGGTGCCCCTCCATGCAAGGGGTCGGCTGAACCTTAGTAGAACTGATATCCACACACACGGAGAGGGAGCAGCCTATGCACTGGCCTGTCTTCCTTCCTCCTCAAAACAGCTCAAGGAGCAAGCTTGTATCCACTTCATATAAACCACACTCAGCAGGACTAGGGGTGTTATCTCTCTGGAGAACCCCGAACCTGGGTACGTCTTGCGTCTCCCGCTCGCTCATACCAACCTCGCCTCTGGAGCCCACCAGTGCCCTCTTGTCTGTTCCTCTCTTTAGCCATCCCGTGGCATCTCCTGTGAGCTCACCATGACAGTTGGCGCCCACCGTGGGGCAGCTCGAGGCACCAGCCGGAGTCACGTTCCAGACGGGGCCCTTCACCGACTCCGACGTGCGCATCATGCACTGCGCGGTCCCCTTCACCGGCTCGTCCGTCGTCCCCTTCGGTGGGCCACGCATCTTCGTTGCGCTTGCCTCCGACGAGTACCCCAACGGAGTGCTCGACGTCACTGACTCGCCCGTCCCCCTTGGCTGTGATGTCTCCGATGACATGGCGGATCTCTGCACCCGCGTGGAGGTGCTCATCACCGGCTCCGGCTCCACTTCGTCTAGCACCGCAAAGAAGGCCGTCGCCGCCAAGGCCGCAGCGGAGCGCGTCAACACGGCCGACCCGCTGTGCGCCACGCTGCAGAACCTCAGCATCCCCATCACCACCAACCTCGATGCCACCCAGGCCAGAGCCTGGCTCGATGAGGAGTGCGTGCGCCTGCTGGATGAGGTCACGACGCTTGCTGCTACACAGCGCTGGCTGGAGTCCATCCAGCGGGAGCGCGACGCCGCGTTCGGCTTCACGCCGGTCGCGGCCGAGCCCAGCCGAGGTGCGGACCCGTGGTGGCGCCATCGGCCACGCGCTGGGCGCGATCCCGCCCGTCTACGACACCCCAGTTAAGAACATGCGCGCCGCGGAGGCGGCCGCCGTGGGCCTGGAGCAGCTGCAGGGCGAGGAGCTGTAGGAGCGCTTGCATGGGCGACCTTCTCACCACTGCGAACACGCAGCAAGACCGGCTTGACGCTCCCGCGGTGTCCGGATCGCGCCGCTCTAAGGATCCCGAGCAGCGGAACATGGCGTCCTCTCCGCGCCCCAGTGAAGCTCAGTCCGGCAAGACCTGAACCCGGTGTGACCGCGCCCTGATGGCTGGCGATGACTTGGGCAACGAGCCGACTCCCGATGCTCGGCGCCAGCAAGATCTCCCCCCGCCAGCCGGATGATACGTCTCCAACGTATCTATAATTTATGAAGTATTCATGCCATGTTTGCAACAATTTAAATGGTTTTGGTATGATTTTATTAGAACTAACCCAGAGTGATGCTGTTTTCAGCAGAACTACCGTGGTGTCATTTTTTTGCGCAGAAATAAAAGTTCTCGGAATGGGCTGAAAATTTACGGTGAGTTTTTATGGACCAAAGAGACCCCCGAAGCACCGGAGCTGGGCCAGGAAGTGACCGAGGAGACCACAACCCTGCTAGCCGCGCCCTACCCCCCAGGGCACTAGCTCCAGGCTTGTGGGCCCCTCAGGCACCCCCTTGATGTGAGACTGACGCAAAAATTCTTATAAATACCGAAACCTCCGAAAAGAACCCTAGATCGGAAGTTCCACCGCTGCAAGCCTCTGTAGCCACGAAAAACCAATCGGGAGCCTATTCTGGCACCTTGCCGGAGGGGGAAACCATCACCAGAGGCCATCTTCATCATCCCGGCGGTCTCCATGATGAGGAGGGAGTAGTTCACCCTCGGGGTTGAGGGTATGTACCAGTAGCTATGTGTTTGATCTCTCTCTCTCTCTTGTGTTCTTGATTTGGCACGATCTTGATGTATCGCGAGCTTTGTTACTATAGTTGGATCATATGGTGTTTCTTCCCCTCTACCTTCTTGTGATGAATTGAGTTTTACCTTTGAGGTTTCACTATTATCGGATTGAATACTTTTATGGGTACACTTGATGTATGTCTTGCGTGGGATACCCGTGATGATAATGGGGTGTTCTATTGATTCACTTGATGTATGATTTGGCACTCAACTCACGGATTTCCGAGGTGACATTGGGGTAATCTATGCATAGGGGTTGATGTTGGAAATATGCCCTAGAGGCAATAATAAAATGGTTATTATTATATTTCCTTGTTCATGATAATTGTCTATTGTTCATGCTATAATTGTATTAACCGGAAACCGTAATACATGTGTGAATACATAGACCACAGCATGTCCCTAGTGAGCCTCTAGTTGACTAGCTCGTTGATCAATAGATGGTTGTGGTTTCCTGACCATGGACATTGGATGTCGTTGATAACGGGATCACATCATTAGGAGAATGATGTGATGGACAAGACCCAATCCTAAGCATAGCACAAGATTGTGTAGTTCGTTTGCTAGAGCTTTTCTAATGTCAAGTATCATTTCCTTAGACCATGAGATTGTGCAACTCTTGGATACCATAGGAATGCTTTGGGTGTATCAAATGTCACAACGTAACTGGGTGACTATAAAGGTGCACTACAGGTATCTCCGAAAGTGTCTGTTGGGTTGGCACGAATCGAGACTGGGATTTGTCACTCCGTGTGACGGAGAGGTATCTCTGGGCCCACTCGGTAATACATCATCATAATGAGCTCAATGTGACTAAGGAGTTAGTCACAGGATCATGTGTTACGGAACGAGTAAAGAGACTTGCCGGTAATGAGATTGAACAAGGTATAGGGATACCGACAATCGAATCTCGGGCATGTAACATACCGATGGACAAAGGGAACTGTATACGGGATTAATTGGATCCACGACATCATGGTTCATCCGATGAGATCATCGTGGAACATGTGGGAGCCAATATGGGTATCCAGACCCCCGCTATTGGTTATTGGCCGGAGAGGTGTCTCGGTCATGTCTGCATGGTTCCCGAACCCGTAGGGTCTACACACTTAAGGTTCGGTGACGCTAGAGTTGTAATGGGAATTGTATGTGGTTACCGAAAGTTGTTCGGAGTCTCGGATGAGATCCCGGACGTCACGAGGAGTTTCAGAATGGTCCGGAGGTAAAGATTTATATATGGGAAGTCCTATTTTGGCCACCGGAAAATGTTCGGGATTTTTCGGTATTGTACCGGGAAGGTTCTAGAAGGTTCCGAAGTGGGGCCCACCTGCATGGGGGGACCCACATGAACATGGGTAGTGGGGGCAAGGCCCCACACCCCTGGTCAAGGTGCACCAAGATGCCCCCTTAGAAGGAATAAGATCATATCCCGAAGGGATAAGATCAAGATCCCTAAAAAAGGGGGATAACAATCGGTGGGGAAGGGAAAGGATGGGATTTCTTTCCTCCCACTACCCAACGCCCCAATGGACTTGGAGGGCAAGAAACCAGCCCCCTCCACCCCTATATATAGTGGGGAGGTGCATGGGAGCTGCACCCCTTGCCCCTGGCACAGACCTCCCCCCTCCTACTCCTCCTCCTCCTCCGTAGTGCTTAGCGAAGCTCTGCCGGAGAACCACGAGCTCCATCGCCAGCACGCCGTCCTGCTGCCGGAGCTCTCCCTCAACTTCTCCTCTCCCCTTGCTGGATCAAGAAGGAGGAGACGTCCCCAGGCTGTACGTGTGTTGAACGCGGAGGCGCCGTCCGTTCGGCGCTTGAATCGGATCTTCCGCGATTTGAATCGCCGCAAGTACGACTCCATCAACCGCGTTCTTGTAATGCTTCCACTTAGCGATCTTCAAGGGTATGAAGATGCACTCCCTCTCACTTGTTGCTAGCATCTCCTAGATTGATCTTGGTGACACGTAGGAAAAATTTGAATTATTACTACGTTCCCCAACAGTGGCATCATGAGCTAGGTCTATGCGTAGATTCTATGCATAAGTAGAACACAAGTAGTTGTGGGCAATGATTTGTTCAATTTGCTTACCGTTACTAGTCCTATCTTGATTCGGCAGCATTGTGGGATGAAGCGGCCCGGACCGACCTTACACGTACGCTTACGTGAGACAGGTTCCACCGACTGACATGCACTTGTTGCATAAGGTGGCTAGCGGGTGTCTGACTCTCCCACTTTAGTCGGATCGGATTCGATGAAGAGGGTCCTTATGAAAGGTAAATAGCAATTGGCATATCACCATTGTGGCTTTTGCGTAGGTAAGAAACGTTCTTGCTAGAAACGCATAGCAGCCACGTAAAACATGCAACAACAATTAGAAGACGTCTAACTTGTTTTTGCAGGGTATGCTATGTGATGTGATATGGGCAAAAGGATGTGATGAATTATATATGTGATGTATGAGATTGATCATGTTCTTGTAATAGGAATCACGACTTGCATGTCGATGACTATGACAACCGGCAGGAGCCATAGGAGTTGTCTTAATTTATTGTATGAGCTGCGTGTCAATGAAAACGCCATGTAATTACTTTACCTTATTGCTAACCGTTAGCCATAGTAGTAGAAGTAATAGTTGGCGAGACAACTTCATGAAGACACGATGATGGAGATCATGGTGTCATGCCAGTGACGATGGTGATCATGCCGCGCCTCGAAGATGGAGATCAAAAGCGCAAGATGATATTGGCCATATCATGTCACTTTATGATTTGCATGTGATGTTTATCATGTTTACATCTTATTTGCGTAGAACGACGGTAGCATGAATAAGATGATCCCTCACTAAAATTTCAAGAAATTTGTTCCCCCTAAGTGTGCACCGTTGCGAAGGTTCGTTGTTTTGAAGCACCACGTGATGATCGGGTGTGATAGATTCTAATGTTCGCATACAACGGGTGTAAGCCAGATTTACACATGCGAAACACTTAGGTTGACTTGACGAGCCTAGCATGTACAGACATGGCCTCGGAACATGAGAGACCGAAAGGTTGAACATGAGTCGTATAGTAGATGCGATCAACATGGAGATGTTCACCGTTGATGACTAGTCCGTCTCACGTGATGATCGGACACGGCCTAGTCGATTCGGATCATGTATCACTTAGATGACTAGAGGGATGTCTATCTGAGTGGGAGTTCATAAAATAATTTGATCAGATGAACTTAATTATCATGAACTTAGTCTAAAATTTTCTTTACAATCTATCTTGTAGATCCAATGGCCCACGCTAATGTTGCCCTCAACTTCAACGTGTTCCTAGAGAAAACCAAGCTGAAAGACGATGGTAGCAACTATACAGACTAGGTCCGTAACTTGAGGATCATCCTCATAGCTGCCAAGAAATCATATGTCCTTGAAGCACTGCTAGGTGATGCACCCATTTTCCCAGCAACTCAAGACGTTATGAACGCCTGGAAATCATGTAGTGATGATTACTCCCTGGTTCAGTGCGGCATGCTTTACAGCTTAGAACCGGGGCTCCAAAAGCGTTTTGAGCAACACGGAGCATATGAGATGTTCCAAGAGCTGGAAATGGTTTTCCAAGCTCATGCTCGGGTTGAGAGATATGAAGTCTCCGACAAGTTCTACAATTGTAAGATGGAGGAAAACAGCTGTGTCAGCGAGCATATACTCAAACTGTCTGGGTTGCACAACCGCTTGTCTCAGCTGGGAGTTAATCTTCTAAATGACTCGGTCATTGACAGGATCCTCCAGTCGCTTCCACCTAGCTACAAGAGCTTTGTGATGAACTACAATATGCAAGGGATGGAGAAGTCCATTCCTGAGTTATATTCAATGCTGAAATCAGCGGAGGTGGAGATCAAAAAGGAACATCAAGTGTTGATGGAGAATAAGACCACTAGTTTCAAGAAAGGCAAGGGTAAGAAGAACTTCAAGAAGGACGGCAAGGGGGTTGCCGCGCCCGGTAAGTCAGTTGCCGGGAAGAAGCCAAAGAATGGACCCAAGCCTGAGACTGGGTGCTTTTATTGCAAGGGAAATGGTCACTGGAAGCGGAACTGCCCCAAGTACTTAGCGGATAAGAAGGCCAGCAACGCCAAAGTTATATATGATATACATGTTATTGATGTGTACCTTACGAGCGCTCGTAGTAGCTCCTGGGTATTTGATACCGGTGCGATTGCTCACATTTGTAACTCAAAACATGAGCTGTGGAATAAGCGGAGACTGGCGAAGGACGAGGTGACGATGCGCGTCGGGAATGGTTCCAAGGTCGATGTGATCGCCGTCGGCACGCTACCTCTACATTTACCTTCAGGATTTGTTTTAAACCTCAATAATTATTATTTAGTGGCAGCTTTGAGCATGAACATTGTATCTGGATCTCGTTTAATGCGAGATGGCTACTCATTTAAATCCGAGAATAATGGTTGTTCTATTTATATGAGAGATATGTTTTATGGTCATGCCCCGCTGGTCAATGGTTTATTTTTATTGAATCTCGAACGTGATGTTACACATATTCATAGTGTGAATGCCAAAAGATGTAAGGTTGATAATGATAGTGCCACATACTTGTGGAACTGCCGCCTTGGTCACATTGGTGTCAAACGCATGAAGAAACTCCATGCAGATGGACTTTTGGAGTCTCTTGATTATGAATCATTTGACACGTGCGAACCATGCCTCATGGGAAAAATGACCAAGACTTTGTTCTCCGGAACAATGGAGCGAGCAACCAACTTGTTGGAAATAATACATACTGATGTATGCGGTCCAATGAGCGTTGAGGCTCGTGGTGGCTATCGTTATGTTCTCACCCTCACTGATGACTTAAGTAGATATGGGTATGTCTACTTAATGAAACACAATTCTGAGACCTTTGAAAAGTTCAAGGAATTTCAGAGCGAGGTAGAGAATCAACGTGACAGGAAAATAAAGTTCTTACGATCAGATCATGGAGGAGAATACTTGAGTCACGAGTTTGGCACGCACTTAAGGAAATGTGGAATTGTTTCACAACTCACACCGCCTGGAACACCTCAGGGTAATGGTGTGTCTGAACATCGTAATCGCACTCTATTGGATATGGTGCGATCTATGATGTCTCTTACCGATCTACCGCTATCATTTTGGGGTTATGCTTTAGAGACTGCCGCATTCACTTTAAATAGGGCACCGTCTAAATCCGTTGAGACGACACCGTATGAATTATGGTTTGGGAAGAAACCTAAGCTGTCGTTTCTGAAAGTTTGGGGATGCGATGGTTATGTCAAGAAACTTCAACCTGAAAAGCTCGAACCCGAATCGGAAAAATGCGTCTTCATAGGATACCCTAAGGAAACTATTGGGTATACCTTCTACCTCAGATCCGAAGGCAAGATCTTTGTTGCCAAGAATGGATCCTTTCTGGAGAAAGAGTTTCTCTCGAAAGAAGTAAGTGGGAGGAAAGTAGAACTTGACGAGGTACCCCCTCTTGAACCGGAGAGTAGCGCAGCTCAGGAAGATGTTTCTGTGGTGCCTGCATCAACTAGAGAGGAAGTTAATGATGATGATCATGAAACTTCGGGTCAAGTTGCTACTGAACTTCGTAGGTCCACGAGAACACATTCCGCACCAGAGTGGTATGGCAACCCTGTCCTGGAAATCATGTTGTTAGACAACGGTGAACCTTCGAACTATGAAGAAGCGATGGCGGGCCCGGATTCCAACAAATGGCTTGAAGCCGTGAAATCCGAGATAGGATCCATGTATGAAAACAAAGTATGGACTTTGACGGACTTGCCCGATGATCGGCAAGCCATAGAGAATAAGTGGATCTTTAAGAAGAAGACTGACGCGGATGGTAATGTGACCGTCTATAAGGCTCGGCTTGTCGCTAAGGGTTATCGACTAGTTCAAGGGGTTGACTACGATGAGACCTTCTCACCCGTAGTGAAGCTGAAGTCCGTCCGAATCATGTTAGCAATTGCCGCATTCTATGATTATGAGAGCTGGCAAATGGACGTCAAAACAGCATTCCTTAATGGTTTCCTTAAGGAAGAATTGTATATGATGCAGCTGGAAGGTTTTGTCGATCCTAAGAATGCTGACAAAGTATGCAAGCTCCAGCGCTCCATCTATGGGCTAGTGCAAGCATCTCGGAGTTGGAACATTCGCTTTGATGAAATGATCAAAGCATTTGGGTTTATACAGACTTATGGAGAAGCCTGTATTTACAAGAAAGTGAGTGGGAGCTCTGTAGCATTTCTCATATTATATGTGGATGACATACTGTTGATGGGAAATGATATAGAACTTTTGAAAAGCATAAAGGCCTACTTGAATAAGTGTTTTTCAAGGGAGGACCTTGGAGAAGCTGTTTACATATTAGGCATCAAGATCTATAGAGATTGATCGAGATGCCTCATTACTCTTTCACAAAGCACATACCTTGACAAGATATTGAAGAAGTCCAAGAAGGGGTTCTTGCCTGTATTGCAAGGTGTGAGATTGAGCGCAGCTCAATGCCCGACCTCGGCAGAAGAAAAAGAAAAGATGAGTGTCATCCCCTATGCCTCAGCCATAGGCTCTATTATGTATGCCATGTTGTGTACCAGACCTGATGTGAACCTTGCCATAAGTTTGGTAGGGAGATACCAAAGTGATCCCGGAATGGAACATTGGACAGCCGTCAAGAATATCCTGAAGTACCTGAAAAGGACTATTGATATGTTTCTCGTTTATGGAGGTGCCGAAGAGCTCGTCGTAAAGGGTTACGTCGATGCTAGCTTTGACACAGATCTGGATGACTCCAAGTCACAAACCGGATACGTGTACATTTTGAATGGTGGGGCAGTCAGCTGGTGCAGTTGCAAGCAAAGCGTCGTGGCGGGATCTACATGTGAAGCGGAGTACATAGCTGCTTCGGAAGCAGCTCAGGAAGGAGTCTGGATGATGGAGTTTATCACCGACCTAGGAGTGATTCCCAATGCGTCGGGCCTGATGACTCTCTTTTGTGACAACACTAGAGCTATTGCCATTGCCAAGGAGCCCAGGTTTCACAGGAAGACCAAGCACATCAAGCGCCGCTTCAACTCCATTCGTGAATACATTCAAGATGGAGACATAGATATTTGTAAAGTACATACGGATCTGAATGTCGCAGATCCATTGACTAAACCTCTTCCACGAGCAAAACATGATCAGCACCAGAACTCTATGGGTGTTTGATTCATCACAATGTAACTAGATTATTGACTCTAGTGCAAGTGGGAGACTGTTGGAAATATGCCCTAGAGGCAATAATAAAATGGTTATTATTATATTTCCTTGTTCATGATGATTGTCTATTGTTCATGGTATAATTGTATTAACCGGAAACCGTAATACATGTGTGAATACATAGACCACAGCATGTCCCTAGTGATCCTCTAGTTGACTAGCTCGTTGATCAATAGATGGTTGTCGTTTCCTGACCATGGACATTGGATGTCGTTGATAATGGGATCACATCATTAGGAGAATGATGTGATGGACAAGACCCAATCCTAAGCATAGCACAAGATCGTGTAGTTTGTTTGCTAGAGCTTTTCTAATGTCAAGTATCATTTCCTTAGACCATGAGATTGTGTAACTCCTGGATACCGTAGGAATGCTTTGGGTGTATCAAATGTCACAACGTAACTGGGTGACTATAAAGGTGCACTACAGGTATCTCCAAAAGTGTCTGTTGGGTTGGCACGAATCGAGACTGGGATTTGTCACTTCGTGTGACGGAGAGGTATCTCTGGGCCAACTCGGTAATACATCATCATAATGAGCTCAATGTGACTAAGGAGTTAGTCACGGGATCATGTGTTACGGAACGTGTAAAGAGACTTGCGGGTAACGAGGTTGAACAAGGTATAGGGATACCGACGATCGAATCTCGGGCTAGTAACATACCGATGGACAAAGGGAATTGTATACGGGATTAATTGGATCCCCGACATCGTGGTTCATCCGATGAGATCATCGTGGAACATGTGGGAGCCAATATGGGTATCCAGATCCCGCTATTGGTTATTGGCCGGAGAGGTGTCTCGGTCATGTCTGCATGGTTCCCGAACCCGTAGGGTCTACACACTTAAGGTTCGGTGACGCTAGAGTTGTAATGGGAATTGTATGTGGTTATCGAAAGTTGTTCGGAGTCTCGGATGAGATCCCGGACGTCACGAGGATTTCCGGAATGGTCCGGAGGTAAAGATTTATATATGGGAAGTCCTATTTTGGCCACCGGAAAATGTTCAGGATTTTTCGGTATTGTACCGGGAAGGTTCTAGAAGGTTCCGGAGTGGGGCCCACCTGCATGGGGGGACCCACATGAACGTGGATAGTGGGGGCAAGGCCCCACACCCCTGGTCAAGGCGCTCCAAGATCCCCCCTTAGAAGGAATAAGCTCATATCCGGAAGGGATAAGATCAAGATCCCTAAAAAGGGGGGATAACAATCGGTGGGGAAGGGAAAGGATGGGATTTCTTTCCTCCCACCTTTGCCAACGCCCCAATGGACTTGGAGGGCAAGAAACCAGCCCCCTCCACCCCTATATATAGTGGGGAGGTGCATGGGAGCTGCACCCCTTGCCCCTGGCGCAGCCCTCCCCCTCCTACTCCTCCTCCTCCGTAGTGCTTAGCGAAGCTCTGCCGGAGAACCACGAGCTCCACCGCCACCACGCCGTCGTGCTACCGGAGCTCTCCCTCAAATTATCCTCTCCCCTTGCTGGATCAAGAAGGAGGAGATGTCCCCGGGCTATACATGTGTTGAACGCGGAGGCACCGTCCGTTCGGCGCTTGAATCGGATCTTCCGCGATTTGAATCGCCGCGAGTACGACTCCATCAACCGCGTTCTTGTAATGCTTCCGCTTAGCGATCTTCAAGGGTATGAAGATGCACTCCCTCTCACTTGTTGCTAGCATCTCCTAGATTGATCTTGGTGACACGTAGGAAAATTTTGAATTATTACTACGTTCCCCAACAGTTGATGCACATTTTCGTCCTTGTTTCTCCGGTAGAAATCTTGGGTTACTCTTTGAAGTTCTTGTGTTGGATTGAATATTATGAATCTGAAGTTGTTTGATGCATATCGTATAATTGACCCACGGATAGTTGTGGTGACAACGGAATATCTAGTTGACATTAGGGTTGATTGATATGTATCATATGGTGTTATTTTACTACGAACTCTAGGGCTGTTTGTGACACTTATAGGATTAGCTCAATGGATCGATCAGAAAGAACAACTTTGAGGTGGTTTCATACCCTACATGCAATTTCATCTTATGTTCTCCGCGATAGGAACTTTGGATTGACTCTGTGTCGCACGTTGAGGGATTGCCATATGATTTAATTATGTTATCATTGTTGAGAGACTTTGCACTAGTGAAAGTATGAACCCTAGGCCTTGTTCTCAACCATTGCAATACCGTTTTTGCTCACTTTTGTTACTAGTTACTTTGCTGTTTTTATATTTTCAGATTACAAAAACCTATATCTACTATCCATATTACACTTGTATCACCATCTCTTCGCTGAACTAGTGCACCTATACAATTTATCATTGTATTGGGTGTGTTGGGGACACAAGAGACTCTTTGTTATTTGATTGCAGGGTTGTTTGAGAGAGACCATCTTCATCCTACGCCTTCCACGGATTGATAAACCTTAGGTTATCCACTTGAGGGAAATTTGCTACTGTCCTACAAAACTTTGCGCTTGGAGGCCCAACACGAGTCTACAAGAAAACTCTGCGCTTGAAGAAGGTTGCGCAGTAGACATCAAGCTCTTTTTTGGCGCCATTGCCGGGGAGGTGAGTGCTTGAAGGTATATTTTTAGATCTTGCAATTGAATCTTTTAGTTTCTTGTTTTATCACTAGTTTAGTCTATAAAAGAAAACTACAAAAAATTGAATTGAGGTTGCCTCATATGCTTCATATTTTTAATGTCTTTCGTGAAAATGATGGAAAGGAAAACGGTGCTCAAGTGTTAGAAGAATAACTCAATAAAATGTTTGGCACAAAATATTTGAATGATGAGCATGATCGCAATGTTGTTAGTATGAATTATTTGAATATCCATGATGCTAATGATATGCAAATCCATAAGCTTGGGGATGCTATGTTTGATGAAGATGATATTTTTAGTCCCCCAAGTTTTGATGAGCAAATTTATTATGATGTTAGCATGCCTCCTATTTATGATGATTATGTTGATGAAAGTAGGTTTGGAAGAGTGTTAACTGTAGTTAATGATCCCACTATTTTGGAGGGTGTGGAATCTTTTCACAATATTGATAAAAGTGGATTTGGAGAGGTCATGACTTTATTTAGTGATGAATCCACTACTTTGGAAGAGGTTTCAATTGATTATGAGAACAAAGTTGCTATCTATGATGATTATTGTGATGACATGTATGCTATAAAGAATAATGATAACCATGAAACTTGTCATCATGATTTTACTGTTCAATTTGATTATGTCAATCAAGTATCCCATGATAGCTATTTTGTTGAATTTGTTCCTCCCATCACTATGAATGAGAAGAATTTTGCTTATGTGGAGAGTAACAAAAAAATTATGCATGTGGATCATGAAAAGAGTGCTTTATGTGATAGTTATATTGTTGAATTCATTCATGATGCTACAGAAAATTACTATGAGAGGGGAACATATGCTTTTACATATTGCAATAATATCAAGTTTCCTCTCTATGTGTTGAAAATCTTGAAGTTTTGCTTGTTTTACCTTCCTATGCTAGTTGATTCTTGCTCCCATAAATTGTTTGCTCACAAAAAGCCTATGCATAGGAAGTGGGTTATACTTAAATGTGCTATTCATATGCTTTATGATGCTCCCATTATGTTTCAATTCTTATCTTTTATGTGAGCAGCATTGAAATCATCATGCCTAGCTAGGGGCGTTAAACAATAGCGCGTGTTGGGAGGCAACCCAATTTTTATTTTGTGTCTTTTTTGTTTTTGCTCCTGTTTTTAAATAAATACACATTATTACCTCTGCATTAATTGTGTTTTGGTGTTTTAATTAGTGTTTGAGCCAAGTAAGACCTTTGGGATGGTTTATGGTGATAGTTGATTTGATCTTGCAGAAAAACAGAAACTTTTGCGCTCATTGCCAGAAATTTAGAAAATCACAGAAACATGCTTTTCATCTGATTTTTTTACACAAGATTGATATAAAAATTGCCTAGTTTTTCATAATTTTGAGAATTTTTGGAGTTACATAAGTATACAAAATTTCTAGATTACTACAGACTATTCTGTTTTTGACAGATTCTGTTTTCGTTGTGTTGTTTGCTTATTTTGATGAATCTATGGGTAGTATCTGTTGGGTAAGGTAGTAATAATTCAAAATTTTCCTACGTGTCACCAAGATCAATCTAGGAGATGCTAGCAACAAGTGAGAGGGATTGCATCTTCATACCCTTGAAGATCGCTAAGTGGAAGCGTTACAAGAACGCGGTTGATGGAGTCGTACTCGCGGCGATTCAAATCGCGGAAGATCCGATTCAAGCGCCGAACGGACGGCGCCTCCACGTTCAACACATGTACAGCCCGGGGACGTCTCCTCCTTCTTGATCCAGCAAGGGGAGAGGAGAAGTTGAGGGAGAGCTCCGGCAGCACGACGGCGTGGTGGCGGTGGAGCTCGTGGTTCTCCGGCAGAGCTTCGCTAAGCACTACGGAGGAGGAGGAGTAGGAGGGGGAAGGGTTGTGCCAGGGGCAAGGGTTGCAGCTCCCATGCACCTCCCCACTATATATAGGGGTGGAGGGGGCTGGTTTCTTGCCCTCCAAGTCCATTGGGGCGTTGGCAAAGGTGGGAGGAAAGAAATCCCATCCTTTCCCTTCCCCACCGATTGTTATCCCTCCTTTTTTGGGATCTTGATCTTATCCCTTCGGGATATGATCTTATTCCTTCTAAGGGTGGATCTTGGTGCGCCTTGACCAGGGGTGTGGGCCCTTGCCCCCACTACCCACGTTCATGTGGGTCCCCCCATGCAGGTGGGCCCCACTCCGGAACCTTCTAGAACCTTCCCGGTACAATACCGAAAAATCCCGAACATTTTCCGGTGGCCAAAATAGGACTTCCCATATATAAATCTTTACCTCCGGACCATTCCGGAACTCCTCGTGACATTCGGGATCTCATCCGAGACTCCAAACAACTTTCGGTAACCACATACAATTTCCCATAACAACTCTAGCGTCACGGAACCTTAAGTGTGTAGACCCTACGGGTTCGGGAACCATGTAGACATGACCGAGACACCTCTCCGGCCAATAACCAATAGCGGGATCTGGATACCCATATTGGCTCCCACATGTTCCACGATGATCTCATCGGATGAACCACGATGTCGGGGATTCAATCAATCCCATATACAATTCCCTTTGTCCATCGGTATGTTACTTGCCCGAGATTCGATCATCGGTATCCCTATACCTTGTTCAATCTCGTTACCGGCAAGTCTCTTTACTCATTCTGTAATGCATGATCCCATGGCTAACTCCTTAGTCACATTGAGCTCATTATAATGATGCATTACCGAGTGGGCCCAGAGATACCTCTCCGTCATACGGAGTGACAAATCCCAGTCTCGATTCGTGCCAACCCAACAGACACTTTCAGAGATACCTGTAGTGCACCTTTATGGTCACCCAGTTACGTTGTGACGTTTGATACACCCAAAGCATTCCTACGGTATCCGGGAGTTGCACAATCTAATGGTCTAAGGAAATGATACTTGACATTAGAAAGGCTCTAGCAAATGAACTACACGATCTTGTGCTATGCTTAGGATTGGGTCTTGTCCATCACATCATTCTCCTAATGATGTGATCCCGTTATCAACGACATCCAATGTCCATGGTCAGGAAACCACAACCATCTATTGATCAACGAGCTAGTCAACTAGAGGCTCACTAGGGACATGCTGTGGTCGATGTATTCACACATGTATTACAGTTTCCGGTTAATACAATTATAGCATGAACAATAGACAATTATCATGAACAAGGAAATATAATAATAACCATTTTATTATTGCCTCTAGGGCATATTTCCAACAGTCTCCCACTTGCACTAGAGTCAATAATCTAGTTACATTGTGATGAATCGAACACCCATAGAGTTCTGGTGCTGATCATGTTTTGCTCGTGGAAGAGGTTTAGTCAATGGATCTGCGACATTCAGATCCGTATGTACTTTATAAATATCTATGTCTCCATCTTGAATGTATTCACGAATGGAGTTGAAGCGGCGCTTGATGTGCTTGGTCTTCCTGTGAAACCTGGGCTCCTTGGCAATGGCAATAGCTCCAGTGTTGTCACAGAAGAGAGTCATCGGGCCCAACGCATTGGGAATCACTCCTAAGTCGGTGATAAACTCCTTCATCCAGACTCCTTCCTGAGCTGCTTCCGAAGCAGCTATGTACTCTGCTTCACATGTAGATCCCGCCACGACGCTTTGCTTGCAACTGCACCAGCTGACTGCCCCACCATTCAAAATGTACACATATCCGGTTTGTGACTTGGAGTCATCCAGATCTGTGTCAAAGCTAGCATCAACGTAACCCTTTACGACGAGCTCTTCGGCACCTCCATAAACGAGAAACATATCCTTAGTCCTTTTCAGGTACTTCAAGATATTCTTGACCGCTGTCCAGTGTTCCATTCCGAGATCACTTTGGTACCTCCCTACCAAACTTATGGCAAGGTTCACATCAGGTCTGGTACACAGCATGGCTTACATAATAGAGCCTATGGCTGAGGCATAGGGGATGACACTCATCTTTTCTCTTTCTTCTGTCGAGGTCGGGCGTTGAGCTGCGCTCAATCTCACACCTTGCAATACAGGCAAGAACCCCTTCTTGGACTGATCCATATTGAACTTCTTCAATATCTTGTCAAGGTATGTGCTTTGTGAAAGACCAATGAGGCGTCTTGATCTATCTCTATAGATCTCGATGCCTAATATGTAAGCAGCTTCTCCAAGATCCTTCATTGAAAAACACTTATTCAAGTAGGCCTTTATGCTTTCCAAAAGTTCTATATCATTTCCCATCAACAGTATGTCATCCACATATAATATGAGAAATGCTACAGAGCTGCCACTCACTTTCTTGTAAATACAGGCTTCTCCATAAGTCTGTATAAACCCAAATGCTTTGATCATTTCATCAAAGCGAATGTTCCAACTCCGAGATGCTTGCACCAGCCCATAGATGGAGCGCTGGAGCTTGCATACTTTGTCAGCATTCTTAGGATCGACAAAACCTTCTGGCTGCATCATATACAATTCTTCCTTAAGGAAACCATTAAGGAATGCTGTTTTGACGTCCATTTGCCAGCTCTCATAATCATAGAATGCGGCAATTGCTAACATGATTCGGACGGACTTCAGCTTCGCTACGGGTGAGAAGGTCTCATCGTAGTCAACCCCTTGAACTAGTCGATAACCCTTAGCGACAAGCCGAGCCTTATAGACGGTCACATTACCATCCGCGTCAGTCTTCTTCTTAAAGATCCACTTATTCTCTATGGCTTGCCGATCATCGGGCAAGTCCGTCAAAGTCCATACTTTGTTTTCATACATGGATCCTATCTCGGATTTCACGGCTTCAAGCCATTTGTTGGAATCCGGGCCCGCCATCGCTTCTTCATAGTTCGAAGGTTCACCGTTGTCTAACAACATGATTTCCAGGACAGGGTTGCCGCACCACTCTGGTGCGGAATGTGTTCTCGTGGACCTACGAAGTTCAGTAGCAACTTGACCCGAAGTTTCATGATCATCATCATTAACTTCCTCTCTAGTCGGTGCAGGCACCACAGAAACATCTTCCTGAGCTGCACTACTCTCCGGTTCAAGAGGGGGTACCTCGTCAAGTTCTGCTTTCCTCCCACTTACTTCTTTCGAGAGAAACTCTTTCTCCAGAAAGGATCCATTCTTGGCAACAAAGATCTTGCCTTCGGATCTGAGGTAGAAGGTATACCCAATAGTTTCCTTAGGGTATCCTATGAAGACGCATTTTTACGATTTGGGTTCAAGCTTTTCAGGTTGAAGTTTCTTGACATAAGCATCGCATCCCCAAACTTTTAGAAATGACAGCTTAGGTTTCTTCCCAAACCATAATTCATACGGTGTCGTCTCAACGGATTTAGACGGTGCCCTATTTAAAGTGAATGCGGCAGTCTCTAAAGCATAACCCCAAAATGATAGTGGTAGATTGGAAAGAGACATCATAGATCGCACCATATCCAATAGAGTGCGATTACGACGTTCAGACACACCATTACGCTAAGGTGTTCCAGGCGGCGTGAGTTGTGAAACAATTCCACATTTCCTTAAGTGCGTGCCAAACTCGTGACTCAAGTATTCTCCTCCACGATCTGATCGTAAGAACTTTATTTTCCTGTCACGTTGATTCTCTACCTCGCTCTGAAATTCCTTGAACTTTTCAAAGGTCTCAGACTTGTGTTTCATTAAGTAGACATACACATATCTACTTAAGTCATCAGTGAGGGTGAGAACATAACGATAGCCACCGCGAGCCTCAACGCTCATTGGACCGCATACATCAGTATGTATTATTTCCAACAAGTTGGTTGCTCGCTCCATTGTTTTGGAGAACGGAGTCTTGGTCATTTTGCCCATGAGGCATGGTTCGCACGTGTCAAATGATTCATAATCAAGAGACTCCAAAAGTCCATATGCATGGAGTTTCTTCATGCGTTTGACACCAATGTGACCAATGCGGCAGTGCCACAAGTATGTGGGACTATCATTATCAACCTTACATCTTTTGGCATTCACACTATGAATATGTGTAACATCACGTTCGAGATTCAATAAAAATAAACCATTGACCAGCGGGGCATGACCATAAAACATATCTCTCATATAAATAGAACAACCATTATTCACGGATTTAAATGAGTAGCCATCTCGCATTAAACGAGATCAAGATACAATGTTCATGCTCAAAGCTGGCACTAAATAACAATTATTGAGGTTTAAAACTAATCCTGAAGGTGAATGTAGAGGTAGCGTGCCGACGACGATCACATCGACCTTGGAACCGTTCCCGACGTGCATCGTCACCTCATCCTTCGCCAGTCTCCGCTTATTCTGCAGCTCCTGTTTTGAGTTACAAATGTGAGCAACCGCACCGGTATCAAATACCCAGGAGCTACTACGAGCGCTGGTAAGGTACACATCAATAACATGTATGTCATATATACCTTTGGCATTGCCGGCCTTCTTATCCGCTAAGTACTTGGGGCAGTTCCGCTTCCAGTGACCATTTCCCTTGCAATAAAAGCACTCAGTCTCAGGCTTGGGTCCATTCTTTGGCTTCTTCCCGGCAACTGACTTACCAGGCGTGGCAACTCCCTTGCCGTCCTTCTTGAAGTTCTTCTTACCCTTGCCTTTCTTGAAACTAGTGGTCTTATTCACCATCAACACTTGATGTTCCTTTTTGATCTCCACCTCCGCTGATTTCAGCATTGAATATAACTCAGGAATGGACTTCTCCATCCCTTGCATATTGTAGTTCATCACAAAGCTCTTGTAGCTAGGTGGAAGCGACTGGAGGATCCTGTCAATGACCGAGTCATCTAGAAGATTAACTCCCAGCTGAGACAAGCGGTTGTGCAACCCAGACATTTTGAGTATATGCTCGCTGACAGAGCTGTTTTCCTCCATCTTACAACTGTAGAACTTGTCAGAGACTTCATATCTCTCGACCCGGGCATGAGCTAGGAAAACAATTTTCAGCTCTTGGAACATCTCATATGCTCCGTGTTGCTCAAAACGCTTTTGGAGCCCCGGTTCTAAGCTGTAAAGCATGCCGCACTGAACCAGGGAGTAATCATCACTACGCGACTGCCAGGCGTTCATAACGTCTTGAGTTGCTGGGAAAATGGGTGCGTCACCTAGTGGTGCTTCAAGGACATATGCTTTCTTGGCAGCTATGAGGATGATCCTCAAGTTACGGACCCAGTCCGTATAGTTGCTACCATCATCTTTCAGCTTGGTTTTCTCTAGGAACGCGTTGAAGTTGAGGGCAACATTAGCGTGGGCCATTGGATCTACAAGATAGATTGTAAAGACAATTTTAGACTAAGTTCATGATAATTAAGTTCATCTGATCAAATTATTTAATGAACTCCCACTCAGATAGACATCCCTCTAGTCATCTAAGTGATACATGATCCGAATCGACTAGGCCGTGTCTGATCATCACGTGAGACGGACTAGTCATCAACGGTGAACATCTCCATGTTGATCGCATCTACTATACGACTCATGTTCGACCTTTCGGTCTCTCGTGTTCCGAGGCCATGTTTGTACATGCTAGGCTCGTCAAGTCAACCTAAGTGTTTTGCATGTGTAAATCTGGCTTACACCCGTTGTATGCGAATGTTAGAATCTATCACACCCGATCATCACGTGGTGCTTCGAAACAATGAACCTTCACAATGGTGCACACTTAGGGGGAACACATTTCTTGAAATTTTTAGTGAGTGATCATCTTATTTATGCTACCGTCATTCTAAGCAAATAAGATGTAAACATGATAAACATCACATGCAAATCATAAAGTGACATGATATGGCCAATATCATCTTGCGCTTTTGATCTCCATCTTCGAGGCGCGACATGATCACCATCGTCACCAGCATGACACCATGATCTCCATCATCGTGTCTTCATGAAGTTGTCTCACCAACTATTACTTCTACTACCATGGCTAACGGTTAGCAATAAAGTAAAGTAATTACATGGCATTTTCATTGACACGCAGGTCATACAATAAATTAAGACAACTCCTATGGCTCCTACCGGTTGTCATACTCATCGACATGCAAGTCATGATTCCTATTATGAGAACATGATCAATCTCATACATCACATATATAATTCATCACATCCTTTTTGCCATATCACATCACATAGCATACCCTGCAAAAACAAGTTAGACGTCCTCTAATTGTTGTTGCATGTTTTACGTGGCTGCTATGGGTTCCTAGCAAGAACGTTTCTTACCTACGCAAAAGCCACAACGGTGATATGCCAATTGCAATTTACCCTTCATAAGGACCCTCTTCATCGAATCTGATCCGACTAAAGTGGGAGAGACAGACACCCACTATCCACCTTATGCAACAAGTGCATGTCAGTCAGTGGAACCTGTCTCACGTAAGCGTACGTGTAAGGTCGGTCCGGGCTGCTTCATCCCACAATGCCGCCGAATCAAGATAGGACTAGTAACGGTAAGCAAATTGAACAAATCATCGCCCACAACTACTTGTGTTCTACTCGTGCATAGAATCTATGCATAGACCTAGCTCATGATGCCACTGTTGGGTAACGTAGTAATAATTCAAAAATTTCCTACGTGTCACCAAGATCAATCTAGGAGATGCTAGCAACAAGTGAGAGGGAGTGCATCTTCATACCCTTGAAGATCGATAAGCGGAAGCGTTACAAGAACGCGGTTGATGGAGTCGTACTCGCGGTGATTAAAATCGCGGAAAATCCGATTCAAGCACCGAACGGACGGCGCCTCCGCGTTCAACACACGTACAGCCTGGGGATATCTCCTCCTTCTTGATCCAGCAAGGGGAGAAGAGAAGTTGAGGGAGAGCTCCGGCAGCACGACGGCGTGGTGGCGGTGGAGCTTCTGGTTCTCCGGCAGAGCTTCGCTAAGCACTACGGAGGAGGAGTAGGAGGGGGAAGGGCTGCGCAGGGGCAAGGGTTGCAGCTCCCATGCACCTCCCCACTATATATAGGGGTGGAGGGGGCTGGTTTCTTGCCCTCCAAGTCCATTGGGGCATTGGCAAAGGTGGGAGGAAAGAAATCCCATCCTTTCCCTTCCCCACCGATTGTTATCCCCCCTTTTTAGGGATCTTGATCTTATCCCTACAGGATATGATCTTATTCCTTCTAAGGGTGGATCTTGGTGCGCCTTGACCAGGGGTGTGGGGCCTTGCCCCCACTACCCATGTTCATGTGGGTCCCCCCATGCAGGTGGGCCCCACTCCGGAACCTTCTAGAACCTTCCCAGTACAATACCGAAAAATCCCGAACATTTTTCGGTGGCCAAAATAGGACTTCCCATATATAAATATTTACCTCCGGACCATTCCGGAACTCCTCGTGACGTCCGGGATCTCATCCGAGACTCCGAACAACTTTCATTAACCACATACAATTTCCCATAACAACTCTAGCATCACGGAACCTTAAGTGTGTAGACCCTACGGGTTCGGGAACCATGCAGACATGACCGAGACACCTCTCCGGCCAATAACCAATAGCGGGATCTGGATACCCATATTGGCTCCCACATGTTCCATGATGATCTCATCGGATGAACCATGATTTCGGGGATTCAATCAATCCCGTATACAATTCCCTTTGTCCATCGGTATGTTACTGGCCCGAGATTCGATCGTCGGTATCCCTATACCTTGTTCAATCTCGTTACCGGCAAGTCTCTTTACTCATTCCGTAACGCATGATCCCGTGGCTAACTCCTTAGTCACATTGAACTCATTATGATGATGCATTACCGAGTGGGCCCAGAGATACCTCTCCGTCATACGGAGTGACAAATCCCAGTCTCGATTTGTGCCAACCCAACAGACACTTTCGGAGATACCTGTAGTGCACCTTTATGGTCACCCAGTTACGTTGTGACATTTGATACACCCAAAGCATTCCTACGGTATCCGGGAGTTGCACAATCTCATGGTCTAAGGAAATGATACTTGACATTAGAAAAGCTCTAGCAAACGAACTACACGATCTTGTGCTATGCTTAGGATTGGGTCTTGTCCATCACATCATTCTCCTAATGATGTGATTCCGTTAGCAACGACATCCAATGTCCATGGTCAGGAAACCACAACCATCTATTGATCAACGAGCTAGTCAACTAGAGGCTCACTAGGGACATGCTGTGGTCTATGTATTCACACATGTATTACGGTTTCCGGTTAATACAATTATAGCATGAACAATAGACAATTATCATGAACAAGGAAATATAATAATAACCATTTTATTATTGCCTCTAGGGCATATTTCCAACAGTATTGGAGGGTATGAACCATGGATAAGTTAGAATACAGTATATATAACACCAATATAAAATTGGAATGAGTTTACAACAGTACCTAAAAGTGGTTATTTGCTTTGTTTCACTAACGGATCTCACAAGTTTTCTGTTGAATTTATTGTTGTGAAGTTTTCAAGTTTTGGGTGAAGTTTTGATGGACAACGGAATAAGGAGTGGCAAGAGCCTAAGCTTGGGGATGCCCAAGGCATCCCAAGGTAATATTCAAGGACAACCAAGCATCTAAGCATGGGGATGCCCCGGATGGCATCCCCTCTTTTGTCTTCAATCCATCGGTAAATTTACTTGAGGCTATATTTTTATTCACCACATGATATGTGTTTTGCTTGGAGCGTCTTGTATGATATGAGTCTTTGCTTTTTAGTTTGCCAAAATCATCCTTGCTGTACACACCTTTTGAGAGGGACACACATTAATCGTGAATTTATTAGAATACTCTATGTGCCTCACTTATATCTTTTGAGCTAGGAAGTTTGCTCTAGTGCTTCACTTATATCTTTTTAGAGCACGGCGGTGGCTTTATTTTATAGAAATTGATGAACTCTGATGCTTCACTTATATTATTTTGAGAGTCTTAAACAGCATGGTACTTTTCTTAGGTTATGAATTTAGTCCTAATATGATGGGCATCCAAGAGGGATATAATAAAAACTTTCATATAAAGAGCATTGAATATATGAAAAGTTTGATTCCTTGCATTTGTTTTGAGATATAAAGATGGTTATATTAGAGTCATGCTAGTGAGTAATTGTGGATTGGTAGAAATACTTGTGTTAAGGTTTGTGATTCCTGAAGCATGCACGTATGGTGAACCGTTATGTGATGAAGTCGGAGCATGGTTTTTTTTATTGTCTTCCTTATGAGTGGCGGTCGGGGACGAGCGATGTGAAGGAAATATGCCCTAGAGGCAATAATAAAATGGTTATTATTACATTTCCTTAATCATGATAAAGGTTTATTATTCATGCTAGAAATGTATTGACCAGAAACTTAAATACATGTGTGAAAGTGCAACTAATCCCCGGGTGGTTTTGGTAATTCATCACAACATATAGCTCATTGAACTAATATCCATTCAAGTTTAATATTTCAGAAAGTTCAATGAATGGCATGGCATGGACTAGAGATGTGGACCCCTCAAAATGCTAAGGACACATATTGGCAAAAGCTCAAGAGTCTTCATTTATATTTTAGTGATCCAAGATCACATTGAGTCCATAGGAAAACCAATACTATTAAAAGGGGATGAGGTGTTGCTTAATGGTCTACTTGCCCAAAATGCTTAGTGATATTTCTCCAAAGCCCTCAACCACTTTCTCATTTCCAAATATGTCCAAAACCCAAAGTCAAACTCGGCCCCAACGAAATCTTCTACCCGGTGCCATCGAGTTCATTTGACATAGCCACTGCCAGAAACCCTAACACTTCGGTCACACTGATACGGATCTCGATCTCACCGAGATGGCCCTGCAAACTCTCTGTTTCCCTTTGTAACATTTTGGTCTCACCGAAATGAGTGTTCTGTCACACCGAGGTTGCTTGACCAACTCTCTGTTTGCTCTTTGCTGAAATCGGTCTCACCGAGTTCAAGCAATCGGCTTCACCGAGATGAGGTTTTGCCCGAGCCCTAGCACATCAGTCCCACCAAGTTGTTCCAGTCGGTCCCACCGAGATTCCTAACGTTCACATTTTGAACTGAATCAGTCTCACCGAGTTCTTCTATTTGGTCTGACCGAGTTGGGGCAAATGTGTGTAACGGTTGGATTTTGTGTGGAGGCTATATATATACCCCTCCACCCCCTTCTCCATATGAGAGAGAGCCATCAGAACTTGCCTACACTTCCAGCCTACATTTTCTGAGAGAGAATCACCTAGTCATGTGTTGAGATCAAGATATTCCAATCCAACCACAAGAATCTTGATTTCTAGCCTTCCCCAAGTTGCTTTCCACTCAAATCATCTTTCCACCATATCCAAATCTGTGAGAGAGAGTTGAGTGTCGGGAGACTATCATTTGAAGCACAAGAGCAAGGAGTTCATCATCAACACAACATCTATTACCTTTTGGAGAGTGGTGTCTCCTAGATTGGTTAGGTGTCGCTTGGGAGCCTCTGACAAGATTGTGGAGTTGAACCAAGAAGTTTGTAAGGGCAAGGAGATCGCCTACTTCATGAAGATCTACCCGAGTGAGGCAAGTCCTTCATGTGCGATGGCCATGGTGGGATAGACAAGGTTGATTCTTCATGGACCCTTCATGGGTGGAGCCCTCCGTGGACTCACGCAATCGTTACCCTTCGTTGGTTGAAGTCTCCATTAACATGGATGTACGATAGCACAACCTATCGGAACCACGGCAAAAATCTCCGTGTCATCATTGCATTTTCACTCTTCAAACCCTTCTCTTTACCTTCATATGCAATGTTTTACTTTCCGCTGCTACACTCTTAGAATTGCATGTGTTGGTTGATTGCTTGACTTGTGTTAATTGCTAAAATCTGCCCACAACTAAAATTGGGAAAAGGTTAGATTTTTATTTGGTCCTACAAGTGGAGAGTATGGCATCAGAGCTTTGGTCTCCATTTGCCTTGATTTCCACAGCTTTGGTGATCATAGCCTTGGTTTCACAACCTAGGAGAGTATGGCATCTAGCGAGGGAAATTACCACCGTCGAGGTCCTTACTTTGATGGTACTAATTTTGCTAGTTGGAAGCATAAGATGAAAATGCATATTCTTGGTCATAACCCCGCCATTTGGGCTATTGTGCGCATTGGCTTGCAAGGTGATTTCTACGAGGATGGAAAAGAACCGGATCGTGAAGCGTCCGCGGAAGAAATGAAGATGTTGCAATACAATGCTCAAGCTTGTGATATTCTCTTCAACGGATTGTGCCCTGAAGAATTCAACAAAATCAGCTGCCTTGAGAATGCAAAGGAAATTTGGGATACTTTGGTTGATATGCACAAAGGTACCGAGTCCGTCAAGGAATCCAAATTAGATGTGCTTCAAAGTCAACTTGACAAGTTCAAGATGAAGGATGGTGAAGGAGTCGCTGAGATGTACTCTAGGCTTGCTCTCATCACAAATGAGATTGCCGGCTTAGGAAGCGAAGAGATGACCGACAAATTCATCATCAAGAAGATCCTAATAGCCTTGGATGGAAAATATGATACCGTGTGCACCTTGATCCAAATGATGCCCAACTACAAAGATCTAAAGCCCACGGAAGTCATTAGTAGAATTGTTGCTCATGAGATGTCACTCAAGGATAAGGAAGAGCTCCACAACAAGTCAAGTGGTGCTTACAAAGCTTCATGTGATGCTCCTACAACATCAAGTGAGAAACAAGTTTCCAATGAAGAATTGAGCTTAATGGTGAAGAACTTCAACAAGTTCTACAAGAATATAAGCAAAGAGAGAAGCTCCAAGTCAAGATCCTACAATGACAAAAGATCTTCTAGTCGTGATCGTGATTGCTACAATTGTGGAAGACCCGGACACTACTCCAATGAGTGCACGGCTCCTTACAAGAAAAGAGAAGATTCACCAAAGAGGAGAAGTAAAAGAGATGAATCACCACCAAGAGAGAGAAGGAGTAGAGATGATCGTTATGAACGAAGACCCTCTCGTAGAAGCAAGGATTCAGAAAGGAAGGACAAGTCATCAAAGAGCTACACAAGACGAAGACATCAAGCTCACGTTGGTGAATGGTATCCGGTTCCGACTCCGACAACTACTCCGAGAGAAGCTATCACTCCGACTCCGAATATACTCAAGATGAAGGTGTTGCCGGACTTGCACTTGTGTCATCCAACTGCTATGACATATTTGACTCACCAAATGAAGGAATTGGAAGATGCTTCATGGCTAAAGGCCCTAAGGTATCACACCCCGAGTATGTTGATTTCAATAGTGATGAAGATGATTTGCTAGGTGATGATGATTTACTTGTTGACAACACTAGTGATGAAAACTATGATGAAATTGCTATTAATCATGCTAATCAAGATGAAACGAATGACAATGATAAGAAGGAGATTGAGCGTCTAACTAAATAAATAAACACTCTTAAGCTGGCTCATGAAACAACTCTAGAGGATCATAGAGAGCTCCTAAGGACTCATGAGAAGCTATGCTTCGAGAAGCTAAATTTAGAGCAAGAGCATGGGTTCCTAAAAGCAATCAATGATGATCTTCGAAAGAAGAGTTCCTCTTACATTGCCAAGCGTTTACTCTTGTCTACTTATATGCCACAAGTAAATTCTAGCAATAAGAACAAGAAAGATTCTTCCTCTAGTAGTAACAATAATCATGTTAAATCCAATATTGTTGCTTCTAGTAGTTCTCTTGATTCCACTAATGATTCTCTTAGCCAAGTTACACTTGAGCAAGAAAATAGCTTATTGAAGGGAATTATAGAGAAAGGTGTTTACAAGAGCCTTGCCGGAAGTAAGTAATTTGAGGAAATTGTACGCAAGCAAGGAAGGCACCGGAAGAATCAAGGTGTTGGTTTTGAACGAAAGTTCAATGACAATGGAGTTGAGTGGGAAGAAGATCAATATCCCAAGATGAAGTTTGTTCCTCAACAAGAGAAGTATGACCCCACTTCTTTCAAGGGAACACAAGCTCAAGATGATCTTCCACCACAAGACCACAAGCTAAAAGGTAAGTACAAGCTTCAAGAAGAGATTGATTCATTTGAAGAAGCTCCTAAGGTCATGGTCAAGTGGGTTCCCAAGACTACATCAAGCTCTACTTCATCAAGTACAACTACAACTCCAAGGATTCCCATCAAGTTGATGTGGATCCCAAAGAAGAAGAACTAGAGAGTTCTTGAGGGTGACTCCGCTAACATACTTCACTCACATTCATTTTGGCAAGGACAAGTGCAATCAACTTTCATATCTTGCACTAGTTCATGGAGTCACAAACCCTTTTGTTGGTAAGACAAGGGACTAGGTAACCTAATGCTTTCATGGACATCATCATATGTGTATTTCACTCTATGTCTAGGGATACCCTTGTATGTTCCTTGTGGGACTAACCCATGTAGGTATTCAAAGTGCAAAACTCGAATGGATTGCTCCAAAAGATCTACATCAACATTGAGCATCCACATCTTCAACACCTACATGAAGTCAACATCGACAAAACCCAAGGTTAGTTCATCCCTCTTAGGGGGGATATCACATCTAGGGGGAGCTTTGATCTAAAAAATTGAGCTAAAGCAACTCTAATGATGTGAACACAACAATGCTTTATGTAAAAGAGGTAAACCCACTTGTGCTTAAACGATGAGTATGACCTATGATCAAATGTTCTTTTTTTTACAGAAAGACTGTAAGGGAATCCCCTACAGTATAATTGGTGCAACAAACCCAAATTGCAAGTACCATGCCTTGAACCTGGGTGGGTGGGAAGGCATCAGCCCCTTCCCACCACTAGGCTATGCCTTAGTCTGCTATGATCAAATGTTCTCATTTGACTCCTAAGTCAATATACTCATATATAGATGACCTAGTCATCGCCAATTGTTTGATAGATGCTAGAGTGTATGTGCATGCTTTGCCATATATTTTATTTGCTATCTTATTGAGTGAGCATGTTGGTTGCATAACTTTCTCCATTCGAGGACATCCATTTGTTGTTTTGATTGTTTGGTTTTTCTTTTGCTAAATGGATGGACAAGAATGCCTAATTATTCTCTCTAGCTATCTATGCTTTTTCTCGTCTCAAACTCTATTCATGCTACATCACAAAGTTTGAACAAGTCACTTTCGGACCCTTCGGGTGAGGAGCACTCGGAGCCACCGATCCGTCAAGGGCTTAACTTCCAAAACCTCTTAATGATTTTCGGTCAGAACAACTTATCCAACTCGGTCTCACCGAAATCAGTAAGTTGATCTAGGTTTTCATCTCAGTGCCACCGATTAGAACGATTCGGTCACACCGAGTTGCAGCAACTGCTAGCAGTTTTGCATCTCGGTGCCACTGAGACATTCCACTCGGCGCCACCGAAAGCGCCTGGGTATATATATCTCGCGTACCCGTACGGTTGAAAATTACTTCAAACCGCACGAGCTCGCGCCCCAGCACTGCCGCCCCCTTGTTCTCCAGATCGTCGCTGTCTTCGCCAGTGACCCTCCGCCGCTGGTCTCCGCCGCCGTCAACGGGATTCTTCACCACCGTTGCCGCCGTAGCAATCCGTCACCAAGTTAGGGTACGGATTTGACCCTTTGTGCTTTCCATTGCTCCAATTCTTGCATAAAGTATAATGCCTTTGTTCTTCCCACGTATGAGATCAATCTATCCAGCAAACAAATTCCTTAGAATAGATTTGATGCAAAAACTTAGGGTTAGGTTTCCGCCGAACCCATCTCAGATCGACCGATCTGAGGATTTCGGTCACACCGATTGGCCCTGGCCATTGCACAAGTACAACTCGGTCTGACCGAAGCGTACTGATCGGTGAGACCGAAATCACTTTCTCTGTGAAACCCTAGCATCTCGGAGTCACCGAACTGCATTTCGGTCTGACCGAAACTCCATGTTTGGACTCTGTTAGTGCTTCGGTGTCACCGAGTTTGTCAAATCGGTAGCTCGGAAATACTTTCTGCAGAAAACTAAAGTTAAGTTTTTGTCTCAATTTTTGCAAAAACAAGCTGTACTTTGTGATGCTCATCTACTCTATCCACACCCTACTATTCATAGGGACAGTTGCAGCCATGTCAGAGGCCAGTGATAGTCAGAACAAGTCTAAAGAGCATCTCAATCTCAGTAAGGGCACTAGTCCCTCTGGTAGCTATGATGAGGGGAGTAGGAGCACTCCCAGCAACTTGCCTAAGGCAGCAACTAGGCAAAAGAAGAAAAGAACATCTGAATCTGAAGATGGAGATTTTGTGATTGAGGAGGAAGTGACTGACGGTGTCCTGGACTAGGGGGTACTCACCACATCGTCTCCCGATTAGTTGGATTGGGCCGAGGACCCCCAGGGCCGTTTACTCATGGGCCAGTTCGGACACCCGAAGTATACACGAGGAAGATTCCACAAGACTTGGTGATCAAGACAAGGACTCCTCTCCACCGGCGTATTCGACTAGGACTTTTGTTATCCTAGGCCTCTGGTACATTATATAAGCCGAGGCCGGGCTAGTCGATAGGGGGGCTAGATCATTATGACATCAATCATCATACCCCTAGGGTTTAGACCACAACATACGATCTCGAGGTAGATCAACTCTGTATTTGATATTTCATCAATATAAACAAGAGCAGGACGTAGAGTTTTACCTCCATCAAGAGGGCCCGAACATGGGTAAAACATCGTGTCCCCTATCTCCTGTTACCCATCGATCCATGACACAGAGCTTGGGACCCCCTACCCGAGATCTGTCGGTTTTGACACCGACAATGGTGCTTTCATTGAGAGTTCCGCTGTGTGATCGGCAAAGGAATAATGGCTCGCCCGCAGATCAACTGCGACGTCGGCATCTTCGTCGCCGGCTCGACTGGTCACCTTGGCTCGACCGAGGACTGTGCTCCGTCTCCGATCATCATGTTCGGACGAGGGCCTTCATCAAACATCAACTCCGATCTCTATAATGATCACGGAGGAATCATCCTTGGAGCTCGGGGGCTCAACGTCAACATTGCCCTCGGGCGACCGTGCTGTTTTTCTAGACAGCAAACTTTTATCCGCCTCCACCGCCTCCTCGAGTGTCATTTTAACGATTGCTTTGGTGGAATTGTGCGAAATTAAGTCTACAACAACCATGCAAAATTTTGCCGAGTTCCTATGGAGGAATCTCTGGCGATCTCCGATATACCGGAGCCCTATCGAATCTGGATGGGAATCTGGACAAGTTTGGAGCGTGGTATCGAGCATCTAGCTCGGACATCCTTTGGAAGATCCAACCGTTGATCGGCTGCATAGTTCCTATATCTACCACCCCTCAAAATTTCAACTCGATCTGATGGTTCAAACTCCGGGAACCTTCCGATGAGTGGACCAATTTTCAGATCTGTTTTCTGCGCGAATATGGATCCGACCCGAATTCATGTTTCTTTATGAACGTGATATTGGACAACCTTTTTAAATGAATTTTCTTCTAGGGTATTGTGCGTTGTTTTTAAAAACATGCCCATAAAATTTTAAGCCTCCTCTGAGGTAATCTTCACCATCACGCTGGTGTCAAACCAGTCCGGCAATATTGCTCCACGGCTGCCGACCTGCGCTAGACGCATCGTCGCTTTTTGAGCCGAGCTCAACTTCTTCGGATCATCATCTCGGTGAGCCGAACAAGAGTTCGGAATCGCCAAGGATAAATCATCACCAACATCGCCGCCCCACGGATTACACGGAGCGGGCACACCGGCATCGCCGCATGGCCACTTCATCAAGCCGGCATTGACCGCGTCACAAGTTACGACCTGCGTCGGCATGGCCGCACTGTTGCTTCTTCAAGCCGATGTCCATCACGCCAAACTGCTTCAACACCTCGGCTGACATGGCAACTGCAACGTCTCCTTACCGACCTGCTCCGTCACCTCGGCTAGACCGGGGGCTTCGCCATCTCTTCATCAACCTACTCCGGAGACTTCAGCGTCACCAGCCGACCAGCTTCGTTACGTTAGCTGGACCGGGGGCTTTGCCTCGGTGAGACAATCTTTGCCAGCATCGCCATGCCGTTGCTTCATCACCCATCAGGCAATGGGTATGCTGACCGAGTCCCAATTTTGGGAGTAACCTTTCTTCGGACTGGTACAACAAATAAACCAGGTGCTATTAATCCTAGCAATTTTTGCTTGTTTGGGTTTATTTTTTCCAAGGAATTATTACTCTGGTTTGTTCCATCATCTGTACACAGGTCTATCAAATGGTGGCAGCATTAACGATGGTCGCGTGGTGGTTCGGTCAGTTTCCGTACATAGTTCGGCGAAACGCCGCATCCGGAACTCGGACCGACCTGTGAATTCGGGCTTTGCCACGCCTTTACCGCATCACGCCGACACCCTGCATCGACATTGACTTCGGCGCCAGGCCACATCTCTTTAAATAAATTATTTTTGCGAAAAGCAATTATGCAAGGATTTTATATATATTTATATTATTCTTTTTGGATCGCACTATTTTATGTGTGCAGGTGATTGACTTCGACTGCGTCACGCGGTCACTTCGGCAAGCCAATGTCGTCGTCCCAATTGGCATAAATCGGCTCGCATGATCATCTTGTTGATTGAATTGCCATACCGACATGTTCAGTTGCCCCGGGGACTTCGGCATCATCAAGAGGGTCCTACCTCATCGGGTGTTTGGCGCACGGGCCATATTTCTTTTATTACTCACTTTGCATGAATTATTAATCATGCAACCTTTTTTTATTACTGTTATCTCCGGCTTGCACTATCTTCCGTGCACAGGTAAATGATCCGGATTGGGCAGCGCTGTCACCTCGGCTAGACCGGGGGCTTCGTCATCACTTCATTAACCCACACCGAGAACTTCGGCGTCATACTGTCGGCCTACTTCGTCGCCTCGAACGGACGGGGGGTTCCACCTCTCCACATTGGCCGTGCTGTGTCGCCACTTCGGAGTGCCGAGCTCTTCGCTCCTCCATCTCGGGACCGGCTTAGGGGTTGGGACCTCGTCCCGCCGTAAACTCAGACCGCGTCATCGATGCCGAGCACATTAACCAGCTAAGTCGCTTTCATGCCCAAAGTTTTAAATTTTAAATTTGTGTTCGGTTCGACTGTGCTCACGTGAGTTGTTTGTTAAAAGAAACTCCCTTTACCCATGTTAGCTGGGGGCTCTTAAATTTACATGAGTCGTTTTATAATAAGTGTGTTTTCTTCTTGCTCGTTGCAAAGTCTTTTTCTATCACTCCTTCCTCGACTCGAGTGTGTGGTCAATAGCCGGATAGCCTGGGTCCGATCTTGATCCACTTGCAGTCTTGAGATCGGATGTGTCATGTTAAAGCACGACAGAAGCACAAATTTTTTTTAGACCAATTTTCGGATTGGCACCAATTGACTTGATTTAGTTCAGACGTGGAGTTTCCGCATAAGTCTTTTGGTTTTTAAGCCTATGGCACTTTTAAACTATTTGTGTGTTTCCAGCATAAGTCTCGCAGTGCAACGCCGGACACCTTTAGAGATTCGGCAAAACATTCTCGGGTATTGCTTTATATGCATCGGTTTCGAATTGTGTCTTTGGTCAATAGTTGGGTTGCCTGGCTCCTGTGCTTGCCTCCTATGTTCCGCTTTGTTCGGCTAGGTGTGCAAAGAGATAACCACTATGATTGTGCTTCCAGCTAGCATGGTTAAGCGCCTCAGTGGAGAAAGCCGAAAACTGACTGTCACAATAAGTGTAAGCTGGTCAGCGATCCGATGACTGTGTTAAATTATAAGATCGATAGAGGTCACCCCATGTTAAATGACGGTCCGTTCATTACATTAGCCGAAGTGTTTACGGCTTGACCTCGACTGTCGCCGAACACTAACTGGGGGCTAGTAACTAGCCTCCCAACTTTAAGCTCCTATGACTAAGTGAAAGTTATAAAGCCCGCATATCTGATTGCCTCGTTTCCGCTAACACAACTGCCTTCGGGCACCGAGACATCGGCTAAGGGTTGTTTTGTTATTGCGAAAAACACCCTGCGTAGCATCTACAAGGGGGTGGAAGCCGACGATGGGCCACTTTTAAATGATAAACGGTCGCAACAGAGTCAAAATAAACATATCATCGGCGTTTGTATTTAATATACGAGGGCCTCCTTCCGCAATCATCGTTATAAAGCCATAAATATGCATCAATTTGACTTAAGATTTTGGCCAAGCTGGGTTGCCTGGCTCCTGTGCTTACCCCTACGTTCCCGATTGTTCGGCTAGGTGGTAAAGGGAGCACCTCTGTGATTGTTACTACCGGGTCATCCGAGTAAGTACCTCAGACTGGGTGAAGCCGAAAGCTAGCAATCTTAAAGGATCACATTGGTCAGCAACGACGGAAGTGAAAATTTTGGTTCATTAATACCATAGAGTTCGGGAACTTTCCCCGAACTAAATCCTCAATATTTTCCTGCCACATTGATCGGAGGTGAGGTTTCATGATCATGATAAGCATGACGACCCAAAGAAAGGAACCGATAGCGGGACTATTTTCTTTGGAAGATGTTTCTTACGTTAAAACGTAATATAACATATCTCTCCGTGTACCTTTGTTTATAAAACAGTATGATCAGATTGCCTTGTTTTCCATAAATCTTTGCCCTTATAACGACTTTATAAAGTAGGAAAACACTCCTCGACTACTGGCCGAAGAGGTTGAAGCCGATGGTCGGTCAACAAAGTTTTGTACAATGCGGATCCGAGCACTAATGATGTAAAGTACTTGGATACATAGAGTCATTACACATAATTTGTGATTTTACTATGGATATCGATCATTAATTCGGCCACCCGTGCCCGCATTAAGACTCGGGGGCTACTGGGCTTCGGGCTTATTATTTACAAATATTAAAGGGGCACATCGATCCCCTGATGTGGTGTTGCCACCCGACCAGTGTCTCGGGGGCTACTGCATTGCTTGTTCAATGCAGAAAATTCAAAGTGCTTAGTGTTCGGCTTGACCGAACTATAGGCAAATGCGTTTTTGGACAACAACAGGTACCATCTGGACCTATCTGGCATCAAGCTAATATATTACGGCAACTTCTCAAGACCCTCTCTCAAGGGCCCGTTCACCGATCACTATTATCTCTAATATATTACACTGCGTTTCTATTCCTATGTATGCTGCCGAGCTAGGAGTTGATCCTCAGGCCGATTTCGTGCATCGACCTGAGTCTCAGGGGCTACTTGGATCAGCGGTTTCATGTTTTCCTTCAGGTGCATCTCGGGTTTTAGACCGACACACACCTTGAGGGCTACTGGCTATATATCTCGACGAAGAATAAATTGCACCAATAAAAAATATTCACAAAAAATCAGCCCGCAGTCGGGGTGGTGCACCACCTCGGAAGCAGTCCGGCATAAAGCTTGGGCGCCAGTGGCTGGCTCCATAGAGGGCACTTCCGGCATTAAGCTCGGCTGAATTCATTCAATCTTTTAAAGACCGAGGTAGTTTATGACACCTCGGACGCTGACCGGCGTTAGAGCTCGGATACAGTCCGGCGTTGGAGCTCGGATACAGTCCGACGTTGGTGCTCGGCTGCAAAAGATACCTCAGATACAGTCCGGCGTTGGAGCTCGGATGCAAGAGGACACCACCGCATGGGAACAACTTCAAACCCGATGTGTGGCGTAAAAAATAACAAGGCATTGATAAAGGCTGAGAACTTAAAGGGGCTCCTCGGATACCCGACGTGTAAACTCTTCGGATTCACTTCGGCGATCCTCAAGATCGAAGATGAGAAGATTTGTTGAACCAGTTTTCAAGACCGACGACCGAAGATGAAGAACAGTTCGGAAGAATCGAGGAGCGTCCCCAACTTGAAGACCGGTTCAGGGGGCTACTGACGGTGTCCAGGACTAGGGGGTACTCACCACATCGTCTCCCGATTAGTTGGATTGGGCCGAGGACCCCCAGGGCCGTTTACTCATGGGCCAGTTCGGACACCCAAAGTATACACGAGGAAGATTCCACAAGACTTGGTGATCAAGACAAGGACTCCTCTCCACCGGCGTATTCGACTAGGACTTTTGTTATCCTAGGCCTCTGGTACATTATATAAGCCGAGGCCGGGCTAGTCGATAGGGGGGCTAGATCATTATGACATCAATCATCATACCTCTAGGGTTTAGACCACAACATACGATCTCGAGGTAGATCAACTCTGTATTTGATATTCCATCAATATAAACAAGAGCAGGACGTAGGGTTTTACCTCCATCAAGAGGGCCCGAACCTGGGTAAAACATCGTGTCCCCTGTCTCCTGTTACCCATCGATCCATGACACACAGCCGGTTTTGACACCGACAGTGACCTCGAAGAAGAAGGTGCTCAAGAAAGAATATGGCACTGCTGCTGCTACAAAGCCATGCCTTTCCAAGAAGGCTCCTGCTAAGAGAAATCCTATGTCTAAAGCTAGGCAATCCACTGTAGCTCAAAAGCAAGCACAGCTAGCAAGTGGTGCTGGAAAGGAGAAGAAAGAGAGGAAAAGAGGAAGATGGTGCAAACTGGTAGATCCAATGGCAGAATTTGAGAGACACTCTTCTGATGAAGAAGAAGAGGAGGAGGAAGAGCCTGCTGCACCTCCTGCCAAGACACAGAAGCTGATGGGGGATGCCATCAGGACTGGGGCTGCTCCTTCTAAGCCCAAGTCTTCCCCCAAGCCCTCAGCTCCAGCTCAAGCACCCAAGACATCAGCTCCCAAGAGATCAACAAGAAATATATCAGCTGCTGAAAAGAACAAGGCCCCAATGCCTGAAGTTCAGGAAGATGATGAGCCACTAGTGCTCAGGAAACTCAAGCCCAAGATTCCAGATGATAATGATGATCATCCTGTGGCAGAGAACATGAAGTTGAGAAAGGATGCAGGTCTGAGATTATGGAGGAAGACTGATCCTTATGCCACTAGGAGAAGGACTGTTGTGGACTATCGTTTTCATACCAGAGAGCAGCAGGACTTCTATGAGACTGTCCTATTGGACAAGAAACCCATTGTCTGTGACATGAAATGGGTGGACTGGGAATATATTGATGAGAATGAAGATTACTTTCCTCATGTGCATGAAAGTTTCAGGATGAATGGTGTTGACAAATTTGTTGGACAAGAACTAACAAAGTGGAACGATGAAATGATTATGCAGTTCTACTCCACTGCCCACTTCTACCCTGATGGTAAGATAGTGTGGATGACAGAAGGCACCAGATATCAGTCAACAATCTCTGAATGGGCCAAGTTGATCAATGCTCCTGATGAAGCTGAAGATGATCTTGATGTGTACAACAAGCCTAGGAAGGATCATAACTCCATGGCTAACATGTACAAGCCAATCCCTGATGTAGCTTTGGAGACACACAAGTTTGGTTCCATTTATTATCTGCTTGCTGGGTTGACCACCATGAACACCATCTTGAGGCACACTCTATTGCCCAAGTCAGGAGATCATAGGATGATTCGTGGTCACTCCATCAACCTGCTTCACTTGTTTGATGCCCCACAGAAATTCAAGGTGACGAGCTTGATAGTAGAGACAGTGAAGAGGACAGCAGCAGACCAGAAGAGGTCTTGTGGATATGCCCCTCACATTCAGACTTTGATCAACTCCAAGATGGGGACAAGGACATATCTACTAGACAGAGAGCATCTTCCCCTGAGGCCAGACTTTGAGGACAACGAGGTTGTCATGGATGCTTCACATCCTACTTGTGCAGGTGCCCAGGAGAAGATAGAGAAAGCAAAGGCTGCAAAAGCAGCAAAGGGAACAAGTGCCCCAGATGCTTCTGTTGCAAATCTCAAGACCAAGCAAGATCAACTCAGTTATCTGCTTGAGGCCACCGTGAGAATCGAGAAAGGCTTGGCCACCTTGTCTCAAAATCAGGAGAGTCTTGAGAGGATTATTGAGACTAAGTTTCATGACCTGGATGTGAAGGTCACCGAGATTCAGACCATAGTGGACAAGATTCAAGAGGATGCTGAGGACAGGGATGATAGACCCACAACAAACACATTCCAGAGAGTGCCAAGGGCACAAAGATCATCAGCTGTGCCAGTAGCCAGAGACTCCAGGACTACCACCTCAGCACCTGCAGCCACTGCCACAGTTGCCCCTCCAGTGTCAACTCCTCCAGCTCCACAGACTTCTACTGAGGCATTTGCAGATACCCTCCTCTCCACGCCGTCTACGCACACCTGAGCAACAAGCCAGAAGACTCCTTCAGGAGCTCCCGGAGGTCGTGCTTAGAGTGTCGTATAGCACTATATATTTTTGAACTTTTTGGTAACTTGTTGCCAAAGGGGGAGAAAGTGTGTAGATCATAGGCTTCGAGAGAGAGAGAGAGAGTGCCTCTTGCTTTTTGCTGGTTTTATTTGCCACTCTTGCTACTTTGGTTATTTTGGTTGTCTTCCTATGCTACAATTTGTGTTATGCTCATGGGATACTTATGTGATCATGTGTTTGATCATATTATGCTTAATGTGTGCTTGCATGATTATTTCCATGAATGTTTGTGTATGATCAATCACTTGTTTTCTTCGTGATGAGTGCATGTTATGTAACTCTTATCATTTTGAGCGCTCCACCAAGATGTATGTGACATGGAAGAGTGACCCATGATCCTAATTGATTGTGCATTTGCATTCAAAAGCAAATTTTAAATAATGCACAAATTTAGGGGGAGCTCATGCTTATCACATACTTCTCAAAGCGATGATGTATTTGATTCATATTATCATTTGTCGAAGCTTTGATCTATACGTTGTCATCAATTACCAAAAAGGAGGAGATTGAAAGTGCAACTAATCCCCGGGTAGTTTTGGTAATTCATAACAACATATAGCTCATTGAACTAATATCCATTCAAGTTTAATATTTCAGAAAGTTCAATGAATGACATGGCATGGACTAGAGATGTGGACCCCTCAAAATGCTAAGGACACATATTGGCAAAATCTCAAGACTCTTCATTTATATTTTAGTGATCCAAGATCACATTGAGTCCATAGGAAAGCCAATACTATTAAAAGGGGATGAGGTGTTGCTTAATGGCCTACTTGCTCAAAGTGCTTAGTGATATTGCTCCAAAACCCTCAACCACTTTCTCATTTCCAAATATGTCCAAAACCCAAAGTCAAACTCGGCCCCACCAAAATCTTCTACCCGGCGCCACCGAGTTAATTTGACATAGCCACTGCCAGAAACCCTAACACTTCGGTCACATCGATACGGATCTCGGTCTCACCGAGATGGCCCTACAAACTCTCTGTTTCCCTTTGTAACATTTCGGTCTCACCAAAATGAGCGATCGGTCACACCGAGGTTGCTTGACCAGCTCTCTGTTTGCTCTTTGCTGAAATCGGTCTCACCGAGTTCAAGCAATCGGCTTCACCGAGATGAGGTTTTGCCCTAGCCCTAGCACATCGGTCCCACCGAGTTGTTCCAGTCGGTCCCATCGAGATTCCCAACGTTCACATTTTGAACTGAATCGGTCTCACCGAGTTCTTCTATTCGGTCTGACCGAGTTGGGTCAAATGTGTGTAACGGTTGGATTTTGTGTGGAGGCTATATATACCCCTCCACCCCCTTCTCCATATGAGAGAGAGCCATCAGAATGTGCCTACACTTCCAACCTACATTTTCTGAGAGAGAACCACATACTCATGTGTTGAGATCAAGATATTCCAATCCAACCACAAGAATCTTGATTTCTAGCCTTCCCCAAGTTGCTTTCTACTCAAATCATCTTTCCACTATATCCAAATCTATGAGAGAGAGTTGAGTGTTGGGGAGACTATCATTTGAAGCACAAGAGCAAGGAGTTCATCATCAACACAACATTGATACGTCTCCAACGTATCTATAATTTATGAAGTATTCATGCTGTTTTATTTTCATTCTTGGATGTTTTACAACCATTTTATAGCAACTTTATATCATTTTTTTGGGACTAACCTATTACCCAGTGCCCCGTGCCAGTTGCTATTTTTGCTTGTTTTTTACATCGCAGGAAATCAATATCAAACGAAGTCCAAACACCGCGAAACTTTTTGAGGATTTTTTATGGACCAGAAGACTCCCGATGGGCCAGAGCAGCACCTGGGGGGTGCCCCGAGGGGGGCACAACCCACCAGGGCGCGCCTGGGGGCCCAGGCGTGCCCAGGTGGGTTGTGCCCACCTCGGTGGCCTCCCGCACCCCCTCTTTACCCTATAAATTCTCAAATATTCCGAAAACCCTCGGGGTAGCCCTAGATCAGAAGTTCTGCCGCCGCAAGGCTCTGTAGCCACCGAAAACCAATCTAGACCCCATTTCGGCACCCTGCCGGAGGGGGGAATCATCTCCGGTGGCCATCTTCATCATCCCGGCGGCCACCACGATGAGGAGGGAGTAGTCCACCCTCGGGGCTGAGGGTTTGTACCAGTAGCTATGTGTTTAATCTCTCTCTCTCGTGTTCTTGAGATGTCATGATCTTGACGTATCGTGGGCTTTGTTAATATAGTCGGATCATATGGTGTTTTCCCCTCTCTATCATGTTGTGATGAATTGAGTTTTTCCCTTTGATATTTCGTTGTTATCGGATTGAATATTTTTATGGATTTGAGAGCACTTGATATATGTCTTGCATATGAATACTCGTGGTGACAATGGGGTATCATATCGATTCACTTGACATATGTTTTGGCATTCAACTCGCGGATTCCCGAGATAACATTGGGGTAATCTATGCATAGGGGTTGATGCACGTTCTTGTCTTGGTTTCTCCGGTAGAAATCTTGGGGCACTCTTTGAGGTTCTTTGAGTTGGATTGAGTATTATGAATCTGAAATTATTTGGTGTTATTTTAGTACGAACTCTTGGATAGATCGATCGGAAAGAATAGCTTCGAGGTGGTTTCGTACCCTACAAATAATTTCTTCTTATGTTCTCCGCTAGATAGGAACTTTGGAGTGATTCTTCATCGCACGTTGAGGGTTGGTTATATGATCCAATTATATTAGCATTGTTGAGAGATTGCACTAGCGAAAGTACGGACCCTAGGCCTCATTTTCAAGCATTGCAATACCGTTTGTGCTCCATTTTATCACTTGCTACCTTGCTGTTTTTATTTATTCAGATTATAAAAATATATTTCTACCATCCATATTACACTTTTATCACCATCTCTTCGCCGAACTAGTGCCCCTATACAATTTGCCATTGTATTGGGTGTGTTGGGGACACAAGAGACTTTTTGTTATTTGGTTGCAGGGTTGTTTGAGAGAGACCATCTTCATCCAACACCTCCCACAGATTGATAAACCTTAGGTCATCCACTTGAGGGAAATTTGCTACTGTCCTACAAAACTCTGCGCTTGGAGGCCCAACACGAGTCTACAAGAACAAGTTGTGTAGTAGACATCAAGCTCTTTTCTGGCGCCGTTGCCGGGGAGGTGAGTGCTTGAAGGTATATCTTTAGATCTTGCAATTGAATCTTTTAGTTTCTTGTTTTATCACTAGTTTGGTTTATAAAAAGAAAACTACAAAAAAATGGAATTAAGGTTGCATCATATTATTGATCATCTTTATAATATCTTTCTTGAAAATGATGGATCAGAAAATTGTGCTCAATTGTTAGAAGAAGAAGTCAATAAAATGTTTGGCGCAAAATATTTGAATGATGAGCATGATTGCAATGTTGTTAGTATGAATTCTTTGAATATCCAAAAAGCTAATGATGATTGCACAAGTCATGACAAAAATGTTTCTTATAAGCATGTCAATTTTTGTGGAGTGCATAAAGTTTGTGAAGACGTGCCTTATAGGGAAGATAGATTTTGTAAGAATCATAAACATGATAGAACCAATTCTTTGCTCAAAGTGATAGATGAATTTGCTACAAAATTATGCTCTCTTTGTCCTATTACTTGTGAACTTTGCAATAAGGATGGTCATCTTAATTTCCAATGCATGCTTTTTCATGATCGAATCGTGTCCAAATATTGCAATAACTTGATCACCCTAGAACTCTATAATGAACTTTGTTTATTTTTGGGGAGTGAAGAATTAACTTATAAAAATAGTTGGTTTGAAGTATTCATTCTCACGGACGACATTGAAACTAAACTAAAAAATATCTATATGTTTTGCATGGTAAATTGCAATGAGAATGCTTATATTGCCAACTATAGAAAGATGGGAAAACCAATAGAATATAAAAGGAATACTAATGAAAGGGTAAAGATTTACACTTTCCCTCCAATTGTTTCTCATGATGAAATAGGTGACAAGGAGGAGCTCCCTATTCAACCAATCTGATCAATTAGAAGCTTGAAAAAATTAATTAAACCCACACATGATGTGGTGAAGAAGAAGAAAAGAAGAAGAAAGAATAGAGGTAAAAAGGTATCTCTCCCAAATAGTGTTGCTCCTATTATTGTTGTGCCTCATGAAATTGAATCAAAAATAATTATGGAGGATGATGCACTTGATGATGATATTGCTTCTATGTCTTATGGCACAATGTCCGAGAGCACTATTGATGATGATTTTGTTATGCCTATTGCTTATTGTGATGATTATGATTGGGAAGATAATGATACTTCTTATAATCTTGGAAATCTTTATGGCACCAACTTGGGAAATTATGATGATAGCAATTGTTATACCGTTGGTGCTATTCATACTATTAATGATGAGAGTGATTATGCTTATGATATGCCAAGCCACAAGCTTGGGGATGCTATGTTTGATGAGAATGACATGTTTGAGAATTTATTTGCTGCAATTAATATTTGTTCCAAGCTTGGGGATGCTATGTTTAATGAGGATGATCTTTTTAGTCCCCCTACTTTGAATGATCAAATTTGCTATGATGATTGCATGCCTCCTATCTATGATGAGAACAAAGTTGCTACTTATGATGACTATTGTGATGATACTTATGTTATAAAAGGTAGTGATGATTATATTTATAAAACTTGTCATAGTTATGATTACCCTTTTTCTGAACATTACTCTTTTAATGTGGAAACAATTTATAGTATTCGAGTTTCATATGATACTCCCACCATTGCGAATGAGAAGAAATTTTCTTATGTGGAGAGTAATAAAATTTCTATGCTTGTGTATCATGAAAAGAATGCTTTATGTGATGGTTATATTGATCAATATATTCATGATGCTACTGAAAATTATTATGAGAGAGGAACTTATGATTCATGATGCTCTCTTTATGTTTCAATCCTTATCTTCTATGCGAGCATCATTGAACTCATCTTGCCTAGCTAAAAGGCTTTAAAGAAAAGTGCTTGTTGGGAGACAACCCAACATTTTTACCTACTGTTTTTGTGTGCTCACATAGTTATGCTACTGTAGTAATCATATTTTATATCTTTTGTTTCAATAAAGTGCCAAGTAAAGCCTTTGGGATAGTGAGGATGATAGTTGACTTGATTCTGTGCAAAAACAGAAACTTTTGCGTCCAGTGCAGAAATTATTATATGCTACTGGAACATGGAAAAAATTTGAAATTTTTACATTTTATGGTTATACAAATTTTATATGTTTTCCTAATTTTTCAGAATTTTTGGATTACATAAGTATGACCTTAATTCAGATCTTTACATACTGTTCTGTTTTTGACAGATTCTGTTTTCAATGCATAGTTTGCTTGTTTCCTAGTTTCTATGGCTTATATTGCTCAATATAAATTGTAGAAATGATAAGTTACAGTAGGCATGGTGTTAGGACAATTATTAATCTTGTCTTTGATAGTACCAAAGTGAATGATTTGTCGTCATCATACTAACCCATCTCACAAAGTTCCGTTAAGTTTTGTGTGATTGAAGTTTTCAAGTTTCGGGTGAGATATTGATATGAGGAGAATAAGGAGTGACAAGACCCTAATCTTGGAGATGCCCAAGGCACCCCAAGTTAATATCCAAGGAAGATCCAAGTAACTAAGCTTGGGGATGCCCCGGAAGGCATCCCCTCTTTCGTCTCCAACATTATCGGTAACCTCACTTGGAGCTATGTTTTCATTCGTCACATGATATGTGTTTTGCTTGGAGCGTCATTTTGATTTATTAGGATTTTCTTGCTGTTATTTAGAATAATGTTTTGCATCTTTTATTTCAATAAAAGTGGCAAGGATAGCCATCACCATGCTTATTTTGCAAGTCTATATGTTGCTCATTCAAAACAGAAAGTTTGTCGCTGTTGCAAAAAATCCCGAGAAAAGTCAGAATGTGATAAAATGTTGAATTTTTTTGCACAATAAGCTCTTATAAATTTTCTACAGTTTTCTAAATTTTCAGAATTTTTTGATTTGAATAAGTATTGATACTCTTGCATTCTTTACAGACTGTACTGTTTTGGCAGATTGCTGTTATGTTTGCATATGTTTGCTTGTTTAATGATTCTATTTGAGGATAGGAGTATTAAATATGCAGTGGAATTTAGTATGCAATGTTAAATAATAATTCTAGTGATTTGCTACAGTAGATAATGATAAGGTTTTTGCATTGGTTTATACTAACTTATCTCACGAGTTCTTGTTGAGTTTTGTGTGGATGAAGTTTTTAAGATTTAGGGAAACCGTGATATAAAAGGAATTAAGGAGACACAAAAGCTCAAGCTTGGGGATGCCCAAGGCATCCCAAGATAATATTTCAAGAAGTCTCAAGCATCTAAGCTTGGGGATGCCCCGGTAGGCATCCCACCTTTCTTCTTCAACAATTATCGGTTAGTATTGGTTGAGCCTAAGTTTTTGCTTCTTCACATGAGTTGTGCTATTCTTGGAATGTCATTTTATTTTGTTTTGCTTGCTGTCTTAATAAAGTACTTAGATCTGAAAGTTTTTAAATAAGAGAGAGTCCTCAATTAGCTACCTATTTACTTAACTACTCGCTTGATCTTCACTTATATCTTTTTAGAGTAGCTTGTCATTTACTCTTGTGCTTCACTTATATCCTATGAGTAAATTGTTGAATGAATTGAATACCATGAAGTTGAAATTATATGTTCATATCATGCCCAGTGGTAGCTTCACATTGGGTTTAGAAAGTGAAATCTTTTGAAGCTTGACAATCACAATATTGGTCATACAAGCAATTCATGAATGATTAGTAGAAGGAAGAGAACTTTCACATGCAAATACACTATCTTGGAAATCTTTTGTGATTGTGAGCCCCCATAAAAATATTATATGCCAAAATTATTGACGTTGGACAAGGAAGACAACATAAAGATTTATGTTTGTTCATATTCACATAGAAGTTATATTGTCATAGATCCTTTAACATGTGGTGCTTGCCCCCATCTTTGCTAGCCAAAAATTCCGCACTAAGTAGAGATACTACTTGTGCATCCAAAAACCCTTAAACCCAAATCTTATTTTCAAGAGTCCACCATACCTACCTATGGATTGAGTAAGATCCTTCAAGTAAGTTGGCATCGGTGCAATAAGGCAATAAAAATTGCTTCTAAAAGTGTAAAATCATTTAGTGTAAGAGAAAATTGAGCGTTGTACGAACTTGTGATGGTAAAGAAATAAAAGCGACCGACTGCATAATAAAGGTTGCCATCACAAGGGGAAATATAACGTGACGTTCTTTTGCACTAAGGGGTTGAGCATACAAACAAATAAGCGCATGGCAACCTCTGCTTCCCTCTGCGAATGGCCTATCTTTTACTTTTATGTATTTACTTTTATGCAAGAGTCAAAGTTTTTCTCTCTATTCCTTTTTATTTTTCTCCTTTGGCAAGCATCATGTGGTGAGGAAAGATCTAGGCACATATGTCCAGTTGGATATGGGTGGCATGAGTTATTATTGTTGACATCACCCTTGAGGTGAATACGTTGGGAGGCGAAATTATAAGCCCCTATCTTTCTATGTGTCCGGTTGAAATGTTTTGCTCATGTGTATGCGATGAGTGTTAGCAATCATAGAAGACTATATGATGGTTCAGTATGTGGAGCTCTTACTTAAACTCTGTTGAATAAGTTGAATTGCAATTGCTTGGTGACTGAGAACATAGGTTGTTGAGTTTCAAGAGAATTCATTGTTTGAACCTTAACATGTGATTTGGTTGCTACTTTAACATGAGAATTTTTTTAAGAAAGAATTGTTGTTATGATGCTAGGAAAAGTGATTGAAATTATCATGGATCAAACTTATGCACTTTGCTAGCATTCACACTTCATAAATTATTTGTTTTATCATTTACCTACTCGAGGACGAGTAGGAATTAAGCTTGGGGATGCTGATACGTCTCCAACGTATCTATAATTTATGAAGTATTCATGCTGTTTTATTATCATTCTTGGATGTTTTACAACCATTTTATAGCAACTTTATATCATTTTTTTGGGACTAACCTATTGACCTAGTGCCCAGTGCCAGTTGCTGTTTTTGCTTGTTTTTTACATCGCAGGAAATCAATATCAAACGGAGTCCAAACACCACAAAACTTTTTGAGGTTTTTTTATGGACCAGAAGACTCCCGATGGGCCATAGCAGCACCTGGGGGGTGCCCCAAGGGGGCACAACCCACTAGGGCGCGCCCAGGTGGGTTGTGCCCACCTCGGTGGCCTCCCGCACCCCCTCTTTACCCTATAAATTCTCAAATATTCCGAAAACCCTCGGGGTAGCCCTAGATCAGAAGTTCTGCCACCGCAAGGCTCTATAGCCATCGAAAACCAATCTAGACCCCGTTCCGGCACCCTGCCGGAGGGGGGAATCATCTCCGGTGGCCATCTTCATCATCCCGGCGGCCACCACGATGAGGAGGGAGTAGTCCACCCTCGGGGCTGAGGGTTTGTACCAGTAGCTATGTGTTTAATCTCTCTCTCTCTCATGTTCTTGAGATGTCATGATCTTGATGTATCGCGGGCTTTGTTAATATAGTTGGATCATATGGTGTTTTCCCCTCTCTATCTTGTTGTGATGAATTGACTTTTTACCTTTGAGATTTCGTTGTTATCGGATTGAATATTTTTATGGATTTGAGAGCACTTGATATATGTCTTGCATATGAATACTTGTGGTGACAAGGGGGTATCATATTGATTCACTTGATATATGTTTTGGCATTCAACTCGCGGATTCCCGAGGTGACATTGGGGTAATCTATGCATAGGGGTTGATGCACGTTCTTGTCTTGGTTTCTCCGGTAGAAATCTTGGGGCACTCTTTGAGGTTCTTTGAGTTGGATTGAGTATTATGAATCTGAAATTATTTGGTGTTATTTTAGTACGAACTCTTGGATAGATCGATCGGAAAGAATAGCTTCGAGGTGGTTTCGTACCCTACAAATAATTTCTTCTTATGTTCTCCGCTAGATAGGAACTTTGGAGTGATTCTTCATCGCACGTTGAGGGTTGGTTATATGATCCAATTATATTAGCATTGTTGAGAGATTGCACTAGGGAAAGTACGGACCCTAGGCCTCATTTTCAAGCATTGCAATACCGTTTGTGCTTCGTTTTATCACTTGCTACCTTGCTGTTTTTATTTATTCAGATTATAAAAATATATTTCTACCATCCATATTACACTTTTATCACCATTTCTTCACCGAACTAGTGCACCTATACAATTTTCCATTGTATTGGGTGTGTTGGGGACACAAGAGACTTTTTGTTATTTGGTTGCAGGGTTGTTTGAGAGAGACCATCTTCATCCTACACCTCCCATGGATTGATAAACCTTAGGTCATCCACTTGAGGGAAATTTGCTACTGTCCTACAAAACTCTGCGCTTGGAGGCCCAACACGAGTCTACAAGAACAAGTTGTGTAGTTGACATCAAACATCTATTACCTTTTGGAGAGTGGTGTCTCCTAGATTGGGTAGGTGTCACTTGGAGCCTCCGACAAGATTGTGGAGTTGAACCAAGAAGTTTGTAAGGGCAAGGCGATCGCCTACTTCGTGAAGATATACCCGAGTGATGCAAGTACTTCGTGGGCGATGGCCATGGTGGGATAGACAAGGTTGCTTTTTTGTGGACCCTTCATGGGTGGAGCCGTCCGTGGACTCGCGCAACCGTTACCCTTCGTGGGTTGAAGTCTCCATCAACGTGGATGTACGATAGCACCACCTATCAGAACCACGGCAAAAATCTCCATGTCATCATTGTGTTTGCACTCTTCAAACCCTTCCCTTTACCTTCATATGCAATGTTTTACTTTCCGCTGCTACACTCTTAGAATTGCATGTGTTGGTTGATTGCTTGACTTGTGTTAATTGCTAAAATCTGCCCACAACTAAAATTGGGAAAAGGTTAGATTTTTATTTGGTCAAGTAGTCTAATCACCTCCCCTCTAGACCTACTTTCGATCCTGCAATGTGTGGATACATAAACAAATACCGTGTCCCTAGTGAGCCTCTACTAGACTAGCTCGTTGATCAAAAGATGATTAAGGTTTCCTAACCATAGACATGAGTTGTAATTTTATAACGGGATCACATCATTAGGAGAATGATGTGATGGACAAGACCCATCCGTTAGCTTAGCATATTTATCGTTCAATTTATTGCTATTGCTTTCTTAATGTCAAATACATATTCCTTCGACTATGAGATTATGCAACTCCCGGATACTGGAGGAATACCTTGTGTGTTATCAAACATCACAACATAACTGGGTGATCATAAAGATGCTCTAAAGGTATCTCCGAAGGTGTTTGTTGAGTTGGCATAGTTCGAGATTAGGATTTGTCACTCCGAGTATCAGAGAGGTATCTCTGGGCCCTCTCGGTAATACACATAATAAGAAGCCTTGCAAGCAAAGTGACTGAGTTAGTTGCAAGATGATGTATTACGGAATGAGTAAAGAGACTATCCGGTAACGAGATTGAACTAGGTATGAAGATACCGACGATCGAATCTCAGGCAAGTAACATACCGACAGACAAAGGGAATTACGTATGTTGTCATAAGGTTCGACCGATAAAGATCTTCGTAGAATATGTAGGAACCAATATGGGCATCCAGGTTCCGCAATTGGTTATTGACTGGAGAGGTGTCTCGGTCATGTCTAGATAGTTCTCGAACCCGTAGGGTCCGCACGCTTAATATTCATTGTCGATATAGTATTATATGAGTTATGTGAATTGGTGACCGAATGTTGTTCGAAGTCCTAGATGAGATCATGGACATGACGAGGAGCTCCGGAATGGTCCGGAGGTAAAGATTGATATATAGGACAATGCTATTTGGACACCAGAAAGGTTTCGGAATGTATCGGGTATGCATCGGAGTGCCGGAAGGGGTTCTGGGAGGCCACTGGTAAGTGGTGGGCCTTATGGGCCAAAGGAGGAGAAGCACATCAGCCCACAAGGCGGCTGGTGCACCCCTCCACCCTTGCCCACGCACCAAAGGAAGGAGGAAAGGAAGGGGGTGAGGGAGTCCTGGATAAAGGGGTCCTCGGGCATCCGGGCTATGTGACATGGGCCGGACTGATGGGCCGGGAAGATATAAGGTAGAAGGCCTTTCCCTGTGTCTGGATGGGACTCTCCTTTGCGTGGATGGCTAGATTGGCGTCCGGATGTGTAATTTCCTTCCTCTGTAAACCGACTTTGTACAACCCTAGCCCCCTTCGGTGTCTATATAAACCGGAGGGTTTAGTCCATAGAGGCCATCAGATTTTGCATAGGCTAGACAGCTAGGGTTTAGCCATTACGATCTCGAGGTAGATCAACTCTTGTAACCCCCATACTCATCAAATACAATCAAGCAGGATGTAGGGTTTTACCTCGATTAAGAGGGCCCGAACCTGGGTAAACATCGTGTTCCCTTTGTCCCTTGTTACCTTCGATCCTCAGACGCACAGTTCGGGACCCCCTACCCGAGATCGGCCGGTTTTGACACCGACATTGGTGCTTTCATTGAGAGATCCTCTGTGTCGTCGATGGAAGGATCGATGGCTCACCTTGTCATCAACGACAACATCACCTCTGGAGGAGCCCTAGTTCCGGGATAGATCCTCCAACTCGGCGGTTTTACTATGGGCACCCGCTCGGCCGTTAAGCCAAAGGTGGCCCCCCAAATCGCCAAACATCATCTCCGCATCGGCCTCGAACACTCTGAAAAGATGGATCCGGCAGATTCTCGTCCATGAGCGAACTGCTAGATCGCATCGCCGCCCTGGGGGTCACAACAGACTATGATCGGATTGGGCTTAAACCCGATCAGAGGGAAATCAAGTCCCCGCCGATCACCCATCTGGTAGCGGTCGTGGAGGAACAAGCCGATAATACTTCTCCCCCCAAATTGATAACAAGCTATGTTCAGATTTCCGAGCCCTGCGAGCCGGATACCCATCTTCGGGAAGAGACCACAGGTCCTCCGAACATAGAATCAGGCGTTGAGCCCGAAAGTCACCTGGACCCTCCTAATCCTGGACTAGTGACCTCGGAGATTCTTGAAACTCCGGATCCAATAGCGGGTCGGGGTTCAGATTTTAGCCCACCCACCCACCACAAGCAATATTCCCCAAGCAATTCTGGTCCTCCAGACATATGTGACCTAATGTATGTATGACAGCAATCTCAAGAAACGGTCCATCACTTCTGGGCCAGATTCCTCCTTGTTAAAAACAAGATTAAAGATTGCTGCGACAAGGACGCGGTTTCAGTTTTCTGCCGCAACTGTACAGACGAGGGAATCCTCAATGCCCTCAACCGCCGCCGCATACTGCACTTTGCAGATTTGGCACATATAGTACATAAGTACTATGCAATGGAAAGCGCCTGGAAAGCCCAGACAGCCTAGTGGGAACCTCCCGCCTTTAAGCAGCCCACTGGACGGGCAAAAAGGATGCACCCTTACGGGGCACCCGATCATCATCTCATTGACAAGAAAATCAAACCCTTCACGGGACATAGAACTTTCCTTGATGAATTACTCGGCAAGCCCTGTCAGATACACACGACGCCGAATACCGAACCAACACATAGCCTTCGGGCATGTTGGGTACTCCGGCAGGTGGCTAAGAGTGGCGAGGCCATCCTCACCAACACCACCCCGGAGAAGCAATCTTCGGAGGATGACGACCTCAATGTCTTTACAGTCTTCGAGACCTTTTCTTCACATAATCGGCGCAAAAGGGCGCTCCGCGACCTCGCCGAAGTCAACCAAGTAGCCGCACTAAATCCTTGGAACGATACAGCAATAACTTTCACCACCGACGACGAACCAAGGGCCAGATCAGTCCGAGCACCTGCCACCTTGGTCTTAAACCCAATTGTAGACGGCTTTCGACTCACCAAGGTGCTCATGGACGGTGGCAGCAGACTAAACCTCATCTACGAAGACACGCTCAATAAAATGCAAATGGACAAGAGTCGCATCGAGCAAAGGATCACCACCTTTCGAGGTATTATCCCCAGTCATGAAGCACGATGTTCCGGGAAAATTAAACTTGATGTAGTATTCGGTACGCCGGAGAACTACAGGCCGAAGAGTTGCTCTTCCATGTGGCACCTTTCAATAGCGGATATCATGCCTTGTTGGGGCGAGACGCCTTCACACGCTGCCAAGCCATACCCCATTACGGGTATATGAAGCTCAAAATGACAGGGCCCAACGGAGTTATCACTATCACCAGTAATCCGGATATAGCGCTCCGCGCCAAAAACAAAACGGCATCCTTGGCCGTCGAGGCACTATCTGAAGCCCTAGCGGCCAAGGAGCTAACCACCCTACGTTCCACACTGGACAAAGATGATGTAATCCTCGATAAGAGGCCCAAGTCCACTTCTTTCAAACCAGCAGACGAAATAGTAAAATTTCAAGTACACCCGACGGATCCCAACAAGACAGCCTCCATTGGAGCAAAGCTGGATCCAATGATCGACGCCGCACTAAGAGCTTTCCTGCGTGAAAATTGGGATATATTCGCCTGGCACCTTTCGGACATGCCCGGGATCCCACGCAGACGGGCCGAACATAGCCTCAATATTATAAAGGGGTTCAAACCAGTCAAGCAAACGTTGCGGCGATTTTCTGAACCCAAACGACAAGCTATGGGGGAGGAGCTAGCTAAACTTCTCGAAGCAGGGTTCATCGGGGAGATCAAACACCCGGACTGGCTAGCAAATCTGGTCATGGTACCGAAGAAGGATAAATCCTGGCGCCTTTGCGTCGGTTTCAAAGACCTCAGTAAAGCCTGCCCTAAGGACCCCTTCCCGCTGCCCCGCATTGACCAAATCATTGACGCGACTGCAGGACACGATTCACTGTGTTTCCTCGACGCATACTCCGGATACCATCAAATTAAGATGAAGGAGTCCGACCAGCCCGCAACGGCATTCATTACCCCGTATGGGCCTTTCTGCTTCAACACCATGCCGTTCGGACTCAAAAACGCTGGCGCCACTTACCAACGCATGATTCAAACATGTCTGGAGAAACAAATTGGCAAGACAGTGGAGGCATACGTAGATGATGTAGTCATCAAGACTAGACATGTCGAGTCATTGGTGGACGATCTACGCCTCACATTCGACAACCTCCGAACATATGACATACGGCTCAATCCAGAAAAATGTGTCTTCGGCGTTCCAGCCGGAAAACTACTCGGGTTCATTGTTTCCAATAGAGGAATCGAAGCAAACCCAGCCAAAATCCAAGCCCTGTCACAATTGGCAACCCCAACAGACCTAAAGCAGGTCCAAAAACTAGCTGGGTGTGTGGCAGCTTTGAGCCGCTTTATCTCCAGATTGGGAGAAAAGGCACTGCCACTTTATCGCCTACTCCGACGAACCGACCATTTCGAGTGGACGGATACGGCAACAGCCGGATTGGAAGAAATCAAAGCTTTGTTAGCAAGCAACCCAATCCTCGCCACACCAAACGTCGGCGAACCTATGTTGCTCTACATATCTGCAACCCACCAGGTGGTGAGCGCGGTGCTCGTCATCGAACGAGAGGAAGAGGGACATAAATTCCCACTCCAAAAACCAGTATACTATGTATCGGCGGTCCTTACACCGTGCAAATCTCGATACCCACACTATCAAAAGATAGCGTATGCGGTCTTCATGGCATCCCAGAAGCTGCGGCACTACTTTCAAGAGTGTTCGATCACGGTGGCATCCGAAGTACCACTCAATGATATCATAAATAATCGGGATGCCACCGGCCGCATAGCCAAATGGGCCATCGATCTCTTACCATTTGAAATAACATACAAACCACGCCGAGCTATTAAATCTCAGGTGTTGGCCGACTTCGTCGCCGAATGGACGGAAGCCGAACTCCCTAAAGAATACAGCACATACTCCAACTGGGTAATGTACTTCGACGGCTCTAAAATGTTGGCCGGGTTGGGAGCCGGTGTCATCTTAACTTTCCCTACTGGGGACTCAGTCCGCTATGTATTGCAAATAATGTACACGGACTCCAACAATGCAGCCGAATACGAGGCACTACTGCATGGTCTCCGGATAGTTGTTTCTATGGGCATTCAACGCCTAGAGGTGCGTGGGGATTCGAACCTCGCAATATCCCAAATAAATGGAGATTTTGATGCAAAAGATCCAAAGATGATGGCATACCACGACACCGTACTCACAATATCAGCTCGGTTTGAGGGGCTCGAGTTTCATCACATCGCTCGAGACAGTAATCAGGCAGCGGACATCCTTGCTCGAATGGGCGCTAAACGCGACCCCATCCCACCTAACACCTTTGTGGAAAGGCTCTTCAAGCCATCCGTGGTATGGCAGGACAAGGGCGACAACACTAGTCCGGAGCCGATCAAACCCTCAGATGCCGAACACAATTCCGATATCATCGGGGGCTCGGGCACCGAAATGACACCTTCTACCCACATAATCATGGTTGTCATTGCTCCATGGACCGAACCCTTCCTGGCCTACCTTAATAGGCGGGAGCTCCCTGAGGACCAGAACGAGGCCCGTCGCATAGTTCGACGCTCGAAAGCCTACAAGGTTCATGAAGGAGAACTCTACAAGAAAAGTACTACTGGAGTTCTTCAAAGATGTATCTCCGAAGAGGAGGGACGACAGCTCTTGGCCAAAATACATGCTGGTCTCAGTGGCCATCATGCCGCCGCTCGGGCCCTCATAAGTAAGGCCTTCCGTACAGGTTTCTTTTGGCCTACGGCCCGAGCAGATGCACAGGCTCTTGTACAGCGCTGTGTCGGATGCCAGCTTTTCGCCAATCAAAGTCACATGCCGCCCACCGCCTGAAAAACAATCCCCATTACTTGGCCTTTTGTGGTCTGGGGGCTGGATATGGTCGGACCCCTTAAAGGGGGAAGCCACAAGAAGAAATATTTGCTGGTTATGGTGGACAAATTCACTAAATGGATAGAGGCCAAACCAGTAAAAATGACTGAAGCTGGACCGGTGATCGACTTTATATCCGGCGTTGTACACCATTATGGTGTCCCTCACAGTATCATTACTGACAATGGCTCTAACTTCACAGCCGATGAGGTAAAAACTTGGTGTGCTAACTTGGGCATCAAGCTCGATTACGCCTCCGTATATCACCCTCAAACAAACGGTCAGGTCGAACGGGCTAATGGCCTGATAATGAGCGGCATCAAACACAGACTAGTGCGATCCCTACGGGAGTCAGACAAGCACTGGGTTGAGGAACTCAATTCCATACTCTGGGGGCTGCGGTCCACACCCAATCGCACGACCCGATACACCCCCTTTTTTATGGTGTACGGCGTAGAGGCTGTTTTGCCCTGCGATATTATTCATGACTCACCTCGAGTGCGCATGTATGAAGAGAGAGAAGCCGAGCTCGATCGGCAGGACGACCTAGACGGCATGGAGGAGGAGCGCGATGTTGCAAAAGCCCGTTCCGCATTCTATCAGCAGCAGGCTCGGAGGTACGAAAGCAGAGAAGTGCGGGCCAAGACTTATAACGTCGGCGAACTCGTTTTATGCCTCCCAGAGAAGAAGAAGGACAAGCTCAAACCAAAATGGGAGGGTCCCTTCATTATAGATGAAGTTCTCACAGGAGGAGCCTATCGCCTTCGTAATGCATCGAATAATCGCCTCGAGCCGAATCCACGGAACGCTGCTCGGCTCCGAAGATTCTACGCATGAGTTCGGTCATACTTTTTTCGTTCCTTTTTTTCTCTCTCCTCTTCATTTTGTTTTCTTTTCCTCGTTCTTATATGATTCCCAGGATGTGTTCGGATCAGCCGAACACTTGGGGGTAAAACATCCTAAAATGTATACACCCCACCATGACTGGGGGCTTCTTTAACCAAAGCTTATTATTATTTCGAGCCTGGAGCTCAAAATATAAATGTTGTTTGCTCATATACATCCTTTTTGCCATTATATGCACCTCTATGACTTAAGTTTTGGCCAAGCTGGGTTGCCTTGCTCCTGTGTTTATGCCCTACGTTCCCGATTGTTCGGCTAGGGCATAAAGGGAGCACCTCTGCGATTGTTACAACCGGGTCATCGGACATGTACCTCAGACAGGTGAAGCCGAAAGCTAGCATTCTCAAGAGAATAGGTGGTCGGCAATCAAACGACAGATTGTTACATTCTTGTAACTACTCCAAATACTGTGGGATAGTTTTTCCGTATAACGGACCAAAGCCCCGGCACGCATAATTACTGCCTGCCAACCCAAGGAAAGGAACCCTTAACGGAACTATTTTCCTTGGAAGATGTTTCTTACATATGTAATATAACATACATCCTGAACTACAATTTTTTGTCTGTTCGAGCACAATGACTGGATTGCCTGGTTTCCGGACATAGTGAATGTTCCTTTTCATTCCCAAAAGTATCCGGAAACACTCCACCATTTTGGTCCAGAGATTAAAGCCGAAAGCCTGTGATGACAAAAATTTTCACATGTTCGGATAAAGGCACAGGTTGATCATAACGTACTCTAATACATTGCATCAAATACCTATTCCTTATCTATTCCATCTATAAGATTGTCTAACCTACAGTCTTCCTGCGAATACTTCGCAGCTATCATTACTTGGTCATACACCAAGCTCACTGGAATCTCTTTCCTGTCTAGTCCCTGTGGTCCCACTCGGGCCATATGATTTGGATCTAGCTTGGTAAAGCGTGTTTTCACCATGGCCCAGGCTTCTCGTGCGCCCTCACGGCAGGCGGATGTCTTCCATAGCTCAAACTGGCACCGGGCACCTTTGAACAGGTTTGCCAAACCCTCCATACTCTCTGGAGGGGTATCGGATGGCCATAAAGCCTTCACCATACTCTTCATGGCCTTTCGGGCCCGAGCATGTACCACGGACAGCTCCTTTAGCACGTCGCCCTGAAATCCGGATACTTCCTCTTCCGGCCTACTAGTTAACAGACCTGCAGCAACATAGTCATGATATTCCGAATTATGGATTAAACATGAGCACCTAGGGAGGTTCCAAATAAAAGAGGAAGACATACCGAATATGCCGCCCTTCAGTTTTTCATTTTCTCTCTGAGCGGCCGATAGCTGAGCCTTCAAGCTCTCTATCTCTTCGGATTGTTTGTCCTTTTCCTCCTTGAGATTTTTCTCCCTGGACGCACTCATTGCTATCTTTTTCGTCTCCGCCAGTTCAGCGGTAACAGCATTCAGCTGCCTTTGGTTTGTTTTCAGCTCCTGGGCTAGCGCAGCGTTCCTTTCTTTAAGGACCTGCAGGGTATATCGATCCTTAAATTGGTTTGCCTCACCACTTCAAGTCTCGGGGGCTACTGGCATATGACTATTCAAAATTGCATAAACACTTACCTGTATGTCCTTTGAGAACAACTGAGTGACTCCGGCAAGTCCGTCTCGAGCGGCTCGGATATATGCATCCACCGTGCTGAGTGAGGTAAACTCTTGCTCGAAAAAAGCCGGGGCATGCATGGCTTCCTTTAATCGACGGTGATTCATCATGCTCTCCACTTCGGAATTCGTGACAGATACGTCGTCCAAATCCTCATGAGGATTCGGATCTGGCATTGCCTCGGTTCTCGTCCTAGTTGGCGAGTCCGCCACCAGATTGGCAGACATTCGGCTAGCAGGGCGTTTTCCCACCGTCTGTCGCGTGTTTCTCCTGACATCAAAGATAAGAAGGAGACCTTAAGCAATCCGGACTCATGCCTAGGCATGTATTAAGCGGACATACCTCTTGGAAGACTGTGGGGTTTCTGCAGCACTCCCAGTCCCCTTTCATTTTGAACGGCTGCCCTGTGTAGGGGCCGCCCTCGAGGAGGTACGGTCTGCCGAATGCCGATCCTGTTAAAAGTTCGGAATGGTATAATAAGAAAAAGTGCAGATAAGGGTTTCCTTTCAAGAGCCCTCCAAATACTTATGATGCAGAAGGGATAGAGGCGGGGGTAGTCGGCGGTGATAGCCACTCTTAAGCCGTCAAGGCTCGCTTGATAGAATACCCCATCATCGAACTCTATGTCTATGTCCGGATCCTCGTGAAAGCCAGGGTCTCCATCACGGCTATGATCCTCTGGCTGTGGAGCGGGACAGTGGACGTCCTCGATCATCTTCCTCCATGACTATTTTTGGTAACAAAGGGCAAAGTTGATTAGTATCTGTGACAGCAATAAGGCAGCGTAGACAGTCGAAATCTTACCCATTCTACGGGGTTGTACATGGAATAGCCATCCCGGCAGTTTAAGCGAAGGAAGTCTTCTTTCTCACCCTTATACAGATCGGCCAGGATTGTGGCCAGTTCGGCAGGGGTATCCGGACCCTTCCGTCTGTAACGGGCAGCGTCATCTTCTTCATTATAACACCATAAGGGAGTTACTCTAGATTGGAGAGGCTGGATGCACCTCTTTATTGCAATAGCCATGACCTCGACTATTGAGAGCTTGGTATGGGCTAGTAACCTGATCTTGTTAACCAACCTTTTTATTTCCGCACTGTCTTCCTCCTTGGGACTGCGGGGACGCCAGTTGAAACGCTTCTTTAAAGAAGCGCTGGAAAATTCGGGAAGGCCGCGCCGAACTGGGTCTGGCAGTGGGACGTCGTCCATATAAAACCATTCCGAAGACCACTGTGGGTATACCTCCTTGGGAGTTCCTATGAGGTATCTGGATCCGGCTATACGCCATACTTCGGCACCGCCCACTTAAAAAATAGAGCCTCCCCGATGGCGGGGAATAAGGCAAAAGAACTTCCTCCATAGTTCAAAATGGGCCTCGATGCCTAAGAACAGTTCGCAGAGGGCAACAAAACCTGAGATGTGCAGAATTGAACCTGGGGTAAGGTTGTGCAGTTGGATGCCGTAAAATTCCAATAGGCCCCTAAGAAAGGGGTGGATTGGAAATCCTAGGCCCCACAGCAGAAAGGGGATGAAGCACACCCTCTCCTCCTTGTTGGGGTTGGGAAAATTCTCAGCCATCACATCATTGCCAATTGAAGCCAATCCCGCTCGAACAGGGACTAGATCCGCGAGGGGAAGGTAGCCCTGCATCTGGAGTCGACTCAGCTAAAGATGAGGCACAGAACAACTCTGCCAATCACCCTCTTGAGGGCCATGAGGGCGCGAAGATGAACCTGGAGCACTGGCCATGTTGGAAGGCTTTGTTCGCGGCTAATCTTAACGGTCTTTCTTTTTGCGCGATATGAGATGGCATTTGGGGATCTAGCTCTCCTTATATAGATGCCGTCCGAGCGTGGTGAGGGGCTTATTTGCAAAAAATCATAGACCTTCCATATTCGCCCGGCGCGCGGAAATCAAAGAGACCACAGAAAAGGATCATAAAGGCATCACATCGAGGTCAGAGCCGGACTGTCGTCAATCCGAAGTACAAATGAAGAACCCGCCTTGCAAAGCCGGATACTACGTCATCATTGAAGGCAAGTTCGGGGGCTACTGAGGGAGTCCTAGATTAAGGGGTCCTTGGGCATCCGGGCTATGTGACATGGGCCGGACTGATGGGCCGGGAAGATATAAGGTAGAAGGCCTTTCCCCGTGTCTGGATGGGACTCTCCTTTGCGTGGATGGCAAGATTGGCGTCCGGATGTGTAATTTCCTTCCTCTGTAAACCGACTTTGTACAACCCTAGCCCCCTCCGGTGTCTATATAAACCGGAGGGTTTAGTCCATAGAGGCCATCAGATTTTGCATAGGCTAGACAACTAGGGTTTAGCCATTACGATCTCGAGGTAGATCAACTCTTGTAACCCCCATACTCATCAAATACAATCAAGCAGGACGTAGGGTTTTACCTCGATTAAGAGGGCCCGAACCTGGGTAAACATCATGTTCCCCTTGTCCCTTGTTATCTTCGATCCTTAGACGCACAGTTCGGGACCCCCTACCCGAGATCGGCCGGTTTTGACACCGACAGGGGGAGGCGCCCCAAAGGCAGCCAGCCCCCCTTTCCTTTCCCCCTACACAAATATGGAAGGGGAGGAGTTTGGCCAGGACAAGCACCCTAGGGCAGCTGTCGGTGCAACAGACCATGGGTCCATTGCACGGACTATGCACAGGCCAGAAGCAAGATTACAAAGCCAAGATCAGACCAAATAAGGAGGTTCAATTCCTTTGAAGGATCCAAGTGCAAGTCAAAAAGGCCAAGGTGAGCCAGAGGAACGAGGCATCGCCAAGGGAAGGTCCTACCTTGCCGGGCAGGCGAGCCCGGCAGCGTTGGGTTTTGCCCCGGAAGCAAGCTCCCAGATCGTCCCGGCAGGCCTACCGGGGCTGGCGGAGGCAAGCCACTCCACCGCTCCACCTCACAAATGACGCAAGTCATTAATCAAAGCGGTGTCAAGCTCCAAGGTGACTAGGTGGCTGCTTTCTGCCACATGGCAGCCACTTCGTACAACAAACACCTCCATATGACACCCGTCCTGAGACGTGTCAAGCGAGCATGCGCGAAGCTAGCAAAACAGCCCAGCAGGGCCTGCCGGGTGAGCTATGATGTGACACTGAGCGGCGCATTTAATGCGCTCTGTCAGCCTGCAGAGTTAGATATGATAGCACTGTTAGCTATCTAATCAGTACGCAAAGACTAATTTGCCACTGTGGTAACCCCTTAATCTATAAAAGGAGGCCCATGGCAATGATAGAAAGGGTTGGACCCTCGCATATCCATACGCGCGTAGCCTCTCTCGCCCCCAGAGCGACCTTGCCGGGCAAATGTGCTACGTTCACCACCATTATCCACCATCAATCCACCAAAGCAGGAGTAGGGTTTTACACCTCGTGGCGGCCCGAACCTGGGTAAAGACTGCCCTTGTGATCTCCGTCGTGCTGCGCGATGCTTCTCCGCTCTTTGTGCAATGTGCCCATCCCCCCGCCAAACCAAAAGGGGCTCATGGCCCCATACGTGGTCATGGTTTCCCACGACATCTTTGGCGCACCAGGTAGGGGGATCACTTGCGCGAAACCGAGAGCGTACGCTACACGTCATCTTCATCGACATTTTCGTCGTCGACGGCGTCATCGACTATGGCGCCCAAGAAGAAGCCCGGAGCTGCAAATCACCCGTCCTCCTCGAAGGCTCCGCCGCCCGTGACCGTCGACGTCACGGGGAATACGGGGGCTCGCGAGGGTGTGGATGCTGCGGGGAACGTGGTCGGCGAACGCGGCGCCGTCACCACCTTCCTCACGACCAAAGCAGGAACGGGAGGTACCGGGGAAGGACAGCATCAGCAACATCCCGACGGCCATGCTCCATAAGGTACGGATGGAGGGATCATTCTGCCTGAACCCCTTCTCCTCGCCAACGGGCACAACCGCAGTGATGATGTTTGCTCTGGGGCGAATCGCAACCCTCCGGCCGCCCCCACTGTGGGCGCGACCGCAGGGCATGCACCACCCTCGGGGCGGGCTGACCCAGCTACTGTGCCCAATGGAGCCGCTAGCCCTTAGGTGCCTCCGCCGCATCACCATGTCGTCCAAACGGCTTGTTCATAGCAGCAAGGGCGCGGCGCAGTCACCACCGGCAACGTCAGGAGCCGAGCGACACTACGATCTACATCGTCATCACCTATGCCAAGCACTACCTCAGAAGCCATGGCGCGAGCCCAACTGCTGTTGAGATTTCGACCGTCGGCGGACCAGATCGACGAGTGGCGAGCCACCATCCAAAGTTTGATTGGTTTTGCCGAGGCGGGAGGATCACAATGGGCCGGACCGCCACGGCCTTCCCAGGCAGCAACGGCGGCTTGTGCTGCTGGTCATGCAGGAGGGGCTGCCCTCACGGTGCAATCCCCACCATGGCAAGCCGCCCGGGAGCTGCAGAACCAAGCGCCCGATGACGTCTCGATGGCCTTGTCAGATCCTCGAGCGCGTCAAGGCCGACAGCGTGCCCCGGAGGGCAGGAGAAGGGAAGGCACGCGTGTCATCGACGAGCAGTGCCACTACAACCCCCCCGGTCCAATGGGTGTGATGACTCCGACGTCGATGAGCCCGCGCTCAGAGATGGTGGGTGCCTGCCTTTCGAGGTTGGGTGCCCTGCCTTCACCCGTGAGCTGCGTCAAATCCGTTGGCCGTCCACTCGCACGTTCAAGCCAGAGATACCCGAGAAGTATGATGGGAGACTAAACCCAGCAGAGTTCTTGAGCATCTACACCATCGATGTTCAAGCTGCCGGGAGAAGAGATGAGAAGGTGTTCGCCAACTACTTCCCTTTGGCCCTCAAGTCAAATGTGAGGTCTTGGCTGATGCACCTACCGGAGAACTCCATTTCGACCTGGGCTGACCTGTGCCACGAGTTCATTGGTGCCTTCATGGGCGGCCATCAAGAACCAAGGCGGCTCAGCGACTTGCAGCTTCTCCATCAGAAAGAAGGAGAAACTCTACGAAAGTACTTGCAGGGATTCAGTCGAGTCCACAGAAATATCCCAGATATCCACCCAGCTGCCGTGATAGCTGCCTTCCAATCCAACATGCGCAACCGCAGGATACGTTCCAAGATGAACGTTTGGTTGCCCAAGACTGTGAAGGAGCTCTACACTTTGGTGGACAAATGTGCTCGAGTGGAGGAGGGGAGGAAACTTCCTGGAGAGGAAGATTGCGTCGACATCGACTCAGAAGATGACGATGAAACCATCAGTAAGAAAAAGAAGAACAAGAGGCCCAACAAGAAGCACAAGGATAAGACAGTGATGACTGTTGAGGGGTCAGGCACGCCTAGTACCGGCAAGAAGGCCAAGGCTGAAGCCCCCAGCAAGGAGGCTACCGCATGCGCTGACTGCCAGGAGGCGACGGCTGCCGAGAAAGCTGGGAAAAGTGATGGGCCATACTGTAAGATTCATCAGACCAAGGGCCATGATCTCCAGGAGTGTCATCAGGTTGAGCAGCTCGTCAAGAGACAGAAGGCTGAGTATGAGAAGCGCGATAAGGAAAAAGGTCAGAATGGCGCTGGCGGGAAGGGCCAGGGTGGTGAAGCAAATCGCCCCGGCAAGGCTCCTCGGAACCAAGGGAAACCCGCCAAAGGCCGAGAGAAAGAGGATTGCAGTAATGAGAGTGATGGAGGGAATGAAGTGGAAACCAGCGAGCAGGAATTCCAGAAGGCCACTAACGCCATGTGCATTGACGGGGGTGCATCTTTGCACTCCTCTCACCGCCAACTTAAATAGTGGGCGCGTGAAGTCAATGCCATGGAGCCAGCGGCAGATTCTCGGAAGCCGCTCAAGTGGTCACGCACGCCCATCATCTTTGATGAAGATGACCACCCCGACCGCATTACTGCGGTAGGGTGCTTGCCGTTGTTGGTCTCACCAACAATTCGCAACCTCAAGGTCACAAAGATGCTGGTTGACGGCGGGGCCGGGTTGAATCTGATTTCCCCAAAGGTTATCAGCAAACTCCAGATAGCAGAGGAAGAACTTAAGGCCACAGGCACGTTTCAAGGAGTCAATCCCGGCAGGAGCCGTCCTAAGGGAAAGGTTATGTTGCCAGTGACATTAGGAGGAGAGTTGAACTACAGGACTGAGAAAGGTGTTTGATGTGGTAGACCTCCCCCTGCTGTACAATGGGATCCTTGGGCGCCTGGCCGTGGCCAAATTCATGGCAGCATCCCACTATGCCTACAACACCTTGAAGATGCCAGGGCCGATGGGCATCATTTCCATTCCGTCGGACAAGAAAGACACAATTATTTGCGTGGATAAGATGTACCGAGATGCGATCGCGGCAGAGATCGCGGAAGCCACAGTTCCTGCCAAGGAAAAGCATAGAGAGTTCCAACAGCAAGAGAATCCAAGGCTGCTCCACCCCAAGTGAAAAAGGTCGCGGCAGGGCTGGCTGGCGCTGATGGTACTTTCACTATCAGCGCCACCCTTGATGACAAATAGGAAAGCGTGCTTGTTGCCTTCCTGCGAGCGAATATCGATGTGTTTGCCTGGCAACCATCTGATATCCCCGGTGTTCCCAGGGAGGTAATCGAGCACCACCTTGCTGTCTACCCACATGCCCAGCCCGTCAAGCAGAAGGTTCGGAAGCAGGCCCTGGAGCAGCAGCAGTTTATTGCCGAGGAAATCAAGAAACTTGAAGCAGCTGGTTTGATTAGAGGAGTAGTGCATCCAACATGGTTAGCAAACCCAGTGGTTGTGCGCAAGGCTAATGGAAAATGGAGGCTTTGCATAGATTTCACGGATCTGAACAAGGCATGCCCAAAGGACCCATTTCCCTTGCCGCGCATCGACCAGATCGTGGATTCTACTTCAAGATGTGAGTTGCTCTCTTTTCTGGATGCATACTCCAGATACCATCAGATTTTTATGTCCAAGGAAGACGAAGAAAAGACCTCATCCATCACCCCATGCGGCACGTACTGCTTTGTGCGCATGCCTTTCGGGTTGAAGAGTGCCGGGTCCACTTTTGCAAGAGCAGTCCAGATTGGCTTTGAACCACAGTTGCACAGGAACATTGAAGCCTATATGGACGATATTGTGGTCAAGACCAAGGATAGATCAACATCCAGGATTTAGAAGAGACATTTGCTAATCTGCACAAGATCAATTTGAAACTGAATCTGGAGAAGTGCGTGTTTGGCGTTCCCTCCGGCAAGCTACTTGGTTTCTTTGTGTCCCACCGTTGGATAGAGGCCAACCCCGATAAGATCAAGGCCATTGAGCATATACAGGCACCCAAGACAGTTAAGAATGTGAGGCGTTTGACAGGATGCGTTGCCGCGCTTAGCAGATTCATCTCCAAGTCTACTGAGCGCGCCTTGCCTTTCTTCAAGGTTTTGAAGAGGGCAGGACCCATGAAGTGGACCCCAGAAGCAGATGCAGCACTACAGGATTTGAAGGCCTACTTGTCTTCTATGCCTACTTTGGTCGCACCCAAACCATAAGAGTTGTTACTGCTATATCTGGCAGCAACTAATCAAGTGGTTAGTGCGGCCCTAGTAGCGCAGCGGGAAGTAGAAGAAGTAGCCACCTCAGCAAGTGTCCCGCCCGGGGAAGAGGAAGAGAACGGCCTGGCAAGGCCAGATACGGATCAGGACAAAGAAGAGCACGGCAGCGGAAATAACCCCAAGGACACGGCAAGGAAGAAGGTGGTGCAGCGCCCAGTATACTTCGTCAGCTCCCTATTGTAGGGGGCTAGATCCCGGTATTCTGGTGTGCAAAAGTTGATCTTTGGCCTTGTCATGGCCTCAAGGAAACTGCGCCACTACTTCCAAGCCCATGAGATCACGGTTGTCACCCGCTTCCCGTTGCAAAGGATACTTTGAAACCCAGAGGCCACCGGCAGGATAGTGGAGTGGACATTGGAGTTATCTAGCTTTGGCCTGAAGTTTGAAAGCACATCAACAATCCAGAGTAGGGCGTTGGCAGAGTTTATTGCAGAATGGACGCCAACCCCTGATGAAGAAATACAGGAAACAGTTATCCCCGGCAAGGAAGCGCCCCAAGAATGGATCATGTATTTCGATGGTGCCTTCTCCCTACAAGGTGCAGGGGCTGGCATGCTTCTCGTGGCTCCCACTGGAGAGCACCTGAGGTACGTCGTCCAGATGCACTTTCCCCGGGAGGAGGTGACCAACAGTACAGCAGAATATGAAGGGCTTCTTGCCGGGCTCAGGATTGCTACAGAGTTGGGAATCAAGAAGCTGATCATTCAAGGAGATTCATAGCTGGTGGTGAGACAAGTCAACAAGGATTACCAAAGCCCATTGATGGAGGCATACGTCGTGGAAGTGAGAAGATTGGAGGAGCGCTTTGACGGGTTGCAAACAGAGCATGTACCCCGTGCGGAAAAAAGCATTGCTGATCACCTGTCAAAGTGCGCTGCGCAGAAGCTTCCTGTGGAACCAGGGACTTTTGTTCTCCATCTTACTCAGCCCTCCGTATCCCCGACAACAATGGCCCAAAAGAGGAGGAAATTGTACTCCAGTAAGCCTCTCCCGGTAGAGCCTTTCGGGGCTCCTGACAGGGACCCTGCCGAAAACAACTCCCCTTCGATTGCTGGGCTGCACCCTCCTACCGGGCCAGTGGTCCCCGTGGATGAGGGATGCACCCCCATGAATGAGGAGGTGCCGCTAGTCCTCATTGCCGAGCCTCAGGCTCCAACTTGGGCAAGGCACATAGTCCATTTCCTCCAAACCGGAGAACTTCCCGAAGAGCAAGAAGAAGCTGAAAGAGTAGCCCGAAGGGCCAGTATGTATCAGTTTGTCGATGGCACACTATGCAGAAGAAGGCCCAACGATGTGAAATTGAAGTGCATTTGCCGGGAAGGAGGAAAGGAACTGCTGGCAGAGATACACAAAGGCATGTGCGGCTCCCACATTGGATCAAGGGCTTTGGTTGGGAAAGCATTCCGACAAGGATTCTATTGGCCCACAGCCCTCCAAGATGTGGTTGAGCTCGTCACCAAGTGTGAAGCCTGTCAGCTCCATTCCAAAAATATCCATCTGCCTGCCCAAGCACTCCAGACAATCCCTTTGTCATGGCCATTTTCGGTTTGGGGGCTCGATATCCTCGGCCCTTTCCGCCGAGCTGCCGGGGGCTTTGAATTCTTGTTCGTTGCAATCGACAAGTTTACAAAGTGGCCAGAAGTAGATGCCGTGAGAAAGGTGACTGCTTAGTCAGCTATCAAGTTCTTAAAAGGATTGGTGTGCCGCTTCGGGGTCCCTGCCCGGATCATCACCGACAACGACACCCAGTTCACGAGCCGCGCCTTCATGCAATATGTTCATGCCCTCGGAAGTAAGATCTCATTTGCCTCTGTCGCACATCCCAGAAGCAATGGACAAGCTGAGAGGGCGAACGCTGAAGTGCTGCGGGGACTCAAGACAAGAACGTTTGATAAGCCGCGGAAGCATGGCAGGCAATGGATCAGTGAGCTGCCGATGGTTCTTTGGTCCCTTAGAACGACACCAAACCGAGATACCGGGTAGACTCCCTTCTCCCTACTCTATGGGGCAGAAGCAGTTATCCCCACAGAACTCATTTACGGGTCACCTCGAGTGCTTGCCTACGATGAAGTAGCGCAGGAATAGCACATGCGTGACAACGCCATGCTTCTCGAGGAGAACCGTCTCCGGGCTGCTATGCGTGCTGCATGCTATCAGCAAGCCATGCGTCACTATCATAGCCGCAGGGTTCATGCCCGGTGTTTTGAGGAAGGCGACCTTGTCCTTAGGCGCGTTCAGTCCGCCAAGGGTACAAACAAGCTGTCGCCAAAGTGGGAAGGCCCTTACCGGGTAGTACGAGTCACCAGACCTGGCGCAGTCCATCTGGAGACCGGAGATGGCATTCAATTGCAAAACTCATGGAATATTGAGCATCTCCGCAAGTTCTACCCGTAAGGCGCGGCTGTCGGGCCCTGCCGGGCAGCCACCCTTTTGTACAGGCCTTGCCTCAGCTGCATGTAACCCCTTGTACAATGCCAGGCACAGACCCTGAGCAACAGAGAAATAAATGAAGCACTGGGGGCCCCCGACAAGTTGCATGCATGCATAAGCATTGCATGATTCATGTAGATAGGTTGCATGATCATGTAGATAGATTGCATCTGGCATCATCTTCATTTGCATAAACTGCAAGCTCCTGCCATGGACCTACTCCTAGGAAGAGGATGCGAAGACAAGCTAGCATTGTGGTCTCCGGCAAAGCCAAACAGATAAGTTCCATCTCTTATCCATACATGTTCCGTGAGTAGGACTTGTGCATATGAAAACCTCGCCGCCTCGGAAACAAAGGTGCTCCCATCTACTGACACGAACGCTGCTTCGGTCAGGATGGTCGTAGTGGCCTTTGGCTGAAAGGGGTTGGCGGGGGGCTGGTCTCTCCAAATGGGTTCTGCGCCCGGCAGGCTCAGCCTCACGGCAGCAGTCCTATGGGGTGCCGGCAAGGTAGCTTACCGGGATCTACTTGTTTACGTGAAAGTATGGAGGTGTTTCACCTCTGCATGGATATCATACATGCACAAGTGCTCGACAAAGCTTATCTTTTTCATTAATATGTTGATCAACAAGTACAAATCTCACGGAATATAAACATGGATACAAGAGATTACATTATTTGAACTAAAATTTGACAAGTGCCTACAAAATTAAGATTATTAAAAGATAAGTGCCCCGTGACCTCATCTTTTCGTTTTCCCTCCACCAGGTATCGCGGTGGGAAGTGAAGACGGCTGAGAGAGCACCCAAGCAGGAGCCCACTCCCGATCCCATCGTGGCATGCCGGGCACGGCCTGACAAGATCGGGAGTGGCGAGGCAGTGAAGGAGGGGCACAAAGAGCAGCACGGCGGTGCCTTGGTCACCACCTTCAGGAACAGCAAGAAGCCCCAGCTCGAGCACCGAAGGGATCAACCACCGATGCCCAGCTGGAAGACTGCTGGAGGCGGGGGAAGGTACCAAGGGAACGTCCCTCCCCGGCTATCACCCGAAGAGACTGGTGATGATGGTGCCGAGGAGGGAGGGGAAGAGCGGAAAGATGAGGCGGCAGGTCGCCAATAAGAGACGAAGGCGTCAGTGCCATCATACTCCGACCTGACGCCCTGCCTCCTGCCTCCCCCTCCTTCCCTCGATTCCTCTCCATCATCGTCGCTCCAGGAAGACGCCGGGCCTCCAGCCCGGCACCTTCCCTGAAGACACAGCGGGCGACTGTGATGACCAGGACACTTGATGCGCACCGCTCCCCACCTTGGCGGGCAAGAAGACGGCGCCGTCCTTAGCAAGAATGCGAGATCCGCCGGAAGGAGCAGTGCTGGGATCACCAAGGACCCCATATATTGCATCCTAGGCAAGCATCAAGAGCCCCGGACACCTCACCAACAGGGTGGCGACCCCCGGCGACGCACGGCACCAGACCAGACTCACTCCCCAAGCATCAGCACGAGCATTTGACATCATCGGCAACTCCAAGTTAAGGCACGGGGCCTGGCCCCCGGCTCTCCCCTTCAGCATACCCAGAAGAAGCAGAAGGCATAGGAGGAGAGGAATGTGGATGAATGCCTCCGCTCCTCCCCCGCTCCTCCTTATATAGGCGAGCTGGGGGTGGGGGCTGATTCCCCGGCGAGTACCCGCCATCCTCCTCTGCCAATCCAAGAAGATCAGGCCCCTGCCTTGATGCTCTCCCACACCACGCGCCTACATTTACCTACCCCACTCAATGCTTGCGGCATACGTGGCTGAGGATAAGGGCGCAGTGGGAAGGGTGAATTGGCAGTTACCCGCCCGTGCGTTAAAGTCATTCACGGGCCATTACAAGAATAGCCCCACCACAATTGGCATTGCACGATGCGCGGGAAAACCGGAAAGTGACCCAAGCTAAGGTTAATGAAGAAGGAAAGAAGATCTCAAAGGGCGGAGCTGTCCTTACATTTCTGCCTGTGCACTGGTTAGGGCCTACCCCGACGATACCCCGCGGCGCGTCCGTGCCAGGCCCGGGGACTCCTGTTAGTGCAACAGACCCTGGGTCCATTGCACGGACTGTGCACAGGCCAGAAGCAAGATTACAAGACCAAGATCAGACCAAATAAGGAGGTTCAATTCCTTTGAAGGATCCAAGTGCAAGTCGAAAAGGCCAAGGTGAGCCAGTGGAACGAGGCATCGCCAAGGGAAGGACCTACCTTGTCGGGCAGGCGAGCCCGGCAGGGCTGGGTTTTGTCTCGGAAGCAAGCTCCCAGATCATCCCAGCAGGCCTGCCGGGGCTGGCGGAGGCAAGCCACTCCACCACTCCACCTCACAAGGGATGCAAGTCATTAATCAAAGCGGTGTCAAGCTCCAAGGTGACTAAGTGGTTGCTTTCTGCCACATGGCAGCCACTTCCTACAGCAAACACCTCCATATGACACCTGTCCTGAGACGTGTCAAGCGAGCAGGCGCGAAGCTGCAAAAAAGCCCGGCAGGGCCTGCCGGGCGAGCTGTGATGTGACACTGAGCGGCGCATTTAATGCACTCTGTCAGCCTGCAGAGTTAGATATGATAGCACTGTTAGCTATCTAATCAGTATGCAAAGACTGATTTGCCACTGTGGTAACCCCTTAATCTATAAAAGGAGGCCCATGGCAACGATAGAAAGGGTTGGACCCTCGCATATCCATACGCGCGTAGCCTCTCTAGCCCCCAGAGCGACCTTGCCGGGCGAATGTGCTACGTTCACCACCATTATCCACCATCAATCCACCAAAGCAGGAGTAGGGTTTTACGCCTCGCGGCGGCCCGAACCTGGGTAAAGACTGCCCGTGTGATCTCCGCCGTGCTGCGCGACACTTCTCCGCTCTTTGTGCAACGTGCCCATCCCCCCGCCGAACCAAAAGGGGCTCATGGCCCCATAGGTGGCCGTGGTTTCCTACGACAGCAGCCGCCGGCCACTTGGGGTGCCCTAGGGTCTGCCTCCCCTCCCCCTCCACCTATATATATATATGAGAGGAGGGACAGGGGCAACACACACCAGGATTCCCTAGCCGTGTGCGGCGCCCCTCTCCCTCTAGTTCGTCCTCGGTCATATTTTCGTAGTGCTTGGCAAAGCCCTGCGGAGATAGTTGCCTCACCACCGTCACCACGCCGTCTTGCTGCCAGAACTCATCTATTACTTCGCCTGTCTTGCTAGATCAAGAAGGCACGGATGTCATTGAGCTGAACGTGTGCTGAACGTGGATGTGCCGTATGTTCGGTACTTGATCGGGCGGATCGTGAAGGTGTATGACTACATCAACCGCGTTGATAAACGCTTCCGCTATACAGTCTACGAGGGTACATAGACACACTCTCCCCTCTCACTACTATGCATCTCCTTGATAGATCTTGAGTGTGCGTAGAATTTTTTTTGTTTTCCATGCAATGTTCCCCAACAGTGGCATCCGAGCCAGGTCTATGCGTAGATGATATGCACAAGTAGAACACAAAAAGTTGTGGGCGGTGATAGTCATACTGCTTACCACCAATGTCTTATTTTGATTTGGTGGTATTGTGGGATGAAGCGCCCCGGACCAACCTTACATGTCCATGCACATGAGACCGGTTCCACCAACTGACATGCAACTAGCTTTGCATAAAGGTGGCTGACGGGTGTCTGTTTCTCCTACTTTAGTTGAATCAAATTTGACTACGGCCGGTCCTTGAAGAAGGTTAAAACAACAAACTTGATAAATCACCGTTGTGGTTTTTGCATAGTTAAGAACGGTTCTTGCTAAAAGCCCGTAGCAGCCACGTAAAACTTGCAACAACAAAGTAGAGGACGTCTAACTTGTTTTTGCGGGGCATGTTGTGATGTGATATGGTCAAGATATGATGTGATATATGTTGATGTATGAGATGATCATGTTTTGTAATATCGACAACCGGCAAGAGCCTTAGGGTTGTCTCTTAATTATTGTATGAAATGCAAGCGCCATGTAATTGCTTTACTTTATCGCTGTGCGTTAGCAATAGTTGTAGAAGCAATAGTTGGCGAGACGACCCCGACGCAACGATGGAGATCAAGGTGTCGAGCCGGTGATGATGGAGACCATGACGATGCTTTGGAGATGGAGATCAAAAGCACAAGATGATGATGGCCATATCATGTCACTTATTTTGATTGCATGTGATGTTTATACTTTATGCATCTTATTTTGCTTAGAACGGCGATAGCATTATAAGATGATCCCTTCACTAAATTTCAAGATAGAAGTGTTCTCCCCGAGTATGCATCGTTGCCAAAGTTCATTGTTTTGAAGCCCCTCGTGATGATCGGGTGTGATAGACTTTACGTTCACATACAACGTGTGTAAGACAGTTTTGCACATGCAGAATACTTGGGTTAAACTTGACGAGCCTAGCATGTATAGACATGGTCTCGGAACACTGGAGACCAAAAGGTCGAACGTGAGTCATATAGTAGATATGATCAACATAGAGATGTTCACCATTGAAGACTACCCCATCTCACGTGATGATTGGACATGGGTTAGTTGATTTGGATCATGTATCACTTAGATAACTTGAGGGATGTTTATTTAAGTGTGAGTTCATTAGTAATTTGATTAAGTGAACTTAAATTTATCATGAACTTAGTCTTAATAGTTTTGCATCTATGTTTTAGATCAATAGCTCGCGATATAGCTCCCCTATATTTTTTTGATATGTTCCTAGAGAAAACTAAGTTGAAAGATGATAGTAGCAATGATGCGGACTGGGTCTGTGATCCAAGGATTATCTTCATTGCTACATAGAATTATGTCCTTGATGCACCGCTAGGTGATAGACCTGTTGCAGGAGCAGATGCAGACGTTATGAACGTTTGGCAAGCTCAATATGATGACACTTGATAGTTTAGTGCGCCATGCTTTACAGCTTAGAACCGGGACTTCAAAAATGTTTTGAACGCCATGGAGCATATGAGATGTTCCAAGAGCTGAAATTGGTATTTCAGACTCATGCCCGTGTCGAGAGGTATGAGACCTCTGACAACTACTTTGCCTACAAGATGGAGGAGAATAGCTCAGCCAATGAGCATGTGCTCAGAATGTCTGGGTACTACAATCGCTTGAATCAAGTGGGAGTTAATCTTCTAGATAAAATAGTGATTGACAGAGTTCTCTAGTCACTATCACCAAGCTACTAGAACTTCGTGATGAACTATAATATGCAAGGGATGATGAAAATGATTCCCGAGCTCTTCGCGATGCTGAAATCGGCGAAGGTAGAAATCAAGAAAGAGCATCAAGTGTTGATGGTTAACAAGACCACTAGTTTCAAGAAAAAGGGCAAGGTAAAGAAAGGGAACTTCAAGAAGAATGGCAAGCAAGTTGCCACTCCCATGAAAAAGCCCAAAGCTGGGCCTAAGCCTGAAACTAAGTGCTTCTACTGCAAAGGGAATGGTCGCTAGAAGCGGAACTGCCCCAAATACTTGGCGGATAAGAAGGATGGCAAAGTGAACAAAGGTATTTTTGATATACATGTTATTGATGTGTACCTTACTAGTATTCGTAGTAGCCCCTGGGTATTTGATACTGGTTCAGTTGCTAAGATTAGTAACTCAAAACAGGAGTTATAGAATAAGCAAAGACTAGTTAAGGGCGAGGTGACGATGTGTGTTGGAAGTGATTCCAAGGTTGATATGATCACAATCGCACACTCCCTCTACCTTCGGGATTAGTGTTGAACCTAAATAAATGTTATTTGGTGTTTGCGTTGACCATGAATATGATTAGATCATATTTATTGCAATACGGTTATTCATTTAAGTCAGAGAATAATTGTTGTTCTGTTTACATGAATAAAACCTTCTATGGTCATACACCCAATGTGAATGGTTTATTGAATCTCGATCGTAGTGATACACATATTCATAATATTGATGCCAAAAGATGAAAAGTTGATAATGATAGTGCAACATACTTGATTATGAGTATTGGTGTCAAGCACATGAAGAAACTCCATGTGGATGGACTTTTGGAATCACTTGATTATGAATCATTTGATACTTGCGAACCATGCCTCATGGGCAAGATGACTAAAACTCCGTTCTCCGGAACAATGGAGCGAACTAATGACTTATTGAAAATAATACATACCGATGTATGCGGTCTGATGAGTGTTGAAGCACGCGGCGGGTATCGTTATTTTCTGACCTTCACAGATGATTTGAGTAGGTATGGGTATATCTACTTGTTGAAACACAAGTCTGAAACATTTGAAAAGTTCAAAGAATTTCAGAGTGAAGTAGAGAATCATCGTAACAAGAAAATAAAGTTTCTATGATCTGATCATGGAGGCGAATATTTGAGTTACGAGTTTGGCCTTCATTTAAAACAATGTGGAATTGTTTCACAACTCACGCCACCTGGAACACCACAGCGTAATGGTGTGTCCGAACGTTGTAACCGTACTGTATTAGATATGGTGCGATCTATGATGTCTCTTACCGATTTACCACTATCATTTTGGGGTTATGCATTAGAGACAGCCGCATTCATGTTAAATCGGGCAACGTCTAAATCCGTTGAGACGACACCGTATGAACTGTGGTTTGGCAAGAAACCTAAGCTGTCGTTTCTTAAAGTTTGGGGATGCGACGCTTATGTCAAAAGGCTTCAGCCTGATAAGCTCGAACCTAAATCGGAGAAGTGCGTCTTCATAGGATACCCTAAAGAAACTATTGGATGCACCTTCTACCACAGATCCGAAGGCAAAATCTTTGTTGCTAAGAATGGGTCCTTTCTAGAGAAGGAGTTTCTCTCGAAAGAAGTGAGTCGGAGGAAAGTAGAGCTTGATGAGGTAATTGTACCTTCTCTCGAATTGGAAAGTAGCACATCAGAGAAAACCGTTCCCATGATGCCTACACCAACTAGAGAGGAAGCTAATGATGATGATCATGAAACTTCAGATCAAGTTACTACTGGACCTCGTAGGTCAAACAGAGCACGTGTAACACCCTGGTTTCGCTCCCTGTTTTTTTTCTTTCGCGGGATTTGACTCCCGTCTTTTTCTCGGTGTTATCGGATTTCTTTAGCTCTTGGGTATATGAAGATGGTCATTCAACCTTGCCTCTCCTATCCAACCAGAGATTCTCTCGAGTCCAACCTTGCCACCCAAGATCTATTCTCAAGATTTGTCCACCGAAACCCTGCCTCCCGAGTCACCGGAAGGGAAACCCTAATCTCTTCCGTTACAAAGGAACCCCAACTTCCTTTGATCTGTTGACTCCCAAACTTTTCCCTGTGATCATCCTTTATCTACAAACCCTGGATATGTAAAAATATTGCCAAGTCATTTGCAATATTTTTCATTTATAATTAATTCTTTTTTCTGCCAGTTAAAGGAATTAAATCCAGGAAAATATCTATCCATCTCCAAAGTTCATGAAAACTTGTGGAGATATTATTTGTGATCATATTGAGCTCCCATAAAAATATTGGCCAAAATTAAATAGGGGAAATTGCATTTTCCTATTTAATGCCAATATTGCATTTTGGGCACTTTCTAAAGGAACTACCATTTTGGTAGCCAGGAAATATCCCAAATAAATTGTGGAGCCTATCCAATCCATATCTTCACCATTTCTATCAAACCCCAAGTTCCATAGTTCAAAGTTTGAGCACAACATCCACTTGCAAATTCTGTTCAGATTTCCAGATTGCAAAGGAAGTGCTTGAACCCTTGATCTATTTGAGCTGAAATTTTTGATGGTGGTTAACATGGACAAATCACTCATGGAAACCAAAAACCAGCTCAATCCATCGATCCATCCTTCCACAACATTTTTCCTAAGTTTCTGCTCATTTGGAATCTCTGTGAAGAAAGTACCCTTTTGGTGCATCCAAATGTTTTGAAACTTTTCCAGTATCTTCATATCAACAAATAATTGGTCTCCACCAAATTTCAGATGTTTTCACCTAGCCATTTTTCCCCAGCACCATCATCTTCATTTCTGGCCAGATTGCAAGGTTACAAAGGAAGTGCTAGATAGATTGGTCCATTTGTGCTAAATTTTGTACAAGATGATCACCTTGGTAGATTATTACCCTATGCCAAGGATCAGGCCAAGAGGAGCACTGTGATGACCACACCACCTGTCAAACACCTTGCTGCCAACTGTCATTTGACCAAGGTGCAGTCATATCTGAGCTTCCTGTTTTTTCTTGAGAGGTCAGGTCAACTCAGCGAAGTGTGTAGATAACCCCAGACATGGTTTGGCCTCGTGTGCGGTGTGGCAACACCGTGGCCACGCGGTGACCGCGTGCAGTGCACGCCAAGTCAGTGCACCGTGTGACCAGAGGCTTCGGGAGCCCTCTCCGGCTGGCTCTGGCTTGTCCGGGAGCGCCAGCGAGCTGCCCACCACACACGTACACCACCTGGAGCCTTCTCCCCTTGTCCTCTAGCTCATTGGCCGCCCCTGCCGACAATTCGCCACTAGGTTGCCGCCACGGTGACGAGCTCTCGAAGCTCCGGCCATCGTCGTGTAGCTCCTCCCCGGGCCTATATAAGCGCGTCCCCGAGCCCTCCGGACCTGAGCAACCTCCCCAGCCCATCCCCTCGACCACCAGAGCCCCCTCCCCCTCATCTTGGCCACCATGGTCGCCGCCGTTTGCCTCGGTCCTCTTTGGATTCCAGCGAACCCGAGCTTCCCCTCCACCTCTAGTCTCCACCAATCTCTTCCCTGATTCCCGGAGGACCATTCCCACCCTCATCTTCTTGCCGGAGTGCCCGTGGCCGCGAGTCCCCGAGCTTGGCCACCGCCCTCACCCATGGGAGCCCCTGCTTGCCGTGGCCAGAGCCCTCCCCGGCGCTCTCTTCGCTACGGGATGGAAGCGCCGCTTTCCCCGAGTCCACCGGTGGTCCCAGCTCCACCTGGGACGGCCGGAGTTGGCCGGGACAGTCGCCGGAGCCTCGCCTCTGTGCTCTGTCGCCGCGCGAGCCACCGCCGCCCCTGCCCCTCTCCGGCGCTGCTGCTGCTCCAGGAGGGAGAGGCACACCGCTCGCGCCCGCCGGTGCCGTCCCCTCGCCGGAGGTGGCCGGAGCCGCCGAACCCGTCGCCGGCCGAGCCCAGCCTCGCCTCTCCTCTGCTTCTGTTGGGCGTGAGGAAGAAGCCAGGAGGGAGGAGAGAGGAGATGAGTGGGGCCCGCCTGTCGGTCTCCCAAAGTTGACCAGCTGCCGGGCCCGCGGCGTTAAGTGGAAACGTAATTTCCGGTTTTACGTTTTCGGTTAGTGAAAGCGTAAAAGCTTGCAGCTTCGACCAGAAATACGCCTTCTCTGCTCCGAAAGCGTAGTACACGGGAATACGTTTTCTGTTTAACCCGCCAGGGGCCTGTTTGTGGATATTTATTTTATAGATTAGTCCCTGGCATTCATCTGTCCGTATCTTTTCCACCCCAACTCCGATTTAGGTGAAACCAATGCCCACGTCTTCAGTTCGTCAAGCCCGTTCCGATGGTATCATTTTCATAATGTTTACACATTTTGAAAATGACCATTTTGCCCTTGCCCTCTATCAGCCCCCTCTGAGAGAGAACATTTCTGGCGAATTCTTTCGCAGCTTCATCGCACTTCTTTTCGGAGTATTCATCGGCCCCCAGGCAAGCCGACCATCTGATATATGCCCTAAAGCATTGCTCTGTGGTATTTCTTGCATGTTTAAATCAATATGTTTATGCTTGCTTGTGTAGTGGTGAGCTGTATGTGACTCTGACGAACCCTTGCTTGCACTTTCTTCGATGACGGCACCACGCCTGAGTCTGAGCTATTTTCGGCCGTCCGGAGTGGATGCCGATTTTATATTTCTCTTGTCAGCAACTGGCCCATGTTCTGAGCTGCTTTTCGGCTGTCTCGGTCAGCTGTTGAATTTCTTTCTGTAGCGGTGACCCTATGCTCTGAGCTATTTCTCGGCCGTCTTAGGGAATTGCTACCTTCTTTTTATCAACACCGCCTCATGCTCTGAGTTGCTTTTCAGCCGTCTTGAGCCGGGGTTGAGTTATCCCGGTAATGTCCCAGATCTGAGTTGTAAAGACCGTTCTGGTGGCTACTGGTTTCTTTGCCGGTTTTGTGCAAGGGTTCGGACGGTCGTAACTTACAGCTAGTACTTGTAAAGTGATAACTTGCCACTTAAATCTTGTTTCACTAAGGACTCATTGTGATGCTGCATGGAGATAGGTTGTTATGTTACCACAGTTGTTACCTTATGCATAAGTACCACCGTATTAAGTTAATCATGATGAATATCCATGCTTGTTAAGTACTTGTTAAAATTAAACCTAGTCGGTTGATCTTGAGCCACCTATCCGGACTTATCCGTGCAACCACATTTGTCGGCATGGGATGGCCTTGACTTGGTCTGATCGCGTGCTCTTTTATCGGTACCACCAACTAGGGAAGGTTATGCGCGCGTGCTGCCCTGGCCCGGTAGGCGGCGATAACCTTGTGAGCCCAGTTGAGATATTTGCCGGCGTCCCCGTTTGGGACAGTTTGTTTGGCCACGACGGTGGTAGGTGTCACAAGGTGACACAGGGGCCACCCAGGACATGACCCTGGGAGGGTATGATTGTCGGTGGTACGGTAGAGGAGTCACGGGTCAGGCGGGTTTCGTTGGAGCAATTTTGGTCCACCCGAATGGGACCACGAGGTCAGGTGCTCCATGGTGTGGGTAAAGTGCGCAACCTCTGCAGAGTGTAAAATCTATTCGAATAGCCACGTCCATGGTATTGGACAGTCCGTCTAGACCTCACTAGGTGGTCAACCGGAACAGTGATAATAATGGAAGAACTCGTCTTATGATCGAAAATACTCAGGGGATCATGAATGTTCTGAGGGTTGTGAGGCAACCCGGAAGAGAGTAAGTTGGATCTGGTTAAGGTTTGGATGGGATCCTGAGAATATTCGGAGTATGAATTATTTACTTGCCATGCTTTACTTTACTTTAGTATCACACTGGATACTCCTGTTATAACATGATAATTAATATTGCTAGCTAGTTATGCCATGCCATGATAATTTAATGTTGCTCTAATAACAAATGCATGCTTGAATGCCATGGATTGCATTGCTTGGTGTATATGTTGGTTTGGTTTGCTTGCGAGTACATTCAAAAGTACTCAGTGGCCTTCAATGTGGCCAGGTTCACATAAGGATCCGTCGCCGCCGACGAGGAGCCAGAGCGTTCATGGGCTAGGAGCGTAACCCAGTCAGATCCCTGTGGATTGGAGCCGCACCAGGACCATGCTGTCTTAGATAGAGCTTTTCTGCTGCCACCCTTCTGTTATATATCTCATGTAAGACTTATATATCCATTAATAGAAATGCCTGTGTTCATGATACTTGCTGTAAACGCGCATGCCAGAGTGATTTCCTGGGCTGGTATGCGTAGCGACCATCTGGCTATAGTGGTAATCAGGCGGGGCGCCACAGCATGTTCCGCACCAGAGTGGTACGGTAATCCTGTCCTGGAAGTCATTTTACTAGACTATGGCGAATCTACGAACTATGAAGAAGCTATGATGAGCCCAGATTCCGATAAATGGCTTGAGGCCATGAAATCTGAGATAGGTCCAATTATGAGAACAGAGTATGGACTTTGGTGGACTTGCCCGATGATCGGCAAGCCATAGAAAATAAATGGATCTTCAAGAAGAAGACTGACACTGATGGTAAATGTTACTGTGTACAAAGCTTGACTTGTTGCGAAAGGTTTTTGACAAGTTCAAGGAGTTGACTATGATGAGACTTTCTCACCCGTAGTGATGCTTAAGTATGTCCGAATCATGTTAGCAATTGCCGCATTTTATGATTATGAAATCTGGAAAATGGACGGCAAAACTATATTCCTTAATGGGTTTCTTAAAGAAGAGTTGTATATGATGCAACCAGAAGGTTTTGTCGATCCTAAAGGTGCTAACAAAGTGTGCAAGCTCCAGCGATCCATCTATGGACTGGTGCAAGCATCTCGGAGTTGGAATATACACTTTGATGAGGTGACCAAAGCATATGGTTTTATACAAACTTACGGTGAAGCCTGTATTTACAAGTGAGTGGGAGCTCTGTAGCATTTCTGATATTATATGTGGATGACATATTGTTGATTGGAAATGATATAGAATTTCTAGATAGCATAAAAGGATACTTGAATAAGAATTTTTCAATGAAAGACCTCGGTGAAGCTGCTTATATATTGGGCATCAAGATCTATAGGGATAGATCGAGACGCTTAATAGGACTTTCACAAAGCACATACCTTGACAAAGTTTTGAAGAAGTTCAAAAATGGGGCAGTCAAAGAAAAGGGTTCTTGCCTGTATTGCAAGGTGTGAAGTTGAGTAAGACTCAAAGCCCGACCACAGCAGAAGATAGAGAGAGAATGAAAGTCATTCCCTATGCCTCAGCCATAGGTTCTATAAAGTATGCCATGTTATGTACCAGACCTATTGTGTACCTTGCCATGAGCTTGGCAAGGGGGTACAATAGTGATCCAGGAGTAGATCACTGGACAGCGGTCAAAATAATCCTTAGTTACCTAAGAGGACTAAGGAAATATTTCTCGGTTATGGAGGTGATGAAGAGTTCGTCATAAAGGGTTACGTCGATGCAAGCTTTGACACCGATTCAGATGACTCTGAGTCTCAATCTGGATACGTATTGAAAGTGGGATCAATTAGCTAGAGTAGCTAGATGCAGAGCATTGTAGACATAGAAATTTGCAAAATACATACAGATCTGAATGTGACAGACACGTTGACTAAACTTCTCTCACAAGAAAAACATGATCACACCTTAGAACTCTTTGGGTGTTAATCACATGGCGATGTGAACTAGATTATTGACTCTAGTAAACTCTTTGGTTGTTAGTCACATGGCGATGTGAACTATGGGTGTTAATCACATGGCGATGTAAACTAGATTATTGACTCTAGTGCAAGTGGGAGACTGATGGAAATATGCCCTAGAGGCAATAATAAAATGGTTATTATTATATTTCCTTAATCATGATAAAGGTTTATTATTCATGCTAGAATTGTATTGACCGGAAACTTAAATACATGTGTGGATACATAAACAAATACCGTGTCCCTAGTGAGCCTCTACTAGACTAGCTCCTTGATCAAAAGATGGTTAAGGTTTCCTAACCATAGACATGAGTTGTCATTTGATAAATGGGATCACATCATTAGGAGAATGATGTGATGGACAAGACCCATCCGTTAGCTTAGCATATTGATCGTTCAGTTTATTGCTATTGCTTTCTTAATGTCAAATACATATTCCTTTGACTATGAGATTATGCAACTCCCGGATACCGGAGGAATACCTTGTGTGCTATCAAATGTGTCAATGTAACTGGGTGATCATAAAGATGCTCTATAGGTATCTCCTAAGGTGTTTGTTGAGTTGGCATAGATCAAGATTAGGATTTGTCACTCCGAGTATCGGAGAGGTATCTATGGGCCCTCTCGGTAATACACATCATAAGAAGCCTTGCAAGCAAAGTGACTAAGGACTTAGTTTCAAGATGATGTATTACGGAACGAGTAAAGAGACTTGCCGGTAATGAGATTGAACTAGGTATGAAGATACCAACGATCAAATCTCGGGCAAGTAACATACCGACAGACAAAGGGAATTACGTATGTTGTCATAAGGTTCAACCGATAAAGATCTTCATAGAATATGTAGGAACCAATATCGGCGTCCAGGTTCCGCTATTGGTTATTGACCGGAGTGGTGTCTCGGTCATGTCTACATAGTTCTCGAACCCATAGGGTCCGCACGCTTAACGTTTGTTGACGATATCGTATTATACGAGTTATGTGAATTGGTGACAAAATGTTGTTCGGAGTCCCGGATGAGATCACGGACATGACGAGGAGGTTCGGAATGGTCTGGAGGTAAAGATTGATATATAGGACGATGCTATTTGGACACCGGAAAGGTTTCTGAATGTATCGGGTATGCATCGGAGTGCCGGAAGGGGTTCCGGGAGGCCACCGGTAAGTGGTGGGTCTTATGGGCCAAAGGGGGAGAAGCACAACAGCCCACAAGGGGGTTGGTATGCCCCTCCACCCTTGCCCATGCACCAAAGGAGGGAGGAAAGGAAGGGGGAGGCGCCCCAAAGGCAGCCAAACCCCCTTTCCTTTCCCCCCTACACAAATACGGAAAGGGGGAGTTCAGCCAGGGCAAGCACCCTAGGGCAGCCGCCGGCCACTTGGGGCGCCCTAGGGGCTGCCTCCCCTCACCCTCCACCTATATATATATGAGAGAAGGGAGAGGGGAAACACACACCATGATTCCCTAGCCATGTGCGGCGCCCCTCTCCCTCTAGTTCGTCCTCGGTCATATTTTAGTAGTGCTTGGCGAAGCCCTGCGGAGATAGTTGCATCACCACCGTCACCACGCCGTTGTGCTACCGGAACTCATCTACTGCTTCACCCGTCTTGCTGGATCAAGAAGGTGAGGACATCATCGAGCTGAACGTGTGCTGAACGCGGAGGTGTTGTACGTTCGGTAATTGATCGGGCGGATCGTGAAGGTGTATGACTATGTCAATTGCATTGTTAAATGCTTCCGCTATACGGTCTACGAGGGTACGTAGACACGCTCTCCCCTCTCGTTGCTATGTATCTCCTTGATAGATCTTGCGTGTGCGTAGAAAAAATTTTGTTTTCCATGCAACGTTCCCCAACACGATGGTCTTTTCCTACCAACCTATCCCCCTAGGAGCATGCATATTAGTACTTTGCTTCGATGGCTAATATATTTTTTCAATAAGTATGTGAGTTCTTTATGACTAATGTTGAGTCCATGGATTATACGCACTCTCACCCTTCCACCGTTGCTAGCCTCTCTAGTACCGCACAACTTTCGCCGGTGCATTAAACCCACCATATACCCTTCCTCAAAACAACCACCATACCTACCTATTATGGCATTTCCATAGCCATTCCTAGATATATTGCCATGCAACTTCCACCGTTCCGATTATTATGACACATACCATCATTGTCATATTGCTTTGCATGATCATGTAGTTGGCATAGCATTTGTCGCTTGGCCACCGTTCATACTTTTTATACATGTCACTCTTGATCATGGCACATCCCGGTACACCGCCGGAGGCATTCATATAGAGTCATATTTTGTTCTAGTATTGAGTTGTAATTCTTGAGTTGTAAGTAAATAAAAGTGTGATAACCATCATTATTAGAGCATTGTCCCATGTGAGGAAAGGATGATGGAAGCTATGATTCCCTCACAAGTTGGGATGAGACTCCGGACTTAAAAAAATAAGAAGAGCCCAAAGATCCAAAAAAAAAGAGGCCAAAGAGCCCAAACAAAAAAACAAAAAAATGAGAGAAAAAGAGAGAAGGGACAATGTTACTATCCTTTTGCCACACTTGTGCTTCAAAGTAGCACCATGTTCTTCATGATAGAGAGTCTCCTATTTTGTCACTTTCATATATTACTAGTGGGAATTTTTCATTATAGAACTTGGCTTGTATATTCCAATGATGGGCTTCCTCAAATTGCCCTAGGTCTTCGTGAGCAAGCAAGTTGGATGCACACCCACTTAGTTTCTTTTTGAGTTTTCATACACTTATAGCTCTAGTGCATCCATTGCATGGCAATCCCTACTCACTTGCATCGAAATCAATTGATGGGCATCTCCATAGCCCATTAATTTGCCTAGTTGATGTGAGACTTTCTCCTTTTTGTCTTCTCCTCACAACCTCCACCATAATCTATTCCACTTATAGTGCTATATCCATGGCTCGCGCTCATGTATTGCGTGAAAGTTGAAAAAGGTTGAGAATATTAAAAGTATGAAACAGTTGCTTGGCTTGTCATCGGGGTTGTGCATGATGAAATATTTTGTGTGATAAAGATAGAGCATAGCCAGACTATATGATTTTGTAGGGATAACTTTCTTTGGCCATGATATTTTGAGAAGACATGATTGTCTTATTAGTATGCTTGAAGTATTATTATTTTTATGTCAATATTAAACTTTTGTTTTGAATCTTATGGATCTGAACATTCATTCCACAATAAAGAAGATTAAATTGATAAATATGTTAGGTAGCATTCGCACTTCATAAATTCTTTCTTTTATCATTTACCTACTCGAGGACGAGCAGTAATTAAGCTTGGGGATGCTAATACGTCTCCAACGTATCTATAATTTATGAAGTATTCATGCCATGTTTGCAACAATTTTATATGGTTTTGGTATGATTTTATTAGAACTAACCCGGACTGACGCTATTTTCAGCAGAACTACCGTGCTGTCGTTTTTTGTGCAGAAATAAAAGTTCTCGGAATGGGCTGAAAATTTACGGTGATTTTTTTTGGACCAAAAGAGACCCCCGAAGCACTGGAGCTAGGCCAGGAAGTGACCAAGGAGGCCAAAAGCCTGCTAGCCGCGCCCTACCCCAGGGCGCTAGCTCCAGGCTTGTCTGCCCCTTAGGAACCCCCTTGACGTGAGACCGACGCCAAAAATTCTTATAAATACCCAAACCTCCGAAAAGATCCCTAGATCGGAAGTTCCACCACCGCAAGCCTCTGTAGCCACGAAAAAACAATTGGGAGCCCATTCCGGCACCATATCGGAGGGGGAAACCATCACCGGATGCCATCTTCATCATCTCGGCGGTCTCCATGACGAGGAGGGAGTAGTTCACCCTTGGGGCTGAGGGTATGTACCAGTAGCTATGTGTTTGATCTCTCTCTCTCCCGTGTTCTTGATTTGGCACGATCTTGATGTACCGCGAGCTTTGTTACTATAGTTGGATCAAATGGTGTTTCTCCCCCTCTACCTTCTTGTGATGAATTGAGTTTTACCTTTGAGGTTTCACTATTATCGGATTGAATACTTTTATGGGTACAATTGATGTATGTCTTGTGTGGGATACCCGTGGTGACAGTGGGGCATTCTATTGATTCACTTGATGTATGTTTTGGCACTCAACTCGCGGATTTCCGAGGAGACATTGGGGTAATCTATGCATAGGGGTAGATGCATGTTTTTGTCCTTATTTCTCTGGTAGAAATCTTGGGGCACTCTTTGAAGTTATTTGTGTTGGATTGAATATTATGAATCTGAAGTTGTTTGATGCATATCGTATAATTGACCCACAGATAGTTGTGGTGACATTGGAATATCTAGGTGACATTAGGGTTGATTGATGTGTATCATATGGTGTTATTTTACTACGAACTCTAGGGCTATTTGTGACACTTATAGGAATAGCTCAATGTATCGATCGAAAAGAACAACTTTGAGGTTGTTTCTTACCCTACAAGCAATTTCATCTTATGTTCTCCGGATAGGAACTTTGAAGTGACTCTTTGTCGCACGTTGAGGGATTGCCATATGATTTAATTATGTTATCATTGTTGAGATACTTTGCACTAGTGAAAGTATGAACCCAAGGCCTTGTTCTCAAGCATTGCAATACCATTTGTGCTCACTTTTGTTTCTAGTTACTTTGCTGTTTTTATATTTTCACATTACAAAAACCTATATCTACTATCCATATTACACTTGTATCACCATCTCTTCACTGAACTAGTGCACCTATATCATTTATAATTGTATTGGGTGTGTTGGGGACACAAGAGACTCTTTGTTATTTGGTTGTTGGGTTGTTTGAGAGAGACCATCTTCATCTTATGCCTCCCACGGATTGATAAACCTTAGGTCATCCACTTGAGGGAAATTTGCTACTGTCCTACAAGACTCTACGCTTGGAGGCCCAACACGAGTTTACAAGAAGGTTGCGTAGTAGACATCGCCGGATGGCGTGGTCGGCCGGCTTCTGCCGGTCTGGCTCCCCGCGGCCTTGTCGCAAGCCGGCTGGGCCCGCGTGACATCAAAAACAATGACGCTCGCCACCGCATCGAGCAACTCACCCTTCCCCTCGAGCTGGAGGAGGACAACGCGGTCGGTCCGGCTTGCTTCGGCCCGCGCATCCGCGATGAGCCCTTCCACAAGGGATTCACGCTTCCCCGCAACACCCCCAAGTACAACGGGACCATCAAGCCAGAGGACTGGCTCATCGACTACACCACTGCCATCGACATCGTGGGCGGCATCCGGCACCTGGCCGTGCGCTACGCCCCGCTCATGCTCCCGGGCTCGGCCCAGACGTGGCTGAATAGCCTGCCGGCTGGCAGCGTCAACTCGTGGCTCGACTTCTAGCAAGCCTTCATGCGCAACTTCACCGACACCTACAAGCGACCCAGCCATCCCAGTCAGCTTGCCATGTGCGTGCAGGGGCCGGGCGAGACCGCTCGTTAGTACCTCGCGTGCTGGACCGAGGTCCGGAACAGCTGTGAGGGGGTCCATGAGGTTCAAGCTATCTAGTACTTTGTGAGCGGCTACCAGGATGGCACCCTGGTCAAGCACAAGCTCCTGCGCTCCGAGCCGACCACCATGGCCACGCTCATGGTCACGGCGGACAAGTACGCCATGGCCGACTCCGCCATGAAGGTTCAAGTGGTGTTGGACGCCGCCGGCAAGCCGTTGCTGGCGCCTACTCCCAAGCCGGCTAGCGAGAGTAGCCACCAGCGGAACAACAAGCGCAAGGCCGAGCAGCCGGCTCCCCGCTACGACAACCGCCTTGTATCTGCCGCCGATCAAGCGCCCGCAGCAGAGCCGGCCGGCAATCGGCATCAGTGAACCGGCAAGACCGCTTGGCAACCCGCCATGAGCTTCGAGGAGATGCTCGATGCCCCCTGCAAGCACCACATCGGCGAAGACCATCGACACACACGCTTTGGCAGTGCGCGATCACCAAGCGCATCATGAGGGGTGACATCCCTCCGCCTCCTCCTCCGGCGCCAGGTGCGGGGCAGCCGCCTTCGCCTCCGCCCCCGGGAGCCGGCGCCATGCGCGATGAAGCTTACCCCAACACAAACGATTGCTATGTCGTCTTCACCAGCATGGGTGGCGACAAGCACAACGAGTGCCTGCTCTGGCAGGAGGTGAACACCATCATCCCGGCCATGCCCAAGTACATGCACTGGTCGGAGCGCCCAGTCCGCTGGACCTGGGAGGACCACCCGGCCATCATGCCCACACCGGGTGGCTACGCCCTCATCCTCGACCCCACCATAGTTGCCGAGAAGCGCACCTGCAAGTTCTCCCGAGTCCTCATCGATGGCGGCAGCAGCATCAACATCCTCTACCGTGACACCATGACCAAGATCGACATCAAAGTGAGGCAGTTGGAGCCGACCCAGACGGTGTTCCACGACATCGTGCCGGGTCTCTCTTTCTCCCCCATCGACCGGATCCGGCTCGACGTCCTGTTCGGCACCCGCGACCACTTCCGGCACGAGCCCATCTGGTTCGAGGTGGTGGACCTGTCCAGCCCCTATCATGCGTTGCTGGGCCGGCCCGTGCTGGCAAAGTTCATGGCGGTTCCCCACTATGCCTACCTGAAGATGAAGATGCCTGGTCCCAAGGGCCTCATCACCGTTGCCGGTGACTACAAGAAGTCCCTGGAGTGCGCCCGTGCGGCGCCAAGCTAGCCGAGTCGATGATCATTGCCGAGGAGTGGCGCCAGCTCGACCGGATCGTAGCGTTGGCTGGCGAGCAACTGGCTATGCCTGCTCCGGCCAAGGAGTCGGCTAGCAAGGCCTCCTTCCAGCCGTCCAAGGACACCAAGAAGGTCAAGCTCAACCCGTCCGACCCCAGCTGCAGCCAGTACGTGGTTGTGGGCACCCGCCTCAGAAGCAAATAGGTAGGCGAGCTCGTCGACTTCCTCCGTGAGAATCGGGATATCTTTGCATGGTCCCCAAAGGACATGCCGGGTGTTCCGAGGAAGTACGCTGAGCACAAACTTCATGTCCGCAAGGATGCCAAGCCTTTCCGTTAGCCCATGCACCCTTTTCTGAGGAGAAGCGGAGAACCATTGGAGAAGAGGTCGCCTAGCTCCTCGCCGCTGGCTTCATCATGGAAGTATTTCACCCCGAGTGGCTGGCCAACCCAGTCCTCATCCTAAAGAAGAACAAGACCTGGCGCATGTGCATAGACTACACCAGCCTGCACAAGGCCTGCCCCAAGGATCCTTTTGCCCTCCCGCAGATAGATCAAGTGATCAATTCCACGGCCGGTTGTGAGCTCTTGTCCTTTCTGGATGCTAACTCCAGCTACCACCAGATCAAGCTGGACCCGGCCAACGCCTTGAAGACGTCCTTCATCATGCCCTTTGGGGCATACTGCTACATCACCATGTCGTTCGGCTTGAAGAACAATGGCGTCACCTTCCAGCGCTGCATGCAGAAGTGCTTGCTGCACCAACTCGGCCGCAGCATGCACGTCTACATCGACGACATCATGGTGAAGACCAAGCAGCACCTCACGCTCCTAGACGACCTCAAGGAAACCTGCACCAACCTGCGCCGGTATGAGATCAAGCTCAACCCGGAGAAATGCGTATTCGACGTACCAGCTGGCCAGTTGCTCAGCTTCCTCGTCTTGGAGCACGGAATTGAGGCTAACTTGGAAAAGATCAAGGCCATCGAGCGTATGCGCAAGCCAACCCGGCTGCGCGAGGTCCAAAAGTTCAGCGACTGCTTGGCCTCTCTCAGCTGGCTGGGCGAGTGGGCCTTGCCCCTGTATCAGCTGATGAAGAAGACGTCATCGTTCGAGTTGAACGACCAGGCGGACGAAGCTTTCCGGGAGCTAAAGCGCATGCTCTCCACCGCACCCATTCTGGCCACGCCGGCTGACAAGGAGCTGATGTTGCTATACATCGCTGCCACCATGTGCGCGATCAGTACAGTGCTGGTGGTCAAGCGCCCAGAGGAAGGCAAGATCCAGCAAATCCAGCGCCCGGTCTACTACCTGAGCGAAGTACTCTCCGCCTCCAAGCAGAACTACCCCCATGACCAGAAGATGTGCTACGGTGTGTACCTCACCGCCAAGAAGCTAAAGCAGTAGTTCCAGGAGCACACCATCACCATGGTCAGCACGGCCCCCATCAGCGAGATCATGGGCTGCCGAGATGCGTCTGGCCGGGTGGCCAACTGGGCCATTGAGCTGGCTAGCCACACAATCCTCTACGAGCCCCGCACCACCATCAAGTCCCACGCACTGGCCGACTTCCTCGTTGACTGGACGGAGACCCAGTACCTACCACCGCCGCCCGACTTGACGCACTGGCGCATGCACTTCGACGACTCCAAGATGCGATCCGACCTGGGAGCCGGCATCGTGATGTCTTCCCCGAAGAGCGACCGGCTGTGATACACGCTGCAGATCCAGTTAGCCGCCTCCAACAACATCGCCGAGTACGAAGCCCTCATGCACGGCCTCCGGCTGGCCAAAGAACTCGGCATCCGGTGCATCCGGTGCATCCTCTGCTACGGCGACTCAGACCTAGTGGTGCAGCAGAGCTCCGGCAAGTGGGATGCCCGAGACACCAACATGGCCAGCTACTGCTTCCTGGTCCAGCAGCTTTCCGGCAACTTCGACGGCCGCGAGTTCCTCCACATGCTGCGCACGGAGAACGAAGTCGCTGACACGCTGGCCAAGGTAGGCTCCACCCGGCAAGACATCCCATCCGGCGTCTCCCTCGAGGACTTGCGCAAGCTGTCCATCAAGTCTTCGGATTTCGAATCCATCTTCATCCCGGACGACCCAGCAGCTCCCCCACCCAACCCTGGAGATCCCGGCCCAATTGCGGGGGCTGTCGGCTCCATCCCGGGGGCTGCTGTCTCCAACCCGGTCCCGATGGCTGCCGCTTCCAACCCGGGGGCTACCGGCTCCAGCTCGGGGGCTGCCGCCCTAGATCCCGTCCAAGTGGTCGTCTTCACCGTGGTGACGGCTCTGTCATGGGCCCAACCAATTCTTGTTTTCTTGGAAAGCGGAACCCTTCCCATGGACGAGACCAAAGCCTGGCAAGTGCAGCGTCGGGCGTCCTCCTACAGCATCATCAACCACGAGCTCGTCAAGCGCGGCGCGATAGGCGTGTTCCAGCGCTGCGTCGAGCAAAACAAGGGCATTGAGATCCTCCTTAACATCCACCAGGGCGAGTGCGGGCACTACGGCGCCTCGAGGTCCCTTGTGGCCAAGGCTTTCCGCCACGGTTTCTACTGGCCCACGGCCCTCAAAGATGCTGAGTCGCTTGTCATCAAGTGCGGGGGCTACCAGCGCTTCAGTAAGCGCAGTCACCAGCCGGGTTCGGCCCTCCAGACCATCCTGATCACCTGGTCCTTTGCCGTCTGGGAGCTCGACATGGTGGGGCCCTTCAAGACCGCTCAAGGCGGCATGACACATTTGCTGGTGGCAGTCGACAAGTTTACCAAGTGGATCGAGGCACGGCCGATCAAGAAATTGGACGGCCCGAGAGCCGTCCGGTTCATCAAGAACATCGCGGTGCGCTACGGCGTCCCACACAACATCATCACGGACAATGGCACCAACTTTGCCAAGGGCGCACCAGCGCAATACTGCTCTGTGTCCGGCATCTGGCTCGACCTGGCTTCCGTCGCCCATCCCCCGGGCACTCCGTTCCGCTCCTCTGGCACTTCTTCTACCTGTGGCTGCACGATCCGACCCAGCGCTCTGGCTGCGTGTCCTTCATCGCGGTCCATAAGAACAATGTGCTCATGAGGGCCGAAAAGAAGGTGGAGAACTTCCGGCGCTGGTGGGTCTTCATGGATGCCAAGGGCCTCAACACACGGCCGGAACTGCCAACCTAGCTGCCGGAGAAGCTCGATAGGTGGGGTCACGAGAAGTTCTCCGACCCCCCGGCGGCGCTTGTCCCGAGGAAGATGACCGCAGATATGGACTCCAGGGCACTAACAGGGGCATGCTCGTGAAAGAGTTCTGGTCGCAGTGCCTAGCCCCACTCCAGTCACACACGCACCCCCTGTGGGAGTACCAGGGCGCGGCGGACAATATCAGGCTGTGCTCGGAGGGCTTGACGGGCGAGGAGCTGGACAAGGCCATGAACACCCTGCTCGAGGGGGCGCCGGGCAACCTCCTAGAGGCCTACGCCCCGCTGTACCGCCGAGCCGACAGGGAGGCGCTGGTTGCCGCCATGCCCGTCTTTAATGAACCGAGGCTCGCGTCACCTGAGCACCCCAACGCCCCGGTGCCGGTGTCCTCTAGCAACAGCGTCGATGAAGGAGGCAAGGAGGACTCGGAGGTGACCGAGGATGATGTAGCGGAGATCTCTCCCCCGTCATGAGGCGAACTCCTCCGTGGCTTCACCGACAACGACGACGCCGATGAGCCCCCGGCCGCGAAATCCCCGTGCTCCATCGAGGTCCTCACGAGGTTGGGGGCCACCCCTTAGGCCCTCCACAGGCCGAGCCAGGCGACGCCGAAGAAGAGCGGTGTGGCACCCCCTCAAGGCGATGTCTCTGCCGCACCAAGCGGCGGCGCCGTGCCGAGGCCGGCCGTAGAACGCCCCGCTCACTCCCTGAGCGTGACGAAAGTCGCGCCCAGGGAGAGCGGGGGTGCCCCAGCCTCGGTGAGGAAGAGGGCGTACATCGACCCCAATGAGTAAGTACCTTACCTTGTTTCTGTTTATCATACATTTGCGCCGTGCTCACATCACTCCCGCCCTGATGACCAGGGTGGGCGTCGTGGTGAAGAAGAGGAAGGAAGGAGACCGGACCCTGGAGGCGCCTCCTCTCGCTGCATCCGCAGCGGCTCCGGCACAGGCCGGGGAGGCCGTCCCCCGTCTCCTCGCGACAGAGCTGGCCCCTCAGGACGCGGTGGTGCCACCTCGGGAGGAGCTGGTCCCTGCGGGCCAGCAGGCCACGGAGCTATCTGCGCCCGTTGCGCCCGGGCAAGGTTCTGAGCCTGCGGTAACCCATTTCGACCTCGTCAGCACCTCCGGAGCCGCGGAGCACCCCACTGCGCTCATGCCGCCTTCTCCTCCAACCCTTGCGCTTGCGAACTGCGACCCCTTGGTTAGGCCCGGGGCCCTGGACGAGGCCTACGTTGCGCTTGGTCGTCTCCGGCCGGACATTCAAGATGCCGAGAGATGCTTCGTGAGAGAGCGCCTGGGGCTTATCTCGGGGTGGGCCCAGGCCAACTCCGCCATTGAGAAGGCCTCAAGCCGGGCTGAAACCACCAACGCCGAGAGCAGGAAGGAGGCCGCCGACGCTAGGGCATCTCGCGACACGGCACAGGCTGAGGCTGCGTCCGCCGTGAAGCACTGCAGGGAGGCAGAGGAGAGCTTGAAGGCCCTTCAGGAGGAGCAAGCTACGGCTACGTCGCAGCTCCACAAATAAGAGGAGGGCCTCAAGCCCCGAGAGGCGAAGCTCACCGACCAACATGCCAAGCTGGCCCAGGTGACCACCGACCAGGCGCTGGAGCGCGACCGCCTGTCCAAACTGAAGGTGGAGGTGGATGAGGCCCAAGCGTCCCACGCCTGGCATGTCTCCAAAGCAACAGCTCAGCTGGAGGCCAGGGAGAAGGCCCTTGTCGCCGCCGAGCAGAAGGCGGCCACGGACCGCGAGACCTTCCTTGCCCTCGTGCTCGGGTCGCGCGAGGCGTTCCATTCCATCTGCAGGGGAGGATACGAAGAGCCACTGGCGACCCCTGAAGACGGCCTTGCAGGGCTCCTCCCCAAGCTTGCCGAAGCGCTCAAGGGTATCGCCGCTACGGTGGACTCCTTCCTGGAGGTGGAGTGTTGCTCGCTTTTCACCGCGGCCGCGACACGTGTCTTCAGTCATCTCTACCCCCAGGACCCAAGCTTCGACCTCAGCGCGCTGATCCACTCGGTAGCTCCTGAGTCCCGTGCAACTACTGCGGAGGCCGTGAAGGATCACATAGATGCCCTGCTCAAGAAGTTCATCTGCGTCTGTGAGCCTGAGGCTCCAGCAGCGGAGGTTGGGGGTGGCGGTGACGACGGCGGCAGCGATGTTGACGACGGGCTTCCAGAGGCCAGGGCGAGCGGTGGCGATGGCCAAGGTGGTGGTGCCGCTTCCTCCTGAGTTTATTCCTGCAATCATTTACCATGCCTTGTGGGGGCGTAAACCTTCTGCTTGAATTTGTGAAACACTGCGTGTTTTGTAATAACTACTAGAACTACGCGATTTCGTTTTCATGCTTGGTTTCCTTCGTGTTTGCCTTAACGTTCTGCGTCGGCAGGGCCCAGCCCCGCGCATACCCCGACCACCGTTGGGGCGTCCGGATCACCAGGACGAGACCAAGGGGTGAGGGGCTACGTGACTAGTGAGGCCCCTGAGTCGCGATGCTCAGGGGTCCCCCTTGACGTACGAACAGCCTCAATGTTCTGCGTCGGCAGGGCCCAGCCCCACGCATACCTTGACCGCCGTTGGGGCGTCCGGATCACCAGAACGAGACCAAGGGGTGAGGGGCTACGTGACCAATGAAGCCCCTGAGTTGCGATGCTCAGGGGTCCCCCTTGACATGCGAACGACCCTCATGAAGGAAAAGCGAGCAGTCGTCCAAGCTAATCCAGAGTCCTCCATACCTTTGCTCACTAGCTTTCACCAGGGGAGGAATGCGAGAAGACCAGGTGCCTGTACCTGGTAGGGTGGTGTATGCCAGGTGTGGCCTGAGCACAGCCCCCGTGTCGAGCCCCCTCACACGATCCTCCCTAGGGGAAAGCTGTGGGGTGTTACCAGACGAAGAGCCGAGAGGCTGTCCTGAGGTTGGTGCGGCCACGAAGGCGCCCTCAGTTGTTTATTCACCAGCGCGGAGCATGGTGCTTCCACTTTGGCATGGGCATAGCCGCTCCTCGACCGTGTCGTCCGCCAATGCGGAGCATGTGGCTTCCACTGGTGTGTGGGCATAGTTGCTCCTCGACCGTGTCATCCGCCAGCGCGGCGCATGGGGCTTCCACTGGTGCGTGGGCATAGTCACTCCTCGACCGTGTCGTCCGCCAGCGCGGAGCATGGGGCTTCCACTGGTGCGTGGGTGGGAGTTCCCTCTGGGGGAGACTCCGGGGCGTGTACAGCCCCATTCGTACGCGTGGCTAGCATGGCAGAACTGGAGGAGGTGTATCTGGACACTCGCGAGCCAGCGTGGGACTCACGAGGCCCTACCTCAAGGTGGGTTGCGCCTGATTTTTGCGGCGCGGGGCGCGTGTAAGACACCTGTGGGGCGATGGGGGGTCCTGCGCCGAATGCCCCTCCAGAGGTTATCGCATGAGAAGGCCGGACACCAATGACCCCAGGAGGTGACGTGTACGGGGCCGGCCCGCCAGACAGAGCTCAGCCATTGGTTTTATCGACGCTGCAGGGACGGACCCGAGCACAGACGCCGTGCCAAGTCTTCTCATGCAACGATCCCATGGAAAAACAGCCGGCGCATGGCTCCCGCTGTGGCAAAGCACCAAACCGCGGTTGTACGAACCAGATCGCGCACCCTTACTTGCCCACACGCGATTAGCTCATGCGAGAACAAGGCACCAAGGACCATGGGAGGTGACACACACGGGAGCTAGCCCATGGGACAGAGCTCGGTCGCTAGGATTTATCAACGCTGCAGGGACGAACCCGAGTAAAGACGCCGTGCCAGTCCTTAATCATGAGGCGGTCGCGGGCGGATTTGCAAGGGCGCGGCGACATCATAGTGACGAAGCACCGGACATGCAATTGAAATACTTAGAAAATTCATGAAGGCAAGGCCAGTTCTGATACATGCGCAAAAACGATATAGCTGTGGGGCCGGGCCCTAGCAGGCTGAGGATAATGCAGCCCGAGGGGCGCCCTTAGTTGAACGAACCAAAAAAGTCACCTGGCACCATCGTTGTAGAGGCGTTGGAGTAGCTGAAGACGCGTGCTGCAGAGATCGCTCCTCATGGGCCAACCGGCTCCTGAGGCCTGGTAGGATCTGGAGGTCTGGAGGGCTCGCGAGGGTCCGGCACCTCCTCTGTCAGGACCACCTAGCGCCTTGCCTCGCGGGCAGCCAATGCTCCCTGCATGAAGCGCTGGTACGAGGCGGCCACGTTCAGCAGGCCGAACGGCATGCAGACGTAGCTGCAGGGGTAGCCCCCCTCCGGCCGACACGGGACGGCCAGAAGAGGCCCTGTGAAGAAGCCCTATTGAGACCTGGGATGTTGACACAGACGCGCAGCTCGCCGCCCATGTCAGGGGCCGCGGCTGCACCCGATGATGCGGGGCGATGCTCGCCACGCATGGCTCGCGCCTCCTGATGCTCCTCGATTGCCTCAGTGATGAACTCCTGAGCACCTGGCGCCTCGCGCCTTGCTCACAGAGGCGCACGTCGAAGCACGCCTCCATGTGGTGCCCGAACGCCTCCCTCGTAACGCTGGTCAGGTCAGAGGCCCTCCAGATGAGAGCCCCCGAGCCCGTCCTGAGGGGGGCGCCGGGCGTGCCTTCCTATGCGAGGGGGAAAGGCGCCCCAGCAGAGGGCACAGGGCCAGGGGCACCACCGGCAGGAGCCACAGCTTCCTGACGGCCCTTGCAGAGGAGCTGCTTCTTCTTCTTGGGGACAGCCTCAGGAGGCAGGATGGTACCCTCGTCATCAGAGTTCTCGACCGCCGCAACCTGATAGGCGCGCTCGAGGGAGCACACCGCATCCTTCTCATCACAGGCGACCGTGATGATACTGCCACTCCCTGGCATCTTGAGGACATTGTAGCCGTGGTGAGTTGCTGCCAAGAACTTGGCGAGGGCCGGATACCCGAGGATGGCATTGTACGGGAGGCTAATGTGGGCGACGTCAAAGTCGATGAGCTCGATGTGGTAGTTGTCGTGCTTGCCGAAGGTGACAGGGAGGCGGATCTGCCCTATGGGAACGGTGGAGCCATCGGTCACCCCTGAGAAAGGCTTGGTAGGCAGAAGCTGGTCATAGGGCACTTGGAGCGTCTCAAACGTCTCGACGAAAAGAATGTTGAGCCCCGCGCCGCCATCAATGAGGGTTTTGGTGATGAGGATGTTGTTGATGGTTGGCGTGCAGAGCATCGGGAGCGCGCTAGCGGCGGCTGAGCACTTGAGGTAGTCCATGGAGTCGAATGTGATGGCGTGCTTGGACCACCTGAGGGGACGCGACGCCTCAAGCTTGGGAAGGGCCGCATTCACCTCCCGAGCGAACTGCTTGAAGATGCGATGAGAGGTGGGAGCCTGAGCGCCACCCAGGATGCAGGCGATCGCATGAGGCTCTTGGAAGCCCCCATCCCCATCATCTTGGCGGTTGTCGTCGTTTCTCCTTGGCGGTGGTGGCAGTGGAGGGAGGCCGGCATTGCCCTGAGGACGTTGCTCACGAGGCTGGTCTCGCCAGGGGGCCATCACAAGGCTAGCCCTGCAAGCGGTCCTCACGGGGTTGGTCGCGCCAGTCCTGGCGGGGGTCGCGGTTGTCCCAGCGGCCTCCACCGCGGTTGTAGCCGTGGTCGCTGCGCTTGGGGCGGCGGCCAAGGTGCCCATCGTAGATTGCCCTGAGCTCCTGGCAGTCATTGGTGTTGTGGTTGTGGATGTTGTGGAAGATGCAGAACGGGCGGTTGCCCCTGGGGGGCTCATCGTGGTCATGGCCACGCTTCATCTCGGGCTCCGCAGCCAGCACGGCGGGGCCCTTACGCTTCACTTCCTTAGCCTAGGCTTTCTTGTCTTCAGGATCGACCTCCGGAAGCTCCAGGAGGGAGAGGCGACCTTCCTCTGCCCTCGCGCACCTGGCTGCCATGTTGAACATCTCCAGAGCCAAACACAAGTCCTCGTGTATGGCGAGCACCTCCTTCATCTTGACATCCCGGACGCCATCAGAGAACACCGAGATAATGGCCTCGTCCGACACCTTTGGGATCTTGAGGTGAATGTTCGTGAAGCGATGTATGTACTTATGCAAGGTCTCGCCCGACTGCTGCTTTACGCGCTGCAGGTCGCCTGCTGCAGAAGCGCGGTCGCGAGTGCCCTGGAAGTTAGCGATGAAGCGCTCGCGTAGCTTGTCCCAGGAGGAGATTGACCCCACCGGGAGGTTCAGGAGCCAAGAACGCGCGCCATCCTTGAGGGCCATGGGGAACCTATTCGCCATGACCTTGTCGTTGCCATTCGCCACTTCAATGCTCAGCTCGTAGAGCTGGAGAAATTCCGCAGGGTTGGGGGTGCCGTCGTAGCGTGGAGGCAGATCTGGCTTGAACTTGCGGGGCCAAACGAGGCGGCGCAGCTCCGGGGTGAAAGCACGACAGCCTGCCGCACTCACAGGGGCTAGTTGTATGGGTGGAGCTTGGTCTTGGCGCCCGCGTGCCACCACCTCTGGTGGCACGCGATCTTGACGCGGCGGCGCTGGAAGCGCGCACGCTTCTCCTTGGGGCCACTGCACCACCTGGCAGCTTTCTTCATCGCGCGCCAGCGCCCTGCGTGGCGGGTCGCATTGGGGTGCCTTACGCCTGGGCTCGGGGTCCGCGCTGTGCAGAGGAGGAGGAGGGGGCGCGCCATGAGCCACGTCGCCCGCCAGGGACGGCGGGGGATGGGGCAGTGCAGGGGCTTCACGGGCGGCGTTGACGAGCTCGGCGATGCGGCCGAGCCAGTCATCATAGAGGTCATTGGCTGGACGGTAACGCAGAAGCTCATGCGCCATGAGCAGCGCAGCCTGCGCGTTTGCCGGCCCGCGACGAGTATGGGAAGATGATACCATGGCTGGAGTGGGTGATGGAGTTGTGGTACGGCGGTTGCACCGCACGGACAGTGGCAGCGATGAATCCTACTATTTGCGAGCAGCAGGGTCAGTGCCGGCGTTAGCCACCGGGGAGGCGGAGTGGCGAGGAGCGCCGTTGCCCACGGGTGCTGTCTGAGCGACATGAGTGGCCCGGCGCTCGGCACGAACACGGCAAGCGTCGGCCATAGGGGCGACGGAACGGCGGCGGAGCGAACGGTGGAAAAGAGGCTTCGACACGCCCCTACCTGGCACGCCAAATGTCGGATTCAGGGCTCCACAAACCCAAGAAAGGTTTGAACTCTGGGGTGTGTGTGAAGAACTCAACCTATCCAGCCTACCAGCCCGTTGCCCCACGGCCTTGCTCGATTCACACAAACAAGGAAGAAGATGAACATGGCAGTTTACCTAGGTTCAGGCCACCTTGCGGTGTAAGACCCTACTCCTGCTTTGTGGTGGATTGGCCTCATGAGGGGCTGAGGATAGACTAGTACAAGGGATGAACAACCTCGCGAGGTTCGGGGGTGAGGGAATGAGTCGACCCCTTCTACGGTGGTGGCTAACCTATATTTATAGTGACCTCGGTCCTCTTCCCCCAAAACGTAGGCGGGAAGGAATCCCACAGTGGCCAATTTGAAAGGGGACAAGTAGTACATCTTATCCTGAAGAAAGGTGGTCTTCGCCTGCAAAGCTTCTGGTCATGACGCAGCGGTGGGCTCGGCGATGACATCCAACCTGCCGTGCTGGCGGCCTTAGTCTCGTTGCACTGGAATGGAAACCTTTGCCAGATTCCTTGGGAACCCACGCCTGTCCTTGCCCCCTTAGCACCAAAGAGGAAACTGCCTGCTCTGTGCTCACTGGCGCCTGCCTGCCTTGGTCGTCATGGCTTGCGTCATGGTAGCCTCATGAGGCTGGGTACCAGCAGAGAAATCTCCGCTCCTCGGGAGGCCGCCTGGGGAGGCCACTCCCTCGGGAGGTCTTGGTGTCGTCCGCCTCGCGAGGCTTGGCCCCTCACGAGGGTCTTGCCTTGGCGGTCTTGTACACGGGACGTACCAGGCCGTCGATGGAGCCACGCCATGGGCTGCAGGCAGTCAAGTCTGGGTACCCTGGTTCCCAGAACGCCGACACCTACGACACTACCACAGCAACAAGATCAAGCCCCTTGCATTCCACAAGGGCAACCTCGTACTCCGACTCATCCAGCAGCAAGCCGGCCAGCACAAACTGGCCTCCCCGTGAGCAAGGCCCTATGCGACCGCAACGCATGCTACCTCATCGATGCACGCAAGCCGAATAAGCGCAAGAGAGATATAGCCGGTGAAGAAACAAGCCGGCCATGGAATGCAGAACTCCTCCGCCCGTTTTACAGTTAGCTGAATGCACGTATGTATCGCTACCTTTTGAAGTTTAATGAAAGCAGCAGGACCCCCGAACGACACTCAGGGGCTACCTTTCATATCAAATGTTGCGTCCCGCACACCTTTCCGATTTAATCCTTTCCCGCCGGGTCGGTTCATCCAGCTCGGGGGCTAGCCGTCCCAATCACACCCCACTGTCCCCCTTAGTCCATTTCAGCGTGTCCGAGTCGCCAAGGTCCTCCCCTTCGCCCTAAGCCACAGTCCTGCTTCGGCTGCTCGGCCGGCAAGAACAAGGGACCAAACGCACCAGCACGCAGAACTCGGCTAATTTTGATCATCCGGGTGATGCATCCGGCTCCCTCGCACTAAGTGTTGCACGACCGGCTGCGCGCAAGCCGGCTTCGCCGCCAGCCGGCCCAGTGGGTGTTTCGCTCGCGCTCAATGTCTAAAAAGCCTAAGTATTGCGTGCCCTTTCCCAAGGCTGAACTCCTTGTCACAGACTGGAACCCGGCTGCTCGACTAGCGGGAAGGAGGCCCAAAGAGGGGGCGAGCAACAAAAAGCCTAAGGACAAAAAGCAAAAGCGTAAATACTCGCGAAAATATTTACATCACCAAACGGCCCACGGCTGGAGTTCATTACATTCCATTACACCCCCAGTGGGTGGACTTGTCATTTAATGAAGTTCAAATATAAAAAAAAAGGCAGGCCGGCCTCAGGCGGCGGCTGCGTCGGGTTGCGTGCTCACCGACTCCTCCGAGCCAGCCGTGGTTGCCGTAGCGGCATCAGTTTGTGCCGGCTCCTCCGTGCCGGCCTCCGGGTCCGCAGAGACGCCGGTGTCATCCAGCGCAGCCTCATCTTCCGCGTAGGCATCCATCTCATCGGAGCTGCCGGCTGGGTCGTTGAGCGCCAAGCCAAAGTCATCAGGCGGAAGCTCCCCGCCGTCTTTCAACCGCTCCACCTGGAACTCGTCGTGCGCGGTGAACGAGGCAAGATAGCTAGCCCGCCCGGCGATCCAGCGTGCCCCCGCCTGCAGGTAAGCCTCCGCGCCGGCTCGCTGGGCCGCCAGGTGGTCCAGACTCAAGTCCGGATACCACAACATGGCGAAGCGCAGAGCCAAGTCCGCGCCGGCATGGGCCATGGAGACACGCCACGCATGAAGCCGCGACAGGCCAGCCTCCAGCCAGCGCGCCAGCTACGTGAAGCTGCTGGGCTCCACCGCACCCAGCTAGAGGGCCGCCACTAGCCAACCCGGCCATAGATAGCCTGGCCATCTACTTGTCCAAGGTCCTCAGACGGGCCTCGGCGGCAAGCATGCTTTTCGAGAAGGTCCAGGCGGCGTACGGGTCGACCGCGGTGCCCGCATCTGCCTGGGTCATCCGGTGTGCGCGCACGGTCGTGTCCTGCGTCTCTGGGAAGAACTCTAGCATACAAGGACAAGAAATTATCAGCTATGTAAAGGTTCAGCCGGCTCGCAACCTAGCAGAACAGATGGGGAAATACTTACCGACGAGAAGCTTGTCTAGATGTTGCGCCTCGCAAAGCATACCATTCCGCTCCAGGTCCCACGTGCGGCCGCGGGCCTCGAGCGCCTTTTCAAGCTCGGCGCGCTTCTCTACGGCCGCCTTCAGCTCGCCATCCTTCGTGGCGGCCGCCTTCTCGAACTCATCCTTCAGCCGGACGAGCTCCGCCTGGTGGGCCTCCGCCGCCTTGGCGGCCTCCACCTTCAACCGCTCCACCTTGGCCCGGAGCTGGCCGTTGTCGGCGGCCGCTTGGTCATGCTGCTGGCTGGCTTCAGTCAGCCGGGTTCAGAGATCTGGCACCTGGTCTGCGGTGGCTGCATGACAAGATTTGAATGAAGATGCTAAAAAAGAGAAAAATACCTTAAGATTTGACCCAACTGCTTCGCAGTTGGCCCGAATCTTGGGGGCTACACCCAGTGGGTGCGCTAGCACGCCCCCACTGAAAGCATGTAAGACATACCTTGAGCAAGACAAAGCGCTTCCTGCTCCTTGGTGGGAAGCTCCGCCTTGACCTCGCGATGCTTCTCCAGAAGCCGGTTGTGACTGCCGACTCGGAGGCCATCCAGATGCTGCAGGAAAGCAAGGGTTGGCAAAAACCACAAAGATACTTTAAGATTCGACCCAACTACTTCATAGTTGGCCTGAATCTCGGGGCTACACCCAGTGGGTGCGTTGGCGCACCCCCACTGACCAGCCGCAAAGACAAGACAAACGAGAAAGCCTTACCACAACGGAGCGCCCCAGCTCCCGCGTCCGCTCCAGCTCGCTCTGGACAAAGGCGTGTAGCCGGTCCGCGCGTCCACGAAGATGATGGTGCACGGCGTCCATCGCCGCCTCCTCCTGGGCGCGCGACCCGACCACGGCCTCGCCGGCTCCGGCTCAGGGCTGCTGTGACCCGGCGGCAGGGCCGCTCCCTGATGCCGCTTGCGGCAGCCTGATCACCAAGGCGTGCTCACCTCCCGCTGGCTCCTCTGTGGCCGGCGTCGACTCCGGCGCTCCGGCCAGCATCGCCTGCGGCGCTCCGTCCGGGGCGCCATCTTCCGGCCGCCCCTCTCCTTCGACCTCCACCCGCTCGACCACGTTGTTCTGGGGCGGGGTGTCCACAACCATCTCCTCGACCTCCGGGTCATCTACGGCCGCCTCCACCCGCCCGTCCGGGTCACGCCCCGCGTCCGTCTACGGCTCGAAGATGGTGTCAGTCCGCACCGCGCACTCCACCCACTCTGGCCAGGCCGAGTCTGTAGCGGCCCACCCCTCCGCCTCGGCGGCCCTCACCCACGCCTGGGCCGAGGCCTTCCTCGCCGCCTCGGCAGCCGCCACCTCCTCCTCCAGGGCCTTGATCCATTCCCGCCAGGCGCGGAGCTTTGCGTCCTTCGGGCCCAGACCAAGGTCCTCCTCAGGCGAATTCTCCACTCGGTCGATGGCGCTGCTCCGGGTCCTCCAGAACACGAAGTTGCCTTCGGACGCGGCCGCCATGGCCGCCAGTGCCAAGTCAAGGGGCGTCCTGCGCACCAAGAAGATAACATGAGAAAATGCAACCAAGGCGACAAGCAGAAGTCAGCAAAAGCACCTACCCAATCACCGTTGGAACGGCCTATCTCGGCGGCATGGCCAGGGCAGCCCGGCGTGCCTTCTTGGCAATTGTCTTGACGCGCGCGGGCGATGCCTCCTCCATGCGTTTCGGGGCCGGCTTCGGCGGCATCGCATCTGTCCCGTGCGGCCGGCGTCCCGCCACTGGGTCACGGGATGACCCGGCCTCGGCCGTCTTGGGGGGTCGATGCTGCCGTCTCCTCCCCTCATTGGCGCTGCACCGTCAACGCCCGTCAGGATCTCCTCATCATCATCCGGCCAGTCTCGCAAGAGGTCTGGGTGCGGAGTCTTACCTGCGTTGCGCCCCGCGCCGGCTTCGGTGCCGGCCGGCTGCGTCTCAGCCGACTCCGTGTTCTCGGCGAAGGACTCCTCCCCATCCGAGCCGACCTACTTGGCGGCCAAGACCTATGCCCTCGGTCCATCATGAGTTTGTTCGATCGCGAGCAGCAGCCTCTCCCTCGTCGCGTCAGGACGGAAGAAGACTTGGGACATAGCAAAAAATGGAGACCAGGGCCTTACCACGGGTGGCGGGTGCTCCTTGTGGTAGGGCACCTTCCCGAAGCGCTGATGACCCACAAGTATAGGGGATCAATCATAGTCCTTTTGATAAGTAAGAGTGTCGAACCCAACAAGGAGCAAAAGGAAATGACAAGTGGTTTTCAGCAAGGTAATTTCTGCAAGAACTGAAATAGTCGGTAATAGGTAGTTTGATACCAAGAGAATTTGTAACGAGCAAGTAACGGTAAAGGTAAATAAAGTGCAGCAAGGTAGCCCAATCCTTTTGTGCCAAAGGACAGGCCAAAACATTCTCTTATGATAAGCAAAGCATTCTTGAGGGTACACGGGAATTTCATCATATCTCTTTCATCATGTTGGTTTGATTTGTGTTCGCCACTTTGATAATTTGATATGTGGGTGGACCAGTGCTTAGGTGATGTTCTTACTTGAACAAACCTCCTACTTATGATTAACCCCCTCGCAAGTATCCGCAACTACGAGAAAAGTCTTAAGATAAAATCTAACCATAGCATTAAACTTTTGGATCCAAATCGGACCCTTACGAAGTAGCGCATAAATTAGGGTTTAAGCTTCTGTCACTCTAGCAACCCATCATCTAATAACTACTCCACAATGCATTCCCTTAGGCCCAAATATGGTGAAGTGCCATGTAGTCGATGTTCACATGACACTACTAAGGGAATCACAACATACATATCATCAAAATATCGAACACATATCAAGTTCACATGATTACTTGCAACTTGACTTCTCCCGTGACCTCAAGAACAAAAGTAACTACTCACAAATGATAATCATGCTCAAGATCAGAGGGGTATTAAATAGCATAATGGATCTGAACATATAATCTTCCACCAAATAAACCATATAGTAATCAACTACAAGATGTAATCAACACTACTAGCCACCCACAAGTACCAATCTAAGGTTCCGGTACAAAGATTGAACACAAGAGATGAACTAGGGTTTGAGAGGAGATGGTGCTATTGAAGATGTTGATGGAGATGGCCCTCCCAAAGATGGGAGAGTTGTTGGTGATGACGATGGCGATGATTTCCCCCTCCGGGAGGGAAGTTCCCCAGGCGGAATCGCTCCGCCGGAGGGCAAAAGTGCTCCTGCCCAAGTTCCGCCTCGAGACGGCGGCGCTTCATCCCGAAAGTCCTGCTCTGATTTTTTTTCTAGGTCAAAATTGACCTATATACCAGAAGATGGACACCGGAGGTGGGCCGAGGAGGGCACAACCCACCAGGGCGCGCTTGGGGGGCCTGGCGCGCCCAGGTGGGTTGTGCCCACTTGATGGGCCTTCTCTGGTAGTTATTTGCTCCAGTATTTTTTATATATTGCAAAATAATTCTCCATAAATTTTCAGCTCATTTGGAGATGTGCAGAATAGGTAACTCTGACGTAGCTTTTTCAGGTCTAGAATTCCAGCGGCCGGTATTCTCCCTCTTTGTGTAAACCTTGCATATTATGAGAGAAAAGGCATTAGAATTCCTCCAAAAAGCATTATTATGCATAAAACATTATAAATAATAGTAGGAAAACATGATGCAAAATGGGCGTATCAACTCCCCCAAGCTTAGACCTCGCTTGTCCTCAAGCGAAAAACTGAAATCAAAAAACATGCCCACATGCTTAGAGAGAGAGGTGTCGATAAAAACAAAATACAGACATAGAAGCATCATGCATATTATTATAACAGCAAGGAACTTTAACATAAAACTTTATCAAACAACTTTTACCATATAACTTCTCATGAACAAGTAACAATTCATCACAACGTTGAAGTATAAAGCATAAACCTTATTGAAAACCAACAAACTATGTTCTCAGTCAACTTTGCAACTACAATTCATCATATTTTCAGGAAGGGTCACGTATCGGAGCCTTTAGGCAAGTCTACATACTCAAGCATCATTTAATCTTCTACGATTGCTAACACTCATAGCATACCCATGAACAAAAAGTTTCAACCGGACACATAGAAAGATAGGGGCTTCACTACAAAAAAATACACTTCCGTGATGATACGTGTTTGTCACAGTAGGTCATGTTTTATGTCATGCATGTACATCCATGACGATTTTATGACAAAATCAAGATAGTCATACATGTGCTATCGTAGAAGTGTTCCATGACAATACCAAAATTATCATCACGGAAGTGTCCACTTCCATGACGATAAATGGCGCGTCATGGAAGCGCTTTCGTCAAGGGTAACCGACATGTGGCAACAACCGTAACGGGTCGCCGTTAAGCTATCGGGTTCCGATTTGGATTTGATAACCCGTTAACAGCCCAGACCAATGGGGATTTTCCACGTGTAAAATTCTCATTCGCCGGTGGATCCACGTGTCGGCTCAGCGTTGGGACAGTTGTCATCCAGCGAATGGACGGGACGCGCCTATGATACGTCGACACGTGGCTCGGCCCAACAGTGGCCCATTCAGGTTAAAAGGCCGGCCCGTTTGACCTGGCCAAAAGGTAATGGCCGGCCCACTTAAAGCCTGATAGCGGCCTGTTCACATATATCCCATTTACATCCCACTAACTCACGGCCCATTAGGGCCTATCCGAATTAGGCCCAGTAGCGTCATCTGGGCCGTCCAATATGATTCCAGCCCGTTGTAACTTCCGGCCCATGTATGGCCCATGACGTCTTTCAGCCCATATGAGGCCCTTTCTAACTCTTGGTGCATTAACGGCCCGTTGTTAAACTGGCCCATAATGAACAGTGTATCGCTTTATACCCATTAACGGCCCATTATTCCATTGGGCCGTTTCCAACTCGAGTTATCTTTCGGCCTTCTCAGGGCCCATTTATTCTTGGGCTGCTTTACAACATTAGATTACTTACGGTCCGTTACTGGCCTGTTCCGATTGTGGGCCAAATTCAGCCCGTGGTTAAAGTTGACCCGTTTGTGGCCCGTTAATCCGTTGGGCCGTTTTCATAGTGTCATCAAATACGGCCCATTAATGACCTGTTATGCCTGTCGATAGAAATAAGCATGTTATACTCATCGGCCTATTAACGACCCATTATGGTCGGCCCATGAACAGACGATTCCCACTCTAGCCCGTATACGGCCCATAATGCGGTCCGTTATTGGCCCATGTTTAGCCAATCGATCATACGGCCCATAGAAGGCCCATTGATTCTACGGCCCGTAGAAGGCCCATTGTTTCTACGGCCCGTAGAAGGCCCGTAGGAGGCCCATGGTCACTACAGTAGATATGTAGCCCATGGTTATTGTGGCCTAGTTTAAAAAATAGGTTATTGCGGCCACTAGCAAACCGCGGAAAAAGAACTGCACTGACTACAAGAAAACAAATAAACAAGACAACAAGGAAATAAATAACCAAGCAACTTACGCTAGGCTATTACGGCTATTACACATATTACATCCACTGGGCATCAAAGTTCGCCACCAGTGCAAATATGGGGAACAAAGCAGCATATTACATACACTGGTTGTCAAAGTTGGCGACCAGTGCAAATAAACGTCGCAGCAAAACAAGTCCAGCACTGAAACCACTTCACAAGAGCTCAAGAAACAATATCATGGGTATCCACCATGCTGGCAAGACGCTTAGCAAGCTTATTAGCTTGCTCTTGTTAGGCGCTTAAATCCTCCAGCGCTTGCTGTTGCACCAGAAAGTATGCATCTGAATTCTGCAGGGACTTCCTTAGTCCTTCGGCTTCCTGTCACAGCACATCTGATCGATGTCTTTCAACTTGAAGTTGAGACTCAAGAAGCCGAACTGATTCAGGCAGCGAGTTCGAAGAGCTGGTGCCAGCAGTAGTGGCCAGTAACTCGAACACTACATCAAGACAGGACTTTGGGGTTGTCTCACTGTCTTCAAGATAGTTTTTATCAGCTTTCTTGGAGACCAACAGGGATGTCTCACTATCTTGAACCTTATCTGCATTACTTCCTTTACCATTGCATAACGAGGTACTCTTCTCCAATATTTTGTCCGCATTCTAAAACAGAAACAAGCAGACACATCACAGGTTAACCATGTTGTATATGAAACTCATTTTGGTAAACCAGTTCAGTAGTAAGGTGGACAGGATAACAGCATGAAACAAACATATATCTATGTAGTATGGTCACTGTATGGTCTATATCATTCTAGTTTATGTTGCCAAATCAAGATAGAGATAGTTCAAATCATATCTGTTTAAGACAAAGCAGCATAGGCAGAATATAAGTGTGGGAAACTACACAGCACTAACAACACTTGTAATGTGCATGGCATGAGAACATAACTGTTTATTCAATTGAAACTGAAATCAATATAGAGCAAGTTACAACAGCAAACATGTTAAAGAAACAGGTTTAAAACATACCTGTTGCGCCATTGGAGTTTCAATTGCACCCTTCAAATTTGAAATTAGTTGGTATGAGTAAATACAGTGATGCAAGAGCAAAGGAGTATGAACCATAGCTATGGAACCTGACCTGAGAACAATTCTTCTTCTGCTTTAAGCATTGACTTGGGGTTCGGAGTGGTGGTCCTCGTGCTTTGGGCACTGTAGTTGCCATACTAGTTGCTCGTGTTTGGGTGCTCTGTGGTGGAGACGGTGATGTGTCAACTAGAACTGGGTTACTATCTGCTGGGGTTGGGGTTAGAAGGGGTGTAGCTGGTTCTCTGTCCAACTGGGTAGGGGTACAATCTGTGTGAGTCTGGGTTATGTGTGGTGGGGCTGGTTCTTGGGCAAGTACAACCGTGGTTCTATCTTCATCGACGGGTAGCACGATCTTTTCTGAAGACCGTGTTTTTACTCCCATAGATACTGCCATCACCCCCTCCAATTCAAATGGCTGATAAAAAAGAAAAGTAATTGAATGTACATACATTGTATGATAGACAGGTGCAATGGATAGTAGGGAAGAAAACAGGGCATGAAATAATTCACATTTATGTTGTCTAACCAAACAGGATAGCATGACATAATTTCACATATATGATGGCTAACAGGATAGCATGACACAATTTCACATATATGATGGCTAACTAAACAGGATAGAATGACATACTTCAAAATATGATGACTATGTAAACAGGATGACATGATATAACTATACGATGTGTCTATTAAAGTGGTTGGCATGCCATAATTCACAAACATGCCATCGATGGAAACATGATGGCATGATATAATTCACGGATAGAATGACATAATTCAAAATATGATGACTATGTAAACAGGATGAGATGATATAACTATATTATGTCTTTAGAAAATAGGTTGGCATGCCATAATACAGATACATGCTGTCTATGTAAACATCATGGCATGATATAATTCAAATATATGATTTATATACTAAGCAAGTGAGCAGAGGGCAATCGCATATATGATGTGTCAACTAAGCAGATGGCATTCAATATTGTGTATATGATGTAAAAACTAAGCATTGCAAGACAACATATGCATGATATGAGTAATATAACCCTGCCAAGTTTGAGCATACACCTCAGGGGAAAAATAGGACTGGTCATCTATCTTTGAATCCTACTCTGAGGAGCTATCTGTAACCAGCAAGATATCTGCTTCAGCAGGTAGCATTGTCTGCTCTGAAGACCTTGTTTTCACTCTAGATTTTTCCATCACCAATTCAAATGGCTGATGCACAGGAAGAGCAATTGAATATGCAAACATTGTCGACAAATGGAATATGTAATACAAAAAAAGGATGGCATGATATAATTCACATATATGACACATGGCTAAACAGCATGGCATTGCATAATTCACATACATAATGCCTTTCAACAAGATAGCATTCCATAATTCACATATACAATGTCTTGCAACAAGATGGCATTGCAAAATTCACATATATGGTAATTAGATACTAAACAGGTGGCATTCACACAAAGCATGTCTAAACTAAGCAAATGACATGCCAATGCAAGACACCATATGCACGATATGAGCAATATAACCCTGCCAAGTTAGAGCATGCACCTCGGGGAGGAAATAGGACTCGTCATCTGTCTCTGAATCCTCCTCTGAGGAGCTATCCGTAACCAGCAAGACAGGAGCTTCATCATATAGCATTGTATGCTCTGAGGACATTGTCTTCACTCCAGATTTTTCCATGACCGTGTCGAATGGCTGATGCACAGGAAGAGTAATTGAATGTACCAAAATTGTTGACAAATTTAATACGTAATAAAAAAAGGATGGCATGATATAATTCACATATAAGATGACTGGCTAACCAGGATGGCATTGCAAAATTCACATATATGATGCCTGGCTAAATAAGATGGCATTGCATGATTCAGATATATGATATAGAAACTAAACAGATGGCATTCACATAATGCATGTCTAAACTAAGCAGATGACATATTTTATGTATAAAGTAAGCAATGCAAGGCACCATATGCATGATATGACCAACATCAACATGCCAAGTTAGAGCAAAAGACCTCAGGGGGTAAATAGGAGTGGTCTGCTCCCTCTGAATCCCCCTCTGAACAGTTATCTTCCTCTTGATTACAGTCTGGAATGGCGGGAGGGGGGTTGCTTTTGCGCCCACCATGGAGTGACGTCTGCATGAAATTTTATTGCCACGCAAGGCTCATCTCTTTTTCTCTACATGTTCAGTACCATTGTGTACAATAACTAACATGCATAGAAAAAAAACATAGTGAGATTATGTAATGGGTGCATGCACAAATCCAAAGTGATGGTAGCAAACTGTGGATAGACCCAAAACCAATGATAGCAGGTAGATAATAGCTTCAGTTAAAAAATACAAATAATGGCTACTTTAATGTTTGTTTCCACCCAACATGAAACTCATAGTAGACACCCGAGATTAACCAGATAGTAGATAGATAGTATTGATTGCTGCCCCAATATGTACCCCACAACCATTTAAAACCTCAAGTTTGAGCATTAGTTTAGACCTAACTCAGAGTCTAATCGGTGAACAAGACGATAAGGTAGCATGTCATCATATTAAGCGATGCATAACATAAGCAGACACGAAAGAGTGCGACCTCCCTTGCAGACCCGTGTAGTCCTCAAGGTCATCTGCTCAGTTGATGATGGTAATGCAGTTGTCGTGGCTGCCGGCGGCGGGGAAGAAGATCTGAGGCGGCGAAAGACAGTCTGGAGGGCGAATCCCTGCTGTGGTGAAACCTTCCATCGTTGGAGCAGCTGAGTTGGGGTGGACCGCAGCGTAGCAGGAGCGGGACAAAACACACAAGGTTTTCTTTGACACATATCTGTAACAGAAGTAATTCTGTAAGGGCTTGTTTGAATTGGAGGATCCTAACAATGCAGGGATAGGAAATACACAAGAATAGGATAGGAATGCACGCGCAAAACAGAGAATTTAAAAACACAGGATTTCTGCCAATCTGGGTGTTTGGTTCACAAGAATTGTGAGATCACAGGAATGCAAAGAAGCATGGTGAGATTAAGTCAAACCACAAGAAAATGTACGGTTATGATGCTATTATGCTACTATCTCTTAGTCTTGTGCTTCATGAATAGGAATTTGAAAAGGAGGACAAGTGGATATTAAAATTCCTACGGTTTTTCTTTCAAGGAGACACTAAAGGAACAAATCCTACAGTTTTCCTTTGCTCCATTCCTTTGAACCAAATGCATGAATAGTAGTACCATAGGAAACTTTCCAATTCCTATGTTTTTCCTCCACTTTTCCTTTCAAGCACTGGCGATTCTAGTAGGCAGGCTTGAACAGGGAAAAGCCTACACTCAAAAAATGTTTTTGTGCTACTTCTACTACTTTGGACCCAGGCCACTGCCCTACTAGCTCAACTCCCAGGCCCATCTACAAATGCACAGCTCAAACGCGCAGAAATAAATAATGATGGCATTCGAGAGAGTCCATCACGGATAGCTAAGTTGCTTGGTACCTCTATCATATAGTAGGAGAAACTAATCGTATTTCATGTTACTACGTGTGCTCGGTGGACAATATATATAACATGTAGAGTAAAAAAGCGATGCAACAAGTGTCCAACCTCTTTGGCGAAGCCATGTCGATCTCAGCATGATTGGATTGGTCGGTGAGGATGCTCCGGCTGATGTGGCCGTCGGAGGAGGGGAAGAAGATCTAAGGCGTCTGGAGATGGAGCCGAGGGTACTGCTCTGCTGTGATGGAGGGTTTCATCGTTGGAGCAGCTCCGGTGAGTTGTACGACGGCGAGGCTGAAGCAGGACAAGAGAGACAACATTAACCTGAGTGGAATTCTAATAGCATCTCCAATAGATGATGTAAAATACATAACCACAAAGTGCTAGATGTAAAATACATCAGCCGCTCATCTCTGAACTTAACTGTTGAAACTGAATTTAACTGTCGAAAGTGAATGCACTAGTAGCAGAAAAGCAGTAGCAGCAGTAGCGCCCAGAGCAGCAGCGCGTGCGAGAGCCGGGGCAGCTGGTCGTGTAGCAGCATCTCGGGTAGCAGCTGCAGGGGCTCGAGCGAGAGCAGGATCTGCTGCTCGTGCAGTAGCAGCGCGAGCAAGAGTAGAGCAGCAGCGCAAGCAAGAGCAAGAACAAGAGCAGCAGCGCGAGCAAGAGTAAGAGCAGACCAGGAAGGGGACCGAGAGCAAGAGTAGAGCAGCAGCGCGAGCTAGAGCCAAAGTAGCAGCAGCTCCTACTGATGTGGATGTTGCCGCCGAGGGAGCAACACCGTGGAGGAAGTGGCCGGTGACGCCGCCATAGATGGAGCCGCGCCATGCCGGCTCGGGACCGAGCGTCGGCAGCACCGTGAGATCAAATCAAGAAGAAAATACAGCGATTAGTGTAGAACCTCTTTGGTGGTGTCGATTAGGCCTCGGCTTTATCTGAGGAATCGGTGATGGTGCTGCTCTTCCGGTGGTGCAGGTGAAGACGGCGCTGTGGGAATGGAGGTGGCGCGAAAGACGAGGGGAACATCGGGGCAGCTCCTTGGAGGTGGAGGACGGGGTGGCTGAACCGGTGGGACGACGAGATCGACGACGGATCCTCATCCGGTGCGGTGGATGAGGGGCATCAAGGTGTTGCTGTGGGCGACGTCGTCGGGGAAGAGGCTCTGGCTGGGTGGCGGACGGAGGAGGGTGTGGGACTTCATGTGTTTTCGCGGCCTCGGTGTACGAATGGGGGCGGAGGGGATGGGAGGGGGGAACCATGGCTTAGGGACGCGCTTTTCTGAAATGTGGGGTAAGTTACGAAAGTACCCCCACCGATTTGAGCTAGGCGGTTCTTTTGGTTCAGCGGTATCACGGGAATTTCGCATGTCGGGATTTCACAAGAGGTGGGAGTTTTCACGCGCGTTGTAATTTTGGGATAGCAAGGCGCGGGTTGAGATGGAGGGAGTTTTCGGAGCACAATGAGACAAAGAGATATCTTAAAATTTCGGGGTAACAAGGCGCGGGTTGAAGAGGCGGGAGTTTCACATCATGATAGACAGAGATGCTAGCTGGAAATTTTGGCATAACAAGGCGCGACTTGAAATTTCGGGAGAACAAGCTTAACGTGTACAAAAAAAAGACAATTCGCACCCCACTAGAGAGAGCCATGTCCCATTTTACTATATTACTAGAAATGCATTCAAATACAACAACAAAAAACTAAAAAAATTGGGACAACAAGCTTAATGTGTACAGTACCAAATCAATTTGTACTTCCTTCAACAATAAAAAACAATTCGTGTTGTCTAGCATATGGACTAAATTTGAGTACATTTTCCTTGTTTGAATAAGATTGTACTCGGGTTAGTTATACAACCATCTAAATATTATCTTCACAACACATGACATGAATATAGGAGTAGTAAATTCCCATATAAATATGAACTACATGTACATACGATCTCGAATTCAAATATATGTATCCATTTTATGTTGAATTCAAATCATAGTACATGTATGATCTAGCTAGATGTTCAGAATCTAAACGATGTATGATACTATATACAATGTGTTTAACACGCACAACACACACACCATTTAGACTAGTAAGGTACACATGCATTGCACACATGAGATTTGGCAACCAAATCATGAATAAATACCACATTATAGCATGTAAGCTTTGGGTCATATATGCATGATGTAGACGTTCGTTTAATTCTTATAGTTTATCTCATTCAAAATCAATTAGTTTTTATAAAAAAGTTAATCTATTTTATGATTCATGGAATTGTGCATTGTAAAGCATAAAGTAAAAACAAATAATGGCAATTCAACTAGAAAAAAAGTTTGGGCAATTATGATAGGGAAGATTCTAGAACAAAGGAGAAGTACTTGTGTTTTGAGGTTTGTGCATTATGCTTAAGTTCAACCATGGAGTCTTCTAGATTGTACATGTGGTAGAATCTGGTGGAATGTAGATGATATCCAACGGCCAGTAGTGCTCTGATTTGCCATCTCTGCACCGTCGGATTGGCTTCATCCAATGACCATCTTTCAAAGTTATTCGCACACTATATAGGGGTATAGATATGTGATGCGAAAGCCACCCATCATCTCCAATTTGAATAGTGTGTCCATGCATGGATGCAATGTGGCCAAACAATGCCATCGGTATCTCAAATTCAAATCAGTCTGACCTTGTTCAATGTATATACAGTATAGCATGCTCGTTTCCAAACCACACCACGCATATCTCAGTTATATTCGTGCATGCATGGGTTTCACACATCATGATCTCTTATTCAAATATTTGAATTCAACTTTACATTGATTATGACCTCACCTAGTCTTTTACACCCACACAGTCGTCTTCTCTTTATAACTGTACCACTAACTTTCTCTCGTGCATACATGCACGCACACTACCACTCGGCATTATCCATCGCACACATGCAATCTTTTTCTTCAGTTTAGTCTCCCATGCATGCACACACACACACACCTCCCCCTCTTCATCACTTCGGGCATTCTTTATCTCTCACATGCATGCGCAACGATCGATGTTCCTCTATGTGTGTATATATATGGCTAGGTCTTTCCCAGTTTTCCACACAAACCGATCGATCTATATATCTAATCAGGTCTCACCCTCTTTCTTACGTACACATCGATCAATCTACCTCTCTATATAGGACTACATAGCTAATACACCCACATTATTTATCCATCGTCTCCCTCTCATCATCCATGCCTTCCGCTTCATCTCTCAGATGCGCGCACAATGGCGAAGACAGGGGCAGCAAGGGCCTTGGCCCCCCTAACATCACTATATATTGCGGCTAATATGAATGTGATCAGTAGATCAATTGCTGGTAAAATGGTTTAAGTTGATGAATTGTCCCACCCCGTAAAGGATTAGCAATGCTTGGCCCCCTAGCTCATTAAATTTTCATGGCTCCGCCACTGCGCGCAACCACGCACATTCTCGCTCCCTCTCTTTAAATATCGATCTCGCACTTGTGCACTCCTTCATAGTCTCTCTCCACTTGCCCCTCGCACCATCTTCCAGCCCCCCATATCCCAGTGCTTGTACGCTCGTAGAGCTCTTCCCTCTATCTGTCTCTATCGATATCTCGCGCGGTCGACCCCTCGCCTCCCTTATCGTATATCGCCCTGGCCCCATGCACATACATGTATGTATATAGGCCTCTCCTTCACACAAATTGCTTTGACACATATTCCCTCACCATATCTTAGTATCTCTCACACACACGGACTACGTGTGCGAAAGAGAAAAGGTGCACACACGCACTCGTTCCCACATACAAACGTGCGGGTGCACGGTGGAGCACATTTGTACAAAAAAATGAGCGTGTAGAAAGGCTTTAGATGATGTGCCACTAATCTATATCTTACCTCTATATCTATATCTATATCTATATCTATATCTATATCTATACCCCTATATAGCGTGCGAATAACTTTGAAAGATGGTCGTTGGATGAAGCCAATCCGACGGTGCAGAGATGGCAAATCTGAGCACTACTGGCCGTTGGATATCATCTACATTCCACCAGATTCTGCCACATGTACAATCTAGAAGACTCCATGGTTGAACTTAAGCACAACGCACAAACCTCAAAATACAAGTACTTCTCCTTTGTTCTAGAATCTTCCGTATCATAATTGCCCAAACTCTTTTTCTAGTTGAATTGCCATTATTATTATTTTACTTTATGCTTTACAACGCACAATTCCATGAATCATAAAGTAGATTAACTTTTTTATAAAAACTAATTGGTTTTGAATGAGATGAACTATAAGAAGTAAATGAACGTCTACATCATGCATATATGACTCAAAGCTTACATGCTATAGTGTGGTATTTATTCGTAATTTGGTTGCCAAATCTCATGCGTGCAATGCACGTGTACCTTACTAGTACTTCCAGTATGTGCAAAACACGTAAATTAGAATTCCAATGGCACGCTACACAGTATCTCTCCCTTTTTTAGTTAATATATTATGATTAAAATGATGTTGGGGCATCCATGAAGCCACGTGGCACATGTGGAGGCGTTGCCGCGACCTCCTTGTGTGGATTGATCACAGTGACGTGCTGCTGGTTCCAGAAGAATGTACTCGTCCTCTCTCACGCACACTGGCAGTACGTGCACGAAGCGAAGATGTGCACGCATGCACTCATTCCCTCGCACGCACACGTGGGTACACAATGGGACGCATCTCGCGTGTAAAGTCATTCACTTCATTGATGGTCAATTAATACAACGCATGCACATTGAGTGGACGTGATGGAGGAAGTAGTTGAGAATGACATTACTACTCCACTGCATGCATGCGAGTAGTGAAATCATGGGTTGCTACTTCCATTGGTCTCCTTCGTATTTTGTGCCAATTTTTGACCATAATTTGAAGTAACACAATATTTATGCATGTCATAAAAAGTAATGTCATCGAAAACTATGTTCAAATGTGATTCCAATGATATAATTTTTGGTGACATGCATTAAATTTTTCTTACTAGTTAAATTTTTGGTCAAAAATTGGCACAAAATAAAAAGGGGGGCAATAAACTAGGACGCAGGCAGCATGATCAATTTTTTCCTGGGTTACTGTTGGTGGCCTTTGTATTTAAATATGGACGGAGTGGAGTAGTGCTATCTTTATCTTAGCCTCATAGGGCTCTCCCAGCGCCTACGCTCGCCTCCCCGCCTCGCCCACCGGATCCTGCCATGGAGGACCCCGCCATGGATAATCCCTTAGATCCCAGGATCTCGCGGGCTGCCCTCTCGCTGCCGCCCGCAGCACTGCCGCCTTTGAGCAAAACTCACATGAGTTTCAGAGGGGATCCATGATAACCCACAAGTATAGGGGATCGTTTGTAGCCTTCTTCGATAAATAAGAGTGTCGAACCCAACGAGCATCTAAAGATAGAACAAATATTCTCAAGTTCTATCGACCACTGATACAACTCTACGCACACTTGATGTTTGCTTTACCTAGAACAAGTATGAAACTATTTTGCAAGAATAAAACTACGAGTACTTTGCGAGAATAAAACTATGACTAAATTGCAAGGTAATAAAAGTGGATAGCTTTTGTCAACAAGAAAGTCATTTGTCCCTAGGCAATCGATAACAAGTACCGGTAATCATTCTTGTAATTTTATATGAGGGAGAGGCATGAGCTGACATACTTTCTCTACTTGGATCATATGCACTTATGATTGGAACCCTAGCAAGCATCCGCAACTACTAAAGATCATTAAGGTCGTGAAACCCAACCATAGCATTAAGTATCAAGTCCTCTTTATCCCATACGCAACAACCACTTACTCGGGTTTAAGCTTCTGTCACTCTCGCAACCCACCATAAGCGAATCATGAACATATTGCAACACCCTACAGCGGGGATCCCTCATGTTTGCGCGAGATGGAGGGCACCGTAGGACAGCACCGTAAATAAAATATACAATCATACCAATCAAGATCACGATTAACCCATAGGACAAAACGGATCTACTCAAACATCATAGGATAGCCAAATATCATTGGGAAATAATACATGGAGTTGAGCACCATGTTTAAGTAGATATTACAGCGGGGAGAAGAGGTGTTACACTGCAGCATAGAGGGGGAGAAAGTTGGTGTAGACGGTAGCAAGATTGTTCATGTAGATCGCCGTCACGATCCTAGCCCCGGCGGCACTCCGGCGCCACCAGGAGAGAGGGGGAGAGAGCCCCCTCCTTCTTCTTCTTCCTTGGCCTCCCCCCTAGATGGGAGGAGAGTTACCCCTCTGGTCCATGGCCTCCATGGCGGCGGAGGGGCGAGAGCCCCTCCGAGATTGGATCTGCCTCTCTGTTCTCTTCTGTTTCGCGTTCCCAGATCTGGCCCTTCACTGTTTCTTAAATTCTCGGAGATCCGTAACTCCGATTGCGCTGAAATTGTTACACAATTTTTTTCCATAAATTATCTTTCTTACGCCAGAAGAAGGGCCCCAACCGATGTTCAAGGAGGGCACAAGATACCTGGGCACGCCAGGGGGTGCCCGGCGCGCCCTGGTGGGTTGTGGTCACTGTGGGCCCCCGTTTGCGTTGATTCCACCTCCCAAAAATCATAAATATTTCAAAATAATTCTCCGTAAATTTTTATCGTGTTTGGACTTCGTTTGATATGGATTTCTGTGAAACAAAAAACATGCAACAAACAGGAACTGGCACTGAGCACTGGATCAGTAGGTTAGTCCAATAAATCATATAAAAAGTTGCCAAAAATATGTGAAAGTTGTATAACATTGGCATGAAACAATCAAAAATTATAGATACGACGGAGACGTATCAGCATCCCCAAGCTTAATTCCTGCTCGTCCTCGAGTAGGTAAATGATAAAAAAAATTGATGTGGAATGCTACCTAGCATAAACTTGATCATATATCTAGTCATGGGATGAATATTAAGACATAAGTGATTCAAAGCAATAGTCTATAATTTGACATAAAGAGATTAATACTCATGCATCCCAACAAACAATCATGTCTTCCAAAATATCAACGCTAAAGAAAGCTATCCCTACAAAATCATATAGTCTTGTCATGCTCTGTCTTCTTAACACAAAGGATTTATCATGCACAACCCCGATGACAAGCCGAGCAATTGGTTCATACTTTTTAACGCGCTTCAGCTTTTTCAACCCTCACGCAATACATGAGCGCAAGCCATGGATATAGCACTATAGGTGGAATAGAGTATGATGATAGGGGTAAATATTGAGAAGACAAAAAAGTAAGAAAGTCTCACATCGACGCGGCTAACCAATGGGCTATGGAGATGCCCATCAATTGATATCAATGCGAGGAGTAGGGATTGTCATGCAACGGATGCACTAAGAGCTATAAGTGTATGAAAGCTCAATATGAAAACTAAGTGGGTGTGCATCCAACTTGCTTGCTCATGAAGACCTCGGGCATTTGAGGAAGCCCATCATCGGAATATACAAGCCAAGTTCTATAATGAAAAATTCCCACTAGTATATGAAAGTGACTACATAGGAGACTCTCTATATGAAAAACATGGTGCTACTTTGAAGCACAAGTGTGGTAAAAGATAGTAGCAATGCCCCTTCTCTCTTTTTTTCTTTTTTTCTTTTTTTTCTTTTTTTTCTCTCATTGTTCGGAGTCTCATCCCGACTTGTGGGGGAATCATAGTCTCCATCATCCTTTCCTCACTGGGACATGCTCTAATAATGAATAATGATGATCATCACACTTCTATTTACTTATAACTCAAAAGAAATAAAAATTACAACTCGATACCTAGAACAAAGTATGACTCTATATGAATGCCTCTGGCAGTGTACCAGGATGTGCAATGATCTAGCATAACAATGATATCAAAAACGGACAAGCCATGGAAATATCATGCTAGCTATCTTACAATCATGCAAAGCAATATGACAATGAATGCTCAAGTCATCAAAACGGATGCGGTGGAAGTTGCATGGCAATATATCTCGGAATGGATATGGAAAGGCCATAATAGGTAGGTATGGTGGCTGTTTTGAGGAAGATATAATAAGGCTTATGTGTGATAGAGCATATCATATCACGGGGTTTGGATGCACCTGCGAAGTTTGCACCACATTTCGAGGTGAGAAAGGGCAATGCACGATACCGTAGAGGCTAGCAAATTGTGAAAAGGTAAGAGTGTGTATAATCCATGGACTCACATTAGTCATAAAGAACTCATATACTTATTGCAAAAGTTTATTAGCCCTCGAAGCAAAGTACTACTACGCATGCCCCTAGGGGGATAGATTGGTAGGAACAGACCATCGCTCGTCCCCGACCGCCACTCATAAGGAAGACAATCAATAATAAATCATGCTCCAACTTCATAGCATAACGAGAGACTATACGTGCATGCTTTGGGAATCACAAACCTTAACACCAATATTCCTACTAACCACAACCATTTACTAGTACCTCCCACATATTACCATCTCTATATCGCAAAACTATTGCAAGGAATCAAACATATCATATTCAGTGATCCATAAGTTTTACGTAGGATTTTATGACTAACCATGCAATTGACCAATTCTCGTTGACTCTCTAAATAGATATAAGTGAAGCAAGAGAGTTTAATTCTTTCTACAAAAGACCATGCTCTAATAAATATAAGTGAAGCAAAAGAGCATTCTACAAATAACGGTTTTCTATGTGAAGAGAAACAGGCAATCCAAACTTCAAATGATATAAGTGAAGCACATGAAGCATTCTAAAAAGCCACACTCAAAAGATATAAGTGAAGTGCAATGAGCATTCTATAAAGCGACCATGGACTATCTCATACCAGCATGGTGCATAAAATAAAAATAAAAATCAACACAAAAGACGCTCCAAGATTCACACATATCACATGAACGAAACGAAGATGAAAACATACCGATACTTGTTGAAGAAAGATGGGATGCCTTCCGGGGCATCCCCAAGCTTAGACGCTTGAATCTCCTTGAATATTTACTTGGGGTGCCTTGGGCATCCCCAATCTTTAGCTCTTGCCTCTCCTCCTTCTTCTCATATCGGGACCTCCTCGATCTTTGAACACTTCATCCACACAAAACTCAACAGAAACCTCGGTAAGATCCGTTAGAATAATAATGCAAATCACTACTCTAAGTACTGTTCCAAACCAATTCATATTTTATTTTTGCATTGTAGCTACTTTATTATAACTTTTCCATGGCTTATACCACCGATAGAATCGATAGTTTCATCAAAACAAGCAAAACAATGCATCAAAAACAGAATCTGTCTTCAACAGGGCAGTCTGTAGCAATCTGAACACCTACCATATTTCTGTTACTCCAAACTTCTGAAAAATTAGGAAAAAAATAAACAAAATTGTATAGAAAGACTGTGCAAAAAGTTTCAGAAACTTTTGACATTCCAGTAAAAAATGTAAAATCACGCACTACAGCCAAAGTTTCTGTTATTGCACCGCACATACCAACAAGCAATCTAATCATCCTAAAGGAAAATCTTGGCACATTATTTTTATAATACAATGGATTTGTACAAGGGGATAATTATTTTTGTTGAAAAGTTTCTGTAATTAAGATTCACATAGTTTCCATGGGCATGAACAAATTCAAGGCTAGCTCCCACTTTCACAATGCTCGTCCCTCTCACTTTCACTTTTCTTTTTGTGAAGTTTTAAGTTCCCCTCTATATTTTTTGTTTTTAAAATTTATAAAAGCACTCAACAGAAATAAATGACTCTCTAAAACTTCCGGGTTGTCTCCTTGGCAGCGCTTTCTTTAAAGCCATTAAGCTAGGCATAAAGTGCTCAAGTAATGAATCCACCCAGATCCCAAGGTATATCAAAGCCAATTTTAATTAGCAATGATTTGGCATTTAGTAGTGAGCACAAAGCAACATATATCATGCAATGACGAAGTCTAACTCTCTTTCTATGCATCGGCATGTCATATAAGAATAATTCATGCACATCAAGTAAAGGCCAATACATAGCATAAGCAGTTTCTTGCAATTTTATCGTGTTGGAAACATAGAGAGATGGATATATAGTTCCTCTCTCATAATAATTGCAAGTAGGAGCAGCAAGCACATGCATATTATATTCATCAAAATCATCATGTTCAACGGTAAAAGGCAACCCATAAATATAATCCTTAATAAGAGCAAACTTCTCCGATATAGTGTAGTTTGGAGAATTCAAAAAGATAATAGGACTATCATGTGTGGGTGCAATAGCAACAATTTCATTCTTAACATAAGGAACAATAGCAAGTTCATCTCCATAAGCATATTCATATTGGCATCATGGCCACAAGCATAGCAATCACCAAGTTCATCAAAAAGGGATATTTCAAAAGAATCGACGGGATCATAGCATTCAACCTTCGGTAAGAACGAAGGGACATTAAACAATGTATGAGTTGAAGAATTACTCTCATTAGAAGGTGGGCACGGGTAGCTAATCCACTCTTCCTCCGTTTGTTCTTCGCTCTCCTCATCATCTTTTTCATCCAATGAGCTCACAGTTTCATCAATTCCTTCTTTCATAGACTCCTGCAAAATATTAGTCTCTTCTTGGACAGCGGAGACTTTCTCAATAAATATATCAATATCGGAATTGTATTTGTAATTATCATAGCAATATTTAAGGATGGCAAAAAATTTAGGTCTATAAACATCATCATCAAAAGCTTCATACTTTAAAAACAAAGATTCAATTTCATAAGCACCCTTAAAAGCAACAAATTCTTCTATTCGTTCCACATCATAATAATCATATCTACCATTGGCATAAGAAGCCAAGGTTTCATTATCATTAAATTTGCATGAAAAGGGAAGGTGTGGAGCGTTCATACTAGAGCAACAAGTATAATCATATCTCAAGCATAGCTCACGAGCATACCAATGCAACATATGAATTTGATCACATAAGAGTTTCCCTTTTTGTGTCAACCGATAATCCCTAAAGTATTCACGTTGATCCAACGTTACTCCCATTATCAAGTTGAATGGGGTTTTCTCAGGATTATCAAAGTAGTGCATAATATTTTTCATATAATGAGCATCGAGGGTTTTAGGAGGTTCCCCATCTCCATGAGTAGCAAGTACCACTAATTTTTGTGGTGTTTCGTGTTCCATATCCATAACTAAAGATAGAGAACAACTTAGAACAGGAAATAAAAACTAATTAGTGATAAAGCAAACAAGCACACATGAGAATATTCACCCCACGCTATTGCTCCCCGGCAACGGCGCCAGAAAAAGGTCTTGATAACCCACAAGTATAGGGGATCGTTTGTAGCCTTCTTCGATAAATAAGACTGTCGAACCTAACAAGGAGCTAAAGGTAGAACAAATATTCCCTCAAGTTCTATCGACCACCGATACAACTCTACGCCACTTGACGTTTGCTTTACCTAGAACAAGTATGAAACTATTTTGCAAGAATAAAACTATGAGTACTTTGCGAGAACAAAACTACGAATAAATTGCAAGGTAATAAAAGTGGATAGCTTTTGTCAACAAGAAAGTCATTTGTCCCTAGGCAATCGATAACAAGTACCGGTAATCATTCTTGTAATTTTATATGAGGGAGAGGCATGAGCTAACATACTTTCTCTACTTGGATCATATGCACTTATGATTGGACCCCTAGCAAGCATCCGCAACTACTAAAGATCATTAAGGTCATGAAACCCAACCATAGCATTAAGTATCAAGTCCTCTTTATCCCATACAAAACAACCCACTTACTTGGGTTTAAGCTTCTGTCACTCTCGCAACCCACCATAAGCGAATCATGAACATATTGCAACACCCTACATCGGGGATCCCTCATGTTTGCGCGAGACGGAGGGCACCGTAGGACAGCACCATAAATAAAATATACAATCATACCAACCAAGATCACGATTAACCCATAGGACATCATTGGGAAATAATGAAGGAAATATGCCCTAGAGGCAATAATAAAGTTATTATTTATTTCCTTATATCATGATAAATGTTTATTATTCATGCTAGAATTGTATTAACCGGAAACATGATACATGTGTGAATACATAGACAAACAGAGTGTCACTAGTAAGCCTCTACTAGACTAGCTCGTTAATCAAAGATGGTTATGTTTCCTAACCATAGACATGAGTTGTCATTTGATTAATGGGATCACATCATTAGGATAATGATGTGATTGACTTGACCCATTCCGTTAGCTTAGCACTTGATCGTTTAGTATGTTGCTATTGCTTTCTTCATGACTTATACATGTTCCTATGACTATGAGATTATGCAACTCCCGTTTACCGGAGGAACACTTTGTGTGCTACCAAACGTCACAACGTAACTGGGTGATTATAAAGGTGCTCTACAGGTGTCTCCGAAGGTACTTGTTGAGTTGGCGTATTTCGAGATTAGGATTTGTCACTCCGATTGTCGGAGAGGTATCTCTGGGCCCACTCGGTAATGCACATCACTATAAGCCTTGCAAGCATTGTAACTAATGAGTTAGTTGCGGGATGATGTATTACGGAACGAGTAAAGAGACTTGCCGGTAACGAGATTGAACTAGGTATTGAGATACCGACGATCGAATCTCGGGCAAGTAACATACCGATGACAAAGGGAACAACGTATGTTGTTATGCGGTTTGACCGATAAAGATCTTCGTAGAATATGTAGGAGCCAATATGAGCATCCAGGTTCCGCTATTGGTTATTGACCGGAGATGTGTCTCGGTCATGTCTACATAGTTCTCGAACCCGTAGGGTCCGCACGCTTAAAATTCGGTGACGATCGGTATTATGAGTTTTTGTGTTTTGATGTACCTAAGTTTGTTCGGAGTCCCGGATGAGATCGGGGACATGACGAGGAGTCTCGAAATGGTTGAGAGGTAAAGATCGATATATTGGAAGGCTATATTCGTACATCGGAAAAGGTTCTGAGTGATTCGGGTATTTTTCGGAGTACCGGAGAGTTACGGGAATTCGTATTGGGCCTTAATGGGCCATACGGGAAAGGAGAGAAAGGCCTCAAGGGTGGCTGCGCCCCTTCCCCATGGACTGGTCCGAATTGGACTAGGGAAAGGGGGCGCCCCCTTCCTTCCTTCTCCTTGTCCCTTCCCTTTTTCCTATTCCATGTGGGAGGTGGAATCCTACTAGGACTAGGGAGTCCTAGTAGGACTCCACACTTTGGGCGCACCCTATGAGGGCCGGCCTCCTCCTCCCTCCATCCTTTATATACGTGGCCAGGGGGCACCCCATAGACACAACAATTGATCATTGATCTCTTAGCCGTGTGCGGTGCCCCTCTCCACCATAATCCACCTCGATCATATCGTAGCGGTGCTTAGGCGAAGCCCTGCGTCGGTAGCATCATCATCACCGTCACCACGCCGTCGTGTTGACGAAACTCTCCTGTGAAGCTTTGCTAGATCGGAGCTCACGGGACGTCATCGAGTTGAACGTGTGCTGAACTCGGAGGTGCCGTGCGTTCGGTACTTGGATCGGTCGGATCGTGAAGACGTACGACTATATCAACCGCGTTGTGCTAACGCTTCCGCTTTCGGTCTACGAGGGTACATGGACACACTCTCCCCTCTCGTTGCTATGCATCACCATTATCCTATGTGTGCGTAGGAAATTTTTGAAATTACTACGTTCCCCTACAGTGGCATCCGAGCCTGGTTTTATGCATAGATGTTATATGCACGAGTAGAACACAAGTGAGTTGTGGGCGATACAAGTCATACTGCTTACCAGCATGTCACACTTTGGTTCGGCGGTATTGTTGGATGAAGCGGCCCGAACCGACATTACACGTACAGTTACGCGAGACTGGTTTTACCGCCGTGCTTTGCACACAGGTGACTAGCGGGTGTCAGTTTCTCCAACTTTAGTTGAACCGAGTGTGGCTACGCCCGGTCCTTGTGAAGGTTAAAACAGCACTAACTTGACGAACTATCGTTGTGGTTTTGATGCGTAGGTAAGAACGGTTCTTGCTCAGCCCGTAGCAGCCACGTAGAACTTGCAACAACAAAGTAGAGGACATCTAACTTGTTTTTGCAAGGCATGTTGTAATGTGATATGGTCAAGACATGATGCTATATTTTATTGTATGAGATGATCATGTTTTGTAACTGAGTTATCGGCAACTGGCAGGAGCCATATGGTTGTCGCTTTATTGTATGCAATGCAATCGCCCTGTAATTTCTTTACTTTATCACTAAGAGGTAGCGATAGTCGTAGAAGCAATAGTTGGCGAGATGACAACGATGCTACGATGGAGATCAAGGTGTCGTGCCAGTGACGATGGTAATCATGATGGTGCTTCGGAGATGGAGATCACAAGCACAAGATGGTGATGGCCATATCATATCACTTATATTGATTGCATGTGATGTTTATCCTTTATGCATCTTATTTTGCTTTGTTTGACGATAGCATTATAAGATGATCTCTCACTAAATTTCAAGGTAAAAGTTTTGTCCCTGAGTATGCACTGTTGCCAAAGTTCGTCGTGCCGAGACACCACGTGATGATCGGGTGTGATAAGCTCAACGTTCATCTACAACGGGTGCAAGCCAGTTTTTGCACACGCAGAATACTCGGGTTAAACTTGACGAGCCTAGCATATGCATATATGGCCTTGGAACACTGAGACCGAAAGGTCGAGCGTGAATCATATAGTAGATATGATCAACATAGTGATGTTCACCATTGAAAACTACTCCATTTCACGTGATGATCGGTTATGGTTTAGTTGATTTGGATCACGTGATCACTTAGATGATTAGAGAGATGTCTATCTAAGTGGGAGTTCTTGAGTAATATGATTAATTGAACTTAAATTTATCATGAACTTAGTCCTGGTAGTATTTGCAAATTATGTTGTAGATCAATAGCTCGCGTATAGCTCCCTTGTTTTTTTGATATGTGCCTAGAGAAAACTAAGTTGAAAGATGATAGTAGCAATGATGCGGACTGGTTCCGTGATCTGAGGTTTATCCTCATTGCTGCACAAAAGAATTATGTCCTTGATGCACCACTAGGTGACAGAACTATTGCAGGAGCAGATGCAGACGTTATGAATGTTTGACAAGCTCGGTATGATGACTACTTGATAGTTTAGTGCACCATGCTTTACGGCTTAGAACCGGGACTTCAAAAACGTTTTGAAAGCCACGGAGCATATGAGATGTTCCAAGAGCTGAAATCGGTATTTCAGATTCATGCCCGTGTCGAGAAGTATGAGATCTCTGACAAATACTTTGCCTACAAGATGGAGGGGAATAGCTCAACCAGTGAGCATGTGCTCAGAATGTCTGAGTACTACAGTTGCTTGAATCAAGTGGGAGTTAATCTTTCGGATAAGATAGTAATTGACAGAATTCTCTAATCACTATCACCAAGTTACTGGAACTTCGTGATGAACTATAATATGCAAGGGATGACAAAAACGATTCCCGAGCTCTTCGTGATGCTGAAATCAACGAAGGTAGAAATCAAGAAAGAGCATCAAGTGTTGATGGTTAACAAGACCACTAGTTTCAAAAAAAGGGCAAAGGGAAGAAGGGGAACTTCAAGAAGAATAGCAAGCAAGTTGCTACTCCCGGGAAGAAGCCCAAGTCTGGACCTAAGCCTGAAACTAAGTGCTTCTACTGCAAAAGGACTAGTCACTGGAAGCGGAACTGCCCCAAGTATTTGGCGGATAAGAAGGATGGCAAAGTGAACAAAAGTATATTTGATATACATGTTATTGATGTGTATTTTACTAGTGTTCATAGTAGCCCCTGGGTATTTGATACTGGTTCAGTTGCTAACATTAGTAACTCGAAACAGGAGTTGCAAAATGAACAGAGACTAGTTAATGACGAGGTGACGATGTGTGTTGGAAGTGATTCCAAGGTTGATAAGATCACCATCGCACACTCCCTCTACCTTCGGGATTAGTGTTGGACCTAAATAAATGTTATTTGGTATTTGTGTTGAGCATTAATATGATTGGATCATGTTTATTGCAATACGGTTATTCATTTAAGTCAGAGAATAATTGTTGTTCTGTTTACATGAATAAATCCTTCTATGGTCATACACTCAATATAAATGGTTTATTGAATCTCGATCGTGGAGATGCACATGTTCAAAATATTGAAGCCAAAAGATGCAAAGTTAATAATGATAGTGCAACTTATTTTTGGCACTGCCGTTTAGGTCATATTGGTGTAAAGCGCATGAAGAAACTCCATGCTGATGGGCTTTTGGAATCACTTGATTATGAATCACTTGATACTTGCGAACCATGCCTCATGGGCAAGATGACTAAGACTCCATTCTCCGGAACAATGGAGCGAGCTAATGACTTATTGGAAATAATACATATTGATGTATGCGGTCCGATGAGTGTTGAGGCTCACGGCGGGTATCGTTATTTTCTGACCTTCATAGATGATTTGAGTAGATATGGGTATATCTACTTGATGAAACATAAATCTAAAACATCTGAAAAGTTCAAAAGAAATTCAGAGTGAAGTGGAAAATCATCGTAACAAGAAAATAAAATTTCTACGATCTGATCATGGAGGTGAATATTTGAGTTACGAGTTTGGCCTTCAATTAAAACAATGTGGAATAATTTCACAAACTCCTGCCACCTGGAACACCACAGCATAATGGTGTGTCCGAACGTCATAACCGTACTTTATTGGATATAGTGCAATCTATGATGTCTCTTACCGATTTACCACTATTGTTTTGGGGTTATGCATTAGAGACAGCTGCATTCACATTAAATAGGGCACCGTCTAAATCCGTTGAGATGACACTGTATGAACTGTGGTTTAGCAGGAAACCTAAGATGTCGTTTCTTAAAGTTTGGGGCTGCGATGCTTATGTGAAAAAGTTTCAACCTGATAAGCTCGAACCCAAATCGGAGAAAAGTGTCTTCATAGGATACCCAAAGGAGACTATTGGGTACACCTTCTATCACAGATCCAAAGGCAAGATATTCGTTGCTAAGAATGGATCCTTTCTAGAGAAGGAGTTTCTCTCGAAAGAAGTGAGTGGGAGGAAAGTAGAACTTGATGAGGTAACTGTACCTGCTCCCTTATTGGAAAGTAGTTCATCACAGAAACCGGTTCCTGTGACTTCTACACCAATTAGTGAGGAAGCTAATGATGATGATCATGAAACTTCAGATCAAGTTACTACCGAACCTCGTAGGTCAACCAGAGTACGTTCCGCACCAGAGTGGTACGGTAATTCTGTTCTGGAAGTCATGTTACTAGACCATGACGAACCTACGAACTATGAGGAAGCGATGATCAGCCCAGATTCCGCAAAATGGCTTGAGGCCATGAAATCTGAGATGGGATCCATGTATGAGAACAAAGTGTGGACTTTGGTTGATTTGCCCGATGATCGGCAAGCCATAGAAAATAAATGGATCTTCAAGAAGAAGACTGACGCCGACGGTAATGTTACTGTCTACAAAGCTTGACTTGTTGCAAAAGGTTTTCGACAAGTTCAAGGAGTTGACTACGATGAGACCTTCTCACCCGTAGCGATGCTTAAGTCCGTCCGAATCATGTTAGCAATTGCCACATTTTATGAAATCTGGCAAATGGATGTCAAAAACTACATTCCTTAATGGAATTTTTAAAGAAGTTGTATATGATGCAACCAGAAGGTTTTGTCAATCCTAAAGGTGCTAACAAAATATGCAAGCTCCAGCGATCCATCTATGGACTGGTGCAAGCATCTTGGAGTTGGAATATACGCTTTGATAAAGTGATCAAAGCATATGGTTTTATACAGACTTACGGTGAAGCCTGTATTTACAAGAAAGTGAGTGGGAGCTCTGTAGCATTTCTGATATTATATGTGGATGACATATTGTTCATTGGTTTAGGGTTTAGGGTTTAGGGTTAGGGTTTAGGGTTTAGGGTTAGGGTGATATAAAATTTCTGGATAGCATAAAAGGATACTTGAATAAGAATTTTTCAATAAAAAAGGACCTCGGTGAAGCTGCTTAAGTATTGAGCATCAAGATCTATAGGGATAGATCGAGACGCTTAATAGGACTTTCACAAAGCACATACCTTGACAAGATTTTGAAGAAGTTCAAAATGGATCAGTCAAAGAAGGAGTTCTTGCCTGTGTTACAAGGTGTAAAATTGAGTAAGACCCAAAACCCGACCACGGCAGAAGATAGAAAGAGAATGAAAGTCATTCCCTATGCCTCAGTCATAGGTTCTATAAAGTATGCCATGTTATGTACCAGACCAGTTGTGTGCCTTGCTATGAGTTTAGCAAGGAGGTACGATAGTGATCCAGGAATGGATCACTAGATAGCGGTCAAAGTTATCCTTAGTTACCTAAGAGGACTAAGGAAATATTTCTCGGCTATGGAGGTGATAAAAGAGTTCGTCGTAAAAGGTTACGTCGATGCAAACTTTTACACCGATCCAGATGACTCAGAGTCTCAATCTGGATACATATTAAAAGTGGGAGCAATTAGCTAGAGTAGCTCCGTGCAGAGCATTGTAGACATAGAAATTTGCAAAATACATACGGATCTGAATGTGGCAGACCCGTTGACTAAACTTCTCTCACAAGCAAAACATGATCACACCTTAGTACTCTTTGGGTGTTAATCACATGGCGATGTGAACTAGATTATTGACTCTAGTAAACCCTTTGAGTGTTGGTCACATAAGCGATGTGAACTATGGGTGTTAATCACATGGTGATGTGAACTATTGGTGTTAAATCACATGGCGATGTGAACTAGATTATTGACTCTAGTGCAAGTGGGAGACTGAAGGAAATATGCCCTAGAGGCAGTAATAAAGTTATTATTTATTTCCTTATATCATGATAAATGTTTATTATTCATGCTAGAATTGTATTAACCGAAAACATGATACATGTGTGAATACATAGACAAACAGAGTGTCCCTAGTAAGCCTCTACTAGACTAGCTCGTTAATCAAAGATGGTTATGTTTCCTAACCATAGACATGAGTTGTCATTTGATTAACGGGATCACATCATTAGGAGAATGATGTGATTGACTTGACCCATTCCGTTAGCTTAGCACTTGATCGTTTAGTCTGTTGCTATTGCTTTCTTCATGACTTATACATGTTCCTATGACTATGAGATTATGCAACTCCTGTTTACCGGAGGAACACTTTGTGTGCTACCAAACGTCACAACATAGCTGGGTGATTATAAAGGTGCTCTACAGGTGTCTCCGAAGGTACTTGTTGAGTTGGCGTATTTCGAGATTAGGATTTGTCACTCCGATTGTCGGAGAGGTATCTCTGGGCCCACTCGGTAATGCACATCACTATAAGCCTTGCAAGCATTATAACTAATGAGTTAGTTGCGGGATGATGTATTACGGAACGAGTAAAGAGACTTGCCGGTAACGAGATTGAACTAGGTATTGAGATACCGACGATCGAATCTCGGGCAAGTAACATACCGATGACAAAGGGAACAACGTATGTTGTTATGCGGTTTGACCGATAAAGATCTTCGTAGAATATGTAGGAGCCAATATGAGCATCCAGGTTCCGCTATTGGTTATTGACCGGAGATGTGTCTCGGTCATGTCTACATAGTTCTCGAACCCGTAGGGTCCGCACGCTTAAAATTCGGTGACGATCGGTATTATGAGTTTTTGTGTTTTGATGTACCTAAGTTTGTTCGGAGTCCTGGATGAGATCGGGGACATGACGAGGAGTCTCGAAATGGTCGAGAGGTAAATATCGATATATTGGAAGGCTATATTCGGACATCGGAAAGGTTCTGAGTGATTCGGGTATTTTTCGGAGTACCGGAGAGTTACGGGAATTCGTATTGGGCCTTAATGGGCCATACGGGAAAGGAGAGAAAGGCCTCAATGGTGGCTGCGCCCATTCCCCATGGACTGGTCCGAATTGGACTAGGGAAAGGGGGCGCCCCCTTCCTTCCTTCTCCTTGTCCCTTCCCTTTTTCCTATTCCATGTGGGAGGTGGAATCCTACTAGGACTAGGGAGTCCTAGTAGGACTCCACACTTTGGGCGCACCCTATGAGGGCCGGCCTCCTCCTCCCTCCATCCTTTATATACGTGGCCAGGGGGCACCCCATAGACACAACAATTGATCATTGATCTCTTAGCCGTGTGCGGTGCCCCCCTCCACCATAATCCACCTCGATCATATCGTCGCGGTGCTTAGGCGAAGCCCTGCGTCGGTAGCATCATCATCACCGTTACCACGCCGTCGTGCTGACGAAACTCTCCTGTGAAGCTTTGCTGGATCGGAGCTCACGGGACGTCATCGAGTTGAACATGTGTTGAACTCGGAGGTGCCGTGCGTTCGGTACTTGGATCGGTCGGATCGTGAAGACGTATGACTACATCAACCGCGTTGTGCTAACGCTTCCGCTTTCGGTCTACGAGGGTACGTGGACACACTCTCCCCTCTCGTTGCTATGCATCACCATGATCCTGTGTGTGCGTAGGAAATTTTTGAAATTACTACATTCCCCAACAAATAATATATGGAGTTGAGCACCATGTTTAAGTAGAGATTACAGCGGGGAGAAGAGGTGTTACACCGCTGCATAGAGGGGGAGAAAGTTGGTGTAGACGGTAGAAAGATTGTTGATGTAGATCGCCGTCACGATCCTAGCCCCGGCGGCACTCCGGTGCCACCGGGAGAGAGAGGGAGAGAGCCCCCCTCCTTCTTCTTCTTCCTTGGACTCCCCCTAGATGGGAGGAGGGTTCCCCCTCCGGTCCATGGCCTCCATGGCGGCGGAGGGGCGGGAGCCCCTCCGAGATTGGATCTCCCTCTCTGTTCTCTTCTGTTTCACATTCCCAGATCTGGCCCTTCACCGTTTCTTAAATTCCAGGAGATCCGTAACTCCGATTGCACTGAAATTTTTACACAATTTTTTTCCATAAATTATCTTTCTTGCTCCAGAAGAAGGGCCCCAACCGACTTTCGAGGAGGCCAAACGATACCTGGGTGTGCCAGGGGGTGCCCGGCGCGCCCTGGTGGGTTGTGGTCACTGTGGGCCCCCGTTTGCGTTGATTCCACCTCCCAAAAATCATAAATATTCCAAAATAATTCTCCGTAAATTTTTATCGCGTTTGGACTTCGGTTGATATGGATTTTCTGTGAAACAAAAAACATGCAACAACAGGAACTGGCACTGGGCACTGGATCAATAGGTTAGTCCAATAAATCATATAAAAAGTTGCCAAAAATATGTGAAAGTTGTATAATATTGGCATGAAACAATCAAAAATTATAGATACGATGGAGACGTATCAATCCGTTGCTCTGGAATCACAGATCGGTGGTGCCGGAGGACATGCCAGGGCTGCATTTCAGGTGGTGGGCAGCAAGGGCAAATTGGATCGAGGAAGCGTCGCATCGATTGGAGACAAGTTCGAAGGAGCTGCGCCTGGTGAAGCACAAGACGGAGGTGCAAGTCGATCTCAGGGGAGAGATGCTGAGGGATGTCAGCATCTGGCAATGTCGCATTGATTTCGAGCTGGGGCTAATGGCAGAGATCATATTAACGGAGTCGACTGCAAAGGAAAGAACGCGCATGCCTGCGGAATGGCATGAGCAGCCGGTGCAACTGCTCAAATGGGCAGTAGGAGAAGCCAAATCGTGGGACCAACTGTGGCGGCGCTGCTGGGCATGCATCGTAGGCGAGGTGAGCTGCCCTCCTTCCCCGCTAGTGATGCAGTGACCTACTCGGTTGCTGCTGCAGTGAACTTGCGGCGCCATGGCGGTTTGCAACCGTGACAATCACTCCATCTATATGTATTGTATTTTTGTGAAAATACTTGGTCATTTCGAAAAAGATGGTAACTGATTTATCACGAGTTTTTGAATGCTTGGTCCTGTCAATCACCCGATAGCCACAAGTCTCCATCGCATAATACTTGATGGTCGGTCGCACCAACAGATGGTCGGTCGCACCCGCGTCTCACCGAAGGGACACGCATCGGCTTGGTCTGACATGTATGACTAGGTACATCACCGACATGTGCGACTGCATTTGAGCAGTACTTGAAATTTGTGTTCAACGAAACTCATCGGGAGCCATTTCGGGCTTCGAAACAAAAACCATCTTTAGCTTGTTCCCATCACATTCCAAAGTACTAGTAGTACTAGTACCATGCTATAATCAAGTGCAAACCTATTCACACCTATCAAACCTGAACGTGTTCCCACTATGCAGGTTTTAGTACTAGTACTACTAGGTTATAAAAAGGGGAACAACCTAGCCAAAAATTACTGTACCTTCCTCCTCATAAGTCTTTCTTATTCGTCCTTCCCTGCCATGGCCGGTGTGCAGAGCTCTAGGTCGAGAACTACTAGTAAGAAGGGAGCGGCGACCAAGGCCACGAAAAAAAAAGAGAGGGCTCGCCGCCTCGCGGGGGGCTCGAAAGATCTCTCACGGGCAGGCGAGGGCTCCCAGGAGCGCCCTAGCCGCGGAGGCGAACATGCCGAGCTGGCGGTGCTGGAGTCGTTATCCCTCGACGACATGCCCGATCAGCTCAATAAGCAGAAGGAGTTCATTGATGGTTTGGTAGAGCTGCTGAAGGAGAGCCTCGACGACATGCCCGCTGAGCTCAATAAGCAGGAGGAGTTGATCGCCGGCTTGGTGATGCTGCTGAAGGAGAGCATTGCCTCGGGTAAGAAGGTGACCAGCGAAATCCTACAACTTCAAGAGGCCAAGGCGAAGCTCCGCCACGAGCTCGACCTGCTGAAGAAGGAGAACGCCGGCTGGAAGAAGCTGCTTGAGAAGAGTAGTTCCTCGGTGAAGATGTTGCAAGCCCTCATCATGGAACAGAAGGAGGAGTTGGCGAAGCTCCGCATCGAGCACCCGGCTGCTGTCAAGGTACGTAATGCGGCTGTGGAAGAGATGATGAACGCTCGCGTCGAGAAATCCCGCGTCGTGGACAGAATGAAGAAGATGGCGGAGGAGACGAGCGAGGAGATGAAGGTCGTGGAGGCGATGAAGAAGCAGTTAGGACTCCGCGGTCAACTCTTCATGAAGTAGAGAGCAGCGCCCCAGACTTGTGTCTGCGTCTTCCTTCTTTTTTTGGGGGGGGGGAGGGTAATCTTCCTTCTTCTTTTGCTCCTGTGTTTCTTCTTTTGCTTCGGGTGTTTCGCCGCATGTGTCACGTTCTCTGCGAGGCAAGAATAGAAAAATGCTAATGATGAGCGACACCGTGGGATCGATGACTAGCAAATTAGATCATTTTTTATCGCCATATCGCACTTGGCTGCCGTGTTTCACGCTCCTCCGTCGTACTACTCCTACTCCAGTGGAAAACTTGAGTATACCGCATGATTCTTTGCTCCTCCTCAGGTCGTCGGCAACATTTATACGAGCAGTCAAATCACAAGGCCCCACCTTCCAGCAGTAATGAGCCATCAAATCACAAAGGCCCTCGCCTCTCGTGAAACCGACCAAGCGAGACTGCCCCGCCCTCTAGCCTTTTAAATGTACTTTTGTACAGTAGTAGTATCGATGGATTGCGCCATGGAGCAAAACTATCAAGATGAAATTATAGAAAAAAGGTGGTACATATAGAGAGCGCTCGTCGCCAAATTATGCATATAGTACTATTAAAAAAGCTAGTACGTGCTTAGATGGGGTGCTAAAGTCTATTAAAGAAATTAGCATACCTATTTAATTCTTTGACAACTAAACTCCTTCATACTTTGGGTATTCTTCTCTCATTTAAGTTTTTTTAGAATTACATATCTCATTTAAGTGTTTTGCGTATGTGGCATGCTTAGAGTGTGGTTAATAGTATAGCCAACTATTGGCTATATGATGTTGGCCATATATATTGTACGTATATAATGTGAAGAAACGAGTGGTAGTACTACCAACTACAATATGAACTATAATAAATACAAGTATGTACGTACTGAAGAGTTAAAGTAACAAGAAAGAACATAACATAGCTCTGCTGGGGGCTCAGCACAACACACCCCTGAAATAAAACTAAGTACCCTGAAATTAAACTAAGCAACTAATCCGGTAGACACTGCATTAGAACCACCATGAGCAACAACACTGCCACCTTACTTGGACTCCTCGTCCACATCCTCGACTTCGTCCTTGTCCCTCTTCCTCTTGGCCGATACTTCTTTGCTTGAACCGCACACTAGGCTCTCGCTCTTCATCCAACCCTTGTAGATATTGAAACAAAGGTAGGCATCCATTGCAGCGTACTGGATGTGGTCTTTATCTATTAAATTCCACTCCCATGCAAGTTGAAACTTGTGGTCAGGTTTTGTCATTTTGCCGTACGAAGGATCAACCATGGCTCCTGCCAGGGTCAGCATTGAAGGCTGACGGGAGGACAACTGCCTATTCTTCTGGAGGTCGAAGGGCTGGCCTACAACGAGGCCTATCTGACCCAGGACTTCCTCGTCGTTACGAAAGTCTACAGTAATGAATTTGACTCTGTCGTCCGCGAGGAAGTTCTTAAAATCCTCGCACTTAACGTCAGCATGGCATATGTGCTAGACCAAGCACAAGTTATGCATGCAAACCTGGATCATGGCGGGCTTCTTCTTATCTTCCTCCTTTAGATTCTTCTATTTTCCCAGGACTATGGTGTACTCAACATCTAGCCCAGCGACCCACTCATCACCATCTGACTTTTCGAACATGCGTTTGAAGCGAGCAAGGCATCCTTTCACCGCCGCGGAAGAACGGGTGTAGATGATGTCGAACTCATCACCGGTGATGGTTCTAACCTTGTACTCACCGCCGATCATGGACATTTGGGACGCCATGGATTTTGGAGGAGGGTTAGGATTAGTGGAACTGCTGTAATGTGAAAGGACGGACGACTAGTAGCGAACTGCCATAATGTTAAAGGACTGCCGGGACGAGTAGGAGCGAACTACTAGCGGTTTTCCGATTGTAAAAATGCTGAGTGGGGCGTGCGAACGGCAGGGTAGTGGCTTGCCCGGTGGATAAATGGATTCATGCACAGTACTATGGGGGCCCAATTAGATGTCATGTCTACTAGACCCACTTTGTAGGCCTGACAGTATAGCATTTGCGTGTTCGCACGTCAAGCATCGGGAAAATTACAGGTGATATGAAGCTTTCCATGCTCCCATGACATGGGCTTCCGAGAGCCCTTGGATCTGAGATCGAACGGTTGCATGGCGTGAGTCTAGACCTATGGGTGAATATCCTATCGTGGAGGGTTATTCTGCAAATTTTCAGCAACTTAGCATGCGACCGTTCGATCTCAGATCCAAGGGATGTCAGTAGCTCGTATCATGATCGGGCCTACCACGACCGTCACCTCGCTCGCGTGGTCGTGCCCTTGGAGATTTTAGACGGCTATAAATGAGCATTTTTTGGCCTACTTGCATGCATGAAATTACTTCCTCCGTCCAGGTGTGTTAGGCTATCTGATTTTGGCATGTCATACATAGTCATCACTTATAGTCACTCATACAACAAGATTAGCTATAAGGTTGGCTATAAGAGTATTTTTTTACTTCTCTCCATCTCTTTCTTCGTAGTATTTATTGCATTTGCCAAGGAGTAAGTAGCTAGGGTGTTGCACAAGAGACCACTCCCACCATTTTGCCCATGTCTCTCTCCTCGACATATAAGAGCATGGTTAATAATACAACCAACGGTCGGCTATAAAAAGTTGCCATGTCATCTACAGCCAACCTCTTAGCCGGCATGTACAATAGTAAGTTTTAAATATGTACTAGTTTATCAATAGTTGGCCCACCTTACATCCTCACAAAGCGTCTTGGGCCTCGTGTTGCAGCTGGCTACCAACCAAGAGCTCGCTTCTCTTATCTCTCCTCCAACTAAGCAAAGATATATTATCCTATTTCTTACAGCCTGCTTATGTCACCCTATTGTACTTGCTCTAAGCAAAAGTGCCATGTAAGCGGGCTATAAGCCCATTACTGTAGAGTAGTACAGTACTTGGCACCTGTATACCATGGAGGTGGTTAGGAATCGGGAGACTCACGTCGGTCATAGCGTCGTAGTAATAATGATAATGGCAAGTCAAATCACACGGCCTCACCTATCCAGCAGTAACGAGCCATCAAATCACACAGCCCTATGTTTGCAGCAGTCTACTCCCTCATCTTCTCGCCTCTCGGTCGAACCAACTAGGCGGAACTGCCTTGCCTATCGCGCGGGAAAAGCCCCGCCCTCGACTTTTAAATATATAATTTTGTATCCATGGATTGCTCCATGGAGCAAAGCCTGAAGAAAACAGCAGTACACATGTATACAGCACGCCAGTCGCGTTCGCGTCGCACCCCAGACGGTCGGTGCGTCTGGCACGCTGCTCTCCGAATGGAACGCGTGTCATATTGCGTTTGCACACACATGTGGGACCACAATTCACTAGTAGAAAAAGGCTTATTTGTCCCGGTTCATAAGGCCCATTTGTCCCGGTTCCCAAACCGGGACTAAAGGGTCGGGACTAAAGGCCCCCCCCCCCCTTTAGTCCCGGTTGTGTTACGAACAGGGACTAAAGGCCCTCCACGTGGCCGCTCTCTGGAGCTCCACCTTTAGTCCCGGTTGGTAAACCGGGACTAAAGGAATTTTTTTGAAATTTTGTTTTTCTGAATTTTTTTGAAAACTAAAATTTTGAATTTTTTTTGAATATTTTCCTATTTTCAAATTTCTGAATTATTTGACAATTCAATCTCTAATCACCCCTCGTCACTGCTCAATTATGAACCACTCATTCCAAATCGTCTAACTTCCCAACCGGTCACCCATCCTCTCACTACTCCAGCCTGAGCACGCTTAACTTTCGAGTTCTATTCCCCCTAGTTTCCAAGTCTGCACTTGTTGTTTTCGTGACAATACTAAGTTGTCAATCCTATTAACCCTTAGGAGTTGAACTTGAGCATTAAGCACCGTTTGAGTTTGAAATTATTATTCTAAAAAACAATAATTATTTATTAACACTAATATTTCTTGAATAAGTAGTTTGACCATAGTTTGACCACAATTTGACCATAGTTTGACCAGATTTGATAATAGTTTGACCATAGTTTTTGTTTAATTATTTTGCTGTTAGGTCACAAAAATTATAAACTTTCTGTTAGTGCCATTAGTTTTCAAATTTGAATAGTTTAAATTTGAATTCTTTGAAATTTGTGTGAATCACTAGTTTGTGAATAACTTTACTATAAAAATAGATTTTTGAGTGATTCTTTTTCCTGCTATTTAATATTACTGTGTTTTAACATATATTCAAAAACGATTTTGTTATTTTAGTTTCTAAAAAAAAAATTCTTTATGATAATTCTTTTTGCTATTAAAGTTTCTAACAAAAAAATTCTTTATGAAAATCATTTTGCCATTAATGTTTTGAACAGAAATACTTTGATAATTTTTAGTTGCATAAATTTATATAATTTTAGTTTCAAAAATACTAGAGGTTTATAAAAGCTTTTTAGTTGATTCCTTTTGCTATTAGAGTTTTATAAAAGCTTTTTAGTTGATTCTTTTTGCTATTGAAGGATATTATAGTTTTGTTTTAGTTGATCGTAACAGAATATTTTAATTGATTATTTTAAGTTCATTCTTTTTGCTATTAGTTCTTTCTTTTTGCGCTAAATGACCCTGAAATTGAAAAGCACTACAAATGAACTCTGAAAAGGTTGAAAGTTGGCATGGTATCATCATTTCACCCACATAGCATGTGCTAAAAAGTTGAGAGGGTTACGGCAAAAACTGGATGCACTTCGTGTACAAAACAGGCAATCTCTTTCAAAGTATCAAGGTTTCATACGGAAACTCGTCTGTTACAAAGGGATTTCATTTTTTTGAACTTATTTGAACTCCAAACTTTTTATGTGTTCAAAATGCACCATTCAAAGCCACATCATCAATTTTCAACCCTTTCTGGCTTTATTTGTTATTTTTCCTGCATTTACTGATTTTTTTTTTAGTTATATGACCCTGAAATTGAAAAGCACTTCAAATGAACTCTGAAAAGGTTGAAAGTTGGCATGGTATCATCATTTCACCCACATAGTTTGTGCTAAAAAGTTGAGAGGGTTACAGCAAAAACTGGATGCACTTCGTGTACAAAACGGGCAATCTCTTTCGAAGTATCAAGGTTTCATACGGAAACTCGTCAAGGGATTTCATTTTTTTTTTGAACTTATTTGAACTCCAGACTTTTTGTGTGTTCAAAATGCACCATTCAAAGCCAATAATCATCATAGTCATTACCACCAACACTATTTAATCATCATAGTCATAGTGTAGCTATCTAATCACCACCAACACTAGCTAATAATAATCATCATAGTCATTACCACCAACACTAGCTATTTAATCATCATAGTCATAGTGTAGCACATCATCATCTTCAAACTCATTCTAGCTAGCTAATCACTTCTGCTGCTCTCTCTCTCTCAGGTAAAATAGCATAGAACATGTGTAGCACTCCTGCTTCATCATATTGGAGCATGCAGATGAACCTGTCTCCTAATTGTGGGCTGCGCTTCTGATTGCTGCACCCTAGTACTTCTCTGCGATCCTTCACAATTTTGCTCCAGTCTTTGACTATTAAGACTTGCTTGCTTTTAGAAATCCTGAATGCACTCATGTGCAATGTAGGATGTCTTGGCCGTAAGCTAACCATTGCCATGCGACCTTTAGGCTCGACCCAATGAGGCACAACTATCATTGGGAGTCCCTGTTGAAGAACATCATAGTAACATACTTAGCAATGAAGTTTAGCTTGAAAAATAATGTATGCAAAAGATGCACTGAGGACAAATAGTAAAAATCTTACCATCTTTCCTAAATAGATATGACCGTAGTTCAATACGCACGCTAGTGGTCGCACGTTTTGAGTACTAAGATTTTCAAGTCCAGGGAAATAATTTGTCTTGACAGTATCAAGATCCTCAAGCCATGAAACATAATGACTTATCTCCTCGCAGTTTAGTTCAGCCCCGGGACAGTAGTAGGTCATGTCTACCAAGCGTTGGACATGTTTGCTTGAATGGAAATAAGCTGTCAATAGAAATTAGTTGTCAACTATTTTTGAATAAACAATATCCAAGACATAAATATGGTTGAGAAACTCACATAATGGTAGAACTGGAGGCGTCTGCACATCGACCCAGATGTCGATATTACCTTCAATATCATTTTCCGGACGAATATCAAAGGTGATAAGCATATCAGGCTCAAATGCATAAGCCTTGCATAGTGATCTCCAATTTTTTCATTCAAAATAGGTGTAGGTGTCTGCATTTTATAATTTTGCGGCAAAAGTATAACCATGCTCGGTCCTCAAGTGAACTATCTTTACCTCCATAGTTTCCATAGGACTGAAACCAATCTTATCCAAGACATAAATTCTTGCATGGCAGGGGATACGATAGTAGAATAGTAAAAAAATAAAATTATAAGTTGAAGCAAAAGAAGCAGAAGTCATGCTTAATTACGAAAAAAGACTTGTCGTTGTGACTTACTGTATCCACTTCGAAGGTCTCATCCAGCTTGATGCTGAAGCGCCTACCACCAAATAAGAAATTTCTGTCGCACAGGCCGCGCTCGTCTTCGCAGTATTCGCACATACCGAAATCATTTTCGTCATCAGACATTTCCTATGTTCATAGTTGATCAAAAATTGATTGAAGGCAACTACCAGGAAACTCAACAAGCAGATCACTATTACTCAATATGCAACGGGTTGACTTTAGGTCTGTCGAGTCTTCCTTCCTGAACTCTCATCTCATGTATATGGTGGGCACTCCCTCTCTGATATTGCGACCATCGGTGATGGTCGCTACTCCTCCTTTCCCTAGTGCATTACAAATATCTAGCACAAGGAAAAGAAGGAGAAGCGACCCCCACGGCAACAGTCAGCATTCTTCCTCTCTCAAATATATATAATAACAAACAATAATAAAAGTAAAAAAAATTACACAAGTATCTATCTTAATCATACAAGTAAGAACTTTTTTCTTTTACAAAGAAGATAAGACCAAGAGGCTCACCACTGTGGTGCCGGCGACGAGATCGGCGCGGGCGATCGACGGCGGTGAGGACGGGGCCGGGACAGGACGGACCGCCAAACCTAGACAAATCTCGAGGAAAATGGAGCTTGGACAGGGAGCTTCGAGAGGAGAAAACTTAAGTGTGGCTCGGGCATTTCATCAAACACCTCATGTGCATACGAGGTGAGCTAGAGCACCACAAAGCTCTCCCACGGCCGACCCAAAAAACAGAGCACTCCACTGCTCTGCTCGCGGGCGAGGGGGTATATATAGGCATCTCATTGGTCCCGGTTCGTGGCTGGAACCGGGACTAAAGGTCCCCCTTTGGTCCCGGTTCCAGCCATGAACCGGGACCAATGGTTGTGGGCCAGGAGCAAGGCCCATTGGTCCCGGTTCGTGGCTGGAACCGGGACCAAAGGGGCCAGACGAACCGGGACCAATGCCCCAAGAGGCCCGGCCGCCCCCCTGGCCTCACGAACCGGGACCGATGCCCCCTTTGGTCCCGGTTCGTGAGTGAACCGGGATTAATGGGCTGGCCCTGCCTGGACCAAAGCCCTGTTTTCTACTAGTGATTGAGAACCGACCATAGGCACACTCCCCCGTTCCCGCAAGTCGGCTGAGTTAATAGAAGAGGGAGACAAGCGATAGTACTGGAGCAGTGTTGTAAACACGTCGGTGCCTGGAAGATCCCTGCACGACACGGGAGATCAGTTCGTCCATGCATGTGACCAGACTCCAGCAGATGGCTGGATTGGCTATCGTCTACATATCATGCAGGTTGTGTTGTACAGGGCTGTAGTTCTGATGAGAAATCTAAAAAAAGGTTTCTTGTCATCTCGCAATACTATTAGGTGTCATGTGCTTTGGATCACTGCGAGGGTTAAACAGCGACAATTGCGTTCCTCCAAGGCGCTGGTCATTGGGGGCACATGCACGAAGACTACTCGGCTGCCATCTAGGTCAAGCCGGCTATGTTAATTAGGACATATATCGATTGACCCCTTTTCTATGAGTTTGTCATTAATTTGAGCTTTGACCCTCATCTAGTTTGTCCATCGGGATTCATGTTGTCTCCTTGGGGAAGTGAGGTTATGGTTTCTTGTCATGTGGCATTTTTTCGTGTTATATGTTAATCCGGTGCTTCAGATCAAAATGACGACAACTGTGCCTCCGGGGCACGTGCATGAAGACTTCTCGACAGTCATTGACGAGGTCAAGCCGGCTCCGGTAGAAAAAAAACTACTACACTATATAGGCAGGAGCCTCCACGCTTGCTTGCTAGTGTTGCTGTCTTTACACTCTCATGTCCTCTCCAGATCTAAACACGACAGCGGTGGCCACACTCTCTCTCTGCTCACTGCTCATCACAGATCCGGGCGGATCCCCTCCGCCGGGGAAGGTGAGAAGGTGCAACATTCATGCGGTCGTCCTCGACGACGACTCTTACCCACTGCTGGCGCGCCCCGATCAGCGTGCCTTGCCGTTCTCTCCCACGCAGCGCCGGCTAGGGAGGGCCTCCGATCCCTTCTTCCTTGCTGCCGTAGTGTGGGCAGATCCGGCCTCCCACCGCCCACCTAGAGACATCCACGGCGACCCTCAGGTATAACTTCCTTCGAAATCGGCCTTGCTCTATTGCCCCAGCTCCTCACATCGCTGCATTTGTATCTTTTACTATTTCTCAGGCCCCCTAGTAGATAGGATCGATCGGCTGCTTGAAAGCCACCTAAATTTTTACTGTTAAGAGGTAAAACTACTCCATGCAGTCGAATCTAGTAGTACTACTGCATACAGTCGAATCTAGTACTACTTGGTTCAAACAAGGAAGAAAGGGGTGGGGGTGGGGGAAGATTTGTTACCTGAATCTAGGACTTGGTCGAAAGAGGAAATAATGGGGGCGAAAAGTAGCAGAGACTGGCTATCCAACTGGTCTCTTGGTCTAATAGGGAAATAAAGGGAAATGCGGTACAAACTCAATATAAACCGATCTATTGGTTGAGAAAGGAAAGAAAGTGGGGACTAGGGGACAAGTCAACAGAGTATGTCCAGCACTAGATTTGCTAGCCTCACACAGTATAAGGTGGCTATACCGAACAAAAATGGGACCAACCCAGATATCCTGTTTGGATGTTTGTTGCCCCGAGCCCCTCTTATGTAATGCCATTGGTAAAATGTAGCAGTCCCACTGTTAAAGTAAGGACACTTTAAACCAATGTTGTTTTCAATGTAATGCCTCCAGTAATATGAATCAATGGCACTATTTTTCATGTCCTGCTAAATTTCCCATTAAGATAATTTGCTTCTTTTCGTTAGAAATGCAACTCTCCTGGTCCGCCTACTCTCCCGTGCCCAAATACCAACTATTTAGCAACTGTTAATGTAATGTTGCTGGTAAAATGAAGCAATGGCACCATTATAGTAATGTCGTATTTAATGGTTGTCATAGTTAATCCTAATGCCCACACTAATATCTAGCAATGCTGCTACTTTAGAAATTGCTACTGTCCTTGTAGGATCGCCATTCAGATAAGGAACATGCTTCTTTTCATTTGATGTATGTTTCATCACTTGTTAGTCACCCTCCTTTCCACCTTTTTATGCAAACAGAGATATACATTTCACGCTTGATCTTAGTTGAACTGCACAAAATGATATCCAAATTATAGTTGAACATTCCACGAGTTTCATGACCAACCTTGATGTTGCTTAATTTTATTGCAACTAATGAAGAAGAAGCTGCTAGCTCATGGGACCAAGTACTTGCTAACGGCATGATGCAAACATTGCTTCATTTTAGGTGAACTGCACAAAAAGGTCCCATGAATTGAATCATCCATGTTGGTGACTGGTGTCATCCCTTCTATGAGGGCGTTGACTGCAGATATGGTTCCCATCACGAGGTATGTTCCTTTTTGGTCCGACCGTTTGCCAAAGATCATGCATGTTAAATCTGCTCTTGTGCTACTGTTTTGGCACTGCCATGATAAAGCAGTAATGTTATTATTTTGCACCTTAATCTAGTGGCACTATTAATTTGAGGCAATGTTTTGGCACCGCTAGTGCCACTGATTTTTTTTATATATCGAAAGAGGGGGTTTCCTTTGATTTCATTAAAGAAACCCAACCTTAAAGAACCATTATCCGACAACATCTCAGTGTAAACGGGCAGTTATGCAACTACTACTAGAACGGACTGAGTACTAGCAGGAGACAAGTTCACCACATAAGCTAGGCAGGTAGGGGGACGCAGCCCCAGCTCGACCAAGTTTGGATTACAACCCAAAAGCTACCACAGAAACATCAGGGGGGGAAGATAGGGACTGAAAGAGCCAGCTTCAGCATCCCAGTCTAAGCACCCCCGACCTCCATCCTTGCGACGCACGGTACACCTCGCTTGCCACCTGCTCGACCCTAGTGCCACTGATAAAATGAAGTAATAATACAGTTAAAATAGAGCTAGTGTCCTCTCTATTATTTCATTTCCAATGTAGATAAAGAAAGTGCTTCTCTTTGTTTGTATATGTTTCATCAACTAGTCCCATTGTTAATGTTTAAGTCTTTCTGCAAACTGGGGGGCTTAATTTTAGTTGATCTGCACAAAAATAGAGATTGGAATGTCCCAAGGCCCCTCCCTGTACTACCGCTGTACACTAATGTTCATCACTGGCAGAAGGTGTGTCGGCGAGAATTGGGTCAATTTCCAGTATGAGGCCTACCGTACGAGGCGTCGCAGGGCCCATCTCGCCCTCGCAGCATGGCATACTGTGATACTATCGCAATATTTTCCCATTAAGAAAATGAAGTTTCTTCTATTTATTAGTGTATGTTTCATCAACTAGTGCCACTATAATGTAATCACGCTTTTTCATTATCTGTGCAAACAGGGTTATTCAGCTGCATTTTGGTGGAACTGCACAAATGTAAGGATGGAACCGGCATATATGTAGAGTGCGAGGTGCCAAGTAAAATTACCAACACCAACCATGCTCCATCTAAGCATTGGCATCCACCACCGGTGGGATGGGTGGCGCTCTCTATGGACGGATCTTTCTCGGCAGCAAATCCTCTAATCAAATACTAGTAGCTTATATTGGCACTTTTCTAGGGAGTACTCTTTTCTGAAAGAAGCACCAATCGATTTTTCTTTATTTGTACACAGTGTCACAACTTTGTTTTTGGTCCAGAGCTATTTTAGGGTGATTGGCGTAGTACTCGGAGTACTACCTAGTACTTACCCATATGATTTTCATTAGCCGTCACACTGATTGTAAGCATGAGCAGATGGAAGATTAGGTTAGTGCGAAGCATACCTTAAACCCTACTGCCGCCGTTGAAACGAGGCGAGCGGCGAGGGAACCGTGGAGAACGGCGGGGAAGCGACGTCGCGCCATCCAGCCTCCTCTTGCAGTGCGAGAATGAATACTCTTGTGGCTCCGGCTGGCACTGCACCCTCACGAAAGGCACATCGTACTCGATCGATTCGTCGTCCTCTGGATGCTCGACCTTTGACCTATACGCCCACCACCTACGCCTGACTTTCGCCTCGGGCGAATCTGTCTGCTCCATCGCCCAGAGGAGATACTCGATGAACTTGAAGGACTGCGGCGTGACTGCCGCCGGGGAGTACATCGCCGCCGTCTCACTCTTTCGCCTACATTGCCACATGGCCCTCACCGTCCTCGAAATCTCCCACTCATTGTCAAACCAAGTAAGGATCTCCTTCAACCTGGCTAACTTCGCCTGGTCGCCGCCAGCGATCTACCCGATTCGCTGCTGCATCCTCTCCATAGATGTCCTTCTGAGAGGTCCGGTGCTGTCGGATTTAGGGCTCCGTAGACCCAAGAAAGGTTCGAACTCTGGGGCGTGTGCGAAGGAATCAACCTATCCAGCTAACCAGCTCGTCGCCCTACGGCCTAGCTCGATGCACGCGAACAAGGAAGAAGATGAACACGGCAGTTTACCCAGGTTCGGGTCACCTTGCGGTATAAGACCCTACTCCTGTTTTGTGGTGGATTGGCCTTACGAGGGGCTGAGGATGAACTAGTACAAAGGATGAACAACCTCGTGAGGTCTATGGGTCAGGGTGGAATGGATCTGATCTCCCCATCTACGGTGGTGGCTAGCCTATACTTATAGTGGCCTCGGTCCTCTTCCCCCAAATCATAGGCAGGAAGGGATCCCACAGTGACCAATTTTGAAAGGGGACAAGTAGTACATCTTATCGTGACGAAAGGTGGTCTTCTCCTGCAAAGCCTCTGGTGGTGACGCAGCAGTGGGCTCGACGATGACATCCGTCCTGCCATCCAGGCAGTCTTGGTCTTGTAGCACTGGACTAGAAACCTTTATCGGGCTCCTCGGGAACCCACGCCTTCGCTTGCCTCCTTGGCACCAAAGAGGAAACTGCCTCCTCTACGCCCGCTGGCGCCCGCCTGGCCTTGGTCGTCATGGCTTGCGTCATCGCAACCTCCTGAGGTTGGGTACCTGCATAGAAATCTCCGCTCCTCAGGAGGCAGCCTGGGGAGGCCGCTCCCTCGGGAGGTCTTGGTGTTGTCCGCCTCGCGAGGGTCTTGTCTTGGTGGACTTGTAGATGGGTCATACCAGGCCGTCGATGGAGCCACGCTGTGGGCCGCAGGCAGGCAAGTCTGGGTACCCTGGTTCCCAGAACACCGACAGTAGCCCCCGGGCCCAAGGCGCGCTCGGACTTGGCTTCGAGGTGAAGCCAAGGGGCAAGGGCGAAGCGCCGCGGGCCCCAATCGCCTACGGGCCAGGATGACGCGTGGCACTTGATGGGACGTGGGCATCTCCGCTTCCCACGACGCCTCGACAACTGCCCAGGCTGACAAAAGGCTGGCGCCTGCTACCGAGTCATCATTGCTCTCCCTTCGCCTTGTTCCAGACCCCCTTTCTCCCAGCCTAGAACATCTCCAGATCCGGCCGCGCTCTTCCCCCTTCCTTCAAGATCTCACGAATGGCGTCCGGGAAGACGAAGCTAGCCGCTTAGGCTTCAAGCCCTTCCCCCTCTCCTGCGCCGGCCCTCGGCACGTCCTCCATCACCGAGGAGAGGCACCTCGCCGCTGTGCTCCCGTTGATGGCGAGTGATCACAACGAGTGGAAAGAGACCATGCTCCTAGCCGGCTCCGCCGAGCAAAGGACCTTGGCGGAGATGTTCTACCCCTTCTTCCTCCACAGCGTCATTGCGGGGCTCGTCCCGCCTTTCTCTGAGTTCTTCACCGCCGTCCTCAACCACTACCAGGTTCAGGCCCTGCATCTTCAACCCAACTCCATCATTCTCCTGTCCATCTTTGTCTTCTACTGCGAGGCATTCATGGGCGTGAGGCCCTCCATTCCGCTCCTCCCACACTTCTTCTACCTGCAACTGCATGATCCGACCCAGCGCTCCGGCTGCATGTCCTTCGTCGCGGTCCACAAGAACAACCTGTTGGGGAACGCAGTATTTCAAAAAATTTACCTACGATCACGCAAGATCTATCTATGTGATGCATAGCAACGAGCGGGAGAGTGTGTCCACGTACCCTCGTAGACCGAAAGCGGAAGCGTTAAGTAACGCGGTTGATATAGTCGAACGTCTTCGCGATCCAACCGATCAAGTACCGAACGCACGGCACCTCCGCGATCTGCACACGTTCAGCTCGGTGACGTCCCTCGTACTCTTGATCCAGCTGAGGCCGAGGGAGAGTTTCGTCAGCACGACAGCGTGGTGACGGTGATGATGAAGTGATTCCGGCAGGGCTTCGCCTAAGCTCTCCGAAAATATGACCGGGGTGTAAAACTGTGGAGGGGGGCGCCGCACACGGCTTGGAACAATTGATGTGTGCTTTGGGGGCGCCCTCCTCCCGTATATAAAGGAGGAAGGGGGAGGAGGCAGCCTAGGTGCTCCATGGGGGGGAGGCCGAGTCCTAGTGGGACTCCTCCCTCTTGTGGCGGCGCCCCCCCTCCCCAATCCTACTCCTACTAGGAGTAGGGAGAGAGGGAGAGAGAGGGAAGGAAAAGGGGGGGCCAGCCCCCCAACCCCCAGCCCAATTCAGACCCCTCATGGGGGGGGCGCCAGCCCCCTGGTGGGCTGGTGTTCCTCCCCTATGAGGCCCATGTGGCCCATGCTACTCCTCGGGGGGTTCAGGTAACCCCTCCGGTACTCTGATAAATATCCAGAACCTTCCGGAACTTTTCTGGAGGCCAAATACTATCTTCCAATATATCAATCTTTACCTCTCGGACATTCCAAGACTCCTCGTCATGTCCGTGATCTCATCCGGGACTCCGAACTACCTTCGGTACATAAAAACACATAAACTCATAATACCGATCGTCATCGAATGTTAAGCGTGCGGACCCTACGGGTTCGAGAACTATGTAGACATGACCGAGACTCATCTCCGATCAATAACCAATAGCGGAACCTGGATGCTCATATTGGCTCCCACATATTCTACGAAGATCTTCATGGGTCAAACCGCATAACAACATACGTTGTTCCCTTTGTCATCGGTATGTTACTTGCCCGAGATTCGATCATCGGTATCATCATACCTAGTTCAATCTCGTTACCGGCAAGTCTCTTTACTCATTCCGTAATGCATTATCTTGTGACTAACTCATTAGTCACATTGCTTGCAAGGCTTCATATGATGTGCATTACCGAGAGGGCCCAGAGATACCTCTCCGACAATCGGAGTGACAAATCCTAATCTCGATCTATGCCAATTCAATAAACACCATCGGAGACACCTGTAGAGCATCTTTATAATCACCCAGTTACGTTGTGACATTTGATAGCACACTAAGTGTTCCTCCAGTATTCGGGAGTTGCATAGTCTCATAGTCATAGGAACATGTATAAGTCATGAAGAAAGCAATAGCAGCAAACTAAACGATCATAGTGCTAAGCTAACGGATGGGTCATGTCAATCACATCATTCTCTAATGATGTGATCCCGTTCATCAAATGACAACTCATGTCTATGGCTTGGAAACTTAACCATCTTTGATTAACGAGCTAGTCAAGTAGAGGCATACTAGTGACACTCTGTTTGTCTATGTATTCACACATGTATTAAGTTTCTGGTTAATACAATTCTAGCATGAATAATAAACATTTATCATGATATAAGGAAATATAAATAACAACTTTATTATTGCCTCTAGGGCATATTTCCTTTAGTTTCCCACTTGCACTAGAGTCAATAATCTAGATTACATAGTAATGATTCTAACACCCATGGAGTCTTGGTGTTGATCATGTTTTGCTCGTGAGAGAGGCTTAGTCAACGGGTCTGCAACATTCAGATCCGTATGTATCTTGCAAATCTCTATGTCTCCCTCCTTGACTTGATCGCGGATGGAATTGAAGCATCTCTTGATGTGTTTGGTTCTCTTGTGAAATCTGGATTCTTTTGACAAGGCAATTGCTCCAGTATTATCACAAAAGATTTTCATTGGACCCGATGCACTAGGTATGACACCTAGATCGGATATGAACTCCTTCATCCAGACTCCTTCATTCGCTGCTTCCGAAGCAGCTATGTACTCCACTTCACACGTAGATCCCGCCACGACACGTTGCTTAGAACTGCACCAACTGATAGCTCCACCGTTCAATATAAATACGTATCCGGTTTGTGACTTAGAGTCATCCGGATCAGTGTCAAAACTTGCATCGACGGAACCACTTACGACGAGCTCTTTGTCACCTCCATAAACGAGAAACATATCCTTAGTCCTTTTCAGGTATTTCAGGATGTTCTTGACCGCTGTACAGTGATCCACTCCTGGATTACTTTGGTACCTCCCTGCTAAACTTATAGCAAGGCACACATCAGGTCTGGTACACAGCATTGCATACATGATAGAACCTATGGCTGAGGCATAGGGAATGACTTTCATTTTCTCTCTATCTTCTGCAGTGGTCGGGCATTGAGTCTTACTCAACTTCACACCTTGCAACACAGGCAAGAACCCTTTCTTTGCTTGATCCATTTTGAACTTCTTCAAAATTTTATCAAGGTATGTGCTTTGTGAAAGTCCAATTAAGCGTCTTGATCTATCTCTATAGATCTTGATGCCCAATATATAAGCAGCTTCACCGAGGTCTTTCATTGAAAAACTTTTATTCAAGTATCCTTTTATGCTATCCAGAAATTCTATATCATTTCCAATCAACAATATGTCATCCACATATAATATTAGAAATGCTACAGAGCTCCCACTCACTTTCTTGTAAATACAGGCTTCTCCAAAAGTCTGTATAAAACCATATGCTTTGATCACACTATCAAAACGTTTATTCCAACTCCGAGATGCTTGCACCAGTCCATAAATGGATCGCTGGAGCTTGCACACTTTGTTAGCATCCTTTGGATCGATAAAACCTTCGGGTTGCATCATATACAACTCTTCTTCCAGAAATCCATTCAGGAATGCAGTTTTTACATCCATTTGCCAAATTTCATAATCATAAAATGTGGCAATTGCTAACATGATTCCGACGGACTTAAGCATCACTACGGGTGAGAAGGTCACATTGTAGTCAACTCCTTGAACTTGTTGAAAACCTTTTGCAACAAGTCGAGCTTTGTAGACAGTAACATTACCGTCAGTGTCAGTCTTCTTCTTGAAGATCCATTTATTCTCTATGGCTTGCCAATCATTGGGCAAGTCAACCAAAGTCCACACTTTGTTCTCATACATGGATCCCATCTCAGATTTCATGGCCTCAAGCCATTTCGCGGAATCTAGGCTCATCATCGCTTCCTCATAGTGCGTAGGTTCGTCATGGTCAAGTAACATGACCTCCAGAACAGGATTACCGTACCACTCTGGTGCGGATCTTACTCTGGTTGACCTACGAGGTTCGGTGGTAACTTGATCTGAAGTTACATGATCGTCATCATTAGCTTCCTCACTAATTGGTGTAGGAGTCACAGGAACTGATTTCTGTGATGAACTGCTTTCCAATAAGGGAGCAGGTACAGTTACCTCATCAAGTTCTACTTTCCTCCCACTCACTTCTTTCGAGAGAAACTCCTTCTCTAGAAAGGATCCATTCTTAGCAACGAATGTCTTGCCATCGGATCTGTGATAGAAGGTGTACCCAATAGTCTCCTTTGGGTATCCTATGAAGACACATTTCTGCGATTTGGGTTCGAGCTTATCAGGTTGAAGCTTTTTCACATAAGCATCGCAGCCCCAAACTTTAAGAAACGACAACTTGGGTTTCTTGCCAAACCACAGTTCATAAGGTGTCATCTCAACGGATTTAGATGGTGCCCTATTTAACGTGAATGCAGCCGTCTCTAAAGCATAAGCCCAAAACGATAGCGGTAAATCAGTAAGAGACATCATAGATCGCACCATATCTAATAAAGTGTGGTTACGACATTCGGACACACCAATACGCTGTGGTGTTCTGGGTGGCGTGAGTTGCAAAACTATTCCGCATTGTTTAAAATGAAGACCAAACTCGTAACTCAAATATTCTCCTCCACGATCGGATCGCAGAAACTTTATTTTCTTGTTACGATGATTTTCCACTTCACTCTGAAATTCTTTAAACTTTTCAAATGTTTCAGACTTATGTTTCATCAAGTAGATATACCCATATCTACTCAAATCATCTGTGAAGGTCAGAAAATAACGATACCCGCCGCGAGCCTCAATATTCATCGGACCGCATACATCGGTATGTATTATTTCCAATAAATCTATTGCTCGCTCCATTGTTCCGGAGAACGGAGTTTTAGTCATCTTGCCCATGAGGCATGGTTCGCAAGTACCAAGTGATTCATAATCAAGTGATTCCAAAAGTCCATCAGTATGGAGTGTCTTTATGCGCTTTACACCAATATGACCCAAACGGCAGTGCCACAAATAAGTTGCACTATCATTATCAACTCTGCATCTTTTGGTTTCAATATTATGAATATGTGTATCACTACTATCAAGATTCAACAAAAATAGACCACTCTTCAAGGGTGCATGACCATAAAAGATATTACTCATATAAATAGAACAACCATTATTCTCAGATTTAAATGAATAACCGTCTCGCATCAAACAAGATCCAGATATAATGTTCATGCTTAACGCTCGCACCAAATAACAATTATTCAGGTCTAAAACTAATCCCGAAGGTAGATGTAGAGGTAGCGTGCCGACGGCGATCACATCGACTTTGGAACCATTTCCCACACGCATCGTCACCTCGTCCTTAGCCAATCTTCGCTTAATCCGTAGTCCCTGTTTTGAGTTGCAAATATTAGCAACAGAACCAGTATCAAATACCCAGGCACTACTGCGAGCATTAGTAAGGTACACATCAATAACATGTATATCACATATACCTTTGTTCACTTTGCCATCCTTCTTATCCGCCAAATTCTTGGGGCAGTTCCGCTTCCAGTGACCAGCCCCTTTGCAGTAGAAGCACTCAGTATCAGGCTTAGGTCCAGACTTGGGCTTCTTCACTTGAGCAGCAACTTGCTTGCCGTTCTTCTTGAAGTTCCCCTTCTTCCCTTTACCCTTTTCTTGAAACTGGTGGTCTTGTTGACCATCAACACTTGATGCTCCTTCTTGATTTCTACCTCCGCAGCCTTTAGCATTGCGAAGAGCTCGGGAATTGTCTTATCCATCCCTTGCATATTATAATTCATCACGAAGCTTTTGTAGCTTGGTGGCAGTGATTGAAGAACTCTGTCAATGACACTATCAACCGGAAGATTAACTCCCAGCTGAGTCAAGTGATTATGATACCTAGATATTTTGAGTATATGCTCACTGACAGAACTATTCTCCTCCATTTTGCAGCTATAGAACTTATTGGAGACTTCATATCTCTCAATCCGGGCATTTGCTTGAAATATTAACTTCAACTCCTGGAACATCTCATATGCTCCATGACGTTCAAAACGTCGTTTAAGTCCCGGTTCTAGGCCGTAAAGCATGGCACACTGAACTATCGAGTAGTCATCAGCTTTGCTCTGCCAGACGTTCTTAACATCATCAGTAGCGTCTGCAGCAGGCCTAGCACCTAGGGGTGCTTCCAGGACGTAATTCTTCTGTGCAGCAATGAGGATAATCCTCAAGTTACGGACCCAGTCCGTGTAGTTGCTACCATCATATTTCAACTTAGCTTTCTCTAGGAACGCATTAAAATTCAAAGGAACAGTAGCACGGGCCATTGATCTACAACAACATAGACATGCAAAATACTATCAGGTACTAAGTTCATGATAAATTAAAGTTCAATTAATCATATTACTTAAGAACTCCCACTTAGATAGACATCCCTCTAATCATCTAAGTGATCACGTGATCCAAATCAACTAAACCATGTCCGATCATCACGTGAGATGGAGTAGTTTTCAATGGTGAACATCACTTATGTTGATCATATCTACTATATGATTCATGCTCGACCTTTCGGTCTCAGTGTTCCGAGGCCATATCTGCATATGCTAGGCTTGTCAAGTTTAACCCGAGTATTCTGCGTGTGCAAAACTGGCTTGCACCCATTGTATGTGAACATAGAGCTTATCACACCCGATCATCATGTGGTGTCTCGGCACGATGAACTGTTGCAACGGTGCATACTCAGGGAGAACACTTGTACCTTGAAATTTAGTGAGAGATCATCTTATAATGCTACCGCCGAACTAAGCAAAATAAGATGCATAAAAGGATTAACATCACATGCAATTCAATATGTGACATGATATGGCCATCATCATCTTGTGCTCTTGATATCCATCATCGAAGCACCGTCATGATCTCCATCGTCACCGGTGCCCCAGCTTTGATCTCCATCGTAGCATCGTTGTCGTCTCGCCAACTTATTGCTTCTACGACTATCGCTACCGCTTAGTGATAAAGTAAAACAATTACATGGCGATTGCATTACATACAATAAAGCGACAACCATATGGCTCCTGCCAGTTGCCGATAACTCTGTTAGAATACATGATCATCTCATACAATAAATTATATCACATCATGTCTTGACCATATCACATCACAGCAAGCCCTGCAAAAACAAGTTAGACGTCCTCTACTTTGTTGTTGCAAGTTTTACGTGGCTGCTACGGGCTTCTAGCAAGAACCGTTCGTACCTACGCATTAAAACCACAACGTGGTGTAGTGATTGCTTTTTGATCTTCTAAAAGAACCCGCTTCATTGAAACCGATTCAGCTAAAGTGAGAGAGACAGACACCCGCCAGTCACCTTTAAGCAACGAGTGCTCGCAGCGGTGAAACCAGTCTCGCGTAAGCGTACGCGTAATGTCGGTCCGGGCCGCTTCATCTCACAATACCGCTGAACCAAGTAACAACTAGTAACGGCAAGCAATATGTATACACCCACGCCCACAACTCCTTTGTGTTCTACTCGTGCAAATAACATCTATGCATAGACCTGGCTCGGATGCCACTGTTGGGGAACGCAGTATTTCAAAAAAATTACCTACGATCACGCAAGATCTATCTATGTTATGCATAGCAATGAGCGGGAGAGTCTGTCCACGTACCCTCGTAGACCGAAATCGGAAGCGTTAAGTAACGCGGTTGATGTAGTCGAACGTCTTCGCGATCCAACCGATCAAGTACCGAACTCACGGCACCTCCGCGATTTGCACACGTTTAGCTCAGTGACGTCCCTCGTACTCTTGATCCAGCTGAGGCCGAGGGAGAGTTTTGTCAGCACGACGGCGTGGTGACGGTGATGATGAAGTGATTCCGGCAGGGCTTCGCCTAAGCTCTCCGAAAATATGACCGGGGTGTAAAACTGTGGAGGGGGGCGCCGCACACGGCTTGGAACAATTGATGTGTGCTTTGGGGGCGCCCCCCTCCCGTATATGAAGGAGGAAGGGGGAGGAGGCAGCCTAGGTGCGCCATGGGGGGAGGCCGAGTCCTAGTGGGACTCCTCCCCCTTGTGGCGGCGCCCCCCTCCCCAATCCTACTCCTACTAGGAGTAGGGAGAGAGGGAGAGAGAGGGAAGGAAAAGGGGGGGCGGCCCCCCAACCCCCAGCCCAATTCGGACCCCTCATGGGGGGACGCGCCAGCCCCCTAGTGGCTGGTGTTCCTCCCCTATGAGGCCCATGTGGCCCATGCTACTCCCCGGGGGGTTCCGGTAACCCCTCCGGTACTCTGATAAATATCCGGAACCTTCCGGAACTTTTCCGGAGGCCAAATACTATCTTCCAATATATCAATCTTTACCTCTCGGACATTCCGAGACTCCTCGTCATGTCTGTGATCTCATCCGGGACTCCGAACTACCTTCGGTACATCAAAACACATAAACTCATAATACCGATCGTCATCGAACGTTAAGCGTGCGGACCCTACGGGTTCGAGAACTATGTAGACATGACCGAGACTCATCTCCGATCAATAACCAATAGCGGAACCTGGATGCTCATATTGGCTCCCACATATTCTACGAAGATCTTCATGGGTCAAACCGCATAACAACATACGTTGTTCCCTTTGTCATCGGTATGTTACTTGCCCGAGATTCGATCGTCGGTATCATCATACCTAGTTCAATCTCGTTACCGGCAAGTCTCTTTACTCGTTCCGTAATGCATTATCCCGTAACTAACTCATTAGTCACATTGCTTGCAAGGCTTCATATGATGTGCATTACCGAGAGGGCCCAGAGATACCTCTCCGACAATCGGAGTGACAAATCCTAATCTCGATCTATGCCAATTCAACAAACACCATCGGTGACACCTGTAGAGCATCTTTATAATCACCCAGTTTTGTTGTGATGTTTGATAGCACACTAAGTGTTCCTCCGGTATTCGGGAGTTGCATAGTCTCATAGTCATAGGAACATGTATAAGTCATGAAGAAAGCAATAGCAGCAAACTAAACGATCATAATGCTAAGCTAACGGATGGATCATGTCAATCACATCATTCTCTAATGATGTGATCCTGTTCATCAAATGACAACTCATGTCTATGGCTAGGAAACTTAACCATCTTTGATTAACGAGCTAGTCAATTAGAGGCATACTAGTGACACTATGTTTGTCTATGTATTCACACATGTATTAAGTTTCCGGTTAATACAATTCTAGCATGAATAATAAACATTTATCATGATATAAGGAAATATAAATAACAACTTTATTATTGCCTCTAGGGCATATTTCCTTCACAACCTGCTCATGAGGGCCAGAAAGAAGGTGGACAACTTCCGGCGCCGGTGGGTCTTCATGGACGCCGAGGGCCTCAAGGCGTGGCTGGAACTGCCGACCCAGCTGCCGGAGAAGCTCGATAGGTGGGGTCACGAGAAGTTCTTCGACCCCCGGGCGGCACCTGTCCTGAGAAGGATGACCACAGATTTGGATGCTAGGGCGCTGACGGGGGGCATGCTCATGAAGGAGTTCCTGGTGCGGCGCCTGGCCCCACTCCAGTCGCACACGCGCCCCATGTGGGAGTACCAGGGCACGACGGACGACATCAGGCTGCGCTCGGAGGGCTTGATGGGCGAGGAGCTGGACAAGGCCAAGAACACCCTGCTCGAGGGTGAGCCGGGCAACCTTCCGGAGGCCTACGCCCCGCTGTACCACCGCGCCGACAGGGAGGCGCTGGTCGCCGCCATGCCTGTCTTCAACGAGCTAGGGCTCATGCCGCCCGAGCTCCCCAACGCCCTGGTGCCGGTGTCCTCCAGCGACAGCGTCGGTGAAGAAGGCAAGGAGGACTCGAAGGCGACCGAGGATGACGTAGCGGAGATCTCTCCCCCGTCACGAGGCGAACTCCTTCGAGGCTTCTCTGACGAGGACACCGGCAAGCCCCCAGCCGTGAAACCCCTGGGCTCCACTGGGGTCCTCACAAGGTCGGGGGCCACCCCTCTGGCCCTCGGCAGGCCGGACCAGGCAACGCCGAAGAAGAGCGGGGCAGACATGGCCCTGCATGCTGCGGCTCCTCAGGGCGATTCCTCCGCCTTGAAAGGTAGCGCCGCCCCAAGGCTGGCCGAAGAGCGCCTCGCCATCTCCCCTAGCCCGACCAAAGCCGCGCCAAGGAAGAGCGGGGGTGCCCCCGCCCTGGCTAAGAGGGAGAAGAGGAGGGCGTACATCGATCCCAACGAGTAAGCATCTTACCTTGTTTCTGTTCAGCATATACTCTCAACTTGCTCATAATGCTCCCACCCTGATGACCAGGGTGGGCGTCGTGGTGAAGAAGAGGAAGGAGAAAGCTCGGGCTCCGGAGACGCCGTCTCCTGCCGCAGGCACAGCAACTCCAACGCGGGCGCGGGAGGACGTTCCTCGCCCCCTTGGATGGAACGGGCCTCTCAGGACGTGGTGGTGCCGCCCCTGGAGGAACTGGTCCCCGTGGGCCAGCAAGCAACGGAGCTGTCCACGCCCGTTGCGCCCGGGCAAGGTTTGGTGCCCGCGGCCACCAAAGCCGACCTTGCCAGCTCCCCTGGAGCCATGGAGCAACTCACTGCGCTCGCGTCGCCTTCTCCTCCAACCCTTGCGCTTGCGAATTGCGGTCCCTTGGTCAGGCCCGGGGCCCTGGACGAGGCCTACATTGCGCTTGGTCGTCTTCGGGCGGACCTTCAAGATGCCGATAGGTGCTTCGCGAGGGAGCGCCTGGGGCTTCTCTCGGGGTGGGCCCAGGCCAACTCCTCCATTGAGAAGGCCTGGAGCCGGGCTGAAGCCGCCAACACCGAGAGCAGGAAGGAGGCTGCCGACGCTAGAGCATCTCGCGACACGGCGTAGGCTGAGGCTGCATCTACGATGAAGCGCTGTAGGGAGGCGGAGGAGAGCATGAAGGCCCTTCAGGAGGAGCAAGCTGCGGCTACATCATGGCTCCGCCAACAGGAGGAGGGCCTCAAGGCCCGTGAGGCGAAGCTCACCGATCGAGACGCCCAGCTGGCCCAGGTGTCCGCCGACCAAGTGACGGAGCGCGACCGTCTGGCCAAGCTGAAGGTGGAGGCGGATGAAGCCCAGGCGTCCCACACCCGGCATGTCTTCGAGATGACAGCCCAGCTAGAGACCAAGGAGAAAGCCCTCATTGCCACCGAGAAGAGGGCGGCCACGGACCGCTAGACCTTCCTGGCCCTCGAGCTCGGGTTCCGCAAGGCGCTGCGCTCCATCCACGGGGGAGGGTACAAAGAGCCGCTGGTGACTCCTGAAGACGGTCTTGCAAGGCTTCTCCCCAAGCTTGCCGAGGCACTCAAGGGTGCCGCCGCTGTGGTGGACTCCTACCTGGAGGTGGAGTGCCGCTCACTCTTCACCGCGGCCATGATGCACGTCTTCAGCCACCTCTACCTCCAGGACCCCGGCTTCGACCTCAACACCCTGATCGACCCGGTGGCACTCAAGTCGCGCGATGCTGCTGCAGAGGCCGTGAGGGGCTAGGTGGACGCACTGCTAGGGAAGTTCCTCTGCATTCCCATCTCTGAGGCTCCAGCAGCAGAAGTCAAAAGCAATGAAGACGGTGGCAGCGTTGTCGACGAGGGGCTTCCAACGAGCGAGGCGGGTGGCGGCAGTGGCATTCCTTCTTAGTTTTACCCTGCAACATTTACCGTGCCTCGTGGAGGCGTAAGGTTTCTGTTTAAGCTTGTGGAACAATCTATGCTTGTAATAATCATTAGGACCCCGTGGTTTCCTTATTGCGTCAAGTTTCCTTCGTGCTTGCTTTTGTGCTCTACGTCAGTAGGGCCCAGCCCCGCGCATACCTCAACCGCCGTTCGGACGTCCGGATCACCAGTACGACACCAAGGGGCGAGGGGCTATGTGACTAGTGAGGCCCCTGAGTCGTGATGCTCAGGAGGTCCCCCTTGACGTGCGAGCAGCCCTCATGAAGGAAACGTGGACGCCGGGGTGTAGGACTTCGCGCTCTGCGTCGGCAGGGCCCAGCCCCGCACATATCTCGACCGCCGTTGGGGCGTCCGGATTACTAGGACGACACCAAGGGGCGAGGGGCTACGTGACCAGTGAGGCCCCTGAGTCGTGATGCTCAGGAGGTCCCCCTTGACGTGCGAGCAGCCCTCAAACCTTTGACCACCAGCTTTTGCCTGGGAGGAACGCGAGAAGACCAGGTACCCGGACCTGGTAGGGTAGCGTGTGCCAGGTGGGGCCTGAGCAGAGCCCCTGTGTCCAGCCCCCTCACGCGATCCTCCCGAGGGGGAAGCTGTGGGGTGTTTCCAGTCATAGAGCCGAGAGGCTATCCTGAGGTTGGTGCGGCCGCGAGGGCGCCCTCAGTTGTTTATTCACCAGCGCGGAGCATGGTGCTTCCACTTTATCGTGGGCATAGTCGCTCCTCGACCGTGTCGTTCGCCAGCGCGGAGCATGGGGCTTCCACTGGTGCATGGGCATAGCCGCTCCTCGACCATGTCGTCCGCCAGCGCAGAGCATGGGGCTTCCACTGGTACGTGGGTGGGAGTTCCCGCTGGGGGAGACTCCGGGGCGTGTACAGCCCTGTTCGTACGCGTGGCTAGCATGATAGAACTGGAGGAGGTGTATCTGGGCACTTGTGAGCCAGCGCGGGACTCACGAGGCCCTACCTCAAGGTGGGCTGTGCCTGATTTTTGCGGCGCGGGGCGCGCGTAAGAAACCTGCGGGGCGATGGGGGGGTCCTGCGCCGAATGCCCCTCCGGAGGTTATCGCATGAGAAGGTCGGACACCAATGACCCCAGGAGGTGACGTGAGCGGGGCCGGCCCGCAAGACAGAGATCAGCCATTGGTTTTATCGACACTACAGGGACGGACCCGAGCACAGACGCCGTGCTAATTTTGCTATGTCCACTACATATTGCAATGATCATGATTGGGGTGGTTCTTCTTATGATCTTGAAAATTTATTTAAGCCTCATGAAGAATATGATATTGATAATAGTGTTTGCAATAATATTGAAAGTGGGTTCAGAAGAGCGTCAACTTTAGGTAAAAATAATCCCACATATTTGGAGAGTGTTCAATCTTATGAAATTTTTGATGAAAGTGGGTTTGGAGAGGTCATGACTTTAGTTTATGTTAATCCCACTATCTTGGAAGATTATAAAATTTTATGCATGAGGATCATGAAGAGAAAATTTTATATGATAGCTATATTGTTGAATTTGATTATGATCCTACATGTAATTATTATGAGAGAGGAAAATATGGTTGTAGAAAATTTCATGTTACTAATTTACCTCTCGTTATGTTGAGATTGCTATTGTTTATTTCTTCTTCCTTGCACATGCTATGTATTTCTTGTCTTGATAATTTGTTTGCTTATAAAATCCCTATGCATCGGAAGTTTGTTAGACTTAAATGTGTTTGTCACATGTATTATGATGCTCTCTTTGTGTTTCAGTTCTTATCTTTCATGCGAGCATCATCAAAATTATCAATGCCTAGCTAAGAGGCTTTAAAGAAAAGCGCTTGTTGGGAGGCAACCCAATGAATAAAATTTATTTTTACCTTTTTCTTTATGTTCTTGAGTGTTTACACAATTATGCTTCCGTTATGATTGTGTTTTTTATGTTTTAATTAGTATTTGTGCCAAGCAAATCCTTTGGGATAGCTTTGGTGATAGTTGATTTGATCTTGTTGGAAAACAGAAACTTCTGCGTCAAGTAAGAGAATTGTTTAAATTCACAGAAGTGAAAAAAAATTCTAATTTTTTTACACAAGATTGATATACAAATTTTCTCTGTTTTACTAAGTTTTAACAAAATTTGGAGTTTCAGAAGTATGATAACAATTCGCATCTTTACAGACTGTTCTGTTTTTGACAGATTCTGTTTTCTTTGCATTGTGTGCTTATTTTGATGAATCTATGGATTGTATCGGGGGGTATAAGCCATGGTAAAGTTAGAGTACAGTAGATATAATGAAATAACAAAATTTGAATGGTTTCTCTACAGTACTTAAAGTAAAGATTGGTTTTCTTATACTAACGGATCTCACGAAGGTTTGTTAAGTTTTGTGTGATTGAAGTTTTCAAGTTTTGGGTGAGATCACGATGGATGAAGGAATAAGGAGTGAAAAGAGCTTAAGCTTGGGGATGCCCCATGGCACCCCAAGTTAATATTCAAGGAGAACCAAGCAACTAAGCTTGGGGATGCCCCGGAAGGCATCCCCTCTTTCTTCTAACGACCATCGGTATTTTACTTGGAGCTATATTTTTATTCGTCACATATCATGAGTTTTGCTTGGAGCGTCTTGTATTATATGAGTCTTTGCTTGTTTTGCATTTTAGTTTGTCACAAGTATCCTTGTTGGACACACCTATTTGAGAGAGCCAAAATTATTCTATGATTTGTTAGAATTGCTCTTTATGCTTCACTTAAATTTTTTTGAGCTATGGAATTGCTCTAGTGCTTCACTTATATCTTTTTGAGCACGGTGTGCTTTAATATTTTTTAAGAAATGCTCTCATGCTTCACTTAGATTTATTTGAGAGTTAGTAAATTTTTGAAGAAATTCTCTCATGCTTCACTTATATTATTTTGAGAAAAGAATTTTTTTATGCTCATGTTCTTCACTTAAATTTGTTTGAGCTTGTCAAATGCAATTGCAATATATGAAACTAGTCCCAAAGTGATAGGTATTCAAGAGGGATATAATAAAAAATTTCATGAAGATCATTGGACAAAAAAAACTTGATTCTTTGTAATAGTTTTGAGATATCATGATAGTGATATATGAGTCATGTTGGTGAGTAATTATGCTTTAGTAAGAATATTGGTGTTAAGGTTTGTGATTCCCTATGCAAGCACGAAAGTCAATAGTTATGCAATGAAATTACATCCTACTTGTGGTGCATTATTCGGTGTTAGTTATGCTTAATGCTCGCTTATGTGATTTTTTGTTTCTTGATTGGTGGCTTCTCGATCTTTTTGCTAACCTCCACTTGTATAAGTAGAAATATTACTTGTGCATCCAAAATCTTTAAACCCAGTTTTGCCATATGAGTCCACCATACCTACCTATATGCGGTATTTCCATGCCGTTCTAAGCAAATTTGTATGTGCCATCTCTAAATTTCCATGTCCTTTTTGTGTGCTCGTACCGCTCATGAAGTGGCAGGGGGTAGCCAATATTTTCCATGCTAGATGTGTTATTCTCACGATGAGTGTTTATCCACTTGTCATTCCACGAGAGTGCGGCAGTAATAGGGATGCCCAGTCCCAAAATGAAAAAGAAATTTACTTTATGTTATCAAATAATAAATTCCTTGGAAAGTGTTGGTATGGAAGGCACCCATGGATACGGCCAGCCATGGATTGTGAAAGAATAGTGGAAAAAGGAATAAACTTTATTTTCTATTTGGGGACCGCATATGATATACCTAGCATGAAAGTATTGGGAATTACTCAGTCGTTTTCGTTGACGGGAAAAGTATGCCTCTCAAAAAAAATTATCTCTCAATTTAAGCTTTGAGCTCTGGCACCTCTACAAATCCCTACTTCCCTCTGCGAAGGGCCTATCTATTTACTTTATGCAATTTTTATTTTTATTTGAGTCTCCATCTTCTCTTATAAAGCACCAACTAAGGAGCACTATGATCGTAGTTGAGCATTGGATGTAGCTAATATGTGAGTGTGTTTCATGAATGGATCAATGATTGAGCATGATGGGCTAGGGATAACTTTCTTTAGTGTTGATGTTTTGAAAGACATGGTTGCTTGTTGATATGCTTGAGTATTGAAATCTTCATGTCAAAACTAGATTATTGCTTTGAACCATATAAAAGTCAAATGTTCATGCTACAAAAGAAAAGAATATGTGATGAACATGTTAGGCAGCATTCCACATCAAAAATTCTGTTTTTATCATTTACCTACTCGAGGACGAGTAGGAATTAAGCTTGGGGATGCTGATACGTCTCCAACGTATCTATAATTTTTGCTTGTTCCATGTTGTTATATTATCATTCTTGGATGTTTTACAATCATTTTATAGCAATTTTATATCATTTTTTGGGACTAACCTATTGACATAGTGCCCAGTGCCAGTTGCTGTTTTTCCTTGTTTTTTACTTCACAGAATATCAGTACCAAACGGAGTCCAAATGCAACGAAACTTTTTGGAGATTTTTTCTGGACCAGAAGACACCTAGTGGGCCAAAGAAGTACCGGAGGGGAGGCCCGAGGTGGGCACAACCCACCAAGGCGCGCCAGGAGGCCTAGGCGCGCCCAGGGGGTTGTGCCCTCTCGGTGACCTCCCGCACCGCCTCTGCGCCTTATAAATTCCCAAATATTCCAGAAACCCAAGGGGAGTCGACGAAACACAATTCCAGCCACCGCAAGTTCCAGAACCACGAGATCCAATCTAGACACCATCACGGAGGGGTTCATCATCCTCATTGGTGCCTCTCCGATGATGCGTGAGTAGTTCATCATAGACCTATGGGTTCGTAGGCAGTAGCTAGATGGCTTCCTCTCTCTTTTTTGATTCTCAGTACAATGGTCTCTTGGAGATATATCTGATGTAACTCTTTTTTTGCGGTGTGTTTGTTGGGATCCGATGAACTTTGAGTTTATGATCAGATCTATATCCATGAATATTATTTGAGTCTTCTTTTGATCTCTTATATGCATGATTATTTATAGCCTCGTACTTCTTCTTCGAATCTTTGGTTTAGTTAGGCCAACTAGATCGATTTTTCTTGCCATGGGAAGAGGTGCTTTGTGATGGGTTCGATTGTGTGGTGTTCTTTCCCAGTGACAGAAGGGGCAGCAAGACACGCATGTATCGTTGCTATTAAGGATAACAAGATGGGGGATATTCCTACATGAATAGTTCTCGTCTACATCATGTCATCGTTCTTATTGCATTACTCCATTTTTCCATGAACTTAATACACTAGATGCATGTTGGATAGCGGTCGATGTGTGGAATAATAGTAGTATATGCAGGCAGGAGTCGGTCTACTAATCTTGGACGTGATGCCTATATATTGATCATTGCCTTGGATATCGTCATAATTATTCGATCTTCTATCAATTGCCCAACAGTAATTTGTTTATCCACCGTGTGCTATTTTCTTGAGAGAAGCCACTAGTGAAATCTACGGCCCCCGGGTCTATTCTTTATCATATTTGCTTTGAGATCTATTTTTATTTGTTTTTATTTTCAGATCTATTATTCTAAAAACCCAAAAATACCTTGCTGCACTTTTTTGTTACTTATTTTATTTCACGTTTTATCGAGATCTATTTATCCAATCTACACAAATTTTATCTCGTCAACTTGACAATTTCTGGTGCCGTTACCCGAAGAGGGATTGATAACCCCTCATACGCGTCGGGTTGCAAGTATTTGTTCTTTGTGTGCAGGTACCATTTACATAGTGTTGCTTGGTTCTCCTACTGGATTGATACCTTGGTTTCATAACTGAGGGAAATACCTACCGTAGTTGTGCTGCATCATCCCTTCCTCTTTGGGGAAATACCGACGTAGTTCAAGCGACATCACAGCGCCTCGGGCCGCGAAAGGCGCGTCCTTTGACTTCAAGACTCGGCCGACGCCTCGATTTCCCGCTCATGCCGGGGTGCCGTGATCCGGCTTCCGGAAGCCGGCACACAGTGGGTGTTGCCGGGACCCGGCGGTCGCAAGCTTCATCAACGCAGCCGCCTTCTCAAGGGGGTGAAACTGCGAAGGCCCCCTTGCCTGAAGCCGGTGAGCCTTCACAGCTTTGGGGACTACTGTCGGCGGGATGGACCCCGAGCAGGCAACGGAACCCGGATCCTTTCAAAAACATCGGGGCAGGCAAAGCCCCTCAATCCGGCTCACCCCTGGCCGGCTCCCTAGTGTGAGCCGGCTGGGTGCCACGACCTGGCCAGCCGGCTAGCGCATGTCGGCCGTCCACAAGAAGTCAACCCACGAGGCAAGCAAGCATGGCAACAGTGCTCCCCCTTTACGCTGGCCCCGGCGGGCGCGGCAGCGGCGCTCCCACGTCCCCGCCCGGGGCGGGTGGTGTACTGGGGGCACGGCCCTGTAGCAAGGCGGTGCTGACCGTTCCATGACGCCTGGCGAGGCATGCCACAGTACCCAGCAGCCGGCCGTACCCGTGCCCGGCGGTCCCGGTACGGCCCGCACCCGGTGAGACCCGCGCCTGACGGACCCGGCAGACCCGGCGGCCCCCACTGCCGGCTCCTAGACACTGGCACCAGGGCCCCGCGCCCATGTAATATTACCATTGTAACCCCGGGGGGCGGCCTATAAGACCCCCCGGTGCCCCTCCATGCAAGGGGTCGGCTGAACCTTAGTAGAACTCATATCCACACACACGGAGAGGGAGCAGCCTATGCACTAGCCTGTCCTCCTTCCTCCTCAAAACAGCTCAAGGAGCAAGCTTATATCCACTTCATTTAAACCACACTCGAAAGGACTAGGGTGTTATCTCTCCAGAGAGCCCCGAACCTAGGTACGTCTTGTGTCTCCCACTAGCTCGTACCAACCTCGCCTCTGGAGCCCACCGGTGCCCTCTTGCATGTTCCTCTCTTTAGCCATCCCATGGCATCTGCCATGAGCTCACCACGACAAATACCCTCTGATCTTGAGAACAATATTAAAGATTTCATTAATTATCAAAAGATTTTTAATGCTATGGTAGAAGAAAAATTGTTTAAGATTGATGATTTGGCTAGGAACGTTGATAGAATTTCTCATGAGATTGATTCTTTTAAGATTAGATCTATGCCACCCAAGATTGATATTAATGAATCTCTGAAAGCTATTAAAATTTCTATGAATGAAAGTAAAGAGAGAACCACTAGGGAAATACTTATCTCTACTTTGCTGCATCACCCTTTCCTCTTCAAGGGAAAAATAAACACAAGCTCAAGAAGTAGCACTATACCATGTCATGCTTTTATGAATTGCCTAAGATGTTTATCCCATTGTTGTTTGCACCCTTTGATTGTGCAGTAGTCAATTATTAGGGTCATCTCTCACAGTAAATATCAAGTTAAAATGTGCTCTTCCCAGTGTTGCAACCGTCTATAACACGTAGCGTTCCGAAGTGCGTCATGTCCACATGAGTACAATTGGGACGTGAGGTTTAAGACGGGGATGGTCAGGCCATGTATGTAGATAGCACTCGGTTATCTTGAAGTTCTAGCAGAATCGTTCTGAGCTCGGAGCACAAAGCATCGAAAGATGAAGAAGAGTCATATGGAGATATGATCGGCAAAAGTTTGCCCACCGATCAAAATTCTCGTCATCAGTGAAGTCCACATCAATGGCTGAGAAGTAGACTTGGATCTTGAATCACTCACTATTAATTATGAGAGATATTAATTTGAGTGGGAGTGCACTCTAACATTAAATTTTGTTTTTAATGACTAGTGCAAAATTAATTATGAATTATTTCTAAAATTGTTTGTGTTTCTCGTTGTAGATTATATGGCTCCCAATATGTTCAATTAGCCCCTATGCTTTAGAAAGAAAAGTTCGTTGCAAATGGTGGAAACTATGCGGATTGGATCCGCAACCTGAGATTTGTTCTCAGGAGTGCTAAGAAGGAGTACGTGTTGGATCATCCCCTAGGTGATGCTCCCTCAAAGGATGCACCACCAGAAGAAGTTGGTGCTTATACTGCTCGTAGTGATGACTATGAGGCAGTCCAGTGTCTCATGTTAACTTGCATGGATCTTGAACTACAGAAGCATTTTGAACGATCTACCACTCAATTTATAATTGGGTCACTAGAAGTTCTGTACAAGAAACAGGCAAGGACCGAACGGTTTGAATTAACCAAGGCCCTGATTGAATGCAAGATGAAAGAGGGTTCCTCAATGAGTGAGCATATAGTGAAGCTTGCTGGCTATGTTGATAGACTTGCTTCACTGGAATTTGGAATTCCACCAACACTCGGTACAGATATTGTGCTTGCTTCACTCCCCCCATCTTACGATGGTTTTATCATGAATTACCATATGAAGGGGATGGAGAAAAGTGCAAACGAGTTGTTTGCTATGCTCAAAACTGCGGAAGCTGGAATGCAGAAGAACAAAGAAGTGTTGATGGTAAACAAGACTACTAGTTTCAAAATGAAGGGAAAGTCCAGGAAGAAATCTACTCGTGCCGGTAAGACCATCTCTCAGAAGAAGAACAAGGGTGGAGCCTCTAAGGAGACTGAATGTTTCTACTACAAACAGAAGGGTCACTGGAAGCGAAACTGCAAGAAATATCTGGCAGATAAGAAGAATGGTTCTTCCGATAAAGGTATAAAAGTTATACAAAGTTAATGTCATTACTCTTGTTTTTGTAAGTCACAAGTATTTGATACTAATTGATTGCTCTCATTTGCAATCTGATGCAGGGACTACAGAAAGCTCACAACTTGAGAAGAAATAAATACATGATGCTAATCAAGGATGGTGATGGGATCGCTACTCAAGACCGATGGAATCATGGCTTTAGTTTATCTTCAAGATTCATCTTAGGATCGAATAATAGTTATTTGCATTTCTGAGTTGTATAAGACATTATATTTTGGATTATGCGACAGATATTCTTATAACATTTTGAACAATGGTTGTTAAAGTGATTATAAGAATATTTTTAGATTTACCTCATTGATGGTTTATTCATGAACCTTGATTTGAAATTTTAACATTAATGCTAAACGTCTTGAGAAGACTGATAAGATCCACTTAAATGTGTCATTGCTTGGTTATATCGGAAATAATTTTCATATAGATGAAGTATTGAATTCTCTTAATTGAGAAATCAGATAAAAGAATACATAGTGATGTATGAAGTCCGATGAACGAGCCAGGGCTCGGTGGATAATAATGCTTCATTAAAGATTAAGTAAATATGATTTACTTATAAATAAAAACTGAAATATTTGAATAGTTCAAAAGGAATTTCAGAATGTATTTGAAGAGTTCAAATATTTTATAATGAAGATAAAGACCATTATGACAAAAGATAAAATGATTCTTCAAGATTGAAGAAAATTATCTGAGTCATAAGTTTAGCAAAAACATTCGAATAATTATGGAATTATTTATTACCGATCTGCTTTTATACTTTGGGGTATAAATTGAAAAGGCAGGATATACACTAAATAGAGCACCGCATATTAGTCTGGTTAATGAAACCATAAGAGTTATGAAAACCGCTAACCAGAAAAATGTTGTAGGCTATCTCAAATAATATGATCTGGGTTCCTTCCATTGAAATGTTCAAAAGGGAAAATGTTTGATATAGATGAACACTTTTTCAAGAAAAAGTTTTCTTGTCAAAGAAATCAGTGGGAGGATATTACATATTAGAAAGGATTGCTAAATCTCTGACGATGATAAGCAGAAATTAACAAACCGGAAATTGTTCCGATAGTTTGTCTACAAAAATAAAGCGTAAATTACTACATTGGATGTAGAAATTCTAAAGCTTGTAACAGGTTTATACAAATCAAGAATATTGTTGAATTTTTGAAATTTTACGATGAGATATTCATCTTTGAAAGAAGATGAACTAGCATTCATGTTGGAAAGGAGATGAACTAGGACACTACAAAGAAGCAGTGGTGGCACCCAGCTCAAAGGAATGGCTCATAGCCATGCACACCAGAATGAAAATTCATATACAATTAAGTTTAGAACTTAATTGTAATAAACAAGTTTGGAATTTGGTTGATACTTCAAAGAGTTTTGAAAAAAATGGATATTGAAACTATTTTCTTAAAGGAAAAGGATGTTTGAATGATACAACCAGATTTTTTTTTAAATCCTCAGGACACTGGATAAAAGTGCAAACTTCAAAAGAGTTTTGAAGATTATAACAAGTGAGCTGATATTGAGATTTTGATCTTATCAAAGGAACTTTGTGTATACATATAACTCAGTGGGAGCTATATAGTATTTTTGATCTCATATGTTTATGACATATTATGGAATGGAAATAATGTAGCTTCTTAGCGCAAAATAAAATGGTCTTTAAACATATTTTCATCAAATAGGAAGGCAAAATATTGGGCATAAAAGAATCTACGAAGATAGACCAATATGGATGATTGAAATAAAAGGTTTATATATTTTTTGACAAAGGTTTAAAATGCTTAAAATAGAGAAATTGTTTCTCTCAGTGTCATATAACAGATGCTTATGAGATCAACTAATAAGCAAGATAGATGAAAGAAATTCATCTTGATAGTTATAATATATATGAAAGGGCCAAGAGTTTTCCTAAGTGTGAGTAACAGATATCAAGGATCTCAAAAGAATAAATGTATTATTTTGAGTATATGAAGTAAAAAGTTCGTTATTGAGAATATATGAATATCAACTTCATGTGATATAACTAGGGCTATGATAAAATATTTTATGAACCATATTGTTATTCTATAATGATAAATTGTGTTTTGAAAACATTAAGTGTTTCAATGTTGTCTGAATCAAGAAATGTCTTGTATAATTGGATGTTACAAAGTTGTAAGAAACCCATTAACATTATATTATGAATATGGCCAATCAAGAAGAGTCTTGATATAAATGGGTAAGATCTAATAATCAAGAAATGTCTTGATATAATTGGATATTACAAAAGTTGTAAGAAACCCATAAACATTATGAATATGGACAATCAAGAAGAGTCTTGATATTTATGGGTAGATCCAATAATCAAGAAATGTCTTGATATAATTGGATATTACAAAAGTTGTAATAAACCCATAAGCATTATATTATGAATATGGCCAGTCAAGAAGAATCTTGATATGAATGGGTGAATCCGAAATATGATTACAATATATAGTCAAGAAGAGTCTTGATATAGTTGTTGTAATTCTAAGTGCAATGAGTCTAAATGATATTTTATTTTGAATAAAATGTTATAGCTCAAAGCAAAATGGATTGAGATCCTGAAAACAGACAAGACTGACACAAATATTACTAAGTTTTGAATATGTCAAAACAAATGACAAAGGCTCTACCATAAGCAAAGCATGAGCAACACCAGATTACTCATAGGTGTTTGTAAAACCATGCGGCTAGATTATTGACTCTAGTGCAAGTGGGAGACTGTTCGAAATATGCCCTAGAGGCAATAATATTGTATTATTATATTTTCATTATTCATAATTAAGAGTTTATATTTCATGCTATAACTGCTATGATCCTGGAATATGCGATTCAGTGAAAAACTCATATGCATGTGTGAAATGATAAACGGTAAACAATAGGTTCCCGGTCTCACCTCTAAGACTGGCTCAAGTGTTGTTGGTGATCATGTTTTCTGGATCTTAGGATATTGATACGTCTCCAACATATCTATAATTTATGAAGTATTCATGCCATGTTTACAACAATTCTATATGATTTTGGTATGATTTGATTAGAACTAACCCGGATTGACGCTGTTTTCAGCAGAACTACCGTGGTGTCATTTTTTTTGGTGCAAAAATAAAAGTTCTCGGAATGGGCTGAAAATTTACGAAGAATATTTTTGGAAAATATAAAAATACTGGAACGAAAAGATATCGAAGAGGAGTCCCGAAGCAACCACAAGGGTGGAGGGCGCCCCCCCCCCCCCCCAGGGCGCGCCCCACTGCCTTGTCGTCACCTTGTGGGCCCCCTTGACTTGTCCCCGACGCCAACACCTCCTATAAATACCAAAACCTCCAGAAATAAACCTAGATCGGGAGTTCCGCCGCCGCAAGCCTCTGTAGCCACGAAAAACAAATCGGGAGCCCGTTCCGGCACCCTACCGGAGGGGGAAACCATCACCGGTGGCCATCTTCATCATCCTGGTGGTCTCCATGATGAGGAGGGAGTAGTTTGTAACACCCTCCTGTGTCAACTACAGTGACCACCTCTTAATCATGCCAAGTCATCTTGATTTACAGTGCTAGACCATCATTAGTTTAAATCTCATTCAAACTCCATCTCAGAAATCAAATTCAATTCACAAGTGAATTTTGAAGCTGCACCAAAGTTGCTGCAAAAATGTCCATCAACTAGCAAATATTCCAAAACAATTTGTTGTTAATTAAAACAACATCATTCCTTTACAAAGATGAATAGTAGCAATTAAAACATAACAATTCCAGCATATTTAAATGTTGTTTCATTTGTGAAAATTCCAAATGAATTCTTATGGTCTTCAAAATATTTGTGGCAGTGCCATAAATTGCAAAGAACCTTTTGGCCAAGCTCAACATTTTTTTCAAAATGATTTGGTTGCCCTAATTAATTCCTTTCTCTCTCTAACTGTTAAATAAAAAGAAAAATAGAAAACAAAGAAAAAGAAGAGGCCGAAGCCACTTACCTGACGCCGGCCCAGCCAGCCCACCTACCTTTTCCCTCCGTGTCGTCATCCCTGTGGCCACCGCGCGCGCTTCGGCCGCTCCTCGACACGCCGATGCCCACCGACGGGCGAGAGGATAAGGCCGAGACCCCGTCCATCTCCCCTGGTCGCCCGTCACTCTCCCCCTCTCCTTTCCCTCACGCGCTCGCTCGCCTCTACTCTCCCTCCTCTGCTACGCAACCGACGCGGCCGTCGCCGTTCGCCGCGCATACGTGCGGCCACCAGCCTCCCCAACGCCCGGGAGGACGTCCAGTAGCTGCGCCGACTTCGACCATGTCGTCTGAGCCCGTCTGCTCGACCGGAGCCGCACCACAGTGACGCCACACCCTTCTTCTTCAACCTCGGGCACCGAAGGCCACCACCGTCGATTCGCCGCCGTCCGGCCCTCCCCGAGCACGCTGAGCTACTGCGAAACCTCGCTGTGAGCAGCGCTCCGAACCACCTCTCTTTCCCCCTCACGCCCGAGCCCCGCGTTGCCGCTGCCAATGCTGGAGCTCCGCCGCCGCGGTTGAGCTCCCTGTCGTTCCCCTAGTGCCCCTCGGACTCGTCCGAGCACGCCGTCATGCTAGTGGAGCTGTGTAGGTGCTGCTCGCATGCTTAATTAGTCTGGTGCGTGCCCATAGCGTCGAAACCGATGAGGCCCGAACTCCGGCGCCGCCCGCGAGCTCGCCGTTGCCGCTTCGGTGCATCTCCGGCTGCGGCACCACCGCCAAACGACGCGCCTCGGCTCCCTCTTTCGAACGCACCGTTGCACGGGCCCGAAGATCCCCTGTGGCGAAATCCCGGCGACGCCCGCCGCGCGCCGCCGCGTGTAACGGTCGTCGAAGCGACTCCGGCGACGGCGCTGACCTGGCCCATGTGGGCCCCGCCCTGTGCCACTGACCGATGGGCCCCGCAGCCCAGTTGACCGAGTCAACTGCTGACTGGGCTGGCCCAGCCACTGACATGCGGGCCCCATGTTAATAAAATGATTTTAATAAATAAATAAAAGGTTAAATAAACTGTTAAATAAATTAACTGACTAATTAGTCACTGACCAGTGGGCCCCTGTTAAGTAGTTAGGTAGTTAAATTAGTTAAACTCAGTTAGTTAGCCCACTGAGTATGACAGGTGGGTCCCACCTGCCAGAGTTGACCAGTCAACTGGACAGTTGACTGTTGACGCAGAGCTGACATCACACTGACGTCATGAAACATTTTCAGTATTTCTGCTAACTAAATTAATTCCAGAAAATGATTTAAACTTCGGAAATTCGTAGAAAATAAACCGTAGCTCTGATCGAAAAACTTAATACATGAAAGTTGCTCAGAACGACGAGACGAATCTGATCGTGTCGTCTGTTTCCATGTCGGAACCCCCTACATAGGAGAACCCGTAACTTTGAGCCTGATTCCAGTAGATGAATAGTGCATATACACTGGTTAATAAATCCAACTAAAATCCTAAAATAACTAATATGACTTAGACGTATCTTTAGGCAACCCTGCACTGCATCCTAGGCATAGCATGCTCTGTGTTGCATTATTGTTGTGTATTTATTTGTTTCCTCCCCCTCTTCTCTCTCGTTAGACCCCGACACCGATGTAGTCCCCGAGGCCGACGCAGCTCCGGAGGTCGGCTACGCCCCTGACGACCAGACCCTTGCTGCAGAGCTTCCAGGCAAGCACCCCCCTTTTGAGCATATCGATATCGCCTATTCTCTTCTCTCTTATGCTTGCATTAGAAGTTACTGCTTCTGCTGTTATCCTATTTCTGCTGCATAGCCTGTTTATTGTAACCTGCTATTGTTACCTACCTGCTATCCTAAACTGTTTAGTATAGGTTGGGTAGAGACCCAGCAGAGACCCCACTTTATCCCGACTGCCCCGCTGGATTATCAGAAGACCCGATCAACGGGATCGAAGACCAGGCCCCGGCACAGCACAACACTTCCCCCTTAGTTGCTCGACACTACTGGGTTACTATCGAGTGCCGAGGGTGATACCTCGTCATCACTTCTGATGATAACCTTGTAGGTTAGTTAATCAATCATGGTCAGCAAGGGTGATTCCTCCTACACCACCCCCGATAACGACGTCGTCGTGCAACTTCTCAAGTGTGGACCTCGAGGGTGATTCCTCCTTCGTTCACCTTGACGATAACATCAGGTGGAATTCCATCGAGGGTGATTCCTCAGGGTTCCCCCTTGGTGTTAGACACACGGTTACTATTGTTACTATGACTTTACACTGAACCATGTTACTAAAGACGGGTCGGCCCTGAGGGGTACCAGCGCGAGCATATTTGCGAAGTGATGTGGAGACGGGTTGACCTGGAGGGTGCCCGAGAGAGGAATATGAGGCGTGGCCGGGCATTCTTAGCCCTTGTCGCAAGTCCTCGAGACGGGGCGACGGGGTCACATCTTTCGTGAGTCTCTGCTCCTTACCGCACTACCAACACACTAACGGTTTGGATATTTGATCCGAGGGGCCTCTGGCCTGATAGCACTAACCATCACGTGGGCATAGTATGGGCGTTCTGCGTCGTATACTTCAGCCGGAGCTTAATAGACGTCAGCGACTGAGCGGCGCGCGCTGGGTTGGACTGGTAACGCCCTGCACTTGTATAAGGGGGGCTAGGTCTGCTCACCGGCCGCATTCACAACGTGCAGGAGCGCCCGGGGCGATGGCCCAAGACCCATGGGTGCCTAGGTTTAGTCCGGCGTGCTGACCTCTCTGCGAAGTATTCGGTCGGGTTGCGGCGTATTGTTTGGCCGAGGCCGGGCATGACCTAGTAAAGTGTGTCCGGCCGGAGTTAAGTGAGCGTGGTGGGTAAGTTGGTGCACCCCTGCAGGGAAGAAACAATCTATCGATAGCCTGTCCTATGGTAACGGACACTTGGAGTTGTATCCCGATCGATACAACTAGAACTGGATACTTGAGATGATAACTGGATAGTATGGCTCTGGGATTGCTTTCTCGCAGGGAGTCGAGAAAGGATCTCTGGGCGAGGTTGATGACACTACTATTACTTTACATTATGTTATTTTGTACTCTTCTAATGTTGCAAGACCGCTGAAGATGCTAGTCTTCGATAGGACAAGGCCTTCCCTCTATTCTGGCATTTCTGCAGCCCAGTCCACATATACAGCCTTCTTTTGAAAATGTTGCATATGTAGTGTAGATCCTTGCTTGCTGAGTACTTCGGATGAGTACTCACGTTTGCTTTGCTTTCTTTTTCTTCCCATATCCGTTTGACGCAACCAGATGGCGGAGCCCCTGAGCCAGCTGCCCCCACCGACGGCTACTACTACTACCCTCCTGGTGAGTACTACTAAGAGGAGCCGTCCGACGACCAGGAGTAGGATCGGAGGATCCCAGGCAGTAGGCATGCGCCTTTTGATTGTAGTGTTTTATTTTGCCCCGCCTTTCTAAAGGCTTATCTTTTTCTCTGTAATATCTGTACCCAGATATCTGATGCTTCCACTGACGCTTGTATGCCATCGAGCTATGTATTCGAGCCCTCGAGGCCCTGGCTTGTAATATAAGCTTGTATGACTTTATTTATGTTTTAGAGTTGTGTTGTGATATCTTCAAGTGAGTCCTTAGGCTTGATCGTGTGCATTTGCGTGTATGAGTAGTGCACGATTAAGCCGGGGTCGTCACATAGTTCACCCTCGGGGCTGAGGGTATGTACCAGTAGCTATGTGTTTGATCTCTCTCTCTCGTGTTCTTGATTTGGCACGATCTTCATGTACCGCGAGCTTTGTTATTATAGTTGGATCATATGGTGTTTCTTCCCTCTCTATCTCTTGTTGTGATGAATTGAGTCTTGCTCTTTGAGGTTCCGTTATGTTGGATTGAGTATTGGATTTGAGAACACTTGATGTATGTCTTGCGATGGGATATCTGTGGTGACAATGGGATATTCTATCTATTCACTTGATGTATGTTTTGGCACTCAACTCGCGGATTCCCGAGGTGACATTGGGGTAATCTATGCATAGGGGTTGATGCACGTTTTCGTCCTACGTTCTCCGATAGAAACTTTGGAGTGATTCTTTGTTGCACGTTGAGGGATTGTTATGTGATACAATTATGTTATCATTGTTGAGAGAACTTGCACTAGTGAAAGTATGAACCCAAGGCCTTGTTTCTAAGCATTGCAATACCGTTTTTGCTCACTTTTGTTACTAGTTACCTTGCTGTTTTTATATTTTCAGATTACAAAAACCTATATCTACTATCCATATTACACTTGTATCACCATCTCTTCGCCGAACTAGTGCACCTATACAATTTACCATTGTATTTGGTGTGTTGGGGACACAAGAGACTCTTTGTTATTTGGTTGCAGGGTTGTTTGAGAGACACCATCTTCATCCTACACCTCCCACGGATTGATAAACCTTAGGTCATCCACTTGAGGAAAATTTGCTACTATCCTACAAAACTCTGCGCTTGGAGTCCCAACACGAGTCTACAAGAAGAAGGTTGCGTAGTAGACATCAAGCTCTTTTCTGGCGCCGTTGCCGGGGAGGTGAGTGCTTGAAGGTATATCTTTAGATCTTGCAATCGAATCTTTTAGTTTCTTGTTTTATCACTAGTTTAGTCTATAAAAGAAAACTACAAAGAAATGGAATTTAGGTTGCCTCATTTGCTTCATCTTTATAATGTCTTTCGTGAAAATGATGGAAAAGAAAATTGTGCTCAAGTGTTAGAAGAAGAAGTCTATAAAATGTTTGGCACTAAATTTTTGAATGATGAGCATGATTGCAATGTTGTTGGTATGAATTCTTTGAACATCCATGATGCTAATGATATGCAAAGCCACAAGCTTGGGTATGCTATGTTTGATGAAGATGATATTTTTAGTCCCCCAAGCTTTAATGAGAATATTTATTATGATGATAGCATGCCTCCTATTTATGATGATTATATTGATGAAAGTGGGTTTGGAAGAGTCTCAACTCTAGGTAGTATTGATCCCACCATTTTGGAGGGTGTTGAATCTTTTCACAATATTGATAAAAGTGGATTTGGAGAGGTCATGACTTTATTTAGTGATGAATCCACTATTTTGGAAGAGGTTTCAATTGATTATGAGAACAAAGTTGCTATCTATGATGATTATTGTGATGACATGTATGCTATAAAGAATAATTATAACCATGAAACTTGCCATCGTGATTTTAATTTTCAATTGGATTATGCCTCACATGATAGTTATTTTGTTGAATTTTCTCCCACTACTATTCATGAGAATAAATTTGCTTATGTGGAGAGTAATAAAATTTCTATGCTTGTAGATCATGAAAAGAATGATTTATGTGATAGTTATATTGTTGAATTCATTCATGATGCTACTGAAAATTATTATGAGAGAGGAATATATGCTTGTAGGAATTGCAATAATATAAAGTTTCCTCTCTATGTGTTGAAAATTTTGAAATTATGCTTGTTTTGCCTTCCTATGCTAGTTAATTCTTGTTACCATAAATTGTTTGCTCACAAAAACCCTATGCATAGGAAGTGGGTTAGACTTAAATGTGCTAGTCATATGCTTCATGATGCTCTCTTTGTGTTTCAATTCTTTACTTTTATGTGAGCATCATTGAAATCATCATGCCTAGCTAAAAAGGCATTAAAGAAAAGTGCTTGTTGGGAGACAACCCAACATTTACCCCTACAGTTTTTGTGTGTTCACATGATTATGCTACTGTAGTAATCATTTTTCATAGGTTTTGTTTCAATAAAGTGCCAAGTAAAGCCTTTGGGATAGTGTGGTTGATAGTTGATTTGATTCTGTGCAAAAACAGAAACTTTTGCGTCAAGTAACAGAATTGTTAAAATTCACTGGAACGTGGAAATATTCTGAATTTTTTCAGTTGATTGGTATACAAATTTTCTACGTTGTCCTAATTTTTCAGAATTGTTGGAGTTACAGAAGTATGACCTTAATTCAGATCTTTACAGACTGTTCTGTTTTTGACAGATTCTGTTTTCGATGCATAGTTTGCTTGTTTTCTAGTGTCCATGGCTTATATTGCTCAATATAATTTGTAGAAATGATAGGGTACAGTAGGCATCATTTGAGAAAAACTTTGAATCTTTTCTTGACAGTACCAAAGTGAATGATTTGTTTTATCATACTAACCCATCTCACGAAGTTCCGTTAAGTTTTGTGTGATTGAAGTTTTCAAGTTTTGGGTGAGATATCGATATGAGGAGAATAAGGAGTGACAAGACCCTAATCTTGGGGATTCCCAAGGCACCCCAAGATAATATTCAAGTAAGATACAAGCAACTAAGCTTGGGGATGCCCCGGAAGGCATCCCCTCTTTCGTCTCCAACATTATCGGTAACCTTACTTGGGGCTATATTTTTATTCGTCACATGATATGAGTTTTGCTTGGAGCATCATTTTATTTTATTAGTATTTGCTTGCTGTTATTTAGAGTAATTTTTTTCATCTTTTAATTCAATAAAAAGGTCAAGTATAGCCTTTACCATGCTTATTTTGCATGTCTTTATGTTGCTGTTTTGAAAACAGAAAGTTTTCTATCATTGTCTTAATTCTTATGGAAAGTCAGAACATGGTAAAATCTTGAAATTTTTAAAAAATGAGTAACAACAAATTTTCTACAGTTTGGTAAATTTTCAGAATTTTTGGAGTTAGGAAAGTATGAGTACAATTGCACTCTTTACAGACTGTCCTGTTCAAACAGATTGCTGTTATGTTTGCATTGTTTGCATATGTTTGCTTGTTTAATGATTCTATTTGAGAATAGGAGTATTAAATATGCAGAGGCATTTAGTATGCAATGTTAAATAATAATTTTAGTGATTTGCTACAGTAGAGAATGATAAGGTTTTGCATTTGATTTATACTAACTTATCTCACGAGTTCTTGTTGAGTTTTGTGTGCATGAAGTTTTTAAGATTTAGGGAAACCGTGATATAAAGGGAATTAAGGAGACACAAAAGCTCAAGCTTGGGGATGCCCAAGGCATCCCTAGTTAATATTTCAAGAAGTCTCAAGCATCTAAGCTTGCGGATGCCCCGGTTGGCATCCCACCTTTCTTCTTCAACAATGATCGGTCAGTTTTGGTTGAGCCTAAGTTTTTGCTTCTTCACATGATATGTGCTATCCTTAGAATGTAATTTTGTTTTGCTTGCTGTTTGAATAAAATACTTAAGATCTGAAATTTTATTTATGAGAGAGTCTTCATATAGCTGCATAATTATTCAACTACTCATTGATCTTCACTTATATCATTTTGGGAGTAGTTTGTCATTTACTCGTGTGCTTCACTTATATCCTATGAGTAAATGGTTGAATGAATTGAATATCATAAATCTGAAATTATATATGTTGCATATGCTTATACCATGGGGAGTAATGACTTCACGTATAATAAGTAGAGGTGATAAATTTATTGAGAGTTAGCAAACATAGCATTGGTCACTTGAACAATTCATGAAAGAATATTGAAGGAAGAGAGATTTCACATATAAATATACTATCTTGGACATCTTCTATGATTGTGAGCCCCATTAATTATTTTCAAATTTGAGCAAATTAGTTGAAGTTGGACAAGGAAGACAACGTAATGAGTTATGCTTGGGTATATTTGTATAGAAGTTATATTGTTATGGATCCTCCAACATGTGGTGCTTGCTATTTAGAATCTTTTGCTAGCCAAAATTTATGTACTAAGCGGGAATACTGCTTGTGCATCCAAAATCCTTGAACCAAGTTTCTTCCCTGAGCGTCCACCATATCTACCTATATACGGTATTTACCTGCCGTTCCAAGTAAATTTGCATGTGCCAAACTCTAAACCTTCAAATAATAATCTGTTTTGTATGCCCAAATCGCTCATGTAGCGACTAGGGACTGTCAGTATCTTCCATGCTAGGTGGGTTATTCTCACGATGAGTGTTTATTCACTTATCATTCACGAGAGAGTGGCTGGTAATTGGGATGCCCAGTCCTATGATCAAAAGATCAAAAACAAAATTTCAAATAATTAAACAAAACTCCCCCAGGAAAGTTGTTGGTATGGACGGTACCCGTTGTTTCGGATCAGCCGTGGAGTGTGATTGTTGGTGGAGGGGGAGTAAAAACTTTACCATTCTGTTTGGGAACCGCCTATAATGTGTCTAGCATGGAAGATAGTGAGAACTCATGGTCGTTACGTTGACAATGAAAGCATACTTCTCAAAATTATATTCATCTCTGTTTTAAAAGCTTCGAGCTCTGGCACCTCTGCAAATCCCTGCTTCCCTCTGCGAAGGGCCTATCTTTTACTTTTATGCAAGAGTCAGTAGTATTCCTTCTCATTCCAACCTACTCTTTAGTTGGCAAGCATCATGTGACGGGGAAAGATCTAAGCATATATGGCCATTCAAATATATTTGATCATGAATTATTATTGTTGACAATTATCTATATGATAAATAAGTTGGGAGGCGAAACACTAAGCCCCTATCTTTCTCTGTGTTCGATGGATGCTATTTGTTATAAAAATATGCTTTGAGTGGTAGCAATCATGGAAGACTATATGATAGTTGAGTATGTGGGATTTGCTAAATCAAAGCTCTTACATAGACCCTTCCTGAAAATAAGATGGATTGTAATTGTTTGATGACTGAGAACTTAGTTTGTTAGTTTTCAAGAAAGTTTATTATCTATGCTTTAACATGTGAATAGCTTGCTACTTGATCATGAGAAGTTTTATGAGATGAGCTACTATTTATGATATATAATGATGCTAGAAAAAGTGATTGAAATTATCATTGATCAAACTTGTGCACTTGCTAGCATTCACACTTCATAAATTATTTCTTTTATCATTTACCTACTCGAGGACGAGCAGGAATTAAGCTTGGGGATGCTGATACGTCTCCAACGTATCTATATTTTATGAAGTATTCATGCCATGTTTACAACAATTCTATATGATTTTGGTATGATTTGATTAGAACTAACCCGGACTGACGCTGTTTTCAGCAGATCTACCATGGTGTCATTTTTTTGTGTGCAGAAATAAAAGTTCTCGGAATGAGCTGAAAATTTACGGAGAATATTTTTGGAAAATATAAAAAATACTGGAACGAAAAGATATCGGAGAGGAGTCCCGAGGCAACCACAAGGGTGGAGGGCGCCCCCCTAGGGCGCGCCCCCTGCCTTGTCGTCGCCTCGTGGGCCCTGTCGGTGTCAAAACCGGCGGATCTCGGGTAGGGGGTCCCGAACTGTGCGTCTAAGGTCGATGGTAATAGGAGACGGGGGACACGATGTTTACCCAGGTTCGGGCCCTCTCTATGGAGGTAATACCCTACTTCCTGCTTGATTGATCTTGATGAATATGAGTATTACAAGAGTTGATCTACCACGAGATCGTAATGGCTAAAACCCTAGAAGTCTAGCCTGTCTGATTATTCTTGCCTCTACGGACTAAACCCTCTGGTTTATATAGACACCGGAGGGGACTAGGGTTGTACAAAGTCGGTTACAGAGAAAGGAATCTTCATACGCGAACGCCAAGCTTGCCGTCCACGCCAAGGAGAGTCCCATCCGGACACGGGAGAGAGTCTTCTGTCTTGTATCTTCATGGCCCATCAGTCCGGCCCACCTTACGTAGCCCGGACGCCCGAGGACCCCTTAATCCAGGACTCCCTCAGTAGCCCCTGAACCAGGCTTCAATGACGATGTGTCCGGCGCGCAGATTGTCTTCGGCATTGCAAGACGGGTTCCTCCTCCGAATACTCCAAAACAGACTTCAAGCACAGAAAGCGTGTCCGGCTCTGCAAAACAAGTACCACACACAACCGCAGAGAGTATAATATTTCACGAGTCCAATCCGCTGACAACTTTTTGTAATGCGACACCACGTTCATGCACGGTCATTATTTCGAACCGTTCTTTAGCCTCCCGCTCCACGCTTTAAGATGCGGTTTCCAGTGGCACGTCTTGTCATAGCAGAGATCGTGTCCCTTTATTATGGGATTCTCATCAATACGGGCGTGGGTAATCCAACCGTGCAGTCTGCACGGCCCTTGGGAATAGGCGAGTTTTAAGGCGAGTGGGGAGGCGCTTGATATTCACTGCCTTTATAAGGAGATAAGGATTCACCCCTTTCACCCACGCCTTCTCGTTCTCTGCCTCTCCATTCCCGAGCTCCAGCGCCCAAGTTCTCATCTTTTCCACCTCAAAGAAGCACTCCGACCATGTCCGGATCCGGAGCGCAAGGCAAGTGGATGGCCTCCTCCGTCAAGGAGAAGGACATCACGAAGCTCCGGGAGGCGGGGTACTTGGCCAAGGAAATCGCCCACCGGCTTCCGGCCAAGGGACAGATCATCCCCACCCCCAAGCCTCATGAGAGGGTGGTGTTCATCCCCCACTTCGTCCGCGGGTTAGGGTTTCCTCTCCACCCTTTCGTTCGCGGACTCATGTTCTACTACGGGCTAGATTTCCATGATCTAGCCCCAAACTCCTTCCTCAACATCTCGGCATTTATTGTCGTGTGCGAGGCCTTCCTCCGCATCCCACCCCACTTCGGACTGTGGCTCAAGATTTTCAATGTGAAGCCAAAGGTGGTGGATGGCCAACACGCAGAGTGCGGAGGCGCCATGGTGAGCAAGATGCCCAACGTCACATGGCCCAAAGGTACCTTTGTGGAGACCGTCAAAGGGTGGCAGCAACTGTGGTTCTATATCACAGAGCCCCGCGACACCACCTGGGCCGCGGCTCCTGAATTCAAGTCCGGAGCCCCAATGCGGCTCACCTCCTGGATAGAGAAGGGCCTGAATTGGGCGTCGTCGGACGAGCTGTCAGCGCTGCAGGCGCGTATCCAGAGCATGGTGGACAAGAACATCAAGCTTGTCAATGTGATCCAGGTGATGCTAGTTCGTCGGATCCTTCCATGCCAAAGCCGGACTTGCCATCTGTGGGAGTTTGATCTGGCCGAGCACCAGACCTTGCAACAGTTCTTCGGAACTACGCACGAAGACATCTGGAAGGTGCTTTTTAAGGCCAACGAGAAATGGCCGGAGACGACCGAGGACCGTGGGCACGACCTGGCCCATCCCGCCAGTCCGGTAAGTCTTTCGCGCTTCAAGGTGTATCCTTTACTTGCTTACTCAGGGAAAATGCCTAAGCCTCCCTATTTATTTTTTCAGGGCTGGACGAAGAAGGCAGAGCGGATTAAGTGTTCAGCTCCGCTGCCCGAGGAACCAGCCATCCCGCTTCTGACGAAGATGCTGGTCCCGGCGCCCTACCAGGCGTCGGAGAAGAAGGCCAAGAAAAAGGGCAAGGAGACCAGAAGTGGCCTCCGTCGCAAGGGAACTTCGGACGCGATGTCCGAGGACGCCGAGACTCACTCCACCGCCGCAGAGGACGGCGAGGAGGAGGAAGAAAGCAACTCTCCCCCTGAGGGGGGAAGGAAGAAAAGGGCAGCCCCCATAAATCTGGAGGCAGAGGCGTCCAAGAAAGGGAAGGTCTCCCTCGCGGATAACTCCGCGTGGGACGTCGACAGCAGCCCAGAGCGGCGCCCCCGAGATAAGCCCCTGGCCGGGTCGTGAGTACTCAAAGACCCTGACGCATTCATATATCCAGCCTCTTTTCTCCATAGTTTTAACATGTTGAATCATGTACTTGCAGTCCGGCTCGTTCCGACCTCGAGCGATCCTCATCTTCGGGGAATTCGCTGGACCCGAAGGTGATGGACAGCGGGTCCCTTTCGGCGGCCTCCTCTCCCAAGGCCATAGATGACACCGAGGCGTTGTCCCGAAGGATCCCAGGCCAGGGAGAGACGCAGGAGGCCATCAGCGCGGCACTAGAGGGTGAAACCTCGGCCGCCGGACACATGGGGGAGCAAATCCCCATGGAGACTGGCAATGGGGGCCAGGTCCAATTCGGCCCCCAGCCGAATACGGTCCCGGAGACCTATACAGCTCCGGAATCCGGCAAGCAACCTCCTTCAAAAGAAGGGGGTGTGCCTATTTCGCCGGTGACCTCTGTCCAACCAGAGGCACCGGACACCCTACTGGAAGCGCTGCGAAGTGCTTCCATTGTAGAGGAACACCGTGCCCTCATGGGTACGGTGATTGAGAAGATTCAGTCCGCGAAGAGCGGACTGACCGAAGCCTGCACAAGCCTCCTAACAGGTTTTGAGGTATGAAACGCAATTATGTAAAAAGAATGTCACAGTATAGACAGTAGCCCCTGAGACACTGTCCGGTGGTCGAAAAGAAAAGCCGGACAGAGGATCAAACAATTTTCGCAGGAGACTAACCATACATGTCTATGTGAAAAAGCAGGCGTCGCTGCTGGCTGCGACCTCCCATGCTGCCGAAGTCTCCGGACTGAAGCAGAGTCTGGAGCGGGCCGAGGAAGAACTCGGCCGTGTGAAAAAGCAGCTGGAGGACAAGCAAGGTATGCCATGACCTTCTGTATATCAGAAAGGATAGATGATTTGTATTGACCATAGTGCCATGATATTTGTAGGAGCGGCGACCGAGCTGGAGGCCCTTAAAAAGGCGTTGGCCGAGGCCCAGAAGAGAGCGGCGGAGGAACAATCCGTCCGCGAAAAGCACGAGGCCAGGGTCGGTGAGGTCCAACAAGAGCTCCAGGACGCTGTAAAGAAATGCGAGTCCTTGGAGCGCAAGATTACGGATCAAGAGTCCGAGCTTGCTAAGGCCCACCAAAGCACTCAAGAGGCCCAGGTTGAAGCCCAGGGCGCCCTCCAGGAAATCCAAGAGGCCAGGAAAATCACGGCGGGTAAGGCCTTTATAATGCAAAGCAAATTTGTGAAGAAAAGGTACCGCTTACTGACCCGGATTTGGAGTTCTCCAGGAGCGTTTGCGGATCTGCCGCGCAGCATTGCTGATGCTGCGGATTTCTTCCGAGCCGAAGAGGGGAGCTCAACGGAGAAGCTGTTCTGGTCGCAATACCTTGCGCCAGAGCATCCGGTGCCCTTTAGCGATCAGCTGAAACAGCTGACCGAACTGCATAGGGCGGCCGAATTGGCCATGAAGGATTTGATAATCCGTCTATGGCCTGCCGAAGCCATACCCAACAGCTACTTCGGGCTCGTGAAGCGACTGGTTGCTGCCTGCCCTTGGCTTGATGCCATCAAGCGGTCGGTCTGTATTGAAGGTGCGCGGATGGCCTTCGCCCGTGTCAAGATACAGTGGGCGAAGATGAACGCCGTCCAGCTCGCGACCGAGGGACCGCCCGCGGGCAAGGAGCACCGCACGCCCGAGCGATATTTTGACGATGTCCTGGAGGGATCCCGCATTGTAGCGGAGCAGTGTGCAAAAGACATTATCTTTGGATGAATATATTCATGTTATCCTGTCCTGTATAATGGAACAAAACTGATATGTAATATAATATTAGTTGTTTATATCAAGATTTTTCCTCCTGTGCGGCCGTTTTATTAAATCTGAGAGTTGGCCAGTCGTCGGCTTCAGCCCCCACGTAGGTAGTACGGGGGTGTTCGGGATAGAATCTAAACACTCTTGATCCAAAGTTTGGTCCTTGAAGGAGGTGTTTAGCGCAATGAACCAGGCAATCGGACTATGTGGCTTTATCACCCTCACTTAGCCATAGGAGTTTTATAATAGAAATTTAGGCGCAGCCCCTAGTATTCGTGAGTCCGAACTAGGATGCTGTAAACACCTGATCGGGTAGAGACCGATTCGTCACATAATGCGGAAAAAATCGCAAAAGATTTGTAACCTCCGAAGAGCTGACCAGCTCACGCCGCATCATGACAGTCAGTTTTCGGCTTTCTCTACTGAGGTGCTCATCCGGATAAACCAGGGCACAATCGCAGTAGTTCTCCCTTTACTACCCTAGCCGATATAGCGGAACATAAGGTAGTAAGCACAGGAGCCGGGCAACCCAACTATTGACCAAAGACATGATTCGGAGCCGATGCATATAATGCTAAATTCGGGGTGCCGAACTATACTGTAAAAAGTGTTCGGACTTTGTTGCCGTAATATGGGGCGCAATAAAGCCCCTTGCGAATTTAAGCCGTACCAAAGTGTACGGGTGCAATTGATAAGATTATCAAGAAAAAAATGAAATAGTAAGCTAATGCCGCAGAAGTTGGGCCGCGAACTGTTTATATTATAATTTTATTGATACGTCAAAGCGTATAAGTAGTGCGATAAGAAACAGGGCTATTTAACATGCCATGACCAAGGCAGAGCTGCGTGCGGGTCCTGAGAACAGGTAGAGTGATCGTCAAAAAGACCTCCTAGCGATTCCCGTGTACCTCAATGCTTCTTGCTGTCTTTGGTGTATCTATCCTTCGAAAGGACCGATGATCAGGCCGTCTTGAGGGGCCTGTGGAAAAGAAACCTGAAAAGGATGAAAAAGAGAAAGTGAAAGTATGTGTGTCCAGGGGAGGTCGAGCCGTAATATGGACCACAATCTAGTTATGCCTCCGTCTATGCCCATGGTATTTTAAGTGCGTAGTTATGTACGCGTGGTACGTATGCCGCCATCTGGCCGGGACAGAGACGGAGGCCGGATTGCTAGTCTAACTCCAGACGAGCCAGACAGTTATACTGCGGAGTAGTCCGGATCCGCTTGACAGTGTCCGGGAGCTTGGCCGCTGAATTAAAATTCTGCTTGGCAAGGCCGCTCTGTACTTCCGCTGCCAAGGCCGCGGTGTGCTCCTCGGTACGGAGGGAGCGCTCCGTGTTTCCGTTAACTGTTATGACGCCGCGTGGTCCCGGCATCTTGAGCTTGAGATAAGCATAGTGTGGCACCGCATTGAATCGAGCAAATGCGGTTCGTCCGAGCAGTGCGTGATAGCCGCTGCGGAATGGGACGATATCGAAGATCAATTCTTCGCTTCTGAAGTTGTCCGGGGATCCGAAGACAACCTCCAGTGTGATTGAGCCCGTACAGCGGGCCTCTACACCTGGTATGACTCCTTTAAAGGTAGTTTTTGTGGGTTTGATCCTTGAGGGATCGATGCCCATTTTGTGCACTGTATCCTGATAGAGCAGGTTCAGGCTGCTGCCGCCGTCCATGAGGACACGCGTGAGATGGAATCCATCAACAATTGGATTGAGGACCAGTGCGGCTGAACCGCCATGACGGATACTGGTCGGATGGTCCCTGCGATCGAAGGTGATCGGGCAGGACGACCATGGGTTGAACTTTGGGGCGACTGGCTCTACCACGTAGATGTCCCTGAGCGCTCGTTTGCGCTCCCTTTTGGGGATATGAGTGGCGTATATCATGTTCACCGTTTTAACCTGGGGAGGGAACTTCTTCTGTCCTCCTGTGTTCGGCGGACGGGACTCCTCGTCGTCGTCCTCGCTTTGCGACCCCTTCTCCTTGTTTTTGGCATTTAACTTGCCGGCCTGTTTAAAAACCCAACAGTCTCTGTTGGTATGATTGGCTGGTTTATCAGGGGTGCCGTGGATCTGACATGGACGATCGAGTATGCGGTCCAAGCTGGATGAGCCCGGATTGTTTCTTTTGTATGGCTTCTTCCGCTGGCCGGACTTGGAGCCGCTGAAACCGGCGTTGACCGCCGTGTCATCGGCAGTGCCACCATTGCTTCGGCACTTGTGCCTGTTGCGTCGGGGCTTGTCATTGCTATTCTTGGCTTCAGAGGTACCGGCATCGCTTGCAGTGTTATTGCTACGGGCTAGCCAACTATCCTCGCCCGCACAAAAGCGGGTCATGAGTGCCGTGAGGGCTGCCATGGACTTCGGCCTTTCTTGGCCGAGGTGACGAGCGAGCCATTCGTCGCGGATGCTATGCTTAAAGGCCGCTAGGGCTTCGGCATCCGGGCAATCGACGATCTGGTTCTTTTTAGTTAGGAACCTAGTCCAGAATTTCCTGGCCGACTCTCCAGGCTGTTGAACTATGTGACTTAAGTCATCGGCATCCGGAGGTCGTACATATGTGCCTTGGAAGTTGTCACGGAAGGCGTCTTCCAAGTCCTCCCAGCTGCCAATAGAGTTTTCAGGCAGACTGTTTAACCAGTGCCGAGCTGGCCCCTTGAGTTTTAGTGGGAGGTATTTGATGGCGTGAAGGTCATCGCCGCAGGCCATATGAATATGGAGAAGAAAATCCTCAATCCATACCGCGGGATCTGTTGTTCCATCATATGATTTGATATTTACGGGTTTAAACCCTTCTGGGAATTCGTGCTCCATTACTTCATCAGTGAAGCAGAGGGGATGTGCGGCGCCTCTATATCGGGCCAAGTCGTGACGTAGTGCGGATGTAGTCCGTCTGCGGTTTTCGGCCCGGACGTGGTTATGCTTGTTACGTCTGGCTTGATAGCCGTCGTCGCGCGCCAGGGCATGCCCCCGCGATCCGTAGATCGATCTGGACTGGCCTACTCTGTTCTCCAGGTCTTGCCGCAGGTCATATGTGTATTCCTGAGCTGTGGTATCTTTGCCTTTACGGTGATGTAGTATGAGCAGGTGTTCGGCTTGGGTTGCCGCTTTGTCTCGTCCACGTGGTGGTCGGTCAGCCGCATTACGTGTTGATGGCATGGGCTCAAGTGCCTCGTCGTCGAATTGGGGTAGCAGTTTACGCTTCGGGTAACTTTTAATGGGGCGCTCAAGTCCGTATTCCTCGGCTGCCAGGACATCAGTCCATCTGTTGTTGAGTAGATCTTGATCAGCTTGAAGCTGCTGTTGTTTCTTTTTCAGGCTCCTCGCAGTGGCTATTAGCCGGCGCTTAAAGCGCTCCTGCTCGACGGGTTCCTCAGGCACGATAAAGTCTTCATCGCCGAGGCTCACCTCGTCTTCGGAGAGTGGAAGATAGTTGCTGTCCTCCGAGTCTTCGTTTATGGCCTGTTTGTCAGGGCTGACTTGCCCATCTTCCCTATCGTCGTGTTCGGAAGTCGGCTCGACGGGATCTTCTTTGTCTTCGGCATCGTCCGGAGTATTGTTTTCTCTCGTGCCGGTATTGCTGTCTTTTCCACGGCATGATTTAGAGCGGTGCCACTGACGTCGGCGCTTTGGCTGTGTCTGAGGAGTTTTATCCTCGACTGGATCTTTCTCATTATCGCCGTTATTCTCTTTGGGAGTATCCACCATGTACACGTCGTACGAGGAGGTGGCTGTCCAGCGCCCAGTAAACGGCGGGTTTTGGGCCTGCTCCTCTCCGGCATCGTCGTCCATACCGTCGATGTCTTTGGAGTCGTAATCGAGCATGTCGGTTAAGTCTTCGACAGTGGCAATGAAGTGGGCGGTGGGTGGGAAGCGAAATTCTCCGTCATCAGCCTCCAGTTCAAACCGGATATAATTCAGCTGTGAGTCCCCCGCTAAGGAGAGGGTTTTTAATGAGTTTAGCACATCACCCAAAGGTGAGTGCCGGAAGATGTCCGCGGAGCTGAACTCGACGATCGGCGCCCGATCGAGCTCGATGGGCGCGGACGCACGCGGTTCGGAACCTGTGGCCGGAGACGAATCCGAGGTTCCGGTGACACAGATCCCATTCAAAGTTGGGTCTGTGTGCGGCTCCAACGCCGCTGAGTCTGCGGCTTCCGTGGCGGGGTTGAGCTTCCCGTCCTCGGGTGGCGCAATCTGCTCCGGATCTAGGGCCAGAGCAGTTACAGGCGCTATCTCCCGGGTATGGTCTGATGACAGATTTAGATCATGTTCATCGCGGTGGCAGGGAGCGGCTGCCATGGGCTCGAATCCGTCAAAGATCAAGTCTCCGCGGATATCAGCAATGTAGTTCAAGCTTCCAAACCTGACCTGATGGCCAGGGGCGTAGCTGTCGATCTGCTCTAGATGGCCAAGCAAGTGGGCCCGCAGTATGAAGCCGCCGAATACGAAGATCTGGCCGGGGAGAAAGACCTCCCTCAAGGCAGCATCGTTGTGGATGATTGATGGAGCCATCGAGTCTTCTAGCGACGACACAGCGGAACTCCCAATGAAAGCACCAATGTCGGTGTCAGAACCGGCAGATCTCGGGTAGGGGGTCCCGAACTGTGCGTCTAAGGTCGATGGTAATAGGAGACGGGGGACATGATGTTTACCCAGGTTCGGGCCCTCTCTATGGAGGTAATACCCTACTTCCTGCTTGATTGATCTTGATGAATATGAGTATTACAAGAGTTGATCTACCACGAGATCGTAATGGCTAAAACCCTAGAAGTCTAGCCTGTCTGATTATTCTTGCCTCTACGGACTAAACCCTCCGGTTTATATAGACACCGGAGGGGACTAGGGTTGTACAAAGTCAGTTACAGAGAAAGGAATCTTCATACGCGAACGCCAAGCTTGTCGTCCACGCCAAGGAGAGTCCCATCCTGACACGGGAGAGAGTCTTCTGTCTTGTATCTTCATGGCCCATCAGTCCGGCCCACCTTACGTAGCCCGGACGCCCGAGGACCCCTTAATCCAGGACTCCCTCAGGCCCCCTTGACTTGTCCCTGACGCCAACACCTCCTATAAATACCAAAACCTCCAAAAATAAATCTAGATCGGGAGTTCCGCCGCCGCAAGCCTCTGTAGCCACGAAAAACCAATCGGGAGCCCATTCCGGCACCCTGCCAGAGGGGGAAACTATCACCGGTGGCCATCTTCATCATCCCGGCGGTCTCCATGACGAGGAGGGAGTAGTTCACCCTCGGTGCTGAGGGTTTGTACCAGTAGCTATGTGTTTGATCTCTCTCTCGTGTTCTTGATTTGGCACGATCTTGATGTACCGCGAGCTTTGTTATTATAGTTGGATCATATGGTGTTTCTTCCCTCTCTATCTCTTGTTGTGATGAATTGAGTCTTGCTCTTTGAGGTTCTGTTATGTTGGATTGAGTATTGGATTTGAGAACACTTGATGTATGTCTTGCGATGGGATATATGTGGTGACAATGGGATGTTCTATCGATTCACTTGATGTATGTTTTGGCACTCAACTCGTGGATTCCCGAGTTGACATTGGGGTAATCTATGCATAGGGGTTGATGCACGTTTTCGTCCTACGTTCTCCGATAGAAACTTTGGAGTGATTCTTTGTTGCACGTTGAGGGATTGTTATGTGATCCAATTATGTTATCATTGTTGAGAGAACTTGCACTAGTGAAAGTATGAACCCTAGGCCTTGTTTCTAAGCATTGCAATACCATTTTTGCTCAATTTTGTTACTAGTTACCTTGTTGTTTTCATATTTCCAAATTACAAAAACCTATATCTACTATCCATATTACACTTGTATCACCATCTCTTCGCCGAACTAGTGCACCTATACAATTTACCATTGTATTGGGTGTGTTGGGGACACAAGAGACTCTTTGTTATATGGTTGCAGGGTTGTTTGAGAGAGACCATCTTCATCCTACGCCTCCCACGGATTGATAAACCTTAGGTCATCCACTTGAGGGAAATTTGCTACTGTACTACTAAACTCTGCGCTTGGAGGCCCAACACGAGTCTACAAGAAGAAGGTTGCGTAGTAGACATCAGATATCGTTAAGTGTAACGATAGTCCTAAAACAACATTGAGAATGTGACATTAGAAGAACGATCATATTGAATCAACCCAATACTTGTCTGTTACTATGTGATTATATCGTCTGAAATCATCTGTTATAACACGGAGTGTTAGCATGTGTTTTAGTTCCTCGGACCATGAGAGTGTCTTAGGTCACTTCCTACCGGATGGTGGTGTTGGGGAACGTTGCATGGAAAACTAAAAAAATTCTACGCACACGCAAGATCTAACCATGGAGATGCATAGCTACGAGAGGGAGAGTATGTCTACGTACCCTCATAGACCGTAAAGTGGAAGCGGTTATCAACATGGTTGATGTAGTCGTACACCTTCACGATCCAACCGATCAAGTACCGAACGTACGACACCTCCGCGTTCAGCACACGTTTAGCTCGATGACATCCTCGCCTTCTTGATCCAGTAAGACGGGCGAAGTAGTAGATGAGTTCCGGCAGCACGACGGCGTGATGATGGTGGTGGTGAACTTGTTCCGCAGGGCTTCGCCGTGCACTGCAGAAAAACTAGACGGAGGATGAAACCGGGGAGAGGGGCGCCGCACACGGCTTGTGGATTGACGTGGGTTGTGTGGTGCCCCCGCCCTCTCATATATATATAGGTGGGGGAGGGGAGGCAGCCAGGGTGCGCCCCAAGGGTGGCCGCCGGCCCCCTTAGGCGCCTGCCATATGGCACCCCCCCCCCCCCTTCCTTATTTTCTCTCGGGGGAATGAAAGGGGAGGAGAGGAAAGGCAAGGGGAGGTCGAATCCCCTCCTTCCTTTTCTCCCCAATGGCTGCGGCTAGAGGAGGGGCGCGCCAGCCCCTTGTGGGCTGGTGTGCTCACTTCGTTTGGCCCATATGGCCCATTAACCTCCCGGAGTATCCCGGAACCCCTTCCGGTGATCCGATGATTACCCGATTCATTCCGAAACCTTTCCGGTGACCAAATAGCATCGTCCTATATATCAATCTTTACCTCCGGGCCATTCCAGAGCTCCTCGTCATGTCCGTGATCTCATCCGGGACTCCGAACAACATTCGGTCACCAACTCACATAACTCATATAATACTATATCGTCAAACGAACGTTAAGTGTGCGGACCCTATGGGTTCAAGAATGATGTAGACATGACCGAGACGCCTCTTTGGTCAATAACCAATAGCGGGACCTGGATGCCCATATTGGCTCCTACATATTCTACGAAGATCTTTATCGGTCGAACCTTTATGACAACATATGTAATTCCCTTTGTCTGTCAGTATGTTACTTGCCCGAGATTTGATCATTGGTATCTTCATACCTAGTTCAATCTCGTTACCGGCAAGTCTCTTTACTCGTTCCGTAATACATCATCTCGTAACTAACTCCTTAGTCACTTTGCTTGCAAGCTTCTTGTGATGTGTATTACCGAGAGGGCCCAGAGATACCTCTCCGATACACGGAGTGACAAATCCCAATCCCAAATCCATGTCAACTCAACAGACACCTTCGGAGATACATGTAGAGCATCTTTATGATCACCCAGTTATGTTGTGACATTTGATAGCACACAAGGTATTCCTCCGATATCCGGGAGTTGCATGATCTCATGGTCGAAGGAATATGTATTTGACATTAAGAAAGCAGTAGCAATAAACTGAACGATCATATGTTAAGCTAACGGATGGGTCTTGTCCATCACATCATTCTCCTAATGATGTGATCCCGTTATCAAGTGACAACTCATGTCCATGGTTAGGAAACCTTAACCATCTTTGATCAACGAGCTAGTCTAGTAGAGGCTTACTAGGGACACGGCATTTGTTTATGTATCCACACATGTATTTAAGTTTCCGATCAATACAATTCTAGCATGAATAATAAACCTTTATCATGAATAAGGAAATATAATAATAACAAATTTATTATTGCCTCTAGGGCATATTTCCATCAGGTGGGCCTTGGGGTTGCTCAAACGTCATCTGTAACAAGGTGATCATAACGACAACTTTCAGGCACACCGAAAAGTTTGACAAGTGACCGGACAGCTCGAGAGTGGGATTTGCTCCTCCGATGATGGAGAGATATTCTTAGGGACCTCTCGGTGTGATGGAATCCATCATCATCTGGCCAGACACAGGTGACAGCATCACGAGGATGCCGGAACACGTCAACGAGAAAGAAGAACAAAATCGGTAATGGGAGCAACAGTATAGTGAGCATGGTGATGACTCAGGAGGATATCGATGCACACAGGGTTTTGTAAAGTATCGCAAAGCAAAGGGAACATCACATGATAACCAAAGGTTCACTCGAATATCATTCGTATAATCATAGGGACCGATTTGGATGTCCACGGTTCCGCTATCGGTCATTGAACGAAGGGGTTTCGTTCATGTCTATGGTTTACCGAACCTACGGGGTCACAATCTTAAGGTAATCATGATCTGCTGAGTGTTAGTGGGACGAGCGTGATGAGAATATATTTGTGGAATTGTTTCATTAATATCCGGAATAGTTCCGAGAGGTTTCGAAAGCGTTTCGGGGTCACTGGAAGGGTTTCAGTGAATATCGGATAATACCGGGTATTACCGATTAATTATATATAGGTGGAAAATGTTTCCAGTGATGTTAGATTATATATATAATGCTCTAAAAATGTTTAGAACATTTTATATTTAATTTAAATATCAATGGGCCTTAAAAGGCCAAGAGGTGGAAGGCAACTTGGGCCACAAGGGCCCAAGTGGAGTTGGCGCCCCCTTTCCTTGTGTGTGTGGGGGGGGGGGCGAATTGGACTAGGGGAGGGAGTAGGACTCCTACCCTAGGCCAGCGCACCAAGGGATCGTAGTAGGACCCCCTTGTTGGCTGCCCTCTCCCTCGCCGCTAACCTATATATACTGGATTTCCAACCTAAGTTGAAACAAGTTTTGGAGCCTCCTCTAGTTGATCTAGTGCATGTTCTAGTTGGTCCTAGTTGACTAATTAGAGCGAGCCCTAGCCACCTCTAATCCTCGTAATTAGAAACCCCGTGTGGTTATAATCTCCTCCCTCTAATTCTCCGGCGACGATTAGCTCTGTACAGCGAAGCGCTGCCGGATCGTTAAGACCCTACGCTTGCAACCAAGTAGAGAGGTCGTGCTTTCGGTCTTCCGTTCAAGGGATCGCTCTTGGGCGGTTCGCGGGATTGTCATCAAAGTTCGAGGGACTTCAAGTACGATTTACACCGACTCGTCTACTTCCGCTGCACTCCTGGAGTCGGTAACGATCGTTAATCACAACCCGTTATGCATCTTCATATTGTTCCGGGGTGATCGTAGGGCGAAATATTTTGTTTTCTACTACGTTTCCCAACAGGGAAAAGTAAAGTTTTTTCATTATTGCACCGGGAAGTCACCGGAAGGTTCCAGAGGGGTCCGGAAGTCCTCGGAGGGTTCCACCATGTCCCATAGGCTAGCATGGGCTGTAGGGGGCGCCCTGGCCTTACTGGGCCAGGCACACCAACCCCTAGAAGGCCCATGCCCCTGGGGGTGGGAAACCCTAGAGGGGAGGGGACTCCACTTGGCTTGGAGGGAACTCCTCCTCCCTTGGTCGTTGCCCCTCCCTTGGAGGAGGGGCTAGGGCTGGCCGGCCCCTCCCTCACCGTTATATAAAGGGTGTAGGTGCAAGAGGAGGGGTTGCACCCTTTGCCTAGCCGCTGCCCCTTCTCGTCTCTCCCATCTCCTCACCCCGGTGTCACTTGGCGAAGCCCTGCCGGTGCTCCATCACCACCACGTCATCGTGCTGGTTATGATCCCATCTACTTCTCCCCCTTCGCTTGCTGGATCAAGGAAGAGGAGACGTCACCCAGCCGCATGTGTGCTAGACTCGGAGGTGTCGTATATTCGGTGCTAGATTGGTTTGGGTCCTGATTGGATCGTGGAGAGTACGACTACATCAACCACATTATATACGCTTCCGCTTTCGGTCTACAAGGGTATGTAGACACACTCCCCTCTCGTTGTTGTGCATCTCGTAGATTGGATCTTGGGTGTTCGTAGGAATTTTTTTAATTTTCATGCTTTGTTCCCCATCAGTGGAATCATCAGCTAGCTCTATACGTAGATCTATATGCATGAGTAGAACACAAAGAAGTTGTGGGTGTTGATGTTTAAATATCTTACTTCCTTTGTCTTATTTAGATTCAGCGGTATTATGGGATGAAGCGGCTCGGACCAACCTTACTTGTCCTCGCACAAGAGACCGGTTCCACTAACTAACATGCAACTTGTATTGCATAAAAGTGGCTTTGCGGGTGTCTGTCTCTCCCACCTTAGTTGAATCTGAATTGGCAATGGTTGTCCATGTAGAAGGTTAAAAGGCAACTTGTACATCATCGTTGTGGTTTTGCGTAGATAAGAACGGTTCTTATATATTTTCCTAGCAACCACGTAAAAATTGCAACAACAAAGTAGATGACGTCTAACTTGTTTTTTGCAGGGCATGTTGTGATGTGGTATGGCCAAAATATGATGTGATATGTTGATGTATGAGATGATCATGTTTTGTAATAGGTTCATGACTTGCATGTCGATGAGTATGGTAACCAACAGGAGCCATAGGGTTGTATTTAATTTATTGTCTGATCTGCGTGTCAATCTTTAAATGTCATGTAATTGTTTTAGTTTATCGCTATGAGTTAGCAATAGTCGTAAAAGCAATAATTGGCGGAGACAATCACATGACGACACGATGATGGAGATCATGGTGTCATGCTGGTGACGATGGAGATCATGCCGGTGCTTTGGAGATGAAGATCAAAAACATGTATTTGATAAATGTAATTACGTATTCTGCAAAAATGTAATTATGTATTTGATAAATGTTCAGTTAGTACAACAAAAATGTTATTCGATATACAAAAATTATACAATGCTTATGAAAAATATAGACATGTGTTAAACAAACCGAAACAAAATCAATGTGTGAACCAGCATGTGGTTAGATGTTGGGTGGTTAGGAGGACAGTGGTATCCCCAGCCCATCAGGATTCAAATCCTGGTGCTCGCATTTATCCTGAATTTCTTTCAGGATTTCCGGAGATACGCGTTCAATGGGAGGAGATATTCCCGTTAACTACGAGGTGCCTACGATGACTTCGTAAAATCTCAAGATGACATACCGGCTCAGTCTCTCGGAGATGCTCATAGGGGTGGGGTATGCGCGTGTGTGTGCTCATAGGGGTGAGTGTATACGCGTATGTTCCCGTTAACTACGAGGTGCCTACGGTGTCTTCGTAAAATCTCAAAGATGACATGCCGGCTTAGTCTCTCGGAGATGCTCATAGGGGTGGGGTGTGCAGGTGTGTGCTCATAGGGGTGAGTGTATACGTGTATATATAAGCGCTTGCGTCTGTACTGTGTTTCGCTGGGTTTTTTGGTTTCGTTAAACATCGATTGTTTGTTTCTTTTACATTTTTTTCGGGTTTTTTACTTTTCTTTTTATTTCTTTGTCGGCTTTTACCGGTTTTCTTTGTTTTTTCTTTCCTTGTTTTGTTTCTTTTTTAACACACAAAAATCTGAAATTACGAAGAAGAAAAAGGAAACCAAAGAGAACCGATGAAAAAACCAAGAAAAAAAGAAAAAGAAAGGAAAAAGAACAAAAAAGGAAAAAACGCAGTAGAGCGAACCAGCGAAGCGACCCGGAAGCAACGAACGACCAGCAAACGGAATCGGTATAGCGCTACACGTCATTGGGCAAGACCAACTAGTCCAGGGGTTAGGGTTAGCCTATTCTTGTGAGATTGGGCTTAGTTCATAGTATCGTTCTCTAAAACCAAGTTGTGGTTGAAATGCTTTTCTTTCAACCAGGTAAAGAGCATCCATCTGAACTCACAGCAAGTTAGATTTTCCAAAAGATAGCAAAGGGAGAGAACCTGGTCCGGGCACATGGAAATGTGGGCAGAATCCTCCAGATGGGTACCTCAGGACCAAGTTGATGGTTGATTCATTTTTTTTCTAATAAAGTTATTAAAAGGATACAAACACAATGAGCACATACATAGCCTGTGTAATTAGAATCCTACATGTAACGATCTTGTTAATCCTCGTTTGTGGAAAACAAGAGACATAAAAAATAAATTTGAAGCTTAAAATAATTAAATTTGCAGAACCATTTTAACAGAAAATAACCATCACTGCAAAAAAAAATTGAGTTGCAGAACCATTTAACAGAAGGACTGTGCTAACTTCCAAACAGTCGGAAGTTAAGCTATAGATCCGAACGATCAAAGGAACAGTATAACGATAGAAGCTTACGCAACAGCGCTTCTTCCTTTCACGTAGACCCCTCATTTTTAACACATATATGCATGCATGCAGAAAAAGACAAAAGTGATGATGTCAGCCTAGATTCCTTTTAATTTTGAAATTCAAAATATTTTGTAGATCAAACCATTGGTCCAACTGAAAAACCGTTTTCACGTAAAAGATTCGTCGCGACAAAACCTTCGAAACTAGATGCCATGTTGATATGTTTCGACGACTTTTTTTTCGGGTAAAAAGTTACCAGGCATGTGGTACGTAAGTTATCACGACTGAGACATAAGTTACCAAGCTGTTTTCATAGTAATTACCGGGCATGAAAAAATGGTCTTCCAACTTTTCTTTCCACGTGCACATGTATATATGCACTAGATGACAAAACTATGATGCCATTCTAGATTCTTCCTATTTCGAAATTTCAAAATATTTTATAGCTCAAACCGTCGCTTTGATCAAAAAACTGTTTTCATATAAAAGATTCGTCGGAACGAGATCTTCGAAACTAGATCCCACGTTGGTATGTTCCAACGACTTTTTCCAGATAGAAAATTACCACGCATTGTGCAACACAAGTTATCATGCCAGTTGAGCGTAAGTTATCATGTTGTTTACACAGAAATTACCAGGGCATAAAAAATGATTTCTTCAACATTCTCCACACATGCACATTCGCGTGCCCCGGGGAACGAAAAATGCTAATGTCAGGGAGGATTCTACCGAAACTCAAAAAGAAATAAAATGTTTTGTAACTCAAACAGTCGCTCCGATACAAAAATTATTTTCACATAAAAAATTCGTTGCGACGAGACCTTCAAAACTAGATCTCATGTTGGTATGTTTCGACAACTTCTTTCGGTCAAAAAGTTATCAAGCCTGGGTTAACTAAGTTATCAGCTCTGTTGTGCGTGTATTACCATGCTATTCACACACGAGTTACCGAAGGATGTTTTTCAACAAGCCCCCCTCCACCCCCCCCCCCCCGGTCTAAAGTTATCACACCTAGACTAAGTAAGTTATCAAGCCAGTTGTGCATATATTATAATCTTATTTAATCACGAGTTATCGAGTCAAAGTTATTAGCGTGGTTGTACGTAAGTTATCAGGTCTGCGGTGCGTAAATTACCATGTAATTCGCCAAAAATCACCGGGGACATGTTTCTTCAACTTTGTTTTCACAGGTCAAAAGTTATCAACGTGTTGCACATAAGTTATCAGGTCTATGGTGCATAATTACCATGCTATTCACACAGAAGTTATCGGGATGTAACAACCCCACCCCCGCCAAAATTATCATAGTGTTAGTACATAAGTTATCAGGTGTGTGATGCGTAAATTATCATACTCTTCACACAAAAGTTATCAGAGATATGTTTTCAACCCCCCAGGGGGGTAGGCTTCAACCAACTTTTCCCCGCGATCGAAGTTATCGCGGTGTTTGTACGTAAGTTATCAGGTCCGCGGTTCCTATATTATGATGCTACTTACACAGAAATTACGGGGTATACTTCAACAATTTTTCCCCGGGTCAAAATTTATCATGGTATTCGTACGCCTCATTGGCTCATCGAGAAATTGTCCTCATTATCATAGTAGTGTTCAAGGGGGTACAACAAAGTGTATGTACCATGCGAATGATACAATGGAGAAATGTAGCAAAAAATCATGATGAACTGATAGCTTTTATACCCAATATTGTGCGTTAATCTTGTAAGTGTTCTTCCTACTAAACGCAAGAAATTTGGGGTTAAAAAGGCCTCAACTTAAAAATACTAAAAGAGCAGCCGAGCCATTTGACTATTAAAATGAAGAAAAAAAGTAGGAAAAATAAGGAAAATTCGGTGTAAAAAAGGAAAGAAAAAAAAGGACACTTTATTATTCGCGCCACGTTTTTTACAGGTACAAAAATTACCTAACCTGAATGCAATCACAACCTCAATCTAGTCCTTGTGGTTAGGAGCACCACGAGTTACCAAGGAGGTACTGGGTTCGATTCCATTTTCTTCAAATTTTTACTGCCTTTAGAAAAGAAAAGGGGAAGCGGGCAACGCGAGGGAAAAACAAGTAGCGGGAGCGGGAATCACGGGACGGCAGGAATCCGGACGGCAGGAAGATAGCTTTCTCGTTAACAGAAAATAGTACCATCACTGCAGCGCAAGTGCGCAATTCATAAAAGCCACAGCAAAATTTTGTTACAAACTCGGCCTAAATCAACCTATAATAATAGTTTTACTCGGCTCACATAATAGTACTATAAGATGGGTAGCTTGACACCATGGTGATGATTTGGGTTTTGGAGACTGTTGATTGAGACTAGCAGACGCCGTTGGTCTTCTTGGCGAGCACAAACTTCTTCCAGGCCTCCGTGACCGACTTCTGCGTCTCGAGCTCCGTCTTCTTGACGTGGCCGTTGGCGACGACGACGGTCTTGGGCAGCGTGGCCGGCAGCAGGGCGGGGGGCGCGAGCTTGGAGGGGAGCGCGTCGAGCTGGGACATGACGGTGTCGATGTCGAGGACGAGGCGCTCGGCGAGGGTGCGGCTGAACTCCTCCCGGATGACGACGCGGAGCACGGTGACGTGCTGGGCGTCGGCTGGCATGGTGTAGGCCGGCACGATCCAGCCGAAGCGGCGCAGCATGTCGGAGATCTCGAACTCGTCGTGCCGGCTGTGGTCCTTGAGCGAGAAGGCCACCAGCGGCACGCCCTCGTCCTTGGACACGATGTTGAAGCGGCCCGTCTTCTCCAGGCCCTCCTTGACCACCATGGCGTTCTCCTGGCAGTTCTCCATGATGTTCCTGTACCCCTGCGTTATCGCCATTCCATCGTGTGAGCTCACTCACCGAAGGAATTCTCATGATGGTTTGAATGGATGAAGATCACCAAAGAAGTTACCTCGAAGCCGTGGCGGATGAGCTGGTAGTACTGCGCGATGACCTGGCTGGAGCCCTTGGAGAAGTTGAGGGTGAAGGTGGGCTGGTCAGAGCCGAGGTAGTTGATGTGGAAGATGAGCTCGTCGGGTAGGTCCTCCTTGGTGCGCCAGACGCACCAGCCGATGCCGGGGTAGACGAGGCCGTACTTGTGGCCGCTGACGTTGATGCTCTTCACCCACGGCAGCCGGAAGTCCCACTCCAGCTCCGGGTACAGGAACGGCGCGATGAACCCGCCGCTCGCCGCGTCCACGTGGATCGCCGTCTCCCACCTGCAAAAATACACCTCACGTTCAGGCTAGCACAGAGTGAAAAAATGACGCGACTCTGTTTTTTGTTTCAGCGGTTGCTCTGCTCTTACGTATTGCTTACCCTGTCTGCTTGTTCTTCTCCTCCAGCAGGTCGTTGATGCGCTTGACGTCCTCGAACTCGCCGTTGAGCGTGGAGCCGAGGATGGCGGCGACGCAGATGGTGTTCTCGTCCACCATCTCCACCGCCTGCTCCGGGTCCATGACGTAGTACCCCTCTCGCAGCTTCACCTCCTTGAGCTCCACCTCAAAGTACCTCGCGAACTTCTCCCAGCACACCTACATCAATTTAAATGTTTGGTTGGGTATGTCAATTCTTAGCTCTCAATTCCATGGATCGCGAGGCAGAGGGTTGTTTTGCTCTATAAGTAATAACCTGGACGTTGGCGCCGGTGATGATGTTGGGCTTGTCGAAGGGCTTGCCCTCGGCCTTGCGCTTGTTCTGCCACCTCCGCTTGAAGGCCAGCCCGGCCAGCATGATGGCCTCCGACGAACCCACCGTGCCCACGCCCACGGCCGTCTCCGACTCGCCCAGCGGCGCGTGGAAGAGATGCGCGATCATGTTCACGCACCGGTTCTGCGCCAATGCCGAAACAACGTCAGTAAACATAAGAAGAGAGAAAACGGCAGCTCAAAGCGGAGACTGGCAAAATTAAAGACCTGGAGCTCGGTGGTGACCGGGTACTCGTCCATGTCGACGTAGTTCTTGTTGATGGAGGCCATGATGAGCTTGTCGCACTCGGGCTCCATCCACGTGGTGACGAACGACGCCAGGTTCAGCCGCGGGTTGCCGTCCAGCATCAGCTCGTCGTTGATGATCTGGTACGCCGCCTCCTTGGGGATCGAGTTCTCCGGCATGCGGTACCTGCACGCGCCAATCAACAGATCCACCAGCCCGTCAATTACTCCTCGAAGAACATCCAAGCCAATAGACGACGAACAAGAAGAAGAACAGGCACACAGGCGCATATATACCTCGGGAGGGACGACCGGACATAGCGGGAGGCGAAGGTGGAGTGCACCGACACGTCGGTGTCAGAGGCGGCCCTGGAGAGCACCATGGCTGCTGCTCGCTCGCTCTTGGCTCTAGCTAAGATGGGACTCGAATCAGGCGCAATACGATGCGATGACTCTGTTGTTGTGTGCTACGGCGGAGGCGGCACCCCGGGTATATATACGCGGCCGGGGGGCGACGCGGGGGCGCAAACATGGAAGTTCTTGGGCAGGGGGGCAAAGCGAAGGCCGTGCGGTGCGGTGCGGTGGCGCGTTTGCCATTGCCGCGCGTTCCCGAAAGGAAAGGTCAAAAGAGAAAGGAGAGGGTCAGCCTCCATGTGTGCTACTGCTATTCGTCTTGCGCCGCGAAATAGGCAAGAGCAGCATCAGCAGAACGTCACCTGCCTTAACTTTGTGGTTAGATCTGACCAAGGGTTCAAACTCGTGTCAAACAACAGATATTTTCGGCCGAAAATTGTCAAACAATACTTCAATTCCCCGCTTACGTGTCTGAGGTATATGCTTATGCTTGTACTGTCCGTACACCAAGCGCGGGCAGAGTCAGCCTTCCACGGGACGAAACCATGCGCAAAACAAGGTGCACATCGATCATATCTACTACTAAAACATAACATATGTGACTCTTTCTCGTGCTTTTGGGCCATTTCCACACTTATTTCTTTTTCATTGAGGCGCATTACTGTCGTATTCAACATAATGGGTTGGGGGATGATCTCGCAAAAAAAGAGAGGCAGCTGAAAATGTCAGGATTATTACACCAACTAACAATCGAGGATGCTACTCAATATTACATTTATTAAACCAAATTAACCATGCATTCACTGGGCTGCACTGTCCAACCCAGAATGCCACCTTAACACAAGGGGGTGTGGGATGTCCCCCTCTCCAAGACTGGATGTTACATTTGTTGAATCAATTATTAAGAATGGAATGATAAATTATGATCGGCCTTTTGTTCCAAGGAAACGGTTCTACTGGCACTGAGAACTGCGCCCAATTCCGATGACATTTTGTCTTTTTCCTTTTTCTTGAGTACTTGTGTAGAGTCACGTTGTAAGTAGATCATCAAATTGAATTTCTACCGACATGTTGCTTCAATTTAAGTTATAACCAATTGATTTTTTTAAGCACTCGGGATAGCTACGAACTCTAGCTCTGCTCGATTCGATCAATTCGATGGAAGCGTAGTTCTGGCAAGTGTTTGAGATAGCACAGGGGATGCAAGAGGAATGGCGAACGAAAAAAGATGATCTGGGAAATAGACCCAACCACCAGTGATCCGAGATGCCTGACCTCACCTGCTTCTCCACCTACTTGTCGCCCCTACATGGGCTCTTGCAGAAATTTGGTGGTATGTAGGTAAGGAGTTAAGTTGATTACTTCCTGGATTGACAACCAGCCACCATGGCATAGATCGCCCATCTCGGGAGCGAAGCACCTTTGTCTTTGTCCGGGGCTGGGACCGTGGAGTGAGCTGGAGCCATCGGTGGAGCGATGCTTAGCAAGTGCTTAGGAAAGGGTTTTGCAGCGAATTGCTGGTAACATATGTGCTCTTCACTTTGCCCATTCTTGGCCAGCAACTCTTTGGGGGGGGGGGGGGGGGGCATTTGCCCCCCACCCTCACCCCTCTAGACTATACGTATTGTTTTTGTTATACAAATTATCAATCGAGTTGTTTTGTGCACAAAATTTGTTCCAAGAAAAATGATTCTAATAGCACTAAGAACTGGACATAGTTACGATCATGTGGTGTCTTTTCTTTGTCTTGCACCCGCATGTGAAAATGCGGTTGAAATAGACCATCTGTTTGAATTTTGAGGAATATGTTGCTTCAATTTGAATTATTATCGATCATTCTTTGTGATTGTAGGATCTGGTTCGATATGGCGCAGGCCCTAGCCGACACCCTAGTTCTCACGAGCTACAGGTTAGGTGCAACTTCCGACTCAATGCTCAAGGCTAGCCTAGACTTCTTCATCCTGATTGTGGATGAAGAACTCGCCGAGCATTTACTTGCTACTAAAACTCTCAATGCGCGATTATTGTCGATTGAGCTCCATGAATCACTGGGGCGAGACTTTTTGGTAATAAGCGATTTGGTCGATCCATGATGCCATTAAGGCTATGGCATGTAGAGAAGCACTAGCTTTGGTAAGTGATCTTTACGAATGGAATCTGCAAGTAGTGACCAATTGTGCAGCATCGATCAAGCATGTGGGAGAGCAATATAAAGGCGCAAGCAGTATGATTATTGAGGATATAGAATCAATTCTGAAAGTTTTTGATGATGTTTGCTCATGCAAGGCGAGAAACTAAAGCCGATGCTCATAACTTAGTGAGGTGTGCTACCACGATATTGGGTGTCATGAATAGCTTCTAGCCACGCCAGCTATTGCATGTATTCATGGCACTGGCTTGGCTGGAGTTTTGTTCGATCGTGGTTGAACACTAACTAGAACCCATCGAGTTTCCCGGATATTTTTGACTGCATTAAGTACTATACGAGCCGGTTTGTTCATGTTTTCTGGATCGCTTTTACTGCTTTTGCATCGTGCTTCTGGACTACTAGGAATAAGTTTACTACTGAACATATATTTCCTAACCGTCCAGCTGATTATTTTATTAAAATGGGTGCCCTTTTACAGCAATGGAAGGCACTATCTAGGGTGATTGATAACGATGTGGTCGCCTCGCTCATTGCCAGGATCTGCAAGTCTGCCATATCTCTATGCCCTGTCCCACCCCCTCCGCTGGTGCCTCCTCGAGCATAGTTCTTCGTATATTTTGGATTCCTGCTGGCTTGCGTGCCATGTTGTCTTTTGGTGACTGTTATGGTTTAAAACTTGTTCGTTGGTTGTACTGAATTATGTTCACTCTGCTCGTTGGGTTTTATTTATAAAGTCGGGCACTATGTCTGGTCTCTAAAAAAATGTAGTAAAGTGTTTTACACCCTCAAAGAATTAAGACTAAAAATATTGTATTTATCAAACCAATTAACAAGGAATGCTATATTGCACAGGTACTTTCATATTACGAAACATGTACTAATACTACAATAATCTAATGCCAGCGGTACATTGATAAGAATAAATATGACTCCCTCCATTTCATAATGTAGCGTGAACATAGTTTTTTTCTTTCAAAAGTCAAGCTTAGATTCTTCCTCTGGGTGCTGGTCATTTTGGGCCTATGCATTGATGACTTCCCAACTGCGTGATCAACAATGGTTAGCCTGGCTCTGGCGACGGAGGGGCGGCAGCGGCGCGCCGTCGGCACACTCCGACAAAAGGGAATGGCTGGGCCTCCAGGGTCTACGTTGTAATTTTTATCTTTCCAGGGGGTTCTTTGTAATGTTGTTTGCTGATGAATAGAGGCATAGAGCCGAGGACTTTTCCGCAAAAAAGAAGAAGAAGTCAAGCTTAGATTACTTTGACCGAATTTAGAGACAAAATTATCTATATCTAAAATACCATACCAAACGTATATAGTATGAAAATAACTATCACGATGTAATGTAATGATATTTATTTGGTATTTTAAAAAACAACTGCTTTTCTCTATATATACAAGCATGCTCAAACTTTGTAAAGTTTGACTTTTATATCATTATTATATGCACCTGTATATGGAACGGCTATCGTCTCAAGCTTTTTTGGGATCGTACTGGCGGGATGCCTGAAACCGAGCAGCGATTACCATGGAACGCCTGCGGACCGAACCGAAACCACCGCCACCTCGCCGTGCCGCTGGGGTCGTGGCGTCCAAGTCACGTCGCACGCGCGCGCGGCGTGGGTGCAGTGACCGCGTCCAGCACCGACCGACGTCCCTGCCACGGGTTTTCCCGGGCCGGACCGGACCAGGCGAAACCGCCATCACCAGTCGCGCCTCCCCGCGGGCGGACGCGGCGGCGGCGGCATCCCCCGCGCGCGCGTCTTGCCGTCCAAGAGAAGGCAAGGGTACGGGTGGATTCCCTTTCCCGTTCCGCGTGCCCACCGACTCGTGCCCTTCCTTCCCAGCTCTAGAGCCTGCGCGTATGTATGCAAGTTCTGGAAGGGCTCGACGCACGGGCTACATACATGCTGTATGACCTCCATACGTTACGGAGCAAAGGCATTAGAAAACGGAAAATTTTCTCGCTCTTCCAGTTGCGTGGCTAACTGATGCCGCTAGACACTAGCACTCTAGCACTCTAGCAGGTAGCACGACGTGCGTACGTGCTCTGCTCAAATCAAAATCAAGAGCTCCCTGCCGCGCAATCAAAACCAGCGACATCGCCCGCGGAAAATTCCGGTGGTTCCGTGTGAAGCCACCGAAAGGGGCGAATCATGCAGCCCCCGATATTGTCGCTGGAGTCAGAGAGAAGAACGAAGGGACGCGGCTGCTGGTAGACGGCAGCCGAATAGAATCATCCCGGGGAGGTGCCAGTGGTTTTCCGGTTCGGTTACAACTGGAAGAAACATTCCACACGAGGACGGCGCGGCGCGTCTGCATGCCTGCCTTCCCCGGTTGCGACTTGAGCTCACGCTGAATTGCTGGCGCGCATCGTCGTTTGCTTCTTGCCAACAAGCAAGGAATCCGGGGACTTTTTTACGTACGCACCGTCGTTTAGCTTGAACCGACCGTGCCGCTTCAACTTTTCTAGACTAGCATCTCATGGTCGCGCCCTTTTTGGGGTTCGGAAGCCCAACAATCCTACGGGTCATTTCTCTCTAGCATGCTCGAGTAACCAATTAATAGTCCAAATACAACGTTTGCGGCAGAATTGTCTTTCAGAGATTTGAGTTCTGTGAAACTTGTGATCCATGGCTTTATGTTGTTTTTGAAATCTGCGATCCCTTATTTAAGTGTCTAATTTTCGTGTTTTGACCATTTGCGCAAAGTTTAGCTTGATCTGACCCCGGTTCGAAAGTATTTTAAGATTTGACCCTTTTACTTACCGTCGGGGAGGCTGACGATAGGGTTGTACAGGCTACAGCCAAAATCCAAAATCCTTGGCGGTAGCCCACTCATCCACGTTAGCACGAGTAAACGGCAGCCGTCTCCTGCCGTTCACCCTACCGTCTTGGACCCTGACGGTAGGTTGTGCAACCCTACCGCCAGAGACCCCAGTGGTAGATGCTGAACAGTTATAAACCACAGGGGCCGGGGCGCGGGGCCCACCCACAAACCCCAGCCCCCATCTTCTCCCTGCGCGGCCGCATCAACCGAGAGGGAGGCGCCTCTCTCATCCCCTCAACTCCCCCCCCCCCTCCGATCTTCTTCGTTTCTCTACCGTTTTGGCGGATCGAGATGGCTCCGAAACGAGAAAAGTAAGCTCTCTCAATCCCTCCAATTAGTTTTAGTCAAAAAGCTTTCGATTCGATGCATTATTTGGTACAAATGAACCATATTTTTCTATTAGATTTTAATTTTGGTTGAAACTAGGCTTGTTTAGCTTGATTCTATATGATGTATGGGGTTGAATATGAACTCTAGTAACTAGTTGGAGAGATCCTTATGCCTTGCAAGAAGAGTAGGAAGAATTGTCAATCGATCACAGACTGGGGGCACGAGCACTCGGATCACGTGAAAGCGTGGGACAGGAGGAGGTATCACAAAGACGACGATAGGAGAACGGCTGACTGGGACGCGTACCATGAACACATGAAGTGGTATGACGATGGCGTGAAGTACCGTTGTGCCTGAGGCCACGGTGGACGTCAGCCGATATCGCATCATTGGAGGAGGATGACTCCAAGGATGAGCCCTACCGTGACCACCTCAGAGAGATCAAAGGTGAATTCAGGGAGTATGCACCTCTGATGAACAGAGTGGAAGTGGTGTTCTCTATTGTTTTGAGCTGTCAGTGGTTGGATGAAAACTGCTATAGTGTCACTAACTTACAAATGATGCTTACATATGTAGGCTTCGGAGCTTAACATAAGTATTCTTGATGACTCGAACGCGCTTGCGTATGACCCTGGACCGTGGGATCTAACAGCAACCTAAGGGAAATGATGAAGGTAACATCGAGCCTCCTAGCCATATTATAGTTTAACTGTAACCCTAAAGTTGATCCGTATTATGTTCTTGGTTGTTTGTTATTACAGAAGTTCATGACCCATTGTCGTAAGATAGTGAGTATGCTTGGGTGCGCTCGCGCGGCCGATGTCCATGTTCCTGCTCATGGAGGGTTGATGCGTGCCATCGCTTCATCGAGCCACGCTGACGGAGCTTCCTCTACCCATCCGCCTCGTCGTCTCGCGTTGTTGAGGAGGAAGAGGAAGAAGATGACGAGAAAGAGGAAGAAGAAAACGAGGAAGAAGAGGAAGAGGAGCAAGCCGATGAAGTAGGTGGTGAGGAGGAGGAGGAGTACGACGACGATGACGGTCCTGCACCGACTCAGACAACCCAGGACAAGAGGGGGAAACAACCGAAGAAGGACTGGAAGAGTCCATCCCCGTTTCAGAGAGAGCGTCCTCGTCGTCGCACGAAGAAGCCGGATGAAACCTGCTCGAAGAGAAACGAGGATCGTACCGTCAAGAGGGGGAGGAACAAGTGATATGGTCGTGTTGAACTCCCTTAGTTTAACTAGTTGTGTCGAGCTGTGAACGAGAACATGTTTGCTATGTCGAACAACTTCGTGTTGTCGATTTTCTATCTATTTACTATGTTTAACTTGTGAACCTACTTGATATGTTGAACTATCATTTACATGAAACCTGCTCGAAGAGAAACGAGGATCATACCGTCAAGAGGGGGAGGAACAAGTGATATGGTCGTGTTGAACTCCCTTAGTTTAACTAGTTGTGTTGAGCTGTGAACGAGAACATGTTTGCTATGTCGAACAACTTCGTGTTGTCGATTTGCTATCTATTTACTATGTTTAACTTGTGAACCTACTTGATATGTTGAACTATCATTTACATCGATGTGTGATGCATGTTATAATGTGTGTGAGATCATCATATTTTGATTTGCAAAAACTATTACTGTTGTGCTGAACAATCATTGATATTCTGTAATTGAAATGATCAACATCTGTCAAAAAAAAAATAAGTGAACAGAGACCTTACCGTCAGGGTCCGTGACAGTAGGTTCTCACACCCTACCGCAAATTTTTGTCGATTTCCTGTTACAGAACCTACCGGCTCGCGCAGGCTATGCCAGTGGCAGTAGCTGTAACTAGCCTACCGCCGTCGACTCTGACGGTAGTGTCGTTATGCCACGTCAGCCCCAATACGATTGGTTGACTGTGGCTGTCGTTAACCTACCGCCTGTGGACCTGACGGTAGCCTGTACAACCCTACCGCCATAGACGTCGGCGATAAGGAAAGGGTCAGATCCCTAAATACTTTCGAACCGGGGTTAGATCAGGCTAAACTTTATGTAAAGAGTCAAAACATGAAAATTAGCCTATTTAAGTTGGCTCTTTTGGTCAGCACACTGCTGCACAGCCACGGCCTCCCATATCGGGGGCTGCTGAGCTGATCTCTTGTCGGTCATCGCACTGCGCGCAAACGAGGATCGAAAGCACAACGTCACACCCATTCGAAAGCAGAGGCACAAAACCAAAGCACGCTCATGGTGGCGACGCCACAGTTCGTCATAGGCTCGTACCTACTAGAGGCAGGGAGGCCCACTGCAGAGTGGGCGGTGGCGCAACAGACACGCCGATGCAAGCGCGCCGTGTCGGCAATCTGCGCAGGCCGGTGACCAGTTTTTCCGCTAACCGCTACCGGCAATGTGCGCGAGACGTGACTCTGGTCAGCGCACTGGATTATCCTACCCTCACACTGTAGGAATTGACTATATAATATATTAAATTTGCATGGTTTTGATTATATTATAATGAGATTTAGCTATATTAATAATACGAAAACAATGATGAAAATGCCACATTTGATGGTTGACCATATGAAAATTCAACCACACGTTTAGGGCAACTCCAACTCCGTGCATCAAACTGCCCTAAATGTGTGGACTGCGATGTTCGGATTTTCTTTGGCATCCAACGACGTGCCTAAAACGTCTGTTGACGCGCCCGGCGTTCGAAATCCGACAAACCAGTTGCAAAGCTGAGGAGACTAGTAGAATGCCCGTGCGTTGCCACGGGCCAACAAATGAATTTGTAAACAATGCCCATTTTCCTCTCCACAAACGAGCACGTTGCATGGAATATTTAATCACAACACAAATACAAACATCTTTTTTCTCTCTATTCTTACAAACACCACACATCCCTCTAGCCGCTCTTTCCCGTTGATTTAACCTGTCATCAATCACCTTCCTTGTCCATACATAATTAATCCTCTTAATTCATTGCCCCTTAACGCTTCCCGACACAACATCTAGATAACAAAAAACTACTCTATATTTTTTCTGTATTAACTATCATGATCCTAACATATAAATAAAAATATTTGAACAAGAAATGAAGGTCCCATAATAATGCTATACTCTCTAAATCATACGTCCCATCTACACGTGAGAAGCGGCAACAAACACACACGTGAATAGCGGAGCCCCTGCCTGGAGCGGCTGCATCTCCCCGGACCCATCATCTCCAACGTCCCTCCCTAATAATTCCAATTAGAAGAGAATGGGTCATGTAATTATAATTTGTAAGAATAAAGCTCTCGCATGATAAACCATAAATCCACAATTCTCTCTCCCTCTCTCTCTCTTCCTCTCTCCCTCTCTCTCTCTCTCTCGCCCTTCCTCTCCCTCTTCTGTCTCTTTGAAAAGGCAATCACGTACCGCGACGGATGATATCCAGTTCTATGTATGATTAACATGTAAAACGGTTCTCAGCTATCGCAGGAGGTGATAGTGCAGTAAATTATTGTTTTTGTAAATAATGATGAGGTTAAAGATGCATGTATTGTAGTGCCAATGTTTGTTTCTTCTTGTCTTAGACCGCGACAAAGATAAAGCTTGACAACAGTCTTGGTTATCCCTAATGAAAACTGAAGGCGATAAAATTCAGAAGTTGATTTCCAATAGTAGGCCAAGCACCAATGATCAATTGATGCTATCGAACAGCTTGATCACCACCTCGACTTTGCTGCCACTGACTTTCCAAGTGCATGAAGCTAGACAACGCTTAATTTTTGGTGCTTCTTAAGTTTGAAACAATAGCTTCTGCGTGTCAATTATGCAATTCCATCAGATGACAAGTAGACACATAAATTATACCAAATAAAAAGAAGCAAATCTGACTTTCCAACTCCAAAATAATTTCACTATTGACATTAAAAAAAATTGATTCTACATTTTCGTGCTCATAATCCATATACACGTTTGGAAGGTCCCTCGAACTAATAAAAACAATCTCAATTCGCTTAAACCATAACCCTCTACTAAAATAGATTCTAATTACCCCGGTGAACCACCCCATTACCAAAGTCATTTCACAGGAACTACTTCAGCTAGCAAAACAAAAAATACATCAGAAAAGATGCCAAGTGCGATGGTCACAAACTCACAGTTACAAATCTGGGCAAACATGCATAGATCAAGTGTAATTATACATCTCCAGATTTTGTAAATCTTCTCTTAATATACTGAAGCAGCGCTACTGCCTGCCATCTTCCAAAAAAAGTGTAAGCACACCCAATGCAGATCATGAGGGCATTGGCTGATGGGTTGACCACTTGACCACCAAAAATCCCCTGTGCTGCAAGAATTAACAACAAAAACATGTTTCATACCCTCATGCATAAGAAAGAATACACATGCTCAGTACTTCGAAGCGATCAATTTCCCGGTCCACAAATTTTATTGAGGCCTATGTTTAAAAAATGGATCTGAAAGGAATAAAAAGTGCGCATCAATTGGTGAGGCAGCTGCTGCCGCCTACGAAGTGGAGACCAGCAGGTGAGCTGCTTCGCCATGAACCTGTATTGGCTTGAGTCCGTGTCCGCCGTCGGCGGCCGCTCGCATTCGTCCTGCCTGTCGCGCATCTCAAGGTTGTGTAGATCAATCAAACAGCGTTGACCAACAAATTACCTCTCAGATCAACTATTGGTTACCTGAACCTGACGAAGGAGTAGGACACGACCCAGTAGCCTGAGCGCCGGAGCAGAAGCACATGTGACCATCGGCGGCCAGCTGTCATACCCGCAACCCTCCGGAGGCTTCCACTCGCTGCACCACCCGGCGTCGGACTTCCGTTGCACCGAGAACCCCGCCCTGACGGCGTCCCCGCCAGTGACGTTCCTGGCGGCCAGCGGATCTGCGGTGGCCTTCTCTTTCTGAATTCATTTGCCTTCATCTGCAAATAGAGCACATACACAATGATGAGATGATCAATCTAGTATAATGACAATACGCTTCCAAAAGAAATGGATAACAACCGATACTCCAAAAAAATTTAAATGGCCAGCGAGGGAAATGTCTACTAAATCATGGAAGATAACAGTGGGGGTAACTTTAAGGTTATTACCATACCAGCCATTGCATTATTGTAATTGTACTGGGGGAACAAAACTAAAGCAACGACCAAAGAATCCGTGGATGCAATTAACAATGAAATGGATGGTCAAAAACTTATTTTGGTAGTATAACTTTGCCATGCATATGGTTCCAAAAATGCATTGGTCTGATTTCATCACTACACATGCTGTTTATCAGATGTATAAGTACGGCTAACAGAATTATGACGAATTAAGCTTAAATTGTATGATATTCAGTGCCATTTGTAATAATCACATCACAGATTTCAACCAACATGAAATATCCTGAGTTGTTTGCTTCATATCCAAAACTCTGTATGCAATGCAACATGTGATATATGTTTCTAAAAATAAAGAAAACAACAACAATATATCCCAGTTTTACAAAAGATTTAATTAAAGCTACCTTCCAGGCAGTGTATGATACTTTGAAGATTTGTTTACACTTAACTTTCATTGCAGAATTAAGAATGGTCCCCACTAAAGTATGAACAGCCTAGGTTTAATTTTCCCTTGTCTGTTTAAAATCAACAGACACACAAACAACATGATAAATTTGAGAATAGTAGTTATGCTGCAATCAATAAGCTAATATATTTAGTTGAACTGGACACGGAAATCTGAAAAATAAGAACATATAGATTTACTTGCCGAACGATTCCAAATCAGGCTCGCAGCCCCACAATACTTCAGTAACGTCCCAAAGCCTCCATCTAGCATCACATTTGACGGCTTGAGGTTGCATCGTAGTACCCTGGGGTTGCACTCAAAGTGCAAGGAGAGGAATCCCTTGCCCACCCCAGGCACAATCATGTTCCCGCTGTCCCAAATGAAGCTCCGCTCAACTGCCAAGTTAAACGGAGGCCATCCCAAAAACAAATATTCTTAATTAAACTGTGACAACATAGAGCCTCTTGATGTATACAGAAGGGAAAGGGGATTGCAGCTTGCCTGACTTTAATGCAAAGTTGGTCGATAGACCTCACGACAGCTTTGTCAATAAGAATAGGAAGCATGCCATTATACATGAATCAAGAGAGGCTGTGAAACGGTAAGAATGGTGGTGGTGGGACGGTGGAGCCATGTCCAACACTTGGACCATCAAGAAGACCAAACTGCTTAATTTGACTTGCCTGCAATCCAAACCATAATTGTGTGTATCATAATATGTATTGGAACAGATGAAACATACCCTTCATGTTAATGAGCAATAATAGAGCACACATTAATAACATAAGGGTAAATCGTTGTGGGTGTGTAGGCAGAAGTTGAATATAATGCAAGCCAATTACTTTATGAGATGAATAGAGATATATAGAAACTCACTGTGTCTTCCACGGCAACGCAAGATTACAAGTCCATCATTCCTTAATCTACAAAATAGGACAACTCAGGTTTCATGCAATTTGCATAATCAAAATAGGAAGGTTCTGTAAATAAATTCACGCATAGGACGAGTCTCCACAATAAAAAGTAGACTTGAGTGACTTTTCTCAAGCAGTGTTTTGCCAATTTAAGGATCAACACAACATATATATGAGATTAAGAGAATGAGAAAACATACAGTCTACATTCACAAATTCAGTGCTATTAGTATTCATCTAGGTCCAAAATAAACATCAAACAATAAGCCCATGCCACCGTCGCTTGCCAGATTTCCACCAGTCGATCTCCCACCGCCCGGCCGTGCCCACCAGCCGTTGTGCCACCGTCCGTTGCGCCATCAGTCGGTCTCCCTCCATCCATTGACACTCGCCGGCCCCTGCCATGGGAGAGTACAGGCTACAGGAAGAAGATGGAGTGAAGCGAGGGTGGGACGATAGCGTTACCTAGGCTGTCGTTCGTCGTTGTCGTCGATGCGCCGCTCCTGCTCGTCGGCCTCCCCGCGGCGAGCTCCTCCTGGACTCGGTGAAGAAGAGATGAGATGCAAGGGCACGAATGCACCCCTCCAATCAACATCGATCGCTCGAGGTCATGGGTAACCTATATCGACCGCTCGAGGTCGCCGTAGGCGGGTGGAGGTCAGCGACGGCGATTCCTCTCTGCAGAGCCACGAGATCGAGAGCGAGGGATTTGGGGGAAGGGGAGTGGGAGGTGGGGCGTGCGTACGTGGGTTGTTTCCTTTTTTCGTTCTTTCCGATTTTTTCTGTGTACGAGGCAGATTTGGTATTTATTTCTTTCCATATAAAAGTTACCAAATACTACCGATTGATCTTATTGACAGATAGAATCAACATCGATCATGGGTAACCTATATTGACACCTGCCAAAGCAAGCACGAATAAATGGAAGGAGTATCAGACGCGATTCGGTTTTAAATGCGAAGAAGAAAAAATTAACATAGAAGGGGTGGTGGGAGGTGAGACGAAAATAAACCGAACGAAAATTAACCAGACGAAAAAACCGTGGAGACTATTCTACCAAATGAGACATTAGGAGTAGAGATTTGCAGGCGTTCGGACCACCGCCGCATAGGCCTCTCACATACCCGGCCTACCCAAAACCCCCACATGGACCCATTTTTTTGGCACTCGGTCTCTCCTCCCTTCTCTGTATACGCTCCCTTCTAGTCCGCCGCCGCTGTGACACCCCGGCTGCCCGCCCAGGCCTTGCCGAACCTTCGCTGCTAGACCAAGGCGGCATGCTCGCTCTGCCAACGCTGTCGATCCACCCCTGATTCAGCTGCAGTCTAGGTACCCTCTGCCCTTGCAGATGTCGTCCATGGCGGATACACGCCCGACAATTGTTCAACCAAATGCCATAGCCATTTTATTTTTATTTTTTCCTTACTTTGAAGCAAACGACATGGATTAGCACACGAGATACTTATACGAGGACTTCATGGATGTGTCATCGTCAGATCAAGATGAATATGAGGATGAAACGGTGATGGCGAAGGCGGTTCTTCCTGGTGCATTAGCTCGAATACTGTTAGCCATGAATTAGCTCGGATTTTTTTAGGCAAACCACACTCTATTTTATTAATTTGTAACCATGTTCATGGAGATACATGGAAGATCAGAAGGTTGAATGAGCCAAAGATGGTGTCCTTCAGTAAGTCATAGAGCATGTTTTGCGAGGATATGAGCCTCTATATTCGTCTCTCTACCCTCAAAGATAAAAGAACAAGAGGTAAATTCCCGAGCTATCAAAACGATCTCTCAATGATGCTTCCATTTCTTCGCCCGTGCCTGATGCGGTGTTTTGTATCACCTCCTTGCAATCGGTCGCTATAATTATGTTGTTCAGTGAAAGATCTTTAGCAAGTGGCATAGCTTCCTCACATGCCATTGCTTCGAGGACCGACATATCACCTACACCCGCTCGAACAAGAGCTGCAGCTCCAAGAGAAAACGCCATCGGCATCCCTGCAATCCGCGCTTGATGCACCAAATGCAAGTGTTCCCGACATAGCCTCATCTATTTTCAACTTTGCATAACCCGCTGGTAGTGAGATCCAGCGAGCACAACCAACAGTACTTGTCACTTGAGGAGGATTTTTGGGTGTCCTTGATGCTTCCGGGTCACGTAGATAGCCCCAAATAAAATTATGCGTCGTCTAAGGGCTTTGGGAATTTTCCTCGTGTATCGCCTTAATTACGACAGGCATACCAGATTGCCCAGAGAGTTACTAGAACCTAAACAAAGACATTATGCGATAATGAGTCCAACAGTCAAAGGATCCATCATTTCGCGTCAGGTTCAGTGTTCTGTAGGAGAAGATCAATGAGATTTGGATCATCTAGTGCCCACACACATCTTGCCATGTCATTCCAACAGAGGAGTGCCTCCAAGAATCCGGGCTGCCACAAGTTGCAATTACTAACAGACATCATGTTGTGATGACACACAACGTCAGCTGTCACTAGAAATAATCTGGGCATGCGCCAAAGGAAATTTTTATTTTCGCCGGTACTTGGATCTTCCACATGGTACACCAAGTTTTATGCTCAGCGTCCAATTTGATGAATTTTCTCTCTCATCTAGCCAAGCTTTCCACCCCATTTTTGTGTCCACTGGCACGTGGTAAGCAGATTTGACCGAGAAGATACCCTTTTTGTTAAAATTCTAGGCCCAGAAATCAAAGATTGGTCTTGTACATAACGGAATTGATAAGATTGCTTCCGCATCAAAGGAGATGAAGGTGCTCATAATTTTCTCCCAGTTCCACTCAGTCGTATGAGGGATCATCAATTCAGAGACCATTTATGGGCCCTCGTTCCTCAAGCATGTAATGGTTTTAGGGTTTAGGGTTGACCAACTATCTCTCATCAATAAATAGTTTTGTGGCGCGGTTTGATAGGTTGGGGGTAATGTGACCATTGCGCGCGGCAACCATGGATATCGTAAGTTTTGCTTCTTTTTGCTCTACTTTTTCATTGATTTATTCATTCACATAATGTTGCTCTACATGTTGTGTAGCCTGTACGCGTTGCTATGATGTACCACAGGTCAGAGGGCAGACCATTCATGCACACACATTGTTGGATGAAACTCAAGGGGCAGTATGTGTGGGACAACATGATCCATCCATGAAAACTTGTTGAACATCCAGTTAACCTCGTTGAATTTGAACTATTGTTGTACTAGACATATTTGCATGCTATTTATGGCTGATTTGTGCTATTTTTTATTCGAAGTTTAATAGTTTAATGAGTTCCGTCGTGTTTGATGAAAATCCTCGGGTTAGTTGAAATCCGGTTTAAAATGTACTCCCTCGATAAATTAATATAAGACCTTGATCTAAATGGTCTTATATTAATTTACAGAGGGAGTATGCGACTATAGTTGGATGGCCGACTCTAGCATAAATGTTCGCAGACTGATCCCCGTTCCGCTGACGGATGCGATGTCCGGTTTGTGATCAACGTTGGATATGCCCTTAGGCACCAGTACGACATTCTGGTTGCGATCTGAACCGGAAGGGATTGTAAGTCTCTATGAACTCGATCGTGCTGATCCAGATTGAGAAATGAAAGTTTTTTAACCCCGCGAAAAAAACAAAAATAGAGCCGTTCCACGTGTGCGCTCCAACTTCCAAGCCTCCAAAAGTACGCGAGAGCTATGTCTCGCGTTAGGAGACATAAGAGTAGCCTTCAAAAGTACACGAGAGCTATGTCTCGCGTTAGGAGACATAAGCTACTTTCGCGTATGAGTCTACAATGACGGGCTGGCCCACGGGAGCGAACATAAAACAAGAAAAAATACAAATAAAAGTGAGCAGGGTTTGGATCCCAGGTCTCCTGGGTACTAAGTAGAGCAGCTAACCATTCTCCTGGTGTAGGTATGTTTTTTTTTTTGAACATAAGAGGGATCCTTCTGGATCCCGAGACTTTATTAAAGATAAGAGCACATTTTACAAGCAAACCAAGTACAAACTTGAAAATATAGACAAGTCCCCAGACTTTGCAAAACGGACCTCCAACGAAGAACTAGAAAAGCAATCAGGTCCTCCGCGCTCGCACAGCTTACACCTCGCCGTCGCCGGGGAACAAGGCCACTTGGGGCGACGAAGCTGCCATGGCCAGAGGTCAAGGCCACTATACGGACGCAGTACTGCCTCCCTTTAGGCTTCTTGGCCAGGAGGAAAATATATGGCTGCCATCCAGCCAGAAGAATCACCGGCGTGAGCGAAGAGGTAGGCCATCTACTGCCAGCGCCATGCCCAGAAATGGGCAAGAACATTAGCAGGCGCCATCGCCTATCACCCAACGTCGATGATGATGAGCTCGACGCAAATCGCCCCTCTGAAGAACTCCACCTTCTCTCCACAGCATCACCACCACCTTGATGGCCTCCGACGCAGAGGGAAGGGAGAGGTCCAAGCTGCAGCATGGGGACCAGACTCACCTCAAAAGCGGGCTTCTTGACCGAGCTGTCAAACGAACCACTTGAAGTCGACCGTCTCCGCCATGGAGCACAAGAAGGAGAGCTCGTCAACAACTCAGCAGCTTGAAACGGAGCCCACACAAACTGGAACAAACCACAGCCCCCCTCCTTAACATTTTCATGAGGAAGGGCCTCAGATCTAGGCGGCTGGGCTGCTCCAGCAACCTTACATCCAGCCACCATGGCTGCTACTAAGATTGACCAAAGCAGGGAAGGAAGCCTCAGATCTGGTTTATTAGGAGAAAAGGACCTACTACTACACATAAGACACAAGATCCAAGCCCCCCTCCCCCTCACCGCCGGCCACCATGGCCGCCGGAGATGGGAGGGAGAGGGACCGGCAAGGGAGGTGGAAGGGAGGATCAGAAGCTAGGGGTGGCAGAGAAGCCAGTCACGGCACGAAGGCCAGTCCAGAAAGTCCCTCCTTGGTGTAGGTATGTTGTTGATTTGTATCGCGCGTCGTACTCGAGGCCACATACTCCGGTTTTTTCATCTTTCTTTTCTTTTTGCTTCCCCCCCCCCTCGCTTTTTCTCTTTTTTCAAATACAAGTTTTACTGGTTTTTGAAAAATGGGTTTTCTTGTATACATTTTTAACATTTTTGTAAGTGCTTGATTAATAGTTTTCAAATAAAAAGATCAATATTTTTTAAATATATGGTCAATATTTTTTCTATACACATTTAACACTTCCCAAACGCTTGATTAACATTTTACAAATACTTGTCCAACATTTTCTAAAATGCTTGATTAACATTTTTATATACATGATCAAAAGTTTTCATCATTTAGTTAATACATGGTCAACATTTTTTCTGTGCACATTTAAAATTTACCAAATGCTTGATTAACATTTTTCAAATACTTGTTCAACATTTTTTTTAAATGCTTGATTAACATTTCTATATACATGGTCAACAATTTTTCTATACACGTTCAACATTGTCCGAATGCTTGTCCATCATTTTTCAAACACTAGCTCAACATTTTTCAAATGCTTATCAACATTTTCAAATACTTGTTCAACATTTTTCAAATACTCATTCAACATTTTTCAGATACTTGTTCAACATTTTTTAAATATTTATTCAATATTTTCAAATACTTATTCAGCATTTTTGAAATACTTGTTATATATTTTTCAAATATTTTTTGTAGTGTGTTTTTGCAATATATATATATATATATTTGTAATATTTTAAAATATAAAAAGTACAAAGTAAAGAAAAAAAAACGAAAATAGAAAACATAAAAAAAACAAAAAAAGAGGTTGTGTGCTCCCGCGCACGTGGGCCGGCTCATTTCGCTCGCCCTTCAGCGAGTCAGAAGGTGGACTCGCTGATGGCGAGATATAAAGCATGATTGGTTTGATGCCAATTTTTGGCAAATGCCAAATATTGGCTAGTGTTTGGTAGTTACCATGTTTACTTACGAGTCTCACAAGAAGTTGTCAATTTTTGATATTGCCAATTATTAGCTTGCCAAGTACCACTGCCAGGTGGGCCTTCCGCGGAGCGGCAACAGATATTTCGGGGGAGTGCTGCGTGGTGCGTCTCCTCGCCCCGCTTCTCGTCCAACAGTGGCTCGCTCTCCGGTGTCCGGTCTCGCCGCCTCGGGCTCTCCGCTCAATCCAGTTCGATGCTGCGCGGCGCCCACGCGGTGAGCAGCTCACCAAGTTTCTAGCAGTTCTTCTCCGAGTACTATTTCCATGTGCTTCTCCGTTGATCTAGCAAGGCAAGGCTCTTCCAACTGCTGCGTGGTGCAGTGGAGAACTCCACGGCGCTCGCTGCTGCCTCTTCTTCCTCGGTTTGGAAGAAATTCGGGCAGCAGCATGCCGTAATTTCCTTTTGGAGTAGTTCGTTGGTCGTTTCCCAGCTGACTCGTGAGACCCACCACGATGGGGTTTCAGGGAGGGGGTGAGGTTGGCACACCCGCCAACACCATACCAATGATAGCCCCTTTTTAAGAGTATGAAAAGAAAAATGAGCTCCATATGTCAAAAGAGAAATGCATATTTATATATATATATATATATCCGACATAAAAAAATAGAGATATGTACCAGCTGTATTTCATCGTCCATATCTTCGTATACATTATACATGTCCCATGATGTGCAGCGCGTTTGTCTATGCTCGATGATCGCGACGTCTGAAGCGGTTGGAATGGGCATCTCACACAGTTCCATTGCTGTTGGAGCCGCTGGCTATCATTTGTTGCTTACTCTATTTCGGCGCATCATTGTAGGCCCAGACATAGGTTGATTGAGGCATCCGACCTGCAGCTCCATCCTTTTCATGCCATCTCCTTCCTCCTCTTGCTTTCTCAGGACATCAACCTCGTTTCTTCCCCTGCAACTGCAAGAAGAACAGAGTCATGGACTCCACGGATCCATTTGACAAGAGCCCTCTGCTGGACGGAGGCAGCTCATCACAGGAGGTTTGTGCTGTCCCTCTCTCTCCCCCCCCCCCCCCCCCCCCCCCCCCCCCTCTCTCTCTCTTTCTCTCTCGCACGCCAGTATCACCTTGCGATTGTCAGATATGTATTCAGACTTTGCTCTTTGTAGTTCATTCAAAAGAACATCCATTATGTTGGTGCTGTGTGATCTAGATCATCGATGTAATGGTGTCTTGCATACTTCTAAACAGCTCGGCAATTTCCATGCTTAGTCATCGAAGCATGAAGTATTGAGACTTACTGTAATTAAATTTCAATGAAAACTAGTGAATATATTCTCTCTATTTTTAACCATGACCCCTGTTAGTACTTAATAACACAGATAAAATCGAAGAAAATATACTCTCCTTTTTTTGTGGGGAAAAAATATTCTCCTTAGCCATACTTATTATATGCATGCAATTTATTCTGACTGCATCAAATGCTGTGAAAGTACTGTTTACAGTCGGTGTCCTGGTTAATTTTGAGATTTAGTACTACGTTGTTGCAGGTCCAAATAAAGGATGAAAATGTTCTGTTGGAATCAAGTATTGTGTACTTAATTCTTTTGTGACTTTCTTTGGTTCTACTTCCCAAGTTAAATTCGTGTTATATATTTTAAAGCTTATTTGGATTTGTTATATTTTTCAGTTTGAGGCTAACTATTCCCATGTTTACAGTCGAAGTAGTATTTATCTGTTACCAGTCCTCCCTCTGTTCATATTGTTTTACCTGTCAGCGCCATTATATTACTTTTTCATCTTCATTATGGTTACTTCTGATTTATTGTGAAATGCAGAATTCCACAGAATATACAGGTGATGGATCTGTTTGCACCAGTGGGCATCCTGCTTCCAGAAAACATACAGGGAACTGGAAGGCCTCCTCCTTAACCATAGGTCAGTTCAGTACAGCACAATGCTTGTGCATAATTAACCTTTCTATTCTATAAGACCATAGAAATTTGATGGTTAGATACTTCTATAAATTTTGTCGAGACTAAATACTTGAACAGTGACACTTATATTTCACACTCAAACGTTCATATACTGATATACGTCCAGATTCCCAACATTCTATTTGTGAATGTATTTTGTCTCTTCAGACACTGAACCGAACTCTTGGTTAATTTGACAATAGAATTTTATGGCCGCATTCTGTATTAACTGTAGATCTAACAGAAATCAAACTACTTCGTTGCAGTCTGTTCATTCTGCTGTTATCTGGCCTATTCTTCAATTGGAAAAAACCTGGTCAGTTATCTCACAAGAGTCTTACATGAAACAAATCTGGATGCTGCAAGACATGTTGCAACTTGGCAAGGTACTAGCTATCTCGCGCCTCTGGTTGGAGCCTTCCTTGCTGATTCATACCTGGGGAAGTACCGGACAGCTTTGATCAGCTGCACAATTTTCATTATGGTAAGCGCTACAAATAACTCATGCCCATTTATGATTCAAAATAACCACAAAGAGTCAATATTACCCTTTTTTTTTCAATAACCACTGTCAACAGAGATCCTACTACGCTGAAAAAGTAAACTAATTATCTTTAGTATACATGATATCATGACTGTTCTGATGGATGAACGATACAAATGCCACTAGGTTCTGGTGTTATGTATTCAGAGGCACTTATGCATAGTTATGATATGATATGCGCATCCAACACATCTCGAACATGCATCTAAATGTGCATCATTTTGTAGTGGAAGAACAGCCTAAAAATTGCACAGAGCTATAACACCTGAGAATACATTGGCCCTTAACAAAAGAAAAGAGAAGCTACAAAAACCAAATACACCAACAAAACTAGCAACAACCTATAGACCTAATGACAAGAGATCAAACGATGTTTGTTTACCTTAACATGTGCATTCAATATCTGAACTCAGTTTTATTAACATTTTTGTTTAACTTGTTTTTTCCTTTCTGTTATTCAGGGAATGATGATGTTGCTTCTGTCAGCAGCACTTCCATTAATCTCAGCCGGTCCTCATGCTTGGACTCTTTGGGCAGATCCTATCTCTTCTCGGTACATTATATTCTTGGTTGGGTTGTACATGGTTGGTTTAGGGTATGGTGCACAGAGCCCTTGCGTCACGTCTTTTGGAGCCGATCAATTTGACGACACCGATCAAGTGGAGAAAACCAGAAAGAGCTCTTTCTTCAATTGGCACTATTTCACAATCAATGCTGGTTCATTGATCGCTGGGACTATTATTGTCTGGGTTCAAGAACATGAAGGCTGGCTGTGGGGTTTTACAATTTCTACGCTATTTGTGACTTTAGGTACCGGTATTTTTTTCTTGGGCTCCATTGTGTATAGATTTCAAAAACCTGGAGGAAGCCCTCTGGCCAGAATATGGCAGGTTGTCGTTGCAGCTACTCGGAACTTCGATAAAGTTTTACCATGTGATTCCTCAGCTCTTTATGAGTTATCGGGGCAAGGTTCGGCAATCGAAGGTAGCCGAAAATTGGAGCATACAACTGGACTTGAGTAATACTCTGCTGAGATTTCAACTCTTAAATTTATAATCTATGCATTCATTTTATTCTTCATGTGCATTCAATGATTCAATTATAGTTGATTAGTTGATTTTCTAACAATATATCTTAATCTAGATTTTAACTTATATCTGAATCCTTAAAAGGAAAAAAAAATACTGCACAATTTTGTGAAATTCTATGGTGGTACAGATAAATGTGCTGAAATTCGTACAAAAATATTTTTCTCTTCTATTTCAGTAGTAACTAGTAAGGGAAGCTGAAACACTGTATGATCAGATAGATTTCTATAATTACGAAAATAGTAATATTTTTCTTCCTCATTCAGGTTCTTTGATAAAGCTGCAATTGTGACACTATCTGACTGTGAATCTGCTGGCCAACTTAATAAGTGGAAGATTTGTACCGTCACTCAGGTAGAGGAGTTAAAGATTCTGATCAGAATGTTCCCTATTTGGTCAGGAATGGTATTGTTTGCTGCAGTTCAGGAACAAATGTTTTCAACATTTGTAGAGCAAGGGATGACAATGGAGAAACATATAGTGCCTTTCGAAATACCCGCTGCGTCCTTTCAATCCATAGATACAATTACTGTCATTATGCTGGTCCCAATTTATGAGAAAGTCCTTGTTCCAGTAATAAGAAAATTCACCGGCAGAGCGAATGGCATTTCGTCGCCGCAGCGAATAGGGATCGGTTTATGTTTCTCCATGTCCTCAATGGTGATAGCAGCATTGGTGGAGAGTAACCGGTTACGGATTGCACAGGCCAAAGGTTTGGTGCACAGCAAGGTGGATGTTCCGATGAGCATCCTGTGGCAAGGACCCCAGTACTTCCTGCTAGGCGTCGCCGAGGTGTTCTCCAACATTGGGCTAACTGAATTTTTCTACGATGAATCTCCAGACGCCATGAGAAGCTTATGTATGGCATTCTCACTTCTTAACATCTCGGTTGGAAATTACCTTAGTTCGTTTATCCTTTCCCTTGTGCCGGTCTTCACAGCCAGAGGAGGCAGCCCAGGGTGGATACCTGATAACTTGAATGAAGGGCATTTGGACAGATTCTACCTGATGATGGCTGGGCTGAGTTTACTGAATATATTTGTCTTTGTATTCTATGCTAGGAGGTACAAATGTAAGAAGGCTTCCTGAGCCTCCTTGACCTTGGCATTATAATTGGAGACTGTAACTCTGTAGATATGTCTTTTTCAAAACCGGAGACACTCAATGTGAGACTCTACATCTCAATATGAGAAATGGTGCTGTTAAAAAGTGCTTTTATCTGGAAAAGGAAGTTAAATACCTAAATTTTCTGGTTACTTCTATATTACTTGGTAAAAATGGCTCCAAAGAGTTACTCGCCAGTGTTTGTTTGGCACAGAACTACACATATTTTGAGTGGATTTGAGCTTTAGGGATACTACTCTATACTGCATTTCGTTAGGGATGGCAAAGGGTGTGAGGAAATTTACTGTAATATCATCAAGTGCACAGGTAAACTATACAGTATAGTAGTTTACCTGCCTCACATACTTCAGGCGAAGGGTTCATCGCGGATTGCATACTCAACTGGACCTCCCGTTGCCTATCTTCCTTCTCATATTGGTGTTTTCATACTTGGTGTTTGTGAGGCAGTGTGCGGGGTAATAATTAAGCTACTGCGTCATCAGTAGCTTAACTGACCCTAACATACTGTTAAGCTGCTTAATTTGCTCATTCAACTGGAGCTATGATAAATGTGTGAATCGAGTTTACAGCAAAGGAAATGTCAAGTTCATTCTCATTTCCAACAATGGCCAAGAGATCCTCGACTGCCATTGAAGCTCATAGGTGAAATTGTCGATTCTAACATGGATGTCTCAAACAAGATGCCCTTCTACCTCTACAACATATGTATGCAGATATAATAAGTTACAGGCTGATCCAAAAATCTCCAACGCACGGCGCCCTTTCAGATGTCCTCCATATCCACCTCCACTTCATCCTCTTGCTTAGTGGGTGATTGTGGAAAAATCTCATTTACAAGACCCAATAGTTCCTTGCCACGTTCATCTTCATTCTGCGCCCCTCCTTGCTCATCCTTGCTGAATCTTTTCCCACACTCCTCTACCATCTGCAACGGAGAACAGAACAAATTAGATGAGCGACATCTTAACCTAAACCCCATAATGTTTAGTAGATAGAGGGATCAACGAGGTCGGTAATTCTGGGAATCTAGTAGTTGGTGTCCAAAGCACTTGCCAAAAGGATTTTCCATGCACATATATACATGCAAAAGTAGAGCAAAGACACCCATGCCCCAAAGAATACACCTCATTCAATTTCTGTACTAATTTAACAATTCATCAAAGAAAGATATAAAATTGGCCTACAGACACAAACATCCATATTCAATAATAAACATTCCACCTTCAGATAACTTAAATCTCTTGGCAATAAATCAAGCACATATGAAGGAACAAAATTTTGAAACATGCGCCATTTGCTACTCAAATACTCCCTCCGTCCCAAAATTCTTGTCTTAGATTTGTCTAGATACGAATGTACCTAATACTAAAACGTGACTTGATACATCCGTATTTAGACAAATCTAAGACAAGAATTTTGGGACGGAGGGAGTATATTTTCTGCACTATTTCAGATTATCAGTCAAAGTTGGCCAATAGAGCAACTTTGGTTAGTGTTCCGTTGAATTGACAAAAAATGGAGCCCAAACAATCAGCTGCCAATATTTTTAAAGTTGCCAAATATTGGCTCCAAACCAAGCTGGCTCTAAATGCTTTAGTAAAAGACAATTCCATTTCAAGATCTCACAAATGGTCCAAAGTATTACTAGACTACATGTCTTGGTTTGTCTCAGCTAACGAATATATCATACTAACGGGCATCTTAAGATCAGTAAAATAAACATGACAATACCGCATAAACATCAGCAACTGAGGTTGGCCTCCAATTGATAATATTTTGGTTGTCAGCGTCGGTAAGCTTGAAACCCTCACATCTGTTTGCAAATTCAGTAACTGATTCCCTTGTTTGGTTGCAAGCAGGAGTTTTTAGGAGGTACTCGTATACCTGTTTGTCACAGCAATAAACATGAGAGCAGTTTAAGCATAAAAAAAGGACACCAATCAACAGGCTATCGAACACACAGATTGGATCAAGCATCAGAGAAACAAATGACCACCTTGCAGTCTGATGCAGCAACAGCCCCCAAACATCCCATGGGATCAGTTTTTGCACCTTTAGTTCGTACGAAGTCAAGAACTTCGAAGTTGGTGAGATGTCCTGCATTTGCTTTCTCTCTGCAGAGCAGTAAAGAGCACTGGATAGTCAGAACTTCAGATTAGAAAAACAGCTGACAGATAATGAAGATTCAGCTTTTAATTTATTCATCAGCATCTAGCTATCAAGTTTGACTCAACACTAACGCAAAACAAAATAAGGCTAGGACAATATGTCAGTCTCAACAATTTATCTGCACAATTTCCCAATCAAACCAAACAAACTCCTCGTTGATAGGATCATCGCTCAGGGACAATTACGTACTTAACTTAGTTTTGCAAGGGATTGCACAATGGAGAGGGTAGTGTGGAGCTACAAGATTGTACGGCACACAAACCATAAGCAACAAATGAGTACTGACATCTTCATCGTACTGTGCAAATTCGACGCAGTATTCGGGCTGGACTGGACTGGGCCGGTGCAAATTCGACCGACCAGTGTCTCGGTCTGTGTGCTCGGAGACAGCGGCGTCGTGGTCTTGGTCAGGGCGGCGAGGTGGTTGGCTTCGACGGCGGCGACTAGAAGCGGTGACTGAGGGGAGGTCGGGGAACAACGGCGCGATGGTCAGTCAGGGGAGGCAGGGTGGCACTGGCAGCGTGCTCAGTGGCGGCAAGGAGCTAGCGTGCTCAGGTGCGTCGGGGAGGCGGCGAACTCAGGGGCGACGACCTGGCCTTGGACTGCGCGAGGACGACGGTGACGACTACGAGGGGAGGGGAGGTGAGCCAGCGACGGATGGGAGAAGCAGTGAGGGGAGGCGAGATGAGTCTGCGTTGGATGAGAGATGCGGGAGCGGCGGCGTCGGCTGGTCGGTCCGTGGACGGCCGGCGGTGGGTCGATCCGGGCGCGAGTGGCGGTGTGGCTCGCGAGCCGGAGGGTGGCGGCGGCCTAGATTTCTTTTAGGAAATGCCATTCATTCTTTATTAAATCTTCACATAAAATCAAAGATTTTTATAACTTACCTATGGATGTAGAACTTGGATGTACAACACTTAGGAAACATCTAGATGTGATTTAACGCGAATCAACATGTGGTTGGATGGTTTGGAGGATAATGGTATCTCAGCTCATCAGAGTTCAAGTCCTAAACTTAACACCGGTGTTTGCATTTTTCTGGATTTATTTTAGGCCTTCCGACGATATATGTGCGTATGTATGAGTGTCTGCGTCTGTACTATCTTAAAAAATACAGTCATCTGCTAATAAATTGATAACCAAACTATTTTGACACTACAATATGTAGATTATATTAATTATTAATAAGGAAAACGAGTATACAAAGAAAATACCGAGATTTATGACCAAACCTCCCGCAAAGTTAATAGTGAAACCTCTAAAAAAAATCCTGAAAAAGGAACTCTGAAAAAAATGGTGTCGAAGGAAAGGAAATTTGGTGATATTTGTTTTAGTTTTAGTCATTGGAGAAAGTTATTTTGTGATGGTGTCATTTGGAGATTGTTTGCTATTGAGTTTGGGGCAGTTGATGTATAAAAAAAAAATCAATAATTATGTGAGATGTGAACTCGCCTCTACTAGTAGAATGTCTGGCATAAACTACTATTCATGTTTTGTCTGGGTGCCACTTTATGCTACTCTTTTGTCATTTTGAGATATTCATTGTGTGTTTTGAACCATATTTGTGTTTGTTACTAATCCACGACCTACAATAGGTTTTACAAATGCAAGCATGGCCTACAGTCAATTTTACTTAAAATTAGATTGAGCCATAAAAAGTGGGAAAATAATTTTACGTTTGAAATTAACTAAGTTTACATACAAATTGGATTCTCAAAAGTGATGTTAACATTTAACACCAACAACATCCTCACATGTCATCTACCACAAGCAACAAGTTATTTATGAGTACTAAATTAATTTTAATGGCTATTTGGTTCATAAGGACTTTAAAGGCACGAGAACGGAAAAGCGTAGCATTGCAGAGCCCACTGAAATTAACGGGTCGAGTTCGTACCATTTTTTTCTGTTTCATCTCATGAAAAACAAAGGTGTGTTCTTCTATGATGTGCAGTGAAAAATAATCTGTAAGGACTCATACATTTCGGTCCTTCAAATGAAAAAACCCTACATAGATCTTTTGAGGACTCAAATGCCCCCATTTTTTTATGAATGTCTTTCTAATAATAATAGTAATAGTAACAATAATAATAATTGTAGATACACATGAGTATGAGTTGCAATGCACTGGAAATAAGGATGTTCTGCGTGGATGTTCTTTTGGCTCCCTTAAGGATATGCTTCGAGAAAAACTAACGCACTTGTTCATGTCTTCTATGCGTGGAACGTTTCGAGAACTAAATATGTTATGATCTGGGAAATAAAACAAAAATAGTTCTCTAATAAGGATACTTCTGAGGCAGTAAACTTGTTTTTCTTTTCAAAAGTCACAATACTTGTGTTTTTCATGAAAATTTATAGACACCAGAAAGGACACGAACATATACATGTCAATTTTGTCCGTACTTCTTTTAAAAAATTCTCTGAATTTATTGATATTTAAAATTGTACCCTTTCTCAAAAAGGACACGAACATATATTCAACATATGCTTGTAGGAGCCGTTTTAAATATCCGGTGTTTTGAGAAATGAGCGCTAGCTCAGTGGTACACAGTGGCGGAGCGTGACATAGAATTAAGGGGTCCAGAATTTAAACCAAAAGAAAATGTGCTTGAAAACTGGCCAGACTCATACAAAATTACATGTTAATTGAATATATCTTGCTCCTTACATCCTTTGGCAGTTCAACTCATTTTGCGGTCCTTGACTGTCACTTTGGCGGTGGCGCACAATAGCACAAGATGTTCCGTGTGTAGATGCAGTCGTTGGCGTGGCGGACGGGCCGCGGTTGACAGTCCAAGCGTGAACATGAAGAAATAAAATTGTCAATTGAGAGGATGATCTAGAAATCAAATTGCCATCGATGTAGGCACAAAGATGAGTTGAAATCAAAACGCCATTTGAACATTTTGAACTGGAATATCAGAGGTTTGAATGACTCAAAGAAATGGCTAGCTCTGTCCAATAAAATTACTGAATCAGATTGCTCTATTGTCACCTTGCAAGAGACTAAAAGGGAAGATTTTGACAGCTCATATCTCGAAAATTTCTGCCCCAGGAATTTAAGCAAATTTGACTTTCTCCCATCTGTGTGTGCATCAGGAGGCCTTCTTACTGTTTGGAATGATCAAATGTTCTCTGCCAACACAATTTGCAAAAATGACTTCTCACTGTCAATTGAATTCACTTCCAGACACATAGGAGAACAATGGATTCTGACTAACATATATGGCCCTTGTCAGGCTGATAAAAGAAGCATTTTCATCAACTGGTTTCAGAACCTGCAAATAGATGATGACACTAACTGGCTTGTCCTCGAGGATTTTAATTATGTGAGATACCCTAATAACAGAAACAAAGATGGTGGTAACATTCAGGACATGTTTCTCTTCAATGAAGCTATTAGCAAGCTAGATTTAATTGAAATTCCATTAAAAGGCAGAGATTATACTTGGAGCAACATGCAAAATGCACCACTTCTGGAAAAGTTGGATTGGTTCTTCACCTTGGAGTCTTGGACTCTCTCTTATCCCAACACAGTTGCCCTTCCCCTGGCAAAGTCCACATCAGATCATGTCCCATGTGTCATTAAAATTGGTACTTAATTCCATTCCAAAGTCCAGGGTTTTTAGATTTGAAATTTTTTGGTTAGAACACCCACAGTTCAAGGATTTGGTCAGTTCTATTTGGACACAGGCAGTTGATGAAACAAATAGTGCTAAAATCATTTCAGCAAAATTCAAAAGATTAAGAAAGGGTCTGAAAAACTGGGCACAAAACTTCTCAGATCTAAAGAGAATTGTGGAGAATACAAACTCTGTTATATTACTTTGGGATACCATTGAAGAATACAGAGATCTCAGCACTGAGGAAAAACAGGGCAGAGATACACTGAAGATCCACTTGGAAAACTGTTTGCACTCACAGAAATTATACTGGAAGAAGAGAGCCACAATTAGAACCATCAAGTTTGGAGAGGCCAACACAAAGTTCTTTCAAGCTAAAGCCACTATCAAATTCAGAAACAACCACATTGCCATGCTCAGAGATGAAGCAGAGGTTGAGCACACTGATTATCAGGCAAAGGCTGCAATTCTTTACAGAGCTTTCAAACAGAGAATGGGTCAATAGAGGCAAACTGAGAATCCACTACTACTGCATACCTTGCTACAGCATAATGATTTTCTGCTTGAACTAGAAGCTCCTTTCACAAAGACAGAGATTGATGATGTGGTCAAAAATATGCCAAGTGAGAAAGCCCCAGGCCCTAATGGGTTCAATGCTAACTTTCTGAAAGCCTGTTGGGATATTGTTGCTCAGGACTTCTATAAACTGACTGAAGATTTCTATGAAGGCAAGGTTAATCTCCAAAGCATCAATTACTCTTTCATCACCTTGATACCAAAGAAAGAGTCTGCTCTATATCCAGGGGATTTTAGACCTATTTCACGCCTTAACTGCACTTTGAAAATAATCACCAAGCTCCTTGCCAACAGACTGCAGAAATACATTTTGGGACTGATCCACAAGAATCAGTATGGTTTTCTAAACAAAAGATGCATTCAAGATTATGTGGCCTGGTCTTATGAATACCTGCACCAATGTCATCAATCCAAGCAAAACATTATTCTCCTCAAACTAGACTTCGAGAAGGCTTTTTACATGTTAAATCATGACACCATCTTTGAGATCATGCAAGCTAAGGGTTTTGGGACCAAATGGATTCAATGGATCAAGCAGATTTACAAGTCTGGATATTCTGCCATTTTACTCAATGGTGTCCCTGGGAAGCAGTTCCTCTACAAACAAGGGGTCAGGCAAGGGGATCCTCTCTCCCCACTGATATTTGTATTGGCTGCTGATATGTTACAATCCATGCTGAATGAAGCAATGCAAGCAGGCATGATACAACCACCACTACAACATTCCTCAAGCCCTGACTTCCCCATCATACAATATGCTGATGACACAATTTTGGTGCTACCAGCTGATCCAGCTCAACTTATGCATGTTAAGAACTTACTGCTACACTTTGCATCATATACAATGTGAATTACTCCAAGTCCACCATGGTTGCAATCAACACCCCGGAAACCTGTCTGCTCTTATTGGTTGCCAAATTGGGACACTGCCACTCAATTATTTGGGCCTACCATTATGCCTTTCTAGACCGAAGATCCAAGATTATGCCCCTCTGCTCAAAAGAATTGCTAATAGACTCACAGGGTGTGCCACTATGTTATCTATGGGAGATAAATTGATCTTGGTCAAATCAGTGTTTGCCAGTCTCCCAATCTTTTTCATGTGCTCACTTGCATTGCCAAAGTCAATTATCCAGCAAATCAATGTCCTCCTCAAACACTGCTTATGGAAAAAATATGGATCTAAAGAGAGAGGCACACCCATGATTGCCTGGGATAAAGTCTGCTTGCCAAAATCACATGGAGGATTAGGGGTCCTCAACATATCTGTTCATAATCAAACACTGCTGATGAAATTCCTTCACAAGTTCCTCAATAGAGAAGATACACCATGGGTTAACATCATTTGGCAAACCTAATACTCCACTAATCCTCCCAGTGAAAAGGCTGTTGGCTCCTTCTGGTGGAGAGACATCTTGAAACTCATGTCAACATATAAAGCTCACACCAAATGTTGTCCTGGCAATGTTAGCACCATCCTCTTTTGGTCTGACAGATGGCAAGATCAAAGCATCAACCAGACATGCCCAGAGCTCTACTCTTACACTAGCAACAGTGAATGTACACTCCAAGAAGTCTTGGCCCTCACCAATCTGGAAGATCTCTTCCATACACCACTATCTTCTGAGGCATATCAGCAATTCCTTCAGCTCCAAAGCACCATTCAGAGCTACAATACCCAGACAAACCAAGACATTTGGAGATATCCATGGCCTTCATCAAACTACTCTTCCATCAAAATGTACAAGGCAATGTTGGGACCCAGTAATGCTCATGTTATCTTCAAGTGGATCTGGAATAGCTCTGCCCAACTCAGACACAAAATCTTCACATGGCTACTTGTATATATATGACAGAGTCAACACTAGAAATCTCTTACACAGGAAAACAATGCACCTTTCTGACTACACATGTGTCCTCTGTAATGAGAAGACCGAAGAAATGTTGTTGCATCTTTTTTGGGACTGTTCCTTTGCCAACGAATGCTGGTCTCAAGTTGCACCCAATAGACAGAGAGGTACTTCTCAGTATGATGAAATTTGCCTTATAGCTGCAGTCCTCCCATCAGGGATAGCCATGGACATAATTATAGCCAGCTGTTGGGCCATCTGGCTGGTTAGAAATGACAAAATCTTCAAGGCAATCCATCCATCCATCCAAGCTTGGCGACACCATCTAACAGAAGGCATTACGAAGGCAATTATCAGAGCAAAGCAAGGAAAAGCAAACCTATTGAAGTCCTGGTCTGAACAACACTTGTAATTTAGCCTATCATGAGTTTCCCTAAAACTGGCATTGGTTGAATTTGTAGTTTTTGCTAACTTGTACGTATTTTAATATAATATATACATAGAACAATTGTTCTACGGTCTAGGGTTTCAAAAAAAATCAAAACGCCACATAGGTGATGTTGTACCAGAAAAATGAGAGACAAAGTAACACTTCTGATCTGTTTTCTTTTTTCGCTATCACAAGTTGGGAAGAGCTTTTTCAAGGGAGAAGTGGTCATTTTTTAAAAAGGCGATCTAGAGTAAAACTTCATATACGAGGAGCTGCAAGTACGAATATCGATCAAGTTGCTTCTTTTTTTAGAAAATCAATCAAGCTGCTTTATGTAGCTAGCTTTGCACGTATAATATCGTCCTGGTAAATCAATTTGGTTATTTTTTTCGAAAAGGAGGATAACCCCCGGCCTCTGCATCGAGCGATGTACACAACCATCTTTATTAATTTATTCAACAAAGTCTTACAAAATAAAAACATGAATCGACCCAAAGCCACCTTTCTAACAAAAACTGTCACTGTACCCACAAGGTTAATGATGTGTTATGACATCTTGCCAACACACACCATGAGAATCGGTTGCCTCACCAGACTGCCCGCCGGCTAGCCAGGAGCACCAACCGGTGTAGCAGACCCTAAGCACGCACTGCATGCGCACGCTCTAGAATCTGCCGCCGCCATCTTTCGCCGTCCAATCTTCAGGCGTGCTCCATGCATTGATCTTGTTAGACCCTTCTGCCATCGACGCCACCACGATGCCAAACAGCGTTTCCCTCTTGCGCGCGCCCATGAAGCAGTGTCCGGCGTCAAGACCGCGTTGCACCATGCCGCCCAGACTCGTCGTCGTCAATACCATAGATGCCACGCCGCTCCACCTTGGTAACCGCACGAAAAGCATGCGAAGACCTGCGCCCAGCCACCGAAGCCAAACACTTGTCCCTCCAGCCGATGCATGGCTCCGAAGATGATGCCCCCATGGGGGTGACGACGCAGGAACATCTCCATCATCCGGTCTAGAAAGACCAGATCCGGGGCTTCCCCCGAAGCACATAGGACTGAGAATCACCCCACGACGCCTCCAGCGAGGTAACGACGCCCACGAGAGCCGCCGTCGACGGTTCTGGCAAGGCCGAAACAAAGCTTTCCCTGGCATACTCGCATCCATCACTAGTTGGACGACCTGATCCATCTCCATTGTCTTCCGCCACACCCCATGGGAACGTCTCCACCGCCGGGAGACAGCCGCACACGGCCCGAGCCGCAGCGGTGTCACCATTGCCAGGAGCCGCCACACCACTGGGATGAGTCATCCATAGCGGAAGAATCCGCATCGCTGCACGGCCGACGCCGGACCGGGACACCCGTGCGGAGATCCACCGTAGTCGCGCCCTAGAACCACGGTAGATGATGCCCAGGAACACCGAGCGCATCCACTAGCTGATCCGTCTCCATCGTATCTACTTTTTCTAACGCTTTTGCTCTTGTTTTGGACTCTAATTTGCATGATTTGAATGAAACTAACCCGGACTGACGCTGTTTTCAGCAGAACTACCATGGTGTTGTTTTTGTGCAGAAATAAAAGTTCTCGGATTTGGGCGAAACTTTTTGGAGAATTATTTTGGAATAAATGAAGAATAATGGAACCAAGACCCACTGGAGGGGGGGCTGGCTGCCCACAAGACACCAGGGTGCGCCACCCCCCTCTGGCGCACCCTGGTGGGTGGTGGGGCCCTCGAGGCCCCTCTGACCCTAATTCCGACGCTATAAAATCCTATTTTTCCAGAAAAATAGGAGAGGAAGTTTCATCATGTTTACGATATGGAGCCGCCGCCACCTCCTGTTCTTCATCGGGAGGCCAGATCTGGAGCCTGTTCGGGCCTCCGGAGAGGGGAATCTTCGGTCTTCGTCATCACCAACCATCCTCCATCACCAATTTCATGATGCTCCCCATCGGGAGTGAATAATTCCTTCGTAGGCTCTCTGGTCGGTGAGGAGCTGGATGAGATTCATCATGTAATCGAGTTAGTTTTGTTAGGGCTTGATCCCTAGTATCCATTATGTTCTGAGATTAATGTTGCTATGACTTCGCTATGCTTAATGCTTGTCACTAGGGCCCAAGTGCCATGATTTCAGATCTGAATCGTTTATGTTTTCACCATTATATCTATGTTCTAGATCCGATCTTGCAAGTCATATGCACCTATTACGTGTTATGATCCGTAAACCCCAAAGTGACAATAGTTGGGATACTTTCTGATGATGACCGTAGTTTGAGGAGTTCATGTATTCACTATGTGTTAATGCTTTGTTCCGGTTCTCTATTAAAAGGAGGCCTTAATATCCCTTAGTTTCCATATGGACCCCGCTGCCACGGGAGGGTAGGACAAAAGATGTCATGCAAGTTATTTTCCATAAGCACGTATGACTATTTACGGAATACATGCCTACATTATATTTATGAACTGGAGCTAGTTCTGTGTCGCCGTAGGTTATGACTAATATATGATGAATATCGTCCAACGTATTCACTATCCAATGCCTACGAGTTTTTCACATATTGTTCTTGCTAAGTTACTGTTGCTATTGCTATTGTCACAACTGCTACAAAATCATTGATATCATTGTTATCGTTACTATTACTGTTACCACTTCTATCAAACTATCATATTACTGTGCTACTGATCATCATGCTGCAGATATTTAATCTCCAGGTGTGGTTGAATTGACAACTCAACTGCTAATACTTACAAATATTCTTTGGCTCCCTGATACGTCTCCAACATATCTATAATTTTTTATTGTTCCATGCTATTATATTATCTGTTTTGGATGTTTTATATGCATTAATATGCTATTTTATTTTATTTTTGGGACTAACCTATTAACCTAGAGCCTAGTGCCAGTTTTTGTTTTTTCCTTGTTTTTGAGTTTCGTAGAAAAGGAATACCAAACGGAGTCCAAATGGAATAAAACCTTCGCGACGTTTTTTCTTGGACCAGAATACACCCAGGAGACTTGGAGATGAAGTCGGAGGAGCCACGAGGCGGCCACAAGGGTGGAGGGCGCGCCCAGGGGGGTAGGGCACGCCCCCCTGCCTTGTGGGCCCCCCGTGACTCCCCTAACCTAATTCTTTCACCTATATATTCACATATGTTCCCAAACCACCAGAAGCATCCACGAAAAGACTTTTCCACCGCCGCAACCTTCTGTACCCGTGAGATCCCATCTAGGGACCTTTTCCGGCACCCTGCCGGAGGGGGATTCGATCACGGAAGGCTTCTACATCAACTCTATTGCCCTTCCAATGAAGCGTGAGTAGTTTACCTCAGACCTACGGGTCCATAGCTAGTAGCTAGATGGCTTCTTCTCTCTTTTTGATTCTCAATACCATGTTCTCCTCGTTGTTCTTGGAGATCTATCCGATGTAATATTCTTTTGCGGTGTGTTTGTCGAGATCCGATGAATTGTGGATTTATGATCAACTTATCTATGAATATTATTTGAATCTTCTCTGAATTCTTATATACATGATTTGATATCTTTGTAATTCTCTTCGAATTATCGGTTTGGTTTGGCCAACTAGATTGGTTTTTCTTGCAATGGGAGAAGTGCTTAGCTTTAGGTTCAATCTTGCGGTGTCCTTTCCCAGTGACAGTAGGGGCAGCAAGGCACGTATTGTATTGTTGCCATCGAGGATAAAAAGATGGGGTTTACATCATATTGCTTGAGTTTATTCCTCTACATCATGTCATCTTACTTAATGCGTTACTCTGTTCTTCATGAACTTACTACTCTAGATGCTGGCAGGAGTCGGTCGATGTGTGGAGTAATAGTAGTAGATGAAGAATCGTTTCGGTCTACTTGACACGGACGTGATGCCTATATTTCATAATCATTGCCTTGGATATCGTCATAACTTTGCGCTTTTCTATCAATTGCTCGACAGTAATTTGTTCACCCACCGTATTATTTGCTATCTTGAGAGAAGCCTCTAGTGAAACCTATGGCCCCTGGGTCTATTTTCCATCATATTACTTTCCGATCTACTATTTTGCAATCTTTTATTTTCAGATCTATAAACCAAAAATACCAAAAATATTTACTTTATCTTTTGTTTAGTTTTACCTATCTCTATCAGATCTCACTTTTTCAAGTAACCGTGAAGGGATTGACAACCCCTTTATTGCGTTGGGTGCAAGTTGTTTGATTGTTTGTGCAAGTGCTAGGTGATTTGTGCGTTGTCTCCTACTGGATTGATACCTTGGTTCTCTAACTGAGGGAAATACTTATCTCTACTTTGCTGCATCACCCTTTCCTCTTCAAGGGAAAAACCAACGCAAGCTCAAGAAGTAGCAGGACGAATTTCTGGCGCCGTTGCGTGAAAGTTGAAAAGGTTTGAGAACACTAAAAGTATGAAACAATTGCTTGGCTTGTCATCGAGGTTGTGCATGATTTGAATATTTTGTGTGATGAAGATGGAGCATAGCCAGACTATATGATTTTGTAGGGATAAGCTTTCTTTGGCCATGTTATTTTGAGAAGACATAATTGCCTTGTTAGTATGCTTGAAGTATTATTGTTTTTATGTCAATATTAAACTTTTGTTTTGAATCTTATGGATCTGAACATTCATGCCACAATAAAGAAGAATTACATGGATAAATATGTTAGGTAGCATTCCACATCAAAAATTCTGTTTTTATCATTTACCTACTCGAGGATGGGCAGGAATTAAGCTTGGGGATGCTTGATACGTCTCCAATGTATCTATAATTTTTTATTGTTCCATGCTATTATATTATCTGTTTTGGATGTTTTATATGCATTAATATGCTATTTTATATTATTTTTGGGACTAACCTATTACCCTAGAGCCTAGTGCCAGTTTTTGTTTTTTCCTTGTTTTTGAGTTTCGTAGAAAAGGAAAACCAAACGGAGTCCAAACGGAATAAAACCTTCGCGATGATTTTTCTTGGACCAGAAGACACCCAGGAGACTTGGAGATGAAGTCGGAGGAGCCACGAGGCGGCCACAAGGGTGGAGGGTGCGCCCAGGGGGGTAGGTCGTGCCCCCCTGCCTTGTGGGCCCCCCGTGACTCCCCTGACCTAATTCTTTCGCCTATATATTCACATATGTTCCCAAACCACCAGAAGCATCCACGAAAAGACTTTTCCACCGCCGCAACCTTCTGTACCCGTGAGATCCCATCTAGGGACCTTTTCCGGCACCCTGCCGGAGGGCGATTCGATCACGGAGGGCTTCTACATCAACTCTATTGCCCTTCCGATGAAGCGTGAGTAGTTTACCTCAGACCTACGGGTCCATAGCTAGTAGCTAGATGGATTCTTCTCTCTCTTTGATTCTCAATACCATGTTCTCCTTGTTGTTCTTGGAGATCTATCCGATGTAATATTCTTTTGCGGTGTGTTTGTCGAGATCCGATGAATTGTGGATTTATGATCAGCTTATCTATGAATATTATTTGAATCTTCTCTGAATTCTTATATGCATGATTTGATATCTTTGGAATTCTCTTCGAATTATCGGTTTGGTTTGGCCAACTAGATTGGTTTTTCTTGCAATGGGAGAAGTGCTTAGCTTTGGGTTCAATCTTGCGGTGTCCTTTCCCAGTGACAGTAGGGGCAGCAAGGCACGTATTGTATTGTTGCCATCGAGGATAAAAAGATGGGGTTTACATCATATTGCTTGAGTTTATTCCTCTACATCATGTCATCTTACTTAATGCGTTACTCTGTTCTTCATGAACTTAATACTATAGCTGTAGGCAGGAGTCGGTCGATGTGTGGAGTAATAGTAGTAGATGCAGAATCGTTTCGGTCTACTTGACACGGACGTGATGCCTATATTTCATAATCATTGCCTTGGATATCGTCATAACTTTGCGCTTTTCTATCAGTTGCTCGACAGTAATTTGTTCACCCACCATATTATTTGCTATCTTGAGAGAAGCCTCTAGTGAAACCTATGGCCCCTGGGTCTATTTTCCATCATATTACTTTCCGATCTACTATTTTGCAATCTTTTATTTTCAGATCTATAAACCAAAAATACCAAAAATATTTACTTTATCTTTTGTTTAGTTTTACCTATCTCTATCAGATCTCACTTTTGCAAGTAACCGTGAAGGGATTGACAACCCCTTTACCGCGTTGGGTGCAAGTTGTTTGATTGTTTGTGCAGGTGCTAGGTGATTTGTGCGTTGTCTCCTACTGGATTGATACCTTGGTTCTCTAACTGAGGGAAATACTTATGTCTACTTTGCTGCATCACCCTTTCCTCTTCAAGGGAAAAACCAACGCAAGCTCAAGAAGTAGCACTCCCCTTGTGTCGAATCTATAAATTTGGGTTGTATACTCTACCCTCGAAAACTGTTGCGATCCCCTATACTTGTGGGTTATCACTGGCTCACCCCACCTCGGCCGCCAGTTGACATAGATCGGATCTGGGAAGGAGCCCCAGATCCACCCCCGTCCCGCAGCGTTGCCGCCAGGAAGCCGGACCGGCCGAGCCACGAACATCGACACGCGTGAGGCAGGAATCAATGCCGAGGGAGCCGAGGGGCGCGATGAACATGATCTGCTACCCCAGATCATGGAGACGTCATGCAGCAGAACTCCCCCCTCCTCCGCAGTCAGCCGCGAGGGCTTTGCCCATCGGCATCCTCCGGCGACGGCGCGGGGAAGGGATTGTGTAGGAAGAGGCAGCGGCGGCGCTGGCTAGGTTGCCCCCCGAGTCGCCTGATACATCCATTTTGCATCATGTTTTCCTACTATTATTTATAATGTTTTTATGCATAATAACACTTTATGGAGTAATTCTAATGCCTTTTCTCTCATAATATGGATAGAGATGATCTTAAGAAATTATTATGCAAGCTGAAAGAAAAATCTTTGAATGCTAGAATGAAATGTGATCCTAAGTTTGCTACTTCACCTATCTTTGTTACCGATAAGGATTATGAATTCTCTGTTGACCCAGAGTTAATTATTTTGGTTGAATCTGATCCTTTCCATGGCTATGAAACTGAAACTGTTGTGGCACATCTTACTAAATTAAATGATATAGCCACCCTATTTGCTCATGATGAGAAAATTCGCTACTACTATATCCTCAAGTTATTTCCGTTCTCATTAAAGGGTGATGCTAGGATATGGTACAATACTCTTGCTCCTGGTTGTGTGCGTAGTCCCCATGATATGATTTATTACTTCTCTGAAAAATATTTTCCTGCTCATAAGAAACAAGCTGCCTTACAGGAAATATTTAACTTTGTGCAAATTGAAGAAGAGAGTCTCCAACAAGCTTGGGGGAGGCTTCTCCAATTGCTTAATTCTTTGCCTGATCACCCTCTTAAGAAAAATGAAATACTTGATATCTTCTATAATGGACTAACCGATGCTTCTAGGGACTTCCTAGATAGTTGTGTTGGTTGTGTTTTCAGGGAACGAACTATTGAACAAGCCGAGGAATTATTGAATAATATATTGAAGAATTAGGATGATTGGACTCTTCCTGAACCACCGCCTAAACCCACTCCGAAGAAGAGGGGTATTTTATTTCTCAGTCCTGAAGATATGCAAGAGGCAAAGAAATATATGAAGGAAAAAGGTATTAAAGCTGAAGATGTTAAGAATTTACCACCTATATAAGAAATACATGGACTTGACACACCATCACCATAGGTGGTAGAGGTAAATTCCTTATTAAAGTTTGATGAAGGTGATATCCCTTATAATAAACATCCTAGTCAATGCTTATATGAATTTGATAACTACATTAGAAAAAAAGATCACTTCAGTGCAAATGTTATGAAACAATTGAAACAAAATTATGATATGATTGGTCACTTGAGTGACTTGTTATTTAGTTTCACTAATTGAGGGAGTCATGGACTAAGGGGTCCTCAGGGTGTCGGCCCATTGGATATGGGCCGGACTGGTAAAGTCGCATAGCGACGGAAGATCTATGAAGCCGTGGTGTGTCCTCCAAGTTAAGGGTAGATAGGATCTCTTTCTCCCTTATTGTAATCTATCTCCGGTAACCCTAACCCTATCGGTGTCTATATAAACCAAGGGTTGTAGTATTTAGAGGTAGACCTACATTTATCACCTCATCACCTTAGGGTTTAGCTCATGTTGATCTTGAGGTAGATCTACTCTGTAACCATACTATTCATCCAATACAATCAAGCAGGACGTAGGGTATTACCTCTTCGAGAGGGCCCGAACCTGGGTAAACACCGTGTTCATCGTCCCTTGTTCCCCATCGATCCCAGATCCACAGCTCGGGACCCCCTACCCTGAGGTTTGCCGGTTTTGACACCGACATTGGTGCTTTCATTGAGAGTTCCGCTGTGGAGTCGCCCAAAGGATCGATGGCTCGCCTGATCGTAGCAGAAGGCATTGGATCTGGGGACTTCTTTGTCCCCGGTCAACTCTTCGTGTTCGGCAGCATTATGTTGCACACCGACCCGACTGGTCGTTTGGATCAGATCGACAACTTCGCTCCTGAACACCGAATTCGTTTTGGTAATCTGGAATACGTTGCGGACACGCGGGGTGATCTGGTCTTCGTCGGATTCACTTCCCTCTCCCGCACCCTCGCAGGCCTCGCCATGCCCGCTCTGGAGTCCCCCTCCGATCCGATCTACAGATCGGCCCCCGCCCTCCGAACAGCTTCGAGCCAGGAGGGCTCCGCTTCAAGCGGGGGCCAGACTCCGCCTTCGACCGGATCCATCATGTCTGTGGAGGGCCTATCCTCGGCCTTCGAGGCAAAATCAGGAGGTGAAAGCTAAGAGTCAATCTCGGCCGAACCTTTCCTTCACAACACTCCTCTGGCCTTGAGCCCTTACGACAAAACGGCAATCGATGACCAGGGGTCACCCCCGGCCCGAAGCCGCTCGATCTTGAATCCCGGCATGGAAACCAGACGCAAAAACCAAGGACCGGCCAGGGCACTGACTGCCCCCCACCCCGTTACAATGGAATTTGGCCTAGAGCCCTCAAATTCGGCGACCCTCGCTATGTTAAACGAGGCGCTAATCCGAATCCAGAAAATGACCATCCAGGAGGACCTGCCCTCCACCCACAATCATCAACCCTCCGAGGCATACCACAGGGAATTTTACATGCCACCCACCACCCACTTGGTAGCCACTATCGATGATTTAACCAATATGCTAGACTATAATTCAGAAAACGCCGAATACATGGATGAGGATAGCGGAGCCACGGCTAGTACCGATGTTTCCCCCCTCCCCCGTCACCGGCCGCTGGTCGGCCATGTCCACTTACGATATTTACATGGTGGACACCCCCAAGGATGGCGACGACACCCTCAATCAGGACCGAGGCAACCCTGGAGATGAGCCGCCTAAACGCCGAAGACAGCGCCGTCGATCAAAGCCATGTCGAAGCCATGCGAGCAACATGGACTCTGCGGAGAATGACACCGTAAATAATACAGACGACCTCGCCAGAGCCGCAACCAACGAACATCATCAGGATGACCCCACGGGGCAGGAGGACCCGCTCAACCCAAAAAACCCCGACGACTCCGAAGATAGCAACTACCTCCCACTCTCTGAAGAGAAGGCCAGTCTCGGGGATGACGATTTCATCATCCCCGAAGACCCTCTGGAGCAGGAGCGGTTCAAACGGAGGCTTTTAGCCATCGCCCGCAGCCTGAAGAAACAAAAACGCAGAATCAAGGCCGAACAGGACACCCTCAACGACCGATGGACCAAAGTCCTAGCCGCCGAAGAAGGGTATGGCCGCAAACAGCCAATCAAAAGTTATCCCAAGCGAAGACTACTGCCGCAGTTCGACGACAAGGTCGTAGAGCCAACACGTCCGACATACGCAAGCTCCGAACAGCCAGACCGCCCCCCTAGAGGGCGGGACAGAGAAGCTTCTTGGGCCTTCTTCATATTAAGTCGCCAACAATGTAACCCGTCCCCTTCTGGGCAGGTCATACCTTGGGGTCATATCCCCAACATTAGGCCCCAGATTGATTCGAACTTGTTCATGTCAATCTTTACTGCTTCAGCTGACAAGTTATCTTTCCAAAGTTTAACTTTTGAACAAATCTCTGTAACACGCCATGACATCACGCAAAGTAAATTCATAAAAAACTCATGACATCACAATGGATCTTTTGCATTAACTGGCCGTCAGAGAATCGAGGCGCCTGTACTGTGGAGATAATCATGTTGCCTCCTCGATTTTCGCGCATGCCGTTTTACTGTTTCCTTATAAATAGGGATGGGGGTGCCCCTTTTTCATTTTTACCCCCGCCCCTCTCTCTTCCTCTTCTTCCTTGCGTCGACCGCCGCTGCCGGAGCTCCGCCGCCCCAGTCGACCTTCTTCAGCAACTCCATCCAGGCCGCTGCATCAACCTGATCGTGACCAGAGATCGCGGTGCCCTTCCGCTGTTCATTAGCATCGCCAGGTATCCATCTTTTCTTACTTCCAATCTGCATTTAGTCACTCTAGTCCGTTCGTGTTCATCATGTTCATCCAAGTTTATCGTAGCTCATCCATTCGCCATAGTAGCCCAACCCAAGAACAGTGCTGACATCGTGCGGCAATAGTTTTAATGTTTGTTTCAAATCGTAGATTCATCCTTTCCTTCTGAGATTCAATCTCCAACGCACTAGTTCTTCCGCTACCATGCTTTTAGGTTTAGCAATTACCTTTTGTTTTTTGAACTATCGTAGATCCAAAATTGTATGCATGATTTATGAAACTTGTTTGTCCAACACTTGGTGAAATTCTGTCAAAAAACTTCATAAATCCCAGCTCTGTAAATGACCATCTTCCTTAACATGACTTGGGCGGCTCAAATAATAATCTGGTAACCCGCCAATCTTCTGCTGGCTTAACCAGCTTGTTGTTACTGAATTATCATTGTAATCATTGGGCGGCTTATCACCGTAATTTTAACCCGCCATATCTTTGCTCCAGGCCATAAATTTTTAAACCGCCAATTATGACCAAGACTCCCACTTCTTGCGATTGGGTCGCTTCTGAAGTTTCTGAACTTTCCCTCCAAGAGTATGTGGATATGGGAGTCTTGCCAACGAAGGATACCATCCACTGGCGAGTTCTAGGTGCTGAAATTAGACCTCAACCTAAAGAAGGTGAAGTCATCATCTTTGCAGATCACCTCTTCCGCGGCTTCTCGCCACCCGGGTCAAAATTCTTCCGGGATGTTCTCCACTTTTACAATCTTCATCCTCAGGAAATCGGTCCCAACTCTGTTTCCAATATCTGCAATTTTCAAGTCTTCTGCGAAGTGTACCTTCAACAAGAGCCCGAAGTTGATTTGTTTAGAGAGTATTTTTATTTGAACCGCCAAACTGAGATGTCCGATGGGCCTAGTCTCGAACTTGGCGGAATTTCCATTTAGAGGCGATGAGATATTATTTTTCCTGTAGCTGTATTGCCTAGTCACCCCAAAGATTGGAATTGTGCATGGTTCTATTGCCAAGACACCTCTCCAGACGGTGAAAATCCCCTGCCAGGTTATCGCCCCTTCCAGCTTAGCCCCACTCACGCACTTTTAGATCACATCTCTGCTGTAGAACAAGCCAAGTATTCCATCATCTTTTCAAAGATAAGAGCTCTGGTAGCCAATGGCTTATCTGAAGTAGACCTGGTCCATTGTTGGGTTTCGTGGAGAATCTTGCCATTAAGCCGGCGCAGCGGCTTAATGTGTGAATACGCAGGCGACACCAAGGACCCTCAATGCTACAACCAGACACCCTTGACTGATGAGGAAGCCACCGCTATGGTTAAATCATTACTTGGGGAGACTCTGGAAAATTACCGCAAAGTAGGAGTGAACCCTTTCTGCGTGCTCAATGCGCCTCCACCTGTAAGTGTCTTCCATAAACTTTCGTCATATTGCCATCAATACTTATAACTTTCACTTTACTTCAATTTTCTGTTGCTCATTTGAATAGAGGCCGACTCTCCATTCTGGCGAAAGAAACTTCAAGCCGCCCCCCAGTCAAAAAGCTTAAGACCAACGCCCGTGGTCTAGGTCGCCGTAAAAAATCAGCAGCGGAAGATCTTCTCAAGCTAGATGACTCGGAGGTAGAACTTGACTCCCTTGGTTGCCTTTTTATGCAACTTATTAACGCGGACTCTTCTCAGGATGACGCAGAGACCAGCCAAGCCGATGCTGTAGAGGTAATCCCTGTCTCCTCCGACTCAGAACCTTTGCCAAGAAAGAGAACTCGGCGGGTCATCCGGAAGGTGAAATTTTCTCATCCTCTTGCTCACTTGGATCCCAACTTTCTTTTGAAGAAACAACAACATGAGCCAAGACGCCCGACTCGAAGTGGTGGCTCTCAAGATCTTATCTCCGGCTTACCTAATACGCTGGTTCCTCGCAAACGTCATCATGAGGTGCCATATAACCTAGACTCTCTTTATCCATTAGCCGGCCAAATTCGTCAACCTCTTAACCCTTCCAACTCAAATTATCAGAAGACACCTTCATCATCTGGCGACTCTTCTGGGACTCAAACGCCAACCTTCAAGATCACCCAAGGGTAAGTATTTCAATTATTTATCAGTAATTTATGATGATATGCTCATACACTTTGTATTTTATTGCAGAGGTGTGGCAAAGGCCGGTAAGAAGCAGAAGCTTGGCGGGTCTTCGAAAGATCCTAAAACTGCTGAGCAGGAAAAACAGTCTGCAGATATCTATGAGGTTCACACTCAAGACCCAGAAGAGCCCATTGGTGACCCACCACCATCAGTCGATGCCACCATCCTTGAGCAAATGGATGCGGAACTTAACCCGGCGGCCAGCCATGACCCGCCGAGCCCGAAGTCGCCAACTCCGAAGCCGGCTGAAGAGATCCTTTTTGAGAAGGATTCTAATGAGGTGACCATCACTGGGACGGCTTACACTGCACCAGGGGCTTCCACTGTGTTAGCCAAGCATGGTGCCAAAGAAGAATCTCATTCTTTGGATAAAGGCAAGGCGAAGCTGGATCTGGAAACTTATGCTGCCCTTAGTGCAAGTGACATCCACGCCGGTTATCTGAACCGTCTTCACACTAGCCGTGATCTGGAAGCCGGCTTAGTGAACCTTATGAAGGAACGGTATGAGGTATGTTGCTAACCCCTTTCCACATGCCTTTATATAGCCGCCAAGTCTAAAGTATAGGAAAACATTGAGTATGATGTAGATTTGATAAAAATGTCCAAACTGTAGCCTCTCAGTGCCGGCTTATCTTATCAAGATGAGCCGGGTCTTCAAATACTAATCTTGAATGAGCTTTGTACAGTTTTCCAACCATTAATTTATAGTTAACAACATGAGCCATACTGATAAAAATCTCGAAGATCAAATGCGTAGTCCCCAAGGGCCGGCTTAGCGTAATAAGATGAGCCGGCACTTATATTCACATCAGAAATCCAAATATGTAGCCCCCAAGGGCCGGCTTAAATTGACACGTTGAGCCGGGACTTATAGTCACTTTAGAAATCCTAATATATAGCCCCCAAGGGCCGGCTTAAACTGACAAGTTGAGCCGGGTCACAAAAGATTTTAAAACGACCCACATTAGCCCCCAAGTGCCAAGTGTATTGCTTGCAATGTGCTTGGAACTTAATTAATCATATCTCACCAATCCTGCTCTTTGCATTATAATCATTTCCCTTTGTATCTCAGGCTGAGTTGAACATGAAGGAACCGCAAATTGGCAATTTAAGAAAGAGCTTGAAGCTGCAGCAGACCGAAACCTCCAAGGCCAAGTCAGATCTAAAGGCCGCGTTAGAAGAAATTGAAAAACTGAGAGCAGGCTTTGTTACAGAGAGAGCCGCCTGGGAAACTGACAGGGCGGCTCTAGCCAAAAAAGCTGAAGATGCAGAAGCTGCTCTTAAGCCGGTAACTGATGAGTTATCTGGCTTAAAACAACACATTGTTCAAATGACCGCCGCCATCTTTGGTAAGTATAATATGCATGTAAATTCGGTAACCCGCCTGGCTTCTTATATATATGCAGCGCTAACTCACCTGGCGACCCTTATAACCTCTTAACAGGCCCCAGGAGTGCCAGCCTTGGCCAAGACATGCTATTGAAGCTGAAGGCAATTTATTCTTTAACAGGATAGTTATACAGTGGCACTCTCTGCAGTCTTGTGGCCTTAGGGGGTAACAGAAAACCGCCAAGTCAAATCAAGGCTGTGCTGGATCACCTGTCAACTTTCCCAAGCCAGATTGAAGAGCAAAGACTATCAGCTGCCCAAGCCGGAGCCATCTTCGCTCTTGGCCGGGCTAAAGCCTAGCAATCGGAGCTTGACCCGGAGGAGATAGCCACCGGGTGTCCAGAATTCAAAGATGATCAGTCACCCTTTTAAGAGAAGGACTTCAATCACTGCGTCAGGGAGATGCGGCCCGTGGCCTGTAAGCTTGTGGAAGAGTTAAACTTGAACAAATACACGGTGGCTTGCGATGGCAACAATCAGAAGATTAAGCCGCCAGCCCATGACGTTGTCAATCTCATTCCTCCTCGGCATAAGCATATCTTTGCTCCTGACATTGATCATTCTATTATACTCAATGATGAGGCCACTTTCGAAGCTTTAACCGGCATCGACTGGACAACGGCTGATCTTCAGATGATCGATGAAGAAGAGCCGACGTAGGATGATCCACAATCCTCAAGGCGGCCGGAGGAAAATTAATCAGAGTGATGATGATCCAGGCGGCTCTCAGGCCGGCTTATGGGAGCGCAGCTCCAAATACATTTGAAGTTTAAAACTTTTGTGGGCTCAAAGCAATGCCTTGTAATAGGATAGTTGAAAACAATGGTCTGCCGTGTCATGCCTTCGTGCATGTTAACCTTTGACTTTTGAGCCGCCAGTTTAATCTTTATGACCTGCCTGATGCAATCACTCATATGGGCCATACCAGTACTCGTATTTCCATTTAAAGTTTTGCATGTCCTGCACAAAGTTTAAACAACATATGTCATGTTGACTTAACGTCAAAAGCCAGGGCGGGTGACAACCCAAACATATATAACCTTATAGGATTACTAAAAAGACTAGAATCAAGGCCATTCAGGCCAAAATATACTGGTGACCTGAAGTCGAAAACCAGGGCGGGTTACCAAACCCGAAGACTCATATGACAATTGAAAACATACCTGTAGAGTTGAATCATGCTAGCAGCTTAAAACACCATCAGCCAGTGCGGGTGACAACCCAAAGACTCATAGCCTTATGATCTCAACTGCTCAAACCAAAATATACTGGCGACTTAAAATCCAAAGCCAGGGTGGGTTACAACCCAAAGTACTCAAATATGAGTCATATGATCAGAGCCTTACGACCCGTATATTAAAGTTCAATTTAACAGAAAAAATCTTTAGGAGAAACAAATCCAAAGGACTCAAGAGAAAAAATTCAAAAAATCTCAAATAATTGCTTAGCCGGCTTACCAAAGCACGACCAAACAAGTTGGCTCACAGGGCCATGTGCTTTCAAGGCCGCACAACCATTGACTTAATCCTAGCTCACTGTAAGCCGGCTCTCACGTGACACAAGCCGCCGTTTTAACCTTAACGAGTTCAGGGTCTGAAAAAGTGAAGGAAATATGCCTTAGAGGCAATAATAAAGTTGTTATTTATATTTCCTTATATCATGATAAATGTTTATTATTCATGCTAGAATTTTATTAACCGGAAACTTGATACATGTGTGAATACATAGACAAAACACCGAGTCCCTAGTAAGCCTCTACTAGACTAGCTCGTTGATCAAAGATGGTTAAGTTTCCTAACCATAGACATGTGTTGTCATTTGATGAACGGGATCACATCATTAGGAGAATGATGTGATGGACAAGACCCATCCGTTAGCTTAGCATAATGATCGTTAAGTTTTATTGCTATTGCATTCTTCATGACTTATACATATTCCTTTGACTATGAGATTATGCAACTCCCGAATACCGGAGGAAAACTTTGTGTGCTATCAAACGTCACAACATAACTGGGTGATTATAAAGATGCTCTACATGTGTCTCCGAAGGTGTTTGTTGGGTTGGCATAGATCGAGATTAGGATTTGTCACTCCGAGTATCGGAGAGGTATCTCTGGGCCTTCTCAGTAATGCACATCATGATAAGCCTTGCAAGCAATGTGACTAATGAGTTAGTTACGGGATGATGCATTACGGAATGAGTAAAGAGACTTGCCGGTAATGAGATTGAACTAGGTATGGAGATACCGACGATCGAATCTCGGGCAAGTAACATACCGATGACAAAGGGAATGACGTATGTTGTCATTGCGGTTTGACCGATAAAGATCTTCGTAGAATATGTAGGAACCAATATGAGCATCTAGGTTCCACTGTTGGATAGCGTGGAGGACTGCTCCCCCTTCTCCCTTTCAAGGGCCTCCAGCTGCTTGGCAGCATCCTTGAGCTCCAGCTGCCCTTCGACCACTCGAGCCTCGTGCTTTTGGCTGGAAAGCTTGGCTTCTTCTAGCTCAGCCACCGCCTTTTCGGCGGCCAATTTCTTGGTGGCCGCCTCAGCATTGGCTTTCTTTAGGGCCTCTTTCAAGCCCTCAACCTCAGTGGCGGCAGCTGAAATATCCGCACATCGCACGATCAACACATAGTCCGGCGTAAATATATTCGGCAATGAGCGATCACACACATTAACGTAAAGCTTACCTTGCACCTCGTCAAGCTGTTTGTTGACAAGGTCAAGCTCCCCGTTGGAGCGCTCGAGCTTTCGGTCCATCTCCTTTAGTGCCGCGGCACTAGCAGCCGCGGCCAAGGAAGATGCCTGCGTCAGCAAAAGAAACGTCGACATTATTACTCGGCCTACAGAGTTTGATCCTCTGCAAGCTTCTTCGAAATCTTTGCAGAGTCTCGGGGGCTGCTATGTACACGGCCTACCCAAACTATAGATTACAACCGCTTTACAGGATTAGAGCATTACTTGACTTACCTCAAAGCCTGTTAGGAGGCCTTGAACAGCGTCGTTCAGTCCGGAATGAATGGACCGAACACCCTGTATAACCGCACCCATAAGAGTGCGGTGCTCGTCGACGATGGCAGAGTTGCTTACCAACTCTGCCAACGCGTCCGACGAGCCCACCGCTGCCCGAATAGAGGTGTTTGGCACGGGCGTCGGGCCCTCGGCACCTTCCCCACCGGAAGGAGGAATTGGCTCCCTTGAGGGCCTCGGGGGCTCGGGACCCGGATGCTATGGGGGTCCGGATAATCCGGATCCCCTCCCCGCATTAGCCAGGAGGGATGCATCCACCTAGTCTTCAACGACCGAGGCATCGACCTCGGCCATGGTGGCGTCGACCTCCTCCCCTGTGTTCGGAGGAGGGGCCTTTCGCGACAGCACCTCCCCAACCTCTTCGGGGATTAGAGGAGGTGCGGAACATGAGCCACTGTCCGCCAGTTCGGCGGGCGGGGACGTCCCCTCCAAGGTCTTCTCGGCAGGGTGGCCACGCGGAGGGCTGCACCAACAAAAAACAATCAATCTACGTTCTACCAAGGACTACTAAATAATAAGGCAATTGAAAATGCCGCGATATGTACCTGGTCGCATGGGGCTTGACCCTGGGTTCCCTCTCTAGAACCTTTTCGGATGCTTCAGACTCCTCGTCGGAGTCCGAGCTGTCGGACAGGACCAGCTTAGGCTAGCATTGTCTCTTCCGGGCCTGAGGAGGTTGAGCCTCCTTGACGTCGATGGACGCCGCCCTCTTTTTAGAGTGCGAGGAGGCGCTTTCCTCCTCATCCTTGTCCCCCTCCTGTGCGGATAGGGCCGCAGTGTCTCCGGACCAGCTGTCCAGACGAGCCCTGCGACGGAGGCCCTCCCTGGTCTCCGGCACCTCCGTCTTCTTGCCCTTCTTGTCGGGCGCCTTGTACGGCACCACGACCAACAACTTCTCTAGCTGTTCGAATCGGGGCTCTTCTGGCAACGGCGCCGAGCCACTGATCTTCTCGGCCTTGGCAAGCCAGCCCTGCAAAATCCACATAAAGAGGTTCGGATCAAGTCATACGATGTGAATATTCGAACTCACGTTAAGACAAATGCCGCTCACCTTCTTTGGAGGGGTCGCAGCGTCAAGGCCGATGTCCTCCCCCTCGACCGGCCAGTCCTTCTGCGGCTTGAATAGCAGACCCCACACTTTCTTATGGGTCGTGCCGAAAAGATGTTGCACAGTGGCCGGATCTTCGGGGTCATACTCCCACATTGGCTTGGCCCTCTCCTGACAGGGGAGGAGTCGATGCTTGAGCATGATCTGGATCACGTTAACCAGCTTCGCACCAGTCCCCATTATGCTTACAACGCGCTTCTGTAGCGCCTTCAAGTCGTCAGCGGACCCCCAGTCCGGGCTCTTGGTGGTCCACGAGGCCAGCCTGGTAGGGGGTCCGGATCTGAATGCGGGAGTTACCGCCCAGGCGGCTCCCCTTGGCTTGGTGATGTAGAACCATTCCTTTTGCCACACCTTGATGGTGTCGATGAACTTGCCCTCCGGCCACGGGACCCACATCAGTTTGCTGATCATGGCCCCGCCGCAGTCCGCGTGTTCACCACCAACCACCTTGGGCTTGAAGTTGAACACCTTCAGCCATAGGCCGAAGTGTGGCCGGACTCGGAGGAGAGCCTCGCAGAAGACAATGAAGGACGAGATGTGAAGGAGGGAGTTGGGGGCTAGATCATGGAAATCTAGCCCGTAGTAGAACATCAACCCCCTCACAAAGGGGTGCAGGGGAAATCCAAGGACCCTAAGGAAACGAGGAAGGAATACGACCCTTTCGCCCGGCCTGGGCGTGGGGATGATCTGGCCTGCTTCAGGGGCCCGATGAGCAATGTCGGTCGACAAGTAGCCGGCCTCCTTCAACTTCACGATGTCGCTATTGGTGACAATGGAGGCGTCCCACTTCCCGTTGGCGCCGGATCCGGCCATGGCTGAAGGGGACGGGATGGGATTTGTTGTGGAAGCAGAGAAAAGGGGCGCTGGAGCTCTGAAGATCTGCGTGAGCGGAAGGTGGAAGAAGGCGTGGGATGCTGACTGTTGTAGCTCCCCCTTTATAGGCTGTTGACAAGCCAAGAGTTCCTTTTTTCACGCCGTTGGCTTCTCCACTTCCCGATACGCTCGCAACATTATGTGCGGGGGGGGGGGGGGGGGGGGGGGGGGGGGAATCGAAATCATTGATCATATCCCCTGAAAGGCGGGGCACGATCTCCACCTTGATGAGACGTGTCAAACGTGGTTCGGCCTCGAGCCACGCTTCGAGAAATACTAATCGCTCGGCGTTATGGCCGGATGTGACTCTTCGAGAAAAAGTTGTCAGACGAAGGCACTGTTTACACTTGAACAATTTTTTGCCTTCGTGGCTAAGTAAAACTGACGTTTTAGATTCTGGACATCACTTGGTTCCGAACATGAATGAAGCTAACCAGAGAACTCGCCCCGCAAGCCGAATATTGTTAGACGAACAGATGCCGGACACAAGCCTTGGCGTTGGAGGCTAGTTCAGGGGCTACTGAGGGAGTCATGGACTAAGGGGTCCTCAGGGCGTCGGCCCATTGGATATGGGCCGGACTGGTAAAGCCGCATAGCGACGGAAGATCTATGAAGCCGTGGTGTGTCCTCTAAGTCAAGGGTAGATAGGATCTCTTTCTCCCTTATTGTAATCTATCTCCGGTAACCCTAACCCTATCAGTGTCTATATAAACCGAGGGTTGTAGTCTTTAGAGGTAGAGCTACATTCATCACCTCATCACCTTAGGGTTTAGCTCATGTTGATCTCGAGGTAGATCTACTCTATAAACATACTATTCATCCAATACAGTCAAGCAGGACGTAGGGTATTACCTCTTCGAGAGGGCCCGAACCTGGGTAAACACCGTGTTCATCGTCCCTTGTTCCCCATCGATCCCAGATCCACAGCTCGGGACCCCCTACCCCGAGGTCTGCCGGTTTTGACACCGACACTAATGATGTTAGAGGTGTAGGAAAACATGCCTCCATAGTTCAAACTCAGTTAGAACAAGTTGCTAAATCTCAAAGAGAATTGCTTAGTGAAATGAACAATAATATGAATGATTATGCTGTTAGAGTAGAAACTAGAGGAGGCAAAATGACTCAGGAACCACTTTATCCTGAGGGACACCCTAAAATAATTTAACAAGACTCTCAAAGAATTAATACTGATGCACCTAGTCCTTCTAAAAAGAAAAAGAAAAATGATAGGACTTTGCATACCTTTAGTGAACCTGAAATAGAAAAACCTTCTGAAAATAATAATGATGTCTCTATCTCTCATGCTGAAACTCAATCTAGTAATGAACATTCATCTAGTGTTAGCGAAAATGATAATGATGATGTTCATGTAGATGCTCAACTAGACAATGATAAAGAACCAGATAATGATGTTGAGATAGAACCTGTTGTTGATCTTGATAACCCACAACCTAAAAATAAATGTTATGATAAGAGAGACTTTGTTGCTAGAAAACATGGTAAAGAAAGAGAGCCATGGGTTCAGAAACCCATGCCCTTTCCACCCAAATCATCTAAAAAAAGATGATGAAGAATTTGAATGCTTTGCTGAAATGCTTAGGCCAGTCTTTTTGTGTACTCGTTTGACTGATATTTTAAAGATGCCCCCTTATGCTAAATAAATGAAAGAAATTGTCACTAATAAAAGAAAAATACCAGAAGCTAAAATCTCCACCATGCTTGCTAATTAATCTTTTAAGGATGGAGTACCTAAAAAACTTGGAGATCCAGGAATACCAACTATACCTTGCTCTATTAAAAGGAATTATGTCAAAACTGCTTTATGTGATTTAGGAGCTGGTGTTAGTGTTATACCTTTCTCTTTATATAAAAACTTGATTTGAATAAACTCACACCTACTGAAATATCATTGCAAATGGCTGACAAATCAACTGCCATACCTATCGGTATTTGTGAGGATGTGCCCGTTGTTGTTGCAAATGTTACTATCTTAACAGACTTTGTTATACTTGAGATACCCGAGGACGATAAGATGTCGATTATCCTTGGTAGACCCTTTTTGAATACTGCAGGGGCTGTTATTGATTGCAATAAAAGCAAAGTCACTTTTCATATCAATGGTAATGAGCATACGATGCACTTTCCGAAGAAACAATTTCAAGTGAATGGTATTAATGTTATTGAAAAATGTCCAACAATTACTATTGGAAGTTTTCAACTCCCTTTACCTACTGCCAAAAAGAAATATGACATACTTATTGTTGGGGATATGCATATCCCCGTTGAGGTAACTTAGTGTTTTACGAAAGTTCTTTGGGTCCATGTTAATCAAAAGTGATTGTTAATAAGACTTGATCAACCTTATTAATGGATTGTTTACGAGAGGCATGTGGTCGATGAATCTAGTAAGCACAACCTTCTGTCCCTACTTTTAGTTTTCTGTTTTTCTTAATAAAATAAAATAAAATGCCATGTTTATCCTATTTTCTGAATTTTCTGTGCAATAAAAAAGTGGTCAAAAATAAAAGTGCTCAGAATGACCTGAAATTTTAACACGATTTTTTCCTGAATATTTAAGAATTTTTGGAACAAATAACATCATGAGGGGGTGCCCCTGGTGCCCACAAGACACTAGGGCGTGCCAGCCACCCCAGGCATGCTCTAGTGGGTGGCGGGCCCCATGTGGGTCCCCTCACTTATCTCTTTAGCCCATGCCATCTCCTACCTCTAGAAAAAAATCACTCTTGCTCTCTCTCTCTCTCGTGTTCTTGCTCTCAAACCCGCAGATTTCGATCTCTTTGCTCGAAGCTCCATTTCCAAAACGTTTTGGGGGATTGCTACTTGGTATGTGACTCCTCCATTGCTCCAATTTGTTTTTATTCTAGTGGTTTAATTTTTAAGTATTTAGCTACTCTTGGTGCTGATGTAGATGGGCCTGCATGTTGAATTCTTAGAGTACTAAGTAGTTTGAATGCTTAAGATGGCCTCTAGGCACCCATATGAGTAGTTGCTATCAATCTTATGAAGTTTTGTTGACAAAAATTTTGTGGCCAAAATTTTCAGAATTTTATTCATAGGAAAAGATGAGTATCTTTCGGAAGTTTTCCTCCAAAAAGAATGCCAAGGGAGTCATTGGGGAATCATCAGATAATGACCTCAACACTCCGAGAATGGTAGAGGTGCGGCCGTGCGAATGGCCACATAATGCCTTCATGGACGAGGCGGGGTTCCATCAAGAGTTTGCCTAATTTATTGCAAATGTCGGGCTGACTAACTTCCTCGCAGATGAGTGTGACCAACATCACCTCCTCACAAATTCCTTTGTGCAAAATTTCTATTTCTTAAATAGGAACAATCCTCCTGAGGTGCGGTTTAATTTATATTCTGAAACCCGTCAGATACCGCTCACTGAATTTTGTGAGATATGTTTAATTCCCTCTGACGGGGAATTAAGAGAGCCTAGACCGGCAGAGTTTGAGGACTTCATCCTCACTTTCACAGTGGGTGAGGAAAGAGAGAGAAAGCCGCTGCACTCGGTGCTCCCGACCTCGCCATTTTATGCCGTGCACTACACAATGATCACACCTTTAGCCTAGGGGCTATTATTGCACGTCGTCTGCACCTCAACAGAACTAAGGGCAAAATTCATGGTGGCATTTTATCCACTCGCTTAGCGAGTCACTTTAATGTTCAGATACGCCAACACGATTATCCTTTGCCCCGAGTTTATCTAGATCACCAGGCGATGGTGGCTCACCAGTTTACTGATGCCGCTGACTCTTTTAACAACATTCGTTATAACTTATTATTCAACAAGGATACCCGTGATATTATCCTGTTGCCTGCACCTGCTTTGTTTGATTCTATTGCCAGGAACGGATATAGGGTCATGCCAGCGGACATTATTGCCTACCGGGACAACTAGGCAGCGGCAGAGGAGGAGCCCCAGGAGTGGGATGCTCAGGTGCCGCTGCCACAACACTTTAACATGGGTCCGGATGGCTACTACTGATGGTGATTACCAAGCTAGGCCAAAAGCCTAAGCTTGGGGGAGTACGTATTTCCACCAACATCACATTCATGTTCACACATTCATTTCAGTTGTCATTGCCCACACTTTTTCATTGTATTATCTGTGCTAGATTTATTTTCTCGCTTTCTTCTTGTGTGTTTGAAAAACTTTGAGAAAATCCAAAAATATTTCTTGCTTCTTTTCGGTTTTTCTTTCTAGTTTAATTTAGTTGTAGTATTAAAAGAAAACCCAAAAAGATTTCCCATTTCTTCTTTTGTTTGTTGGGAGCTTTCCTGTTTAAATAGTTTTTCTCGTTCTTGTTTTTCTTTCTTTCTTTAATTTGTTTCCTTTTCAAGAAAAACTAAAAACTCCAAAAATATTTCAGTGTGTTTCTCTGAAATTATTTTCCTTTTCTTTTGTTGAGTCGTACCAAGGAGAAGACCACGATGAAAATGTTGAGTGGCTCTCATATGCATTATTGTTGATCTAACAGAGATCCCATATTATTTTGTCTTCTCCTCTGAATAAAATGTTGCAGATTCCAGCATAGTCCACGGCACTCTCGCACTATTATTATTTTCATGTCGTTCGGTCGTGCAAGTGAAAGGCAATAATGATGATATTTGATGAAGTGACTGTGGCAGGGAAAAGCGGGTATGAACTCAACTTTTTTTGTTTTTGTAAATATGTTTAAACCAGAATCCATGATTCAACATATTATGATCAAACATGTTTGCAATGACAATTAGATATTATAGTTGCTCATGCCATGCCTAAGTAGCTAGGAGTGGATAATGATTTATCTTGGGTGTCAACATGCATTAAAATGATTGTGATGTAGTATGATGATATGGTATCCTCCTCTGAATGTTTCAAATGGCTTGACTTGGCACGTGTTCACGCATGTAGTTGAATCAAAACCAACATAGCCTCCATGATATTTATGTTCATGGTGTTTATATCCTACTCATGCTAGTATTCAATGTTGATTATTCATAATGCATGTTCATGACCGTTTTCGCTCTCTAGCTGGTCGCTTCTCAACCTATTTGCTAGCCTTCACCTGTACTAAGCGGGAATACTGCTTGTGCATCAAAATCCTTAAATCAAAGTTATTCCAGATGAGTCCACTATATCTACCTATATGCGGTATTACCCTGCCGTTCCAAGTAAATTTGCATGTGCCACCACTAAAATTTCAAATGAACATCTATTTTTTGTGCCTGGACCGCTCATGAAGTGACAGGGGGTAGTCAGTATCTTCCATGCTAAGCGGGCTATTCTCATGATGAGTGTTTATTCACTCGTCCTTGCACGAGAGGGGATGGTAATAGGGATGCCCAGTCCCGAAATCAAAAATTGCAAATAACTAAACAAAACTTCCCCAGGACTGTTGTTGATATGGACGGCACCTGTGGATTCGGCTAGCCATGGCTTGTGTTTGTTGGTGGAGGGGGAGTAAACCTTTACTTTTACCACTTGGGAACCGCCGCTAATGTGTTTAGCATGGAAGATATTGATAACTCTTGGTCGTAATGTTGACAGGAAGGGTGCACCTCCCAAAATTATATTTATCTCTAATTTAAGCTTTGAGCTCCGGCACCTCTGCAAATCCCTGCTTCCCTCTGCGAAGGGACTATCTATTTAATTTTATGTTGAGTCATCACCTTCTCAAACAAGCACCAGACCTGAGAGCACTATTGTCATCCTCATGCATTGTTTATAGTTAATGTTGAATGCATCATGATTGGATCTCTTCTACCATGAATTACAATGTTTAGTCGCTGCTTGAACTTTGGAGGTGCTCTGCATTTATGTTTTGCGGTCTCAGAAAGGGCTAGCAAGATACCACTGTTGTCATATTATATCATGATTGTTTTGACAAAGTGTTGGCATTTGAGATATCTTATTATTGCTCGCTAGTTGATTATGCCATTGATATGAGTTATTATAATTTCTAAGAGTTATTGTTGGCAAGGTTAGTCATGATCTTTGCTGAAAACCTGGGTGCTATTTAAGCATGTATATGTAAACAAGAACAAAAGAGTTTGTAAAAGTTTTTCTTTATCACTTTTAGCTTGTCAACTGAATTGCTTGAGGACAAGCAATTGGTTAAGCTTGGGGGAGTTGATACGTCTCCATTGTATCTACTTTTCCTAACGCTTTTGCTCTTGTTTTGGACTCTAATTTGCATGATTTGAATGAAACTAACCCGGACTGATGCTGTTTTCAGCAGAACTACCATGGTGTTGTTGTTGTGCAGAAATAAAAGTTCTCGGATTTGAGCGAAACTTTTTGGAGAATTATTTTGGAATAAATGAAGAATAATGGAACCAAGACCCACTGGAGGGGGGGGCCTGGCTGCCCACAAGACACCAGGGTGCGCCATGATGTGGCGCACCCTGGTGGTGGGGCTCTCGAGGCCCCTCTGACCCTAATTCTGACGCTATAAAATCATATTTTTCCAGAAAAAATAGGAGATGAAGTTTCATCACGTTTTACGATACGGAGTCGCCGCCACCTCCTGTTCTTCATTGGGAGGCCAGATCTGGAGCCTGTTCGGGGCTCCGGAGAGGGGAATCTTCGATGTTCGTCATCACCAATTTCATGATGCTCCCCATCGAGAGTGAGTAATTCCTTCGTAGGCTCGCTGGTCGGTGAGGAGTTGGATGAGATTCATCATGTAATCGAGTTAGTTTTGTTAGGGCTTGATCCCTAGTATCCACTATGTTCTGAGATTGATGTTGTTATGACTTTGCTATGCTTAATGCTTGTCACTAGGGCCCGAGTGCCATGATTTCAGATGTGAACCGTTTATGTTTTCTCCATTATACCTATGTTTTAGATCCGATCTTGCAAGTCATATGCACCTATTACGTGTTATGATCCGTAAACCCCAAAGTGACAATAGTTGGGATACTTTCCGGTGATGACCGTAGTTTGAGGAGTTCATGTATTCACTATGTGTTAATGCTTTGTTCCAGTTCTCTATTAAAAGGAGGCCTTAATATCCCTTAGTTTCCTTATGGACCCCACCGCCACGGGAGGGTAGGACAAAAGATGTCAAGAAAGTTCTTTTCCATAAGCACATATGACTATTTACGGAATACATGCCTACATTCTATTTATGAACTGGAGCTAGTTCTGTGTCGCCTTAGGTTATGACTGATATATGATGAATATCATCCAACGTATTCACCGATCCAATGCCTACGAGTTTTTCACATATTGTTCATGCTAAGTTACTGTTGCTATTGCTACTGTCACAACTGCTACAAAATCATTGCTATCATTGTTACCGTTACTATTACTGTTACCACTGCTATCAAACTATCATATTACTGTGCTACTGATCATCGTGCTGCAGATATTTAATCTCCAGGTGTTGTTGAATTGACAACTCAACTGCTAATACTTACAAATATTCTTTGGCTCCCCTTGTGACGAATCTATAAATTTGGGTTGAATACACTACCCTCGAAAACTGTTGCAATCCCCTATACTTGTGGGTTATCACTGGCCAACCCCACCTCGGCCGCCAGTTCACACAGATCGGATCTGGGAAGGAGCCCCGGATCCACCCCCATTCCGCAGTGTCGCCGCCAGGAAGCCGGACCGGCCGGGCAACGAACGTCGACGAGCGCGAGGCAGGAATCAGCGCCGAGGGGCGCGATGAACATGATATGTCGCACCAGATCATGGAGACGTCATGCAGCAGAACCCCCTGCCTTCGTCAGCTATGAGGGCTTTGCCCGCCGGCATCCTCCGGCGGCGGCACGGGGAAGGGATTGTGTAGGAGGAGGCGGCGGCACTGGCTAGGTCGCCCCCTGAGTCGCCTGATACGTCCATTTTGCATCATGTTTTACTAATGTTATTTATAATGTTTTTATGCATAATAACACTTTATGGAGTAATTCTAATGCCTTTTCTCTCATAATATGCAAGTTTTACACAAAGAGGGAGAATACCGGCAGCTGGAATTCTGGACCTGAAAAAGCTATGTCAGAGATACCTATTCTGCACATATCCAAATGAGCTGAAATTTTATGGAGAATTATTTTGGAATATATAATAAATATTGGAGAGAAGAACTACCAGAGGGGGGTTGCTAGGTGCCCACAAGACACCAGGGCACTCCAGCCCCTCCAGGTGCGCCCTGGTGGGTGGTGGGCACCCTGGCCCACCTTCGGTGCCCATCTTCTGGTATATAAGGTCTTTTGACCTAGAAAAAATAAGGAGAGGACTTTCGGGATGGAGCACCGCCGTATCGAGGCGGAACTTGGGCAGGAGCACTTTTGCCCTCCGGCGAAGTGATTCTGCCGGGGGAACTTCCCTCCCGGAGGGGGATATCAAAGCCATCGTCATCACTAACAACCCTCTCATCTTTGGGAGGCCAATCTCCATCAACATCTTCAATGGCACCATCTCATCTCAAACCCTAGTTCATCTCTTGTGTTCAATCATTGTACCGGAACCTCAGATTGGTACATGTGGGTGACTAGTAGTGTTGATTACATCTTGTAGTTGATGCTATATGGTTTATTTGGTGGAAGATTATATGTTCAGATCCATTATGCTATTTAATATCCCTCTGATCTTGAGCATGAATATTATTTGTGAGTAGTTACCTTTGTTCTTGAGGCCACGGAAGAAGTCATGTTGCAAGTAATCATGTGATTTTGATATGTGTTCGATATTTTGATGATATGTATGTTGTGATTCCCTTAGTGGTGTTATGTGAACGTCGACTACATGACACTTCACCATCTTTGGGCCTAAGGGAATGCATTGTGGAGTAGTTATTAGATGATGGGTTGCTAGAGTGACAGAAGCTTAAACCCTAGTTTATGCGCTATTCCGTAAGGGACTGATTTGGATCCATATGTTTAATGCTATGGTTAGATTTTATCTTAATACTTCTTTCATAGTTGCGGATGCTTGCGAGGGGGTTAATCATAAGTGGGAGGCTTGTTCCAGTAAGAACATCACCCAAGCATCGGTCCACCCACATATCAAATTATCAAAGTAGCGAACGCGAATCAAACCAACATGATGAAAGTGACTAGATGAAATTCCCGTGTGCCCTCAAGAACGCTTTGCTTATTATCTAAGACAGTTTTGGCCTATCCTTTGCCATCCAAAGGATTGGGCTACCTTGATGCATTTTATTTACCGTTAGCTTTACTTTCTTGTTACAAATTATCTTGCTATCAAACTACCTGTTACCGACAATTTCAGTGCTTGCAGAAATTACCTTGTTGAAAACCACTTGTCATTTCCTTCTGCTCCTCGTTGGGTTCGACACTCTTACTTATTGAAAGGACTACGATTGATCCCCTATACTTGTGGGTCATCAAAACTCTTTTCTGGCGCCGATGCCGGGGAGTGAAGCGCTCTTGGTAAGTGGAAATCGGTAAGGAAAAATTTATATTACGTGCTGAAATTTATTGTCACTTGTTACTATGGAAAACAATCCTTTGAGGGGTTTGTTTGGGGTATCTTCGCCTTGATCGGAAGCACAAAGAGTTGCCCCTAAACCTACTGCACCTACTGAAAATATTAGTTATGAAATTTCTTCAGGTATGATAGAGCAACTGCTAGCTAGTCCTTATGTAGGAGACGAAACGAAACATCCCGATATGTATTTGATACATGTGGATGAAATTTGTGGATTGTTTAAGCTTGCAGGTTTACCTGGAGATGAATTTAAGAAGAAGGTTTTCCCTTTATCTTTGGTGGGAAAGCATGGACATGGTATAGGCTATGCGATGATATTGGATCTTGGAACTAGAACCGATTAAAATTGGAATTTCACCAAAAAAATTATCCTATGCATCTAGTTCATCGTGATCGGAATTATATATATAATTTTTGGCCTTGTGAAGGACAAAGTATCGCTCTAGCTTGGGGGGGGGGGGGCTTAAGTCAATGTTATATTCATGCCCCAATTATGAGCTCTCAAGAGAAATTATTATTCAGACTTTTTATGCTCGGCTTTCTCGTAGTGATCAATCCATGCTCGATACTTCTTGTACTGGTTCTTTTATGAAGAAAACTATTGAATTCAGGTGGGATCTTTTAGAAAGAATTAAACGCAACTCTAAAGTTTGGGAACTCGATGAAGGTAAAGAGTCAGGTATTAAGCTTGAGTTTGATTGTGTTAAATCTTTTATGAATACCGATGCTTTTCACAAGTTTAGCACTAAATATGGACTTGACTCTGAGATAGTAGCCTCTTTTTGTGAATCGTTTGCTACTCATGTTGATCTCCCTAAGGAGAAGTGGTTTAAATATCACCCCCCTATTAAAGAAGAAATTAAAGAACCGGTTATAGCTAAAGATGAGACTATCATTTACAATGTTGATCCAGTTGTTCCTACTCTTTATATTGAAAAAACACCTTTCCCTGTTAGGATAAAGGAACATGCTAAGGTATCAACAGTGGTTCACAAAATTAATATTAAAGCACCTAAACCCGCTGAACAAACTAAAGTAGAACCTAGTGTTGCTATGGTTAAAGATCTCTTGGTCGATAATATTGATGGGCATGTTATTTACTTGTGTGATGAAGCTGCTAGAATTGCCAAACCCGATGAAAAAGATAAACATAGACCTGTTGTTGGCATGCTTGTTGTCTCAGTTAAAATAGGAGATCATTGTTATCATGGTTTATGTGACTTAGGTGCTAGTGTGAGTGCCATTCCTTTTACCTTATACAAAGAATTTATGAATGACATAGCACCCGCTGAAATAGAAGATGTAGATGTTACTATTAAACTTGCAAATAGAGACACCATCACACCACTTGGGATTGTTAGAGATGTTGAAGTCTTGTGTGGAAAAATAAAATACCCTACTGATTTTCTAGTTCTTGGTTCCCCACAAGATAACTTTTGTCCCAGAATTTATGGTAGACCTTTCTTGAACACTGTCAATGCTAAGATAGATTGTGAGAAAGAAACTGTCAGTGTTAGTTTTGGTGATGTGTCTCAAGAGTTTAATTTCTCTAAGTTTCGTAGACAACCACATGATAAAGAATCACCAAGTAAAGATGAAATAATTGGTCTTGCTTCTATTGCCTTACCTCCTACTGATCCTTTAGAACAATACTTGCTAGACCATGAGAATGATATGCACTTGCGTGAAAGAAATGAAATAGATAAAATATTCTTTGAACAACAACCTATCCTTAAACACAATTTGCCTATCGAAACTCTAGGAGGCCCTCCTCCACCTAAAGGTGATCCTGTGTTTGAATTAAAACAATTTCCTGACACTCTGAAGTATGCTTATCTTGATGAGAAAAAGATATATCCTGCTATTATTAGTGCTAACCTTTCAAAACATGAAGAAGAGAGATTATTAAAAATTCTGAGGAAGCACCGTGCTGCTATTCGATATACTCTTGATGATCATAAGGGCATTAGTCCCACTCTCTGTCAGCACAAGATTAATATGGAACCTGATGCTAAACCCGTTATTGATCACCAACGACGATTGAATCCTAAGATGAAGGAAGTGGTAAGAACTGAAATACTAAAATTTCTGGAAGCAGGTATAATCTATCCCATAGCTGATAGTAGATGGGTAAGCCATGTTCATTGTGTCCCTAAGAAAGGAGGTATTAGTGTTGTTCCTAATGATAAAAATGAACTTATCCCACAAAGAATTGTTACTGGCTATAGAATGGTCAAACCAAATCAATAGATCGGCGAGAAATACAAAGCTATCTTAATCATGCATAAAAGAGTTCAGAGAAGACTCAAATAATATTCATAGATAATATGATCATAAACCCACAATTCATCGGATCTCAACAAGCACACCGCAAAATAAGATTACATTGAATAGATCTCCAAGCACATCGAGGAGAACATTGTATTGAAGATCAAGGAGAGAGAAGAAGCCATCTAGCTACTAGCTATGGACTCGTAGATCTATGGTAAACTACTCACACATCATCGAAAGGGCAACAAGGTTGATGTAGAGGCCCTCCATGATCGAATCCCCCTCCGGCGGAGTACCGCCAAAGGCCTCCAGATGGGATCTCACGAGGACAGAAACTTGTAGCGGGTATTTTTGGTGTGCCCTCTGGTATACGGGGAATATTTGGGTATTTATCAAGCTGATATTAGGGTTAGAAGAGCCACGGGGGGCCCACAAGCTTATAGGGCGCCCCCTAGGGCGCGCCTGGTGAGCTTGTGGCTCATCCGTGGCCCTTCTGGCCTCCTCCAGAAGATGCCTAGGTGTCTTCTGGTCCAAGAAAAATCATCAAAAAGTTTTGTTCCATTTGGTATTGATTTTCTATAAAAGACAAAAACAAGGAAAAAACAGCAATTGGCACCGTGCACTATGTTAATAGGTTAGTCCCAAAAAATGATATAAAATAGCATAATAATGCATATAAAACATCCAAGATGGATAATATAATAGCATGGAAAAATAAAAAATTATAGATACGTTGGAGACGTATCAAGCATCCCCAAGCTTAATTCCTGCTCATCCTCGAGTAGGTAAATGATAAAAACAGAATTTTTGACGTGGAATGCTACCTAACATATTTACCATGTAATCTTTCTTATTGTGGCATGAATATTCAGATCCATAAGATTCAAAACAAAATTTTAATATTGGCATAAAAACAATAATACTTCAAGCATACTAATAAAGCAATCACGTCTTCTCAAAATATCATGGCTAAAGAAAGTTATCCCTACAAAATCATATAATCTTGTCATGCTCTATCTTCTTAACACAAAGTATTTATCATGCACAACCCCAATGACAAGCCAAGCAATTGGTTCATACTTTTAAGGCGCTTCAGTTTTTTCAACTCTAACGCAATACATGAGCGTGAGCCATGGATATAGCACTATGGGTGGAATAGAGTATGATGGTGGAGGTTATGTGGAGAAGACAAAAAGGAGAAAGTCTCACATCAACTAGGCTAATCAATGGGCTATGGAGATGCCCATCAATTGATGTCAATGCAAGGAGTAGGGATTGCCATGCAACGGATGCACTAGAGCTATAAGTGAATGAAAGCTCAAAAGAAAACTAAGCGGGTGTGCATCCAACTTGCTTGCTCACGGAGACCTAGGGCAATTTGAGGAAACCCATCATTGGAATATACAAGCCAAGTTCTATAATGAAAAATTCCCACTAGTAATATATGAAAGTGACAAAATAGGAGACTCTCTATCATGAAGAACATGGTGCTACTTTGAAGCACAAGTGTGGAAAAGGATAGTAACATTGTCCCTTCTCTCTTTTTCTCTCATTTTTTCTTTCCTTTTTATTTTCTCTTTTTTCTCTTTTTCTCTCTCTTTTTCTCTTTTTTTTTCTTTTGGGATCTTTGTTCTCTTTTTTTTGGGCTCTTTGGCCTCTTTTTATTTGTTTAAGTCCGGAGTCTCATCCCGACTTGTGGGGGAATCATAGTCTCCATCATCCTTTCCTCACATAGGACAATGCTCTAATAATGATGATCATCACACTTTTATTTACTTACAACTCAAGAATTACAACTCGATACTAGAACAAAAATATGACTCTATATGAATGCCTCATGCAATGATCTAGCATGACATGTATAAAAAATATGAACGGTGGCCAAGCCACAAATACTATGTCAACTATATGATCATGCAAAGCAATATGACAATGATGGTATGTGCCATAATAACGGAATGGTGGAAGTTGCATGGCAATATATCTCGGAATAGCTATGGAAATGCCATAATAGGTAGGTATGGTGGCTGTTTTGAGGAAGATATAAGGTGACTTATGTGTGAAAGAATGTATCATATCACGGGGTTTGGATGCACCGGCGAAGTTTACACCAACTCTCAAGGTGAGAAAGGGCAATGCACGGTACCGAAGAGGCTAGCAACGGTGGAAGGGTGAGAGTGCGTATAATCCATGGACTCAACATTAGTCATAAAGAACTCACATACTTATTGCAAAAGTTTATTAGCCCTCGAAGCAATGTACTACTATGCATGCTCCCAACTCTTGATGGACAACATCAACCTTGAGCATCCAACACAACTTCGACTACATGATCAAGATCAACACCACAACCCAGGGTATGTCATTCCATCTTAGAGAAGCTTTCACCCAAGTCATGAGTCAAAGCAACTCAACAAGATGAGAATACATCAAAATGCTTAAACGAAAAATGGTAACCCCATTTTGAGCTTAAACGATGAGTATGACCTATGATCAAGTGATCTAACTTGACTCCTAAGTCAATATACTCTAACATAGGTGACTTTGTCACCGACCCCCTCTAGATGAAGTTCTCTAGTGTTCCTTTGCTCATTTACTTTTTGTTCTTGCATATGTTTCTTGCTAGTTTGTCTCTTCTAAAAAGAGAAAAAAAACTTCATCTAGATCTCTTTTCTGATTATCTTCTGTGGTTAATTCATTGCAAATCTTTCAGTTAATTCCTTGTAAATCCTTGTGAGATTTCATTTGCCAAGCGAGCTGAGTTGACAAAATCTTTACTCTGTGTTGAACTCGGTCTCTCCGATCCAAACCAATCGGCTCGGCCGAAACACAAGGTCACCTTGTGAATAGTTCATCGGTACAATCGACATGGACTAATTCGGTCTCACCGATCGGGACTGTCTGTGGCTCTGGAATCTCGGCGTCACCGACGGAAGACAATCGGCGTCACCGATTTCAACTCTGAGAAAATGTTTTGCCATTGTTACTGCCTATTTTCTTCAGCTCCACTCAATGATTTTATCCTCTATCAGCATCTCAGACTACCTGTTGCTTTGTAGTGACTCTCGAGGACCACACCTATTTGACTCATGATCCAGAAGTGCCCTTCTTGGAAATTGATGTCAAAGGGGGGAGAGAGACCATCAAAGCTTATCATATGAGCTCATAAGCTCTTCCAGATGCTAGTAAAACAAAGAGGAGAGAAGTCACATGTCTTTTAGAGGAGAAAGACATGTCAATATGTTTGATCTTAGTTATTGCCATTGAATATTCTTGCTGCTCTGATTGTGGTTAATATTACCCTTTCTTGCTCTGATTTTCTCTCACCCTACCTTCTCCCATTACCCAATATCAGATTCAGGGGGAGAATGAGTCTATGTCTAGGGGAGAAAAATCTTTGGAATTCATTGCACATCTTTAAATCTTTGGGGACATGTCAATATCTAAATGAAGTACTCAGTACTCACCCATTACATGTCATCCCAATCTTGGTACTCTTGTGGTTTCCTGAATTTGCTTTACTTAGAGTGTTCTTGTGTTATCTAACCCAGTTTTCTCAAGCCCACTCTTTCTAAAGCCAGCTAAAGACCACAAGGTAAGTATATGCATCACACTCATGTGCATGATGAACCCTTGCTGATGTACATATTGTTTGCAAGAAGGATTCATAAACAAGGAGGTACACTCCCTAACCACATCATTTGCTCTGATGCATATAGCCAAGATACATGTAACTCATTGCTTGCTCTGTCATGCTTATGCATTCACATGTTCTTATATTATAACTTCACATGATTGCATACATGTAGGGGGAGCTTATGCATGTTACATGTCTTTCCAAAGCTTTAGTCATTACTCTGTGTATCTTTAATCTAAAGCTTTGATGTATGTTGTCATCAATTACCAAAAAGGGGGAGATTGAAAGCACAAGTGCTCCCTGGGTGATTTTGGTAATTAATGTCAACATATCTCTTGTTGGATTAATGATTTTATCTAGTGTATTTCAGACAAGTTCAACAATGGCGTGGCATGGACAAGAGGATGTGGAACCCCTTCAAATTGCTAAGGACACATTTTGGCAAAAGCTTAAGACTCTTCATTTATATTTTAGTGATCCAAGATCACATTGAGTCCATAGGAAAGCCAATACTATTAAAAGGGGTGAGGTGTTGCTTAATGGTCTACTTGCTCAAAATGCTTAGTGATATTGCTCCAAAGCCTTCAACCACTTTCTCATTTCCAAATATGTCCAAAACCCAAAGTCAAACTCGGCCCCACCGAAATCTTCTATCCGGCGCCACTGAGTTCATTTGACATAGCCACTGCCAGAAACCCTAACACCTCGGTCACATCGATAAGGATCTCGGTCTCACCGAGATGGCCCTGCAAACTCTCTGTTTCCCTTTGTAACATTTCTGTCTCACCGAAATGAGCGATCGGTCACACCGAGTTTGCTTGACCAACTCTCTGTTTGCTCTTTGCTGAAATCGGTCTCACCGAGTTCACGCAATCGGCGCCACCGAGATGAGGTTTTTCCCTAGCCCTAGCACATCGGTCCCACCGAGATTCCTAACATTCACATTTTGAACTGAATCGGTCTCACTGAGTTCTTCTATTCGGTGTGACCGAGTTGGGTCAAATGTGTGTAACAGTTGGATTTTGTGTGGACGCTATATATACCCCTCCACCCCCTTCTCCATATATGAGAGAGCCATCAGAACGTGCCTACACTTCCAGCTTACATTTTTTGAGAGAGAACCACCTACTCATGTGTTGAGATCAAGATATTCCAATCCAACCACAAGAATCTTGATTTCTAGCCTTCCCCAAGTTGCTTTCCACTCAAATCATCTTTACACCATATCCAAATCTGTGAGAGAGAGTTGAGTGTTGGGAGACTATCATTTGAAGCACAAGAGCAAGGAGTTCATCATCAACACAACATCTATTACCTTTTGGAGAGTGGTGTCTCCTAGATTGGTTAGGTGTCGCTTGGGAGCCTCCGATAAGATTATGGAGTTGAACCAAGAAGTTTGTAAGGGCAAGGAGATCGCCTACTTCGTGAAGATCTACCCGAGTGAGGCAAGTCCTTCGTGGGCGATGGCCATGGTGGGATAGACAAGGTTGCTTCTTCGTGGACCCTTCGTGGGTGGAGCACTCCGTGGACTCGCGCAACCGTTACCCTTCGTGGGTTGAAGTCTCCATCAACGTGGATGTACGATAGCACCACCTATCGGAACCATGCCAAAAATCTCCGTGTCTTCATTGTGTTTGCACTCCAATCCAATCCCTTTACTTTCTTGCAATTAGCATGCTTTACTCTTTCCGCTGCATATACTCTTGTCATCCTTGCTTGAAATGTATTGTGAATGCTTAAACTTGTGCTAAAACTCCACCTCAACTTGAAGAACTTAAAAATTGTCACTTTTACTTGTTGAAGGGTCTAATCACCCCCCTCTAGACTCCTCTTCTCGATCCTTTCAATTGGTATCAGAGCTTTGGTCTCCATTGCCTTGGTTTAATCGCCATTGGAGGAAGATGGACGAGTCTATGATTGGGAGTATTAGACATAGAGTGCCTATGCTTGATGGAGAGTTCTATAGTTCTTGGAAGAATGAGATGCTTGAGATTTTCAATGAATATAATTTGAACAGGTATATTACTAGCCCTTATGTGCCCCCCATTAATCCGTTGCATCCTACCCCCGATGAGTATCTTGACATGACCCGCAATCTTAGAACTATTGATCTTATCATGAGAGGATTGCCTAGAAATTTGCTTGTATGCTTGCCTACATTTAAATGTGCTTATACTATATGGAAATATCTTGAGGAGCGTTTTCCAAACTATTCCTTGAAAAATCTAGATGAGATTCTCCAAAAGTCCATTGCTTTTCATAAAATGAATCCTAGTGATCCTAAATTTGATGATTGTCTATTTGAGCTTCGTGACCTTATGCATGCCAAAGGAGATGTTGGAGTCATTAGTAGTATCATCTGGCAAGTTATTAGAATTCATAAACATGCTCATTGTCATGGTCATACATCTAATGAACCACTCTCTCTAGGTGATGATCATTCACATGATGATGTTGAGCATGGATACTATGATGAGGATGATGATAGTGACTTTGATCTCGATGAGTCGATGAGACACTTTGGTCTTATGGCTAACCTTCATGGTTACATGGCCGGAGGAAAGGAATGGGTTCTTGATAGTGGATGTACTGATCATATGACCGGAGATAAGGACATGTTTCATGAGCTTGCTGAAAACGATGGTCCCCGAAAGTATGTCACTTTTGGTGATAACTCAAAGGGTAAAGTAGTTGGCCTTGGTAAGGTGGCCATCTCCATGATAGCTCCATTCAAAATGTTATGCTCGTTGAATCTCTTGGTTATAATCTACTTTCCATATCTAGACTAGCTGACTTCGGTTTCAATGTTCTATTTACTGAAGTAGATTGCCAAGTGTTTCGAAGAGATAATCATAATATGGTCTTTACCGGTATTCGTAGAGGTGATCTATACATTGTTGATTTCACTAAGAGAGCTCAACCTCGTACTTGCTTAATTGCTAAATCTTCTAAAGGTTGGTTGTGGCATAGAAGGTTAGGTCACGTGGGTATGCGAAATCTTGATAAGCTTATTAAAGGTGATCATATCCTCGGTGTTAAAGATGTCATATTTGACAAGGATAGACTTTGCAGTGCTTGTCAAGCAGGAAAACAAGTTGGAGGAAGTCATCCCGTGAAGAACATCATGACCACGAGAAGACCGCTTGAGCTACTTCATATGGATCTTTTCGGTCCCAACGCCTACAAGAGCCTCGGTGGTAACTCGTTCGGTTTGGTCATTGTTGACGACTTTTCAAGATTTACGTGGGTGTTCTTTCTTGATGATAAATCGCAGGTCCAAAAGATCGTCAAGAACTTCGCTAGGAAGGCCCAAAACCAATTTGAAGTGAAGATCAAGAATGTTCAAAGCGACAACGGAACGGAGTTCAAGAACACAAATGTGGATACCTTTCTTGACGAAGAAGGGATTTCACATGAGTTCTCGGCTATGTACACACCTCAACAAAATGGAGTCATTGAGAGGAAGAACCAGACACTTATTGAGATGGCAAGAACGATGCTTGATGAATACAAGACGCCAAGACACTTTTGGGCAGAAGCGGTTGAGACAGCTTGTCATGCTACGAATCGACTATATCTTCACAAGCTTCTCGGCAAGACGGCTTATGAGCTTCTCATCGGTAAAAAAAACCAAGTTGGATACTTTCGAGTATTTGGCTCAAAGTGCTACATTCTTGATAAGCATCATTGTTCGAAATTTGCTCCTAAATCTCATGAAGGTTTTCTACTCGGTTATGGCTCAAACTCTCACACTTACCGTGTCTACAACAATTTCACCCGAAAGGTTGAAGAGACGGTAGATGTGAAGTTTGATGAATCTAACGGCTCGCAAGTAGAGCAATTGCCAATTGATGTAGGAGACAAAGACCCTTCGGAAGCAATTCAAGACTTGTCTATTGGCAAGATTCGCCCAATGGAGGTGAAGGAGAGTACTTCGTCCATTCAAGTGGAAGCCTCAACATCACATCAAGGAGAACCACAAGTTGACTTGGAGGCATCCACAAGTGGAACACGTCAAGACGAAGGAAATGAGGAAGTACATCAAGATGAACCACATCGACCTCCCTCTCCACCTCCACAAGAGAACGACAATGCCAACAACAATGAAGGAGGACAAGAAGAAGAAGACAATGAAAAGGATGTTCCACCCCAACCCAAACAAAAGCTCTCACGAGTTAGAGCAATAGTCACAAGAGACCATCCTATCGAACAAATCTTTGATGACATTCAAACTGGGAGAATCACTCGCTCTAAAATTCGTTTGGCTAAATTTTGTGAACATTACTCATTCATTTCTATTATTAAACCCATGAAGGTTTAAGAAGCCCTTGAGGATCCGGATTGGGTGAATGCTATGCATGAAGAGCTACACAACTTCGAGAGGAATCAAGTGTGGACATTGGTTGAAAAGCCGGACGACAACCACAATGTCATTGGAACCAAATGGGTGTTTCAGAACAAGCAAGATGAGGATGGACAAGTTGTACGCAACAAGGCCCGTCTCGTCGCCCAAGGCTACACTCAAGTCGAAGGTATGGACTATGGTGAGACATATGCCCCCGTTGCTAGACTTGAGTCCATACGCATCTTACTTGCTTATGCCAATCACCATGATATCACTTTATACCAAATGGACATTAAAAGTGCTTTTCTAAATGGATAAATTGAGGAGGAGATGTTTTGCCATTGTTACTGACTATTTTCTTCAGCTCCACTCAATGATGCTATCCTCTATCAGCATCTCAGACTACCTGTTGCTTTGTGGTGACTCTCGAGGACCACACCTATTTGACTCATGATCTAGAAGTGCCCTTCTTGGAAATTGATGTCAAAGGGGGGAGAGAGACCATCAAAGCTTATCATATGAGCTCATAAGCTCTTCCAGATGCTAGTAAAACAAAGAGGAGAGAAGTCACATGTCTTTTAGAGGGGAAAGACATGTCAATATGTTTGATCTTAGTTATTGCCATTAAATATTCTTGCTGCTCTGATTGTGGTTAATATTACCCTTTCTTGCTCTGATTTTCTCTCACCCTACCTTCTCCCATTACCCAATATCAGATTCAGGGGGAGAATGAGTCTATGTCTAGGGGAGAAAAATCTTTGGAGTTCATTGCACATCTTTAAATCTTTGGGGACATGTCAATATCTAAATGAAGTACTCAGTACTCACCCATTACATGTCATCCCAGTCTTAGTACTCTTGTGGTTTCCTGAATTTGCTTTAATTAGAGTGTTCTTGTATTATCTAACCCTGTTTTCTCAAGCCCACTCTTTCCAAAGCCAGCTAAAGACCACAAGGTAAGTATATGCATCACACTCATGTGCATGATGATCTCTTGCTGATGTACATATTGTTTGCAAGAAGGATTCATAAACATGGAGGTAATCTCCCTAACCACATCATTTGCTCTTATGCATATAGCCAAGATACATTTAACTCATCGCTTGCTCTGTCATGCTTATGCATTCACATGTTCTTATATTATAACTTCACATGATTGCATACATGTAGGGGGAGCTTATGCATGTTACATGTCTTTCCAAAGCTTTACTCATTACTCTGCATATCTTTAATCTAAAGCTTTGATGTATGTTGTCATCAATTACCAAAAAGGGGGAGATTGAAAGCACAAGTGCTCCCTGGGTGATTTTGGTAATTAATGTCAACATATCTCTTGTTGGACTAATGCTTTTATCTAGTGTATTTCAGACAAGTTCAACAATGGCGTGGCATGGACAAGAGGATGTGGAACCCCTTCAAATTGCTAAGGACACATTTTGGCAAAAGCTCAAGACTCTTCATTTATATTTTAGTGATCCAAGATCACATTGAGTCCATAGGAAAGACAATACTATTAAAAGGGGATGAGGTGTTGCTTAATGGTCTACTTGCTCAAAATGCTTAGTGATATTGCTCCAAAGCCCTCAACCACTTTCTCATTTCCAAATATGTCCAAAACCCAAAGTCAAACTCGGCCCCACCGAAATCTTCTATCCAGCGCCACCGAGTTCATTTGACATAGCCACTGCCAGAAACCCTAACAACTCGGTCACACCGATACGGATCTCGGTCTCACCGAGATGGCCCTACAAACTCTCTGTTTCCCTTTGTAACATTTCGGTCTCACCGAAATGAGCGATCGGTCACATCGAGTTTGCTTGACCAACTCTGTGTTTGCTCTTTGCTGAAATCGGTCTCACCGAGTTCACGCAATCGGCGCCACCGAGATGAGGTTTTTCCCTAGCCCTAGCACATCGGTCCCACCGAGTTGTTCCAGTCGGTCCCACCGAGATTCCTAACATTCACATTTTGAACTGAATCGGTCTCACCGAGTTCTTCTATTCGGTCTGACCGAGTTGGGTCAAATGTGTGTAACAGTTGGATTTTGTGTGGCGGCTATATATACCCCTCCACCCCCTTCTCCATAAAGGAGAGAGCCATCAGAACGTGCCTACACTTCCAGCTTACATTTTCTGAGAGAGAACCACCTACTCATGTGTTGAGATCAAGATATTCTAATCCAACCACAAGAATCTTGATTTCTAGCCTTCCCCAAGTTGCTTTCCACTCAAATCATCTTTCCACCATATCCAAATCTGTGGGAGAGAGTTGAGTGTTGGGGAGACTATCATTTGAAGCACAAGAGCAAGGAGTTCATCATCAACACAACATCTATTACCTTTTGGAGAGTGGTGTCTCCTAGATTGGTTAGGTGTCGCTTGGGAGCCTCTGACAAGATTGTGGAGTTGAACCAAGAAGTTTGTAAGGGCAAGGAGATCGCCTACTTCATGAAGATCTACCTGAGTGAGGCAAGTCCTTCATGGGCGATGGCCATGGTGGGATAGACAAGGTTGCTTCTTCGTGGACCCTTTGTGGGTGGAGCCCTCCATGGACTCACGCAACCGTTACCCTTTGTGGGTTGAAGTCTCCATCAACGTGGATGTACGATAGCACCACCTATCGGAACCACGCCAAAAATCTCCGTGTCTTCATTGCGTTTGCACACTCCAATCCCATCCCTTTACTTTCTTGCAATTAGCATGCTTTACTCTTTCCGCTGCATATACTATTGTCATGCTTGCTTGAAATGTATTGTGAATGCTTAAACTTGTGCTAAAACTCCACCTCAACTTGAAGAACTTAAAAATTGTCACTTTTACTTGTTGAAGGGTCTAATCACCCCCCCTCTAGACCCCTCTTCTCGATCCTTTCAATAACGAGGGACCATACGTGCATGCTTTGAGAATCACAGACCTTAACACAAATATTCTTACTAAACCACAATTACTCACTAGCATGACTCTAATATCACCATCTTTATATCTCAAAACAAATGCAAGGAATCAAACTTCTCATATATTCAATGATCTTCATGAAAGTTTTTATTATATCCCTCTTGAATACCCATCATATTAGGACTCAATTCATAACCTAAGAAAATTGCCAAACTATTTTTAAGACTCTCAAAATAATATAAGTGAAGCATGAGAGTTCATCAATTTATTCAAAATAAAACCACCGATGTGCTCTAAAAAGATATAAGTGAAGCACTAGAGCAACTACCTAGCTCAAAAGATATAAGTGAAGCACATAGAGTATTCTAATAAATTCACGATTAATGTGTGTCCCTCTCAAAAGGTGTGTACAGCAAGGATGACTGTAGCAAACTAAAAAGCAAAGACTCATATAATACAAGACGCTCCAAGCAAAACACATATCATGTGGTGAATAAAAATATAGCCTCAAGTAATTTACCGATGGATTGAAGACAAAAGAGGGGATGCCATCCGGGGCATCCCCAAGATTAGATGCTTGGTTGTCCTTGAATATTACCTTGGGGTTCCTTGGGCATCCCCAAGATTAGGCTCTTGCCACTCCTTATTCCATAGTCCATCGAAACTTCACCCAAAACTTGAAAACTTCACAACACAAAACTCAAGAGAAAACTCGTGAGATCCGTTAGTATAATAAAACAAATATCCACTTTTAGGTACTGTTGTAAACTCATTACAATTTTATATTTGCATTATATCTACTGTATTCTAACTTCACCTTGGCTCATATCCCCCGATACAACCCATAGATCCATCAAAATAAGCGAACAACACAATGAAAACAGAATCTGTCAAAAATAGAACAGTCTGCAAAGACCCAAATTAAAGTCATACTTATATAACTTCAAAAATTCTGAAAAATTAGGAAAACGTAGAAAATATGCATATAAATCTTTTTTTAAAAATTCAGAATTTTTTCACGTCCAGAAAATTTTAATAGTTCTTCTACTCTACACAAAAGTTTCTGTTTTTCAGCAAAATCAAATCAACTATCATCCAAATCATCCCAAAGGTCTTACTTGGCTCAAACACTAATTAAAACATTAAAACACAATCATAAAAGAAGTATAATTGCATATTTATTAAAAAACAGAAGAAAAAATAAAAAAACATAAAAAAATAAAATTGGGTTGCCTCCCAACAAGCGCTATTGTTTTATGCCCCTAGCTAGGCATATTGCATAGATCTAGGTATTGTCATCTTTGGTATTCAATCCATAAGTGGCCCTCATAATAGATTCATATGGTAACTTAATTTTCTTTCTTGGAAAGTGTTCCATGCCCTTCCTTAACGGAAATTGAAATCTAATATTTCCTTCTTTCATATCAATAATTGCACCAATTGTTCTAAGGAAAGGTCTACCAAGAATAATAGGGCATGTAGGATTGCAATCTATATCAAGCACAATAAAATCTATGGGCAAATAATTTCTATTTGCAACAATAAGAACATCATTAATTCTTCCCATAGGTTTCTTAATAGTGGAATCTGCTAAGTGCAAATTTAAGGAACAATCATCAAGTTTATGGAAACCTAGCACATCACATAAAGTTTTTGGAATAGTGAAAATGCTAGCACCCAAATCACGCAAAGCATTGCACTAATAATCTTTAACCTTAATATTAATAGTAGTTTCCCATTCATCATCAAGCTTTCTAGGGATTGAAACTTCCAACTCAAGTTTTGTTCAAAAGATTTCATCATAGCATCAACGATATGTTTAGTAAAAGCTTTATTTTGATTATAAGCATGAGGTGAATTAAGCATAGATTGTAACAAGGAAATACAATCAATCAAAGAACAATTACCATAATTAAAGTCCTTGAAATCCAAAAGAGTGGGCTCATCACTAATTAAAGTTTTGACCTTGCCAAACCCACTTTTAACAAATTTTTCATTAATAATCTTCACCCTCCAAATTATTGGGACGCCTTCTAGCTAAAGTTGACTCATCTCCAGTCCCTTCTTTATCAAGTTCTATATTAGCAAACAAAGATTCAATAGGAGTCACACCAATCACTTTAAGATCTTCATCATGATTATCGCAAAAACTAGAAGAACATATTTTTTCTAGCCATTCTCTCTTAGCACGCATCCTAGCGGTTCTCTCCCTACTTTAATTAATAGAAATTTGAATAGCTTTCAGAGACTCATTAATATCAAGCTTGGGTGGCATAGATCTAATCTTAAAATAATCAATCTCATGAGAAATTTTATCAATGTTTCTAGCCAAATCATCAATCTTAAGCAATTTTTCTTCTGCCATAGCATTGAAAATCTTTTGGGAGTTAATAAAATCTTTATTATTATTCTCAAGATCAGAGGGTATCTTGTTATAATTTCCATAAGAATTGTTGTAGGAATTACCATAATTATTAGAGGAATTACTAGGAAACAGTCTAGGATTAAAATTACCTCTATACGCGTTATTACCAAAATTGTTCCTACCAACAAAATTCACATCCATAGATTCATTATTATTTGCAATCAAAGTAGACAAAGGCATATCATTAGGATCAATAGGAGCACTTTTGCTAGCAATCAATTTCATAAGTTCATCCATCTTTCCACTCAAAGTATTAATTTCTTCAATACATGCACTTTTTTACTAGTGGAAGATCTTTCGGTATGCCATTGAGAGTAATTTGCCATAATATTATCTAGGAGTTTAGTAGCTTCTCCCAATGTGATTTGCATAAAAGTACCACCCGCGGCATAATCTAAAAGATTTCTAGATGCAAAATTTAATCCGGCATAAATTTTTTGTATGATCATCCATAAACTTAAACCATGAGTAGGGCAATTTCTTATCATTAATTTCATCCTCTCGCAAGATTGTGCAACATGTTCATAAGCAAGTTTCTTAAAATTCATTATATCGTTCCTAAGGGAGATGATCTTAGCGGGAGGAAAATACTTGGAAATAAAAGCATCCTTACACTTATTCCATGAATCAATATTATTTTTAGGCAAGGATGAAAACCAAGTTTTAGCACGATCTCGTAGTGAGAACGGAAATAGCTTCAATTTAACAATATCATTATCCACATCTTTTTTCTTTTGCATATCGCACAATTCAATGAAAGTATTTAGATGGGATGCAGCATCTTCATTAGGACTACTAGAAAATTGTTCTTTCATAACAAAATTCAACAAAGCGGCATTAATCTCATAGGATTCCGCACTAGTGGTGGGAGCAATCGGAGTACTAATAAAATCATTATTATTAGTGTTGGAAAAATCACACAACTTGGTATTTTCTTGAGACATCGTGACAAAGCAAGCAATCTAGCACACAAGCAAACAAAAAGACGAACGGAAAGAAGGCAAATATTTTTGTGTTTTTTTTAAACATTTAAAAGTGGGGGAGAGGAAAACAAGAGAAAAAATGGCGAATAATGTAAATGCAAGAGATGAGAGTTTATGATGGGTACTTGGTAGGCTTGATGTAGATCCCCCCGGCAACGACGCCAGAAATTCTTCCTGCTACTTCTTGAGCTTGCGTTGGTTTTTCTCTTGAAGAGGAAAGGGTGATGTAGCAAAGTAGAGATAAGTATTTTCCTCAGTTTGAGAACCAAGGTATCAATCCAGTAGGAGGAACAAACAAGTCACCAATGGTTGCACCTTGATACGTCCATTTTGCATCATGTTTTCCTACTATTATTTATAATGTTTTTATGCATAATAACACTTTATGGAGTAATTCTAATGCCTTTTCTCTCATAATATGCAAGGTTTACACAAAGAGGGAGAATACCGGTAGTTGGAATTCTGGACCTAAAAAAGCTACGTCAGAGATACCTATTCCGCACATCTCCAAATGAGCTGAAACTTTACAGAGAATTATTTTGGAATATTTCATAAATATTGCAGAAAAGAACTACAGGAAGGGGGCTGCCAGGTGCCCACGAGACACCAGGGCGTGCCAGCCCCCCCCCCAGGCGCACCCTGGTGGGTGGTGGGCAGCCCGGCCCACCCCAGGTACCCATCTCCTGGTATATGAGGTCTTTTGACCTAGAAAAAATAAGGAGAGGACTTTCGGGACGGAGCGCCACCGTCTCGAGGCGGAACTGGGGCAGGAGCACTTTTGCCCTCCGGCGGAGCAATTTCGTCAGGGGAACTTCCCTCCCGGAGGGGGAAATCGAAGCCATCGTCATCACCAACAACCCTCTCATCTTTGGGAGGCCAATCTCCATCAACATCTTCAACAGCACCATCTCATCTCAAACCCTAGTTCATCTCTTGTGTTCAATCTTTGTACCGGAACCTCAGATTGGTACCTGTGGGTGACTAGTAGTGTTGATTACATCTTGTAGTTGATTGCTATATGGTTTATTTGGTGGAAGATTATATGTTCAGATCCATTTTGCTATTTAATACCCCTCTGATATTGAGCATGAATATTATTTGTGAGTAGTTACCTTTGTTCTTGAGGCCATGGAAGAAGTCATGTTGCAAGTAATCATGTGAATTTGATATGTGTTTTATATTTTGATGATATGCATGTTGTGATTCCCTTAGTGGTGTTATGTGAACGTCGACTACATGACACTTCACCATCTTTGGGCCTAAGGGAATGCATTGTGGAGTAGTTATTAGATGATGGGTTGCTAGAGTGACAGAAGCTTAAACCCTTGTTTATGCGCTATTTTGTAAGGGACTGATTTGGATCCATATGTTTAATGCTATGGTTAGATTTTATCTTAATACTTATTTCGTAGTTGCGGATGCTTGTGAGGGGGTTAATCATAAGTGGGAGTCTTTTTCAAGTAATAACAGCACCCAAGCACCGGTCCACCCACATATCAAATTATCAAAGTAGCGAACGCAAATCAAACTAACATGGTGAAAGTGACTAGATGAAATTCCCGTGTGCCCTCAAGAACGCTTTGCATATTATAAGAGACCGTTTTAGCCTGTCCTTTGCTACAAAAAGGATTGGGCTACCTTTCTGCACTTTATTTACCATTACCGTTACTTGTCCATTACAAATTATCTTGCTATCAAACTACCTGTTACCGACAATTTCAGTGCTTGCAGAAATTACCTTGCTGAAAACCACTTGTCATTTCCTTTTGCTCCTCGTTGGGTTCGACACTCTTACTTATCGAAAGGACTAAGATTGATCCCCTATACGTTTGGGTCATCAAGACTCTTTTTTGGCGCTCTTGCCGGGGAGTGAAGCGCTCTTGGTAAGTGGAAATCGGTAAGAAAAACTTATACTACATGCTGAAATTTATTGTCACTTGTTACTATGGAAAACAATCCTTTGAGGGGTTTGTTCGGGGTATCTTCACCTCGACCGAAAACACAAAGAGTTAGTTATGAAATTTCTTCGGGTATGATAGAACAACTGCTAGCTAATCCTTATGCAGGAGATGAAACTAAGAATCCCGATATGCACTTGATACATGTGGATGAAATTTGTGGATTATTTAAGCTTGCAGGTTTACCCGGAGATGAAGTTAAGAAGAAGGTTTTCCCTTTATCTTTGAAGGAAAAAGCGTTGACATGGTATAGGTCATGAGCTCTCAAGAGAAATTATTATTCAGATTTTTTATGCTCGGCTTTCTCGTGATGATCAATCCATGCTCGATACTTCTTGTACCAGTTCTTTATGAAGAAGACTATTGAATTCAGATGGAATATTTTAGAAAGAATTAAATGCAACTCCGAAGATTGGGAACTCGACGAAGGTAAAGAGTCAGGTATTAAGCTTGAGTTTGATTGTGTTAAATCTTTTATGAATACCGATGCTTTTCACAAGTTTAGCACTAAATATGGACTTGACTCTGAGATAGTAGCCTCTTTCTATGAATCATTTGCTACTCATGTTGATCTCCCTAAGGAGAAGTGGTTTAAATATCATCCCCCTATTAAAGAAGAAATTAAAGAACTGGTAATAAGTAAAGATGAAACTATAATTTACAATGTTGATCCAGTTGTGCCTACTGCTTATATTGAAAAACCATCTTTCCGTGTTAGGATAAAGGAACATGCTAAGGTATCAACAGTGGTTCACAAAAGTAATATTAAAGCACCTAAACCCTCTGAACAAATTAAAGTAGAACCTGGTGTTTGCTATGGTTAAAGATCTCATGGTCAAAAACATTGATGGGCATGTTATTTACTTCTGTGATGAAGCTGCAAGAATTGCCAAACCCGATGAAAAAGATAAACATAGACCTGTAGTTGCCATGCCTGCCGTCTCAGTTAAAATAGGAGATCATTGCTATCATGGTTTATGTGACTTAGGTGCTAGCGTGAGTGCTATTCCTTTTACCTTATGCCAAGAAATTATGAATGATATTGGACCCGCTGAAATAGAAGACATTGATGTTACTATTAAAACTGCAAATAGAGATGCCATCACACCACTTGGGATTGTTAGAGATGTTGAAGTCTTGTGTGGGAAAATAAAATACCCTACTGATTTTCTAGTTCTTGGTTCCCCACAAGATAACTTTTGTCCCATAATTTTTGGTAGACCTTTCTTGAACACTGTCAATGCTAAGATAGATTGTGAGAAAGAAACCGTAAGTGTTAGCTTTGGTGATGTGTCTCAAGAGTTTAATTTCTCTAAGTTTCGTAGACAACCACATGATAAAGAATCACCAAGTAAAGATGAAATAATTGGTCTTGCTTCTATTGCCTTACCTCCTACTGATCCTTTAGAACAATACTTGCTAGACCATGAGAATGATATGCACTTGCGTGAAAGAAATGAAATAGATAAAATATTCTTTGAACAACAACCTCTCGTTAAACACAATTTGCCTATGGAAACTCTAGGAGGTCCTCCTCCACCTAAAGGTGACCCTGTGTTTGAATTAAAACAATTTCCTGACACTCTGAAGTATGCTTATCTTGATGAGAAAAAGATATATCATGTTATTATTAGTGCTAACCATTCAGAACATGAAGAAGAAAGATTATTAAAAATTCTGAGGAAGCACCGTGCTGCTATTGGATATACTCTTGATGATCTTAAGGGCATTAGTCCCACTCTCTCTCATCACAAGATTAATATGGAACCTGATGCTAAACCTGTTGTTGATCACCAACGACGATTGAATCCTAAGATGAAGGAAGTGGTAAGAACTGAAATAGTAAAGCTTCTAGAAGCAGGTATAATCTATCCCATAGCTGATAGTAGATGGGTAAGCCCTGTTCATTGTGTCCCAAAGAAAGGAGGTATTACTGTTGTTCCTAATGATAAAAATGAACTTATCCCACAAAGAATTGTTACTGGCTATAGGATGGTAATTGATTTTAGAAAATTAAACAAAGCTGCTAGAAAAGATCATTACCCTCTGCATTTTATTGATCAAATGCTAGAAATATTATCTAAGCACACACACTCATGTTCTATTATCCAATGCTCATTTTAGATTTTTTGCAGGAAAACTTCTTTCAAAATAGTTCGGACCATATATCATCGAAGAAGTTTATCGCTCTGGAGCTATCAAGATTAATAATGCCGAAGGTTCTAACCCGAAGGTGGTCAATGGACAAAGAATTAAACACTATATCTCAGGTACGCCCATTAAAGTTGAAACTAACATTATCCAAACCATGACACCGGAGGAACACATAAAAGAAACCTTCCAGAACACTCCAGAACCCTGAAAAAGAAGAGGTACGTGATACGGTAAGTAAACAGACTCCAAAAAATCCACAAAAATATTTTCTGTCAGTTTTGGAATATTAGAAAAATAGAAAAATAAGAAATAACCGGGAAGGCAACCCAGGTGCCCACGAGACACCAGGGCGCGCCTGCCCCACCTGGCGCGCCCTGGTGGGTGGTGGGCCCCTCGGGCACCTTCCCGACTCCGTTTTCCTTCCGTATGCTTGTTTCCCAAGATAAAAAATCTTTATATATACCCCCGGACGATTTGACCACCATATTGCGGAGAAATCCTCTGTTCTTGTTTCGTGCTGTTTTTCTGGCAGATATGAAAATATGTCGTCTCAAGATTCAGATGGAGAGAGCTATGTCGCAGACTATATCGCAAACCCAAAGGTTTATGGGGATGTGGAGCATTACGGCTGGACCACGGAGGAAGAAGAAGATTATGACTTGAAGGGAACGAAAGAGACAAGCTCAGATGAAGATGAAGTCCCACTACCTCAACCTGGGGACATGCACGTGGAATTCAAGAAGTCAAGTCTCCCTAATAAAGCAAAGAAACCTAAGATCCAGTTTATCCCTTTTCGTCTTCTACAGGAAAACAAGCAGGCATTATGCGAAAAGATATTAAAGCTTGAGCAGGAGATCGATGGCTTTGTCGGTGCAACAAACCATGGGTTTGTTGCCCAGACCGTGCACAGGCCTGAAAAGGCAAGCTCGCAACATCCAAGTCCAGACCAGGCAAGGAGAGATCAGTTCTTTGAGGAATCAAAGGGCAGATCAAGAGGACCAAGACAAACTAAATGAGCAAGACACCACTAAGGGAAAGCCTCCCTTGCCGGGCAGGCGAGCCTGGCAAGGATGAGGTGGCCCCGAAGTCAAGCCTCAAGACCGTCCCGGCAGGCCTGCCGGGCGCTACGAGGGCAAACTACCCCGCCAAGGCTCCACCGCTCCACCTCACAGCGACGCAAGTCATCGATCGGTGCGGTGTCAAGCCCCCAAGTGACTAAGTGGCTATTATTTGGCACGTGGTAGCCACTTCCTACGGAAATCACCTCCAAATGACACCCGTCCAGTGACGTGTCAAGCAGACATGCGAGGAGGTGGCCGAGCAGCCCGGCAAGGCTTGCCGAGCACGCCACGATGTGACACTAAGCGGCGCATTTAATGCGCTCTGCTCTGACTGCAGAGTTAGGTATGATAGCACTGTTCACTATCTAATCAGTACACAATGACTGATTTTCCACTGTGGTGACCCCTTGATCTATAAAAGGAGGGCCATGGCAACCATAGAAAGGATTCAGACCCTTGTACACTAGTATGCGCGTAGCTGCCCTTGCCCCGAGGCAACCCTGCCGGGCAAGAGCACTGCATTTCCACCACAATCCACCATCTATCCACCAAAGCAGGAGTAGGGTTTTACGCCTCGCGACGGCCCGAACCTGGGTAAATCTGCCCGTGTGATCTCTGCCATGCTGCGCTATGTTCTTCGCTCTTTGTGCAATGTGCTCACCCCCCCTGCCGAACCACAAGGGGCCGATGGCCCCATAGGTGGTCGTGGTTTCCCACGACATCTTTGGCGCACCAGGTAGGGGGCTGCGCTTGCGCGAACCCGAGAAGTGTACGCAGCGTGTCATTTTCATCATCTTCTTCATCGACAGCTCCATCATCAATGGCGCCCAAGAAGAAGCCCGGTGCTGCAGCCCATCCGTCCACTTCGAAGGCCCCATCGCACGCGGCCGCCGACGCCACGGGGGCTACGGGGACGCACGGAGACATGGACGCTGTGGGGGACGTGGCCGGCGCAGGCGGTGTCGTCCCCACCTCCCCTGTGGCTAAAACGAGGGCAGAAGGCACCGGGGAAGGACAGCACCAACAGCATCCCAGCGGCCACGCTCCATGAGGTACGGGTGGAGAAATCATTCCGTCTGCACCACTCTGCCCAGCTGAAGGGCACAGCCGCAGTGGTGGCACTCGCTCTGGGGCGAATTGCAACTCTCCGGCTGCACCCAACCCCTAGTTCGGGCTGTGCGTAATTCGGAGGTGATACCTCCGTGATGGCGAGAGATCGCAATAAGTCCAGGGCCTCGCTTAAGAGTGAAGGCCGGACGGGAAACCGAGGACCTGCGGAGCTGGGGATGGCAGACTCTTCCAGGTTGTGTTCACCAGACGTAGGCCTTGAGAGTTCGGAGTTTGCCTCCAAAGGTGAGTTCGGCTCTCCGATGACAAGGAGGGTCCTGCGTGATTCCAGGCTCACCGAACATACAGTTGCTTCTTGGTCTTCGACAAAAGGCTCCATGAGAGGAGAGGGTTCGGTGGTTTTAAGATCCCATCTTCGGATGAGGTGGCCTGCCCTGGATCTATGGCCAGGGCAGGGGTAGTAGTTGGTCTTTGAGCGGCGCCTGATGACGGATCTGATGGGTTGCCTTCTTGAAGATGAGGAATAGTGGTCGAGGCCGTGAATCCTTCGAAGATCAAGTCTCCTCGGATATCAGCGACGTAATTCAGGCTCCCAAATCTGACCTGATGACCAGGGGCGTAGCTGTCGATCTGCTCAAGGTGACCAACTGAATTGGGACGCAGAGCGAAGCCGCCGAATACAAATAGTTGGCCGGGGAGGAAGGTCTCCCCGGAAACAGCGGCGTTGTTGACGATCAAATGAGCCATCGATCCTTCTACCGATGACACAGTGGAACTCTCAATGAAAGCACCAATGTCGGTGTCAAAACCGGTTGATCTCGGGTAGGGGGTCCCAAACTGTGCGTCTGAGGATCGAAGGTAACAAGGGACAAAGGGAACACGATGTTTACCCAGGTTCGGGCCCTCTTAATGGAGGTAAAACCCTACATCCTGCTTGATTGTATTTGATGAGTATGGGGGTTACAAGAGTTGATCTACCTCGAGATCGTGATGGCTAAACCCTAGATGTCTAGCCTATGGGAGTTATGATAGCCTCTACGGACTAAACCCTCCGGTTTATATAGACACCGGAGGGGGCTAGGGTTGTACAAATTCGGTTTACAGAGGAAGGAAAATATACATCTGGACGACAAACTTGCCATCCTCGCAAAGGAGAGTCCCACCCGGACACGAGGAAAGGTCTTCTACCTTGTATCTTCACGGCCCATCAGTCCGGCCCATGTTACATAGCCCGACCACCCGAGGACCCCTTAATCCAGGACTCCCTCAGCGGGCGCGGCCGCAGGGCGTGCGCCACTCCCGGAATGAGCTGCCCCAGCCGATGCGCCAAACGGAGCCGCTGGCCCTCAAGCGCCTCCACCTCATCACTACGCCACCCTGGCGACGGGCTCACGACGACGAGAACATGGCGCAGCTACCACCGGCACCATGAGGAACTAGGTGACGCTACGGTCTACGTCGTCATCCATGCCAAGCACCGCTTCGGAGGCTATGGCACGGGCCCAGCTGCTGTTGAGATTTCCGCCGGCAACCGATCAGATGGATGAGTGGAGAGCCACCATTCAGAGCCTGATTGGTTTTGCCGAGGCGGGAGGATCACAGTGAGCTGGCCCGCCACGGCCTCCCCAGGTGATGACAACGGCCCGCGCTGCTGGTCGTGCCGAAGGGGCCACCCCCACGGTGCAGTCCCCTCCGCGGCAGCCTGCGCAGGGGCCACGGCCGGAGCCACGTGATCAAGAACCCAATGACGTCTTGATGGCTTCATCCGGCCCTCGAGCACGTCGAGACCAGCAGCAGGCCTAGGAAGACAGGCGAGGGGAAGACGCGCGCATCACCATCGTGTGGCACCGCGACACCCACCGCCAGTCTGATAGGCACAATGGCCCCGACGTCGACGAGCCTACACCCGGTGAGGGTGGGTACCTACCTTTCGAGGTTGGGTGCCCCGCCTTCACTCGTGAACTGTGGCAAGTCTGTTGGCCATCTTCCTGCATGTTCAAGCCAGAGATACCAGAGAAGTACGATGGGAGATTGAACCCGACAGAGTTCCTGAGCATCTGCACCATCGCTGTTCAGGCTGCCGGGGGAAGAGATGAGAAGGTGTTCGCCGACTACTTCCCTTTGACACTCAAGCCAAATGTGAGGTCTTGACTAATGCACCTGCAGGAGAACTCCATTTCGACCTGGGCTGACCTGTGCCATGAGTTTGTTGGCGCCTTCACGGGCGCCCACCAAGAACCAGGGCGGCCCAGCGATCTGCAGCTCCTCCCGCAGAAGGAAGGAGAAAGTCTGCGGAAGTACATGCAAAGGTTCAGTCGAGTGCACAGGAACATCCCAGATATCACCCTGCAGCTGTGATAGCCGCATTCCAGTCCAACGTGCGCAACCGCAGGATACGTTCCAAAATAAATGTGCGGCTGCTCAAGATTGTGAATGAGTTATACACTCTGGTGGATAAGTGTGCTCGCATAGAGGAGGGAAGGCGACTTCCCGGTGAAGAGGATGGCGTCGACATCGATTCAGACGATGACGACGAGGCCACGAGTCAGAAGAAGAAGAACAAGAAATGCAATAAGAAGCGCAAGGAGAAAGTTGTGATGGTCGTCGAAGGATCAAGCACACCTAGTACCGGCAAGAAGGCCAAGGCCGAGCCCCGGTAAGGAGGTTGCCGCGTGCACTGCCTGCCGGGTGGCCGCATCTGCCGAGAAGGCTGGGAAGGGTGATGGGTCATATTGCAAGATCCATAGGACCAAGGGCCACGACCTTCAGGAGTGACATCAAGTTGAGCAGCTCGTCAAGAAGCAGAGGGCTGAGTATGAGAAGCGTGATAAAGAGAAAAACCAGGATGGTGCTGGCGGGAAGGGCCGAGGTGGCGGAGTAAGTCGCCCCAGCAAGGCTCCTTAGTCCCAAGGGAAGCCCGCCAGAGGCCGTAAGAAGGAGGATTGCAATGATGAGAGTGATGGAGGAGATGAAGAGGAAACTAGTGAGCAGGAGTTCCAGAAAGCCACTGACGCCATGTGCATTGACGGGGGTGCATCTCTACACTCCTCTCACCACCAACTTAAACAGTGGGCGTGTGAAGTCAATGCCGTGGAGCCAGTGGCAGATTCTCGGAAGCCGCTCAAGTGGTCCCGCACGCCCATCATCTTTGACGAAGAGGATCACCCTGACCGCACCACCACGGTAGGGTGCTTGCCGTTGTTGGTCTCACCAACAATACGCAACCTCAAAGTCACAAAGATGTTGGTTGATGGCGGGGCCGGGTTGAATCTGATATCTCCAAAGGTCATCAGCAAACTCCAGATAGCAGATGGGGAGCTCAAGGTTACTGGCACATTCCAAGGAATCAACCCTGGTAGGAGTCGTCCTAAGTGAAAGATCACACTGCCAGTGATGTTCGGAGGGGAGTTAAACTACCGGACTGAGAAGATCGTGTTTGACGTGGTTGACCTCCCCTTGCCGTACAACGGAATCCTTGGTCGCCCAGCTCTGGCCAAGTTCATGGCGGCATCCCACTATGCCTACAACACCTTGAAGATGCCAGGGCCGATAGGAGTCATTTCCATTCCGTCAGATCAGAAGGACGCAGTCATATGCCTGGACAAGATGTACTGGGAGGCGGTCGCTGCTGAGACTGCAGAAACCACTGCTCCCGCCAAGGAAAGTAAGAAAATGAAGAGAGCTAGCAAGGATGCTAGCAAGGAATCCGGGAAGCGTGCCTCTCCGGAGTATGCTGCGCCTGTTGATGACTTGCCGGAGAGTTCCAATAGCAAGAGATCCAAAGCTGCTGCACCTGCTGTGAAGAAGGTCCCGGCAGGGCTGGCTGGCACTAATGGTACCTTCACTATCAGTGCCACCCTTGATGACAAATAGGAAAGCGAGCTCACTGCCTTCCTGCGGGCGAATATCAATGTGTTTGCCTGGCAACATCTGATATCCCCGGTGTTCCTAGGGAGGTAATCGAGCACCACCTTGCTGTCTGCCCGCATGCCCGACCCGTCAAGCAGAAGGTCCAGAAGCAAGCTTTGGAGCGGCAACAGTTTATTGCCGAGGAGATCAAGAAGCTTGAAGCAGCTGGTTTGGTCAGGGGGTGTTACATCCCACATGGTTAGCAAATCCAGTGGTGGTGCGCAAGGCGAATGGGAAATGGAGGCTTTGCATAGACTTCACAGATCTAAACAAGGCATGCCCGAAGGACCCGTTCCCCTTGCCGCACATCGACCAGATTGTGGATTCCACTTCCGGGTGTGACCTGCTTTTCTTTCTGGATGCCTACTCCGGATACCACCAGATCTTCATGTCCAAGGAAGACAAAGAGAAGACCGCATTCATAACCCCATGTGGCACGTACTGCTTTGTACGGATGCCCTTCGGGTTAAAGAGCGCCGGATCCACTTTTGCAAGAGCAGTACAGATTGGCTTTGAGTCCTAGCTGCACAGAAACGTTGAAGCTTACATGGATGATATTGTGGTCAAGACCAAGGACAGATCAACCCTCATCCAGGATTTGGAAGAAACCTTTGCTAATCTGCGCAAGATCAACTTGAAGCTGAACCCGGAGAAGTGTGTGTTTGGAGTTCCCTCCGGCAAGCTACTTGGCTTCTTTGTGTCTCATCGAGGAATAGAGGCCAACCCCGACAAGATCAAGGCTATCGAGCAAATTCAAGCACCCAAGACAGTCAAGGACGTGAGGCGTTTGACTAGATGCGTGGCTGCACTAAGCAGGTTCATTTCCAAGTCTGCCGAGCGCGCCCTGCCATTCTTCAAAATCTTGAAGAAGACAGAACCTGTGGAGTGGACCCCAGAGGCAGACGCTGCGCTGCAAGATTTGAAGACCTATCTTTCCTCTGTGCCCACCTTGGTCGCTCCCAAACCACAAGAGCCGTTGCTGCTATACTTAGCGGCAACCAATCAAGTGGTTAGTGCGGCGCTGGTGGCGCAGCGGGAAGTGGATGACACGGCAGCCACAACCACTGTCCCCTCTGAAGAGAAAAGCGAACCCATCCCGGCAAGACCAGAGTCAGTCCAGAGCGAAGAAAGGCAGGGCAGCGGTTCTATGGTTGCGGCAAGGAAGAAAGTGGTGCAGCGCCCAGTGTACTTCGTCAGCTCTCTGTTACAAGGAGCTAGATCGAGGTACTCTGGCATGCAAAAGTTGATTTTTGGCCTCATCATGGCCTCAAGGAAACGGTGCCACTACTTCCAAGCCCACGAGATCACAGTTGTCACCCGCTTCCCCTTGCAGCGCATACTCCGAAACCCCGAGGCCACCGGCAGGATTGTGGAATGGGCCTTGGAGTTGTCCAGCTTTGGTTTGAAGTTTGAAAGCACATCAACTATTCAGAGCAGAGCACTAGCAGAATTCATCACAGAGTGGACACCAACTCCTGATGAAGAAGTATTGGAGACCATCATCCCCGGCAAGGAAGCGCCCCAAGAATGGATTATGTATTTCGATGGTGCCTTCTCCCTACAAGGTGCAGGAGCTGGCGTGCTTCTTGTTGCCCCCAATGGGGAGCACCTTAAGTACGTCGTCCAGATGCACTTTCCCCGGGAGGAGGCTACCAACAATACTGCAGAGTATGAAGGGCTCCTTGCCGGGCTCAGGATTGCAACAGAACTGGGAATCAAGAAGCTGATCATCCGCGGAGATTCACAACTTGTGGTGAGACAAGTCAACAAGGATTGCCAAAGTCCATTGATGGAGGCATACGTCGAGGAAGCGAGAAAGTTGGAGGAGCGCTTTGACGGATTGCAAACAGAGCACGTGCCCCATGCGGAAAACAACATTGCTGATCATCTGTCAAAGTGCGCTGCGCAAAAACTCCCTGTGGAACCAGGGACTTTTGTTCTCCATCTGACTCAGCCCTCCGTATCCCCGGCAACAATGGCCAGAAAGAGGAGGAAACTGGACTTCGGCAAGCCTCACCCGGCAGAGCCTCCCAAGGCTCCTGACAGAGAGCTTGGCGGGCACAACTCCCCTTCGATCAGTGAGCTGCACCATCCTGCCAGACCACCGGTCCCTGCGGTCGAGAAGTGCGCTCCTGTGAATGAGGAGGTGCCGCTGGTCCTTGTTGCTGAGCCCCTGGCCCCAACCTGGGCACGACACATAGTCCATTTCCTCCAAACTGGAGAACTCCCCGAAGAGCAAGAAGAAGCTGAAAGAGTAGCCTGGAGGGCCAGTATGTAGCAGTTCGTTGACGACACGCTGTACAGAAGGAGGCCCAATGATGTGAAATTGAAGTGCATTTGCCAGGAGGAAGGAAAGGAACTATTGGCAGAGGTACAAAAGGGTATGTGCGGCTCACACATTGGATCAAGGGCTCTGGTTGGAAAAGCCTTCCGGCAAGGTTTCTATTAGCCCACAGCCCTCCAAGATGCAGTTGAGCTCGTCACCAAATGTGAAGCCTGCCAGTTCCACTCCAAGAACATCCATCAGCCTGCCCAAGCTCTTCAGACGATCCCTTTGTCATGGCCCTTCTCGGTCTGGGGGCTCGATATCTTGGGCCCCTTCCCCCGTGCTACCGGGGGCTTTGAGTTCTTGTTCGTCGCTATCGACAAGTTCACAAAGTGGCCAGAGGTGGAGCCCGTGAGAAAGGTGACCCCCACAGTCAGCTATCAAGTTCTTGAAAGGATTGGTGTGCCGCTTCGGGGTGCCTGCCCGAATCATCACTGACAATGGCACCCAATTCACGAGCCGCGTCTTCATGCAATATGTTCATGCCCTCGGAAGCAAGATCTCATTTGCCTCTGTCGCCCATCCCAGAAGCAACGGACAAGCTGAGAGGGCGAACGTTGGAGTGCTGTGAGGTCTCAAGACAAGAACCTCTGATAGACTGCAGAAGTGTGGCAGGCGATGGATCGACGAGCTGCCGGTGGTTCTTTGGTCCCTCAGAACGACACCAAATCGAGCTACCGGGCAGACTCCCTTCTCCCTAGTCTATGGGGAAAAAGCAGTTATCCCCACGAAACTCATATTCGGATCTCCTCGAGTGCTTGCCTACGATGAAGTAGCGCAGGAACGGCATCGGCGTGACGACGCTGTGCTACTTGAGGAGAACCATCTCCGGGCCGCTACGCGTGCTGCACGCTACCAGCAAGCCCTGCGTTGCTATCACAGCCGCAGGGTTCGTGCCCGGGGTTTTGAGGAAGGCGACCTTGTCCTTAGGCGTGTTCAGTCCGCCAAGGGTATAAACAAGTTGACGCCAAAGTGGGAAGGCCCTTACCGGGTAGTAAGAGTCACCAGACCTGGCGCAGTCCGTCTGGAGACCGGAGATGGCATTCAGTTGCAAAACTCATGGAACATTGAGCATCTCCATAAGTTCTACCCGTAAGGCATGGCTGTCGGGCCCTGCCCGGCAGCCACCCTTTTGTACAGGCCTTGCCGCTATTGCATGTAACCCCTTGTACAAAGCCAGGCGCAGACCCTGAGCAACAGAAATAAACGAAGCGCTGGGAGGCCCCCAAAACTTGCATGCATGCATAAGCATATCATGAGCATAACATGATCATATAGATGAGGTCGCATGAGGCATTGTTTTCATCTGCATTGAGTTGCAGGGTTCTTGCCGTGGACTCGGTCCAAAAAAGAAGAAATGAAGACAAGCCTATGTGACAATCCTCAGCAAGACAAACAGATAAGTTCTCTTCTTATCCTTACGTGTTCTGTAAGTAGAAACTTGTGCATATGAAAACCTCGTCACCTTTGAAACTTAGGTGCTCCCATCCTTTGACTCGAACGTTGCTTCGGTCAGGATGGTCGCAGTGGCCTCTGGCGGAGAAGGCTTGGCGGGGGGCTGGTCCCTCTTTGCGATTTGTGCCCGGCAGGCTTAGCCCCACAGCAACAATTCGAGGGTACCGGCAGGATAGCTTGCCGGAGATAACTTGTTTACTTGAACGTATAGAGGCATTTCACCTCTGCATGGGTATTATGCATGCACAAGTGCCCGGCAAATCTTGTCTTTTTCATTAATATGCTGATGAACAAGTACAGATCTTACAGAACACCAACATGGATAAAGAAGATTACATTATTTAGACTAAAGTTTGGCAAGTGCCTACATATTTTAGATTGAAAAAAAGATAAGTGCCCCGTAATCCCTTTCTTGTCCCTCTCCTCCTAGGCACTGCGGTGGAAGAGGAAGAGGGCAAAAGGAGTGCCTGAGCAAGATGCCCCACTCGACCCCGTCAGGACCTACCGGGCGCAGCCTGACAAGATCGAGAGTGGCGAGGCTGCGAAGGAGAGGAGCGGAAGGAGCAGCTCGGCGGTGCCCTGGTCACCACCTCCAGGACCAGCCAGAAGCCCCAGCAAAAGCACCGGCGGGGAGAACCACCGGGGCTCAGCTAGAAGACTGCTGGAGGAGGCGAAGGTACCAAGAGAGCGGCCCCCTCCCCGGTAACCAAGAGGCCGGTGATGATGGTGCCGGGGAGGGAGGGGAAGAATGGAAAGACGAGGCAGCAGGTCGGCAATACAAGACGAAGGCGTCGGTGCCATCGTACTCCGACCTGACGCCCTTCCACCCGCCTTCTCCGTCTTCCCTTGTTCTTTCTTCATCACCAACACTCCAGGGGGCGCCAGCTCCTCGAGCCGTTGCCTCCCCCGGAGAAGCTGCAGGCGACGACGGCGTCCGAGACGCGTGAGGAGCATCGCTCCCCACCTTGGAGGGCAGGAAGATGCCGCCGTCTTCGACATTCGCCCCAACTTCAGCAAAGGGGGCAGTGCTGGGATTACCGAGGGACCCGAGTGCTGCATCCCAGACAGATGTCGGAAGCCCTGGGAGCTCCGGCGTCAGGGCAGGAAGCCACAGTGGTTCGTGGCAAGGTCTAGTGCTCCCCGCCAGACAGCCGACCCGAGCAGAGGAGGCAAGCATTCCACCATAGTGGAAAAGCTTGGTACCTCTCGCGCTGCGAGTGGCTCGACCGTCGCATCCCTTCCGGCCCCGGACCAGACTCACTCCCCGGGCGCCTACACAAGCTTTCGGCGTCATCAACCCAAGCCCGAGCCCGGGGCCTGCCCCCGGTCTCTCCCTCTCAACATTGCAAGAAGAAAGAAGGAAACGAGGAGAAGAGGTGCGTGGATGAGCACTTCCGCTTCCCCCCGCCCCCTTTTATAGGCGGGTTGGGGGCTGGGGGCTGATCCATCAGTGGGTAACCACCGTCCATCTCCACCAATCCAAGAAGGCCGGGCCCCTGCCTTGACGCTCTCCCGCACCACGCGCCTCCGTTACCTACCCCACTCAATGCATGCAGCATACGTGGCCAGGGATAAGAGCGTGGTGGGAAGAGTGAATTGGCAGTTACTCGCCCGTGCGTTAAAGTCATTCACGGGCCATTACAAGGATGGCCCCACTACAATTGGCGTTACTCGACATGCGGGAAAACCGGAAATTGGTTCAAGCTCAGATTAATGAAGAAGCAAAGAAGATCTCAAGGGACAAGCAACTGCTCCCCTCTTGTCTGTGCACTGGATAGGGCCTACCCCGACGACGCCCGGCAGGGCGTTCGGGCCAGGCCCGGGGGCTCCTGTCGGTGCAACAAACCCTGGGTCTGTTGCCCAGACCGTGCACATGCCTGAAAAGGCAAGCTCGCAACGTCCAAGTTCAGACCAGGCAAGGAGAGATCAACTCTTTGAGGAATCAAAGGGCAGATCAAGAGGACCAAGACAAACTAAATGAGCAAGACACCACTAAGGGAAAGCCTCCCTTGCCGGGCGGGCGAGCCTGGCAAGGACGAGGTGGCCCCAAAGTCAAGCCTCAAGACCGTCCCGGCAAGCCTGCCAGGCGCTACGAGGGCAAACTACCCTGCCAAGGCTCCACCACTCCACCTCACAGCGACGCAAGTCATCGATCGGTGCGGTGTCAAGCCCCCAAGTGACTAAGTGGCTGTTATTTGGCACGTGGCAGCCACTTCCTACGGAAATCACCTCCAAAATGACACCCGTCCAGCGACGTGTCAAGCAGACAGGCGAGGAGGTGGCCGAGAAGCCCGGCAAGGCTTGCCGGGCACGTCACGATGTGACACTAAGTGGCGCATTTAATGCGCTCTGCTCTGACTGCAGAGTTAGGTATGATAGCACTGTTTGCTATCTAATCAGTACACAATGACTGATTTGCCACTGTGGTAACCCCTTGATCTATAAAAGAAGGGCCATGACAACCATAGAAAGGATTCGGACCCTTGTACACTCGTACGCGCGTAGCTGCCCTCGCCCCGAGGCAACCCTGCCGGGCAAGAGCGCTGCGTTTCCACCACAATCCACCATCAATCCACCAAAGCAGGAGTAGGATTTTACGCCTCGCGGCGGCCCGAATCTGGGTAAAACTGTCCGTGTGATCTCTGCCGTGCTGCGCTACGTTCTCCGCTCTTTGTGCAATGTGCTCATCCCCGTGCTGAACCACAACGGGCTCATGGCCCGATAGGGTCACTTCCAAACCGCCATGGCCGCGTTTCAAGCCGGTTGTGGCTCACCCGGTCAGTTTTGCCACGGTGCCGCCTCGAGTCGCCCTGCAAACCCAAGGCACGACGAGCCGCCGTCCGCCCCCGCAATGCCGACCACGCACGCTCACCTTGCCTTTGGAGCAAGCCGCCATCTTCCTCTGCCGTGACTCACGCTCCGAGCCGCCTTCGCCGAGCCACCGCCGCCCCTGGCTGGCGCGGTCGCCTCAGCCGCTGTCCCCACCAACGTGCATTGAGCCACCGACTTCCAAGCCGCTGTTGTCCAGGCTGCCACGAGTCGCCTATTGCGGACCTCCTTCAGGGTCGCGCGTGGTCGCCCGCGCCTCAAATTGTTATCGCCAAGCCGCCCAGCCACCTCGGCCGCCTCTGCCACCGCTGCAACCCGCCGCGGCTGTGGCTCACCTTGCTGTCGCAGCTCCACCCATAAGCCGGCAGAACCACCTTTGAGTCGCCCCTGTTTGCTTCGATCCGAGCCGCCGGCCACAACCATCGCCCGCGTGGACTCGCCATTGAGCCGCCCCTCGTTGCCACGGACCACCGCCGAGACGCCGCGGCCACGACCCAGAAACGGATTCGACCTGACCCGGCTTCATCCACCGCCCCACCGGTGACCCCTAGCAGCGGGAGAGCCGCCGCCTGCCTCAACTGCAGCCCGTGAGCTGCCGCCAGGCTCCGAACATTTCCGCCTCACACTTCTTTAAACCCACAGGCGCCTCTCCTCCGTCGCTGAGGCCTCGCCTCAAGCCGGCCGAGCCCCTCTCCGTCGTCTGCGCCCCGGTGCGAGCCACCCTCACCCTTGCTGCAAGCCAGCCCTGCCTCAAATCGCAAACAACTGCTGGTCCGACTCTTAAGCTGCTGCTGCGGTCAAAACCGCACTTCAAGCCGCCACTTCTTTGACCCGCTGTCTTCCCTCGCCGGCGTCACTAAGCCGCCTCCACCTCGAGTCGCCTGTGAGCCGCATCAGCCGTCTCCGCCGTCCTCCGTTGAGCCGCCGCCTCACGCTGCCTCAGCCACCGACTTGGGCCGGAACCCCGCCTCGAGTCGCCTTCGTCACTCGCCTCCGCGGCGCTTGCCTCGCTCCGAGCCACCGCTGCCGTGGCCGAGCTGCCTCTGTCATGGCCTCGTTGTCAATTGCTGCCTCGGTTTCCTGTGGCCAAGTTGTAGAAGCACTAACAGGATAAGTTAATGGCAGCAAGGGATGAGCGCATGTGCAAGACTACAGAGTGCTTAAAGAAAATGAGAATTCTCAAGCTACAGGCGTGGGAGGACCGATACAGGATAATGCTTGAAGGGATGTGGAATGTTGAATGCAGGTGGTTCAAGTGGGCTTTGTATTCACAGGCTGCAGTTACGTTTGTTTTCTGGAGCTCGCTGGTCTTGGTCTCAGTTATAACTTTCGACACTTGTATATTGCTTGGTGACAAGCTCATTGTTGGAGGTGTTCTCTCTGCTTTAGCAACTTTTAGGATCCTTCAAGAGTCTCTGAGGAATTTCCCTGATCTCATCCCCATGACAGCTCAGACGGGGGTGTCTTTGGACAGGTTGTCTCACTTCTTGCAGCAAGAAGAGTTGCCGGATGATGCAACGATAAGTGTTCCACGGAGTAGTACAAACAGTTTCTCTTGGAACCCATCTTGGTCAAATCCCTGCACTCTCTGATATATAACTTAGTGTGGTGAGGGGCATGAGAGTAGTGTAGTCTGTGGTGTGATTGGTTCTAGGAAAACAACTCTATTGTCCAGTATACTTGGAGAGCTATCCAGACTGTCTGGCCAAGTTAGGCTACGTCTGTACCCGCAACAACATCCACAGAAAGTCAGATGACTAAGGTGTCGAGAGTGGAGGAAGAGAAGAGTCAACAACCATAAAGCCAGCCCAACTGGTCAACCCAGTGTGTTAGACCAAGAGGTCCTATGATCGAATCCCAGGGGGTCCTGACCTTTGTATACATATAAGGATCAAAAGGAATTCAGCAACAACACTGAAAGGGATTTACGGATGCTACGGATCTATCGTCCGGACAAATCAGATGAAATCCATCCAGTCAATTTTTATTGATACATTTTTATTCTTTAAAGAACAATTACTCTGGCTTGCGATGTTTTCTACGCAGGACAATTATTCACTGCAAGAGAGATCGTCATGCCACGGATATAAAGCTCGCGCCAATATTATCATGCGCCAGCATCCGACCGTATCGCATTGTTCAACAAATGTGTGTGCAAGCCGCTGCCTCTGCGGCCCAGTCTACATCAACACGACGCGGCCGACTCGCCCGTCCATGCGACTTACGACGCCACGGCTGACTCGCCCGTTCCCACGGTTTTACAAAGCCGTGGCCGACTCACGCATCCGTGCCGTCTTATGGGTCACTTGGGGGCTTCCTACTCAACGAGTATAGCTATCTTACCCTCTTGATTGGCTTCCATGCCATATTATGGGTCACTTGGGGGCTTCCTACTCAATGAGTATAGCTATCTTACCCTCTTGATCAGCTTCCATGCCATATTATGGGTCACTTGGGGGCTTCCTACTCAACGAGTATAGCTATCTTACCCTCTTGATCGGCTCACATGCCATATTATGGGTCACTTGGGGGCTTCCTACTCAACGAGTATAGCTATCTTACCCTCTTGATCGGCTTCCATGCCATGTTATGGGTTAAATCTGCCTGTTTACAACTTGTTACTCCGCCAGGTGACCCGCCGTACTCTTGACAGTCAATCTTCCATGACCCTGAACTTGTCAAGGGTAAAACGGCGATTCTTGTCACGTGAGAGCCGGCTTACAGAGAGCTAGGATAAACTCACCTGTCTGCTGTAGTCTCTCCACTATGTGGCTTGTTCGTACTCTTAACAGTCAATCTTGTCGGAAGACCCTGAACTAGATAAGGTTAAAACGATGGATTTATGTCACATGAGGGCCAACTTACAGGATGAAAGGCTATCATGCCAAGCTTATTCAAAGCAAAAAATTGAGTTTTTCAAAACCAGTCTTTTTGTCGAGCCTTTAAAGCCGACATTTTTATACTCTATTATCATACACATGCATCATGATAGCATGCATCATATATGCATGGATATACTGGTTTATATTGCAGGAAGCAGTTTTCAAACCGGGTTACAGTATTCAAATCTTAAATAGCCAACATGGCTGGTATGGTTATCATAACCAATATTGGATGATTGAGGTTTTCAAAGCCGATTCAGAGAAATGGCTATTATTCCCTCGTCTAAAAATACCAGCTTACAGCAAGGAGCATGGTTCAATATTGATATGCAAAGCATTCAGTAACATCATCCAGACAGTGGATATGATTTTATTCCATAATGAAAGGAATAGTCCCGAGTCGCTGCAGGCATACGACCCGGCACTTGGGGGCTACATTATTCAAATCAAGATTACATCGAGTATGCAAGTCCCATGTCACTGCAAGCATGCACCATGGCACTTGGGGGCTAATGCAAGTTTCTTTTCAAATCATCATATTGTCAACAGACCGAATTATCTCAAGGAGATGAGCCAGCATTTCATCATTTTCTAAGTCCTAGCCTAGTCTTATCTTACTAAGCCGGCACTTGAGGGCTACAACATTCAGTTCTTTACCAAAGTCATAAGGTCCCAATTGGAAGACCCGGCCCATCACATACTGATGACCCGGCCCTTGGGGGCTACACCTTGCTCCTCAAGTTTATATAATCAAATCTGCAAAAGTCCCTGCTCATTATTGCATAATGACCCGGCCCTTGGGGGCTACACTGGTTGAAGTTTTATGAGCATAAGGCAATTATAAGTCCCAGGTTGCTGCAGGCAAGACAACCTGGTACTTGGGGCTACATATGTGGAATATTCAACTTATGACTGGCGACTCAGATGAACAACCCGGATTTCTTCAAAATTGTAGCATTTATATTGAAGCAAGTCTTAAAACTATCACTACGTTCCCCTCTTAAGACTTAGGGACTACAGGTGATATGCATATAAGGGAGGTACATCTTCAAGTTCTCAGTTTTGAGCAAACCCGTTATCATATTTTTAGTGGAGAAATTGGCAAAGTTTATCTCCTCCAAGCTATTCATAGAAAGGCTCCGAGAGCCGACTCAACGATTGGGATTTATATTTACAATACCAAGCACCGATTCGTCACAAGGTATAAGGACTTGGCCTGAAGAACTCAGGAAAATCAATTACATGATCCGGTGTCAGCAACAATCATGACCCGGCATCATCAATCATGACCCGACAACTTCGATGATCGCAACTTGACAAGTTCTAACATTTTCAAGCCGACTCAGCATCAGAAGGATATCTTAAGTCCAATATTTTTGTGAAGCCAGAGCATTGGAGGCCGACTTAAATGGATTATTTTTCCCCAATATTTTTCTGCAAAAAACCAAGAAGGAAATGACAAGGATTTAATAATGAATAGAAGCCGGCTCAGAAGAACGTTTGACCCGGCGCACAACCTGTCAAATTTGTTCTTATTTTTATTTTGTAGGATAAGTTTAACATGGATAAATCCAAATTAAACTGGGGGATAATTTCAGGGATATACCCCGCGGTATAACCCGGCCTGAAGTATGACCCGACCGGGACTTAGCGACTCACTAGTGACCCGCCCGAACTTGGCGACTCATGAGTGACCCGGCCGAACTTGGCGACTCATTAGTGCCCGGCGGGCGGGTCAGACGAACGACAAGACTCAATGGCCCAGAAGGCGGCTCATGGGAAGGCCGACTCATGTTATGGTGGGCCGGCTTAAGAAGAAAGGCATAAGGAATATTTCCCTTACAAGAGAAGCGAGATCTGGACTAGGATTCCACTTGTAATAGAGAATAGACTAGTCCTAATCCTACTAGGATTCTATATGTAAGCTTCCCCTTCAACTTATATAAGGAGGGGCAGGGCACCCCAAGAGGGACAAGTTTAGACAGACAGACAAGTCTTAGACAAGATCAAAGTAGATGCTCTCGAGATAGAGGTAGCGAAACACCGCCCTTGTAATTGAGATTGTCATCATCATCAATATCAATCAAGCAGGATGTAGGCTTTTACCTCCACCACGAGGGGCCGAACCTGGGTAAAATCCGCGTCTCTCGTCCCCCTCAACCCCGTTCAAGCTACCACTTAAATGCGTTGGCCTCACGACTAAGTCCTCACACTAGGACATCTGCCGTGACAAAACCACGACATCTACCTTTGTTCTTGAGGCCACGGGAGAAGTCATGTTGCAAGTATTCATGTGAATTTGATATGTGTTCGATAGTTTGATGATATGTATGTTGTGATTCCCGTAGTGGTGTTATGTGAACGTCGACTACATGACACTTCACCATCTTTGGGCCTAAGGGAATGCATTGTGGAGTAGTTATTAGATGATGGGTTGCTAGAGTGACAGAAGCTTAAAACCTAGTTTATGCATTATTTCGTAAGGGACTGATTTCGATCCATATGTTTAATGCTATGGTTAAATTTTATCTTAATACTTCTTTCGTAGTTGCGGATGCTTGCGAGGGGGTTAATCATAAGTGGGAGGCTTGTTCAAGTAAGAACAGCACCCAAGCACCGGTCCACCCACATATCAAATTATCAAAGTAGCGAACGCGAAGCAAACCAACATGATGAAAGTGACTAGATGAAATTCCCGTGAGCCCTCAAGAATGTTTTTCTTATTATAAGAGACTGTTTCATCTTGTCCTTTGCTACAAAAAGGATTGGGCTACCTTGCTGCACTTTATTTACCGTTACCGTTACCGTTACTTGTCCATTACAAATTATCTTGCTATCAAACTACTTGTTACCGACAATTTCAGTGCTTGCAGAAATTACCTTGCTGGAAACCACTTGTCATTTCCTTCTGCTCCTCGTTGGGTTCGACACTCTTACTTATCGAAAGGACTACGATTGATCCCCTATACTTGTGGGTCATCACACCTACATAAACAAACAAATACTTGCACCCAACGCGATAAAGGGGTTGTCAATCCCTTCACGGTTACTTGCAAGGATGAGATCTAATAGAGATAGGTATAAAATATAAATAAAAGTGCAAAATAAAGTAAAGGTAAATAAATTGCAACAATGTATTTTTGGGGTTTTAGTTTTATAGATCTGAAAATAATATGATAAGAATAGACCCGGGGGCCATAGTTTTCACTAGAGGCTTCTCTCTTGAAAGAACACATACGGTGGGTAAACAAATTACTGTTGAGCAATTGATAGAAAAGCGAATAATTATAATGATGTCCAAGGCAATGGTCATGAATATAGGCATCACGTCCGTGACAAGTAGATCGACTCCTGCCTGCATCTACTACTATTACTCCACACATCGACCGCTATCCAGCATGCATCTAGTGTGTTAAGTTAACAAGAACGGAGTAACGTCTTAAGCAAGATGACATGATGTAAAGGGATAGATCCAATCAATATGAAATAAACCCCACCTTTTTATCCTTAAAGGCAACAATAAAAATACGTGTCATGTCCCCTTCTGTCACTGGGATTGAGCACCGCAAGATTGAATCCATTACAAATCACATCCCCCATTGCAAGAAAAATAGATCTAGTTGGCCAAACCAAATCAATAGATCGGAGAGAAATACAAAGCTATCTTAATCATGCATAAAAGAGTTCAGAGAAGACTCAAATAATATTCATAGATAATCTTATCATAAACCCACAATTCATCGGATCTGAACAAACGCACCGCAAAAGAAGATTATATCGAATAGATCTCCAAGAACAACGAGGAGAACATTGTATTAAAGATCAAAGAGAGAGGAGAAGCCATCTAGCTACTAGCTATGGACCCGTAGGTCTGTGGTAAACTACTCACACATCATCAGAAGGGTGGCAAGGTTGATGTAGAGGCTCTCCGTGATCGAATCCCCCTCTGTCGGAGTACCGACAAAGGCCTCCAGATGGGATCTCACGAGGACAGAAACTTGCGGCGACGGAAAAGTATTTTTGGTATGCCCTCTGGTATACAGGGAATATTTGGGTATTTATGGAGCTGAGATTAGGGTTAGAGGAGCCACGGGGAGGGGGGCACAAGCTCATAGGGCGCGCCTGGTGAGCTTGTGGCTCATCCGTGGCCCTTCTGGCCTCCTCCCGGAGCTTCCTAGGTGTCTTCTGGTCCAAGAAAAATCGTCAAAAAGTTTCGTTCCGTTTGGACTCTGTTTGGTATTGATTTTCTGTAAAAGACAAAAATAAGGAAAAACAACAACTGGCACTGGGCACTAGGTTAATAGGTTAGTCCCAAAAAATGATATAAAATAGCATAATAATGCATATAAAACATTCAAGATGGATAATATAATAGCATGGAACAATAAAAAATTATAGATACGTTGGAGACATATCAGGTCACAACCCCCTTTGGCCTCCCAGAGGCTCCGCCAGTGATGGTACGAGCACTGTATTGTGTGCAGGCCAGCCGGTTCGATCTCCACTGGGTGCGATGATTTCAACCGCGTTTCTCTTTTTTATATCCGGTGTTTTGCATGAAAGTCCTATTCTAACCCCGAGCTCAATTACTCCATAATGAATAGTAAAATCGAAAAAATAGTAATTTTTTAAATAAAGTTCTGAATTTTTTTGGTAAACTTTGACAAATGTTTTGTATGCCTGCCAAATTTCAGCACGAAATGACATTTTTGGAATGCGTGGAAAAAAAAAACAAGCACTCCAAAATATTTTCAAAACTAGTATTTCTGAAACATCGATTTTGTTTTTTTTTTTCACGACTTCCACGAATGTTATTTCATGCTGAAAATTTGCAAGCATACAAAAAATTTGTCAAAGCTTATCACAAGAAAAAATCAGAATTTTTTTGAGTTAGTTTACTAGTTGTTTTGATTTTACTGTTCATGATGGAGCATTTGAGCTCGGGAGGAGATACTCCACATGCGTGTTTTGCACCCTTATTACAGAAAAAGAATGTTTTGCAATTACACATGTTTAAGAGGGCATGGATGCAATATCGCCAATAAAAATGAAAGACTAATCGCGGGTCCGCCGGAGGCAGCAGCAGAGATAAGCTTTGTTGCTTCGCCGTCGTCCCTGTCTCTGGCTTCAATAGAGGTGGCGGTTGCACTAGTCTCCAAATAAGTAGGGAGTCAACTCACCGTTCATCGAGCATTCGAACTTCTCTTTGAAGGGGAACAGCCCTCGGAGCCTCCCAAGCCGCATTCATGGGTTCGTCGCTTGGGGAAGAGGAGGAGGAACGGATCCTGCTAGCGCGCGCCATGCCGCCGGAGGTACTCCCGCCTTCTCATCCCCCCCTCCATGAGATTTCGAATGGTTCTGCTTGTTTGTTCCATCAAGATTCAAGAATCCCGAGTAGGGCTTGGAGTTTGGATTCTTCTCTAATCCCCTTTACTTTCTTGTTTTGGTTGCGTATTCTTATCGATTGTATTGCTTTAATTGGACGCAATCGCTAGAGAAAAGGAGAGGAAAGATGCTTTGATTTGCAGCTCGAGTGGGTTGACGTGCACTTCTTTGATTGATTTGATGCAAAATCGTAGGGAAGAAATAAAAACGAAGGGGAAATTCTGTAGAGGTGGTGGCTGACAGGCGAGGCCCACATGAGGTCGCCTATACCCCTTTAGGATTGCGGTATACCCCCTTTTTAATCGAATTTATGATACAATATCTCGTAATTGGATGTATTATATTGGAGGATAGGAGCATGCAATTCTTCTGAGGGCTGCAGAATTATTTGACTTGTAGAAATTACTTAAAATCGAAATTGAATGAATTGTTTTTCCTAAAATTAATGTTTGCTTTTCGGTGTGAACTTCGCTGATGTTGTCTTGCTTGTGAGGTCGGTTCGTTAATTTGACTGGTACGTTCTTTGATTGTTTGGTTGAAAGCGATGGAATGGAATGGGATAAACGTGTTTGACTGGAAGGTTAAGATTGTGAACGTTAGAATATGGATTACTGTCTTTTCAATGAACTTATCCGTGGAAAGAAACCTCAAATATTGATCAATGGGCTATTCCAGATTACTACTACGCAATAAAAGTAGAGCACTGTAAAGTTTGGAGTCATATGCATCTAGGGTGAAAAATGGATATCGGATTACTGTTTTATCCAAATGATTGTCAAATTTTGGATGCTATACTGTGTTGTCCATAAAAAACACTATAAAGTGACAATCGGACGTACACTGTCTCTCTACCCAGTTGTCATATCTGAACTATCGGATCCATTTCCAATCCATTGAAACATGTAATGACTCCCTACTAATTTGTGTTCTTGGAAAATATATTTTTAGTACTACTAGAATTCTAAACTGTAGCTGTAGTAATCTGTACTTGAGTAACAACCAGGAAAAGCCCTGTGAAATGTTCAACTCTAAACTGATCATTCATTTTGGAAAATAATGTACTCCATAGCATTTATGAAGTTGAAAATTTGCTCCATGGCTGGAATTTTCTAGATGGATAACACTTTGGTCTGAGCATCTCAGAGTTTTTTTTCCCACTTAGTGCATATTTTTTCTCAAGGATATATGCCTTACATGCTCCTGTAATATCAAGCATGCTGGGAGCTCTTTTTTGCATGTTTGAATCTACATTTATTCTGAACCCACAATGTTTTTCCCTTTTCTTTTTGAGCAACACAAAAGCTTTGCGTATCAATGCACTGATAGATGGAAGAAGTATTTACATGGTTACAAGTATACAGTCACAACAACCACCTATGCCACAGCCTTAAGCGCTGAGCTCCTCCACTACTGGTGCTTGGGAGTCTAGTGACTGTCAGGAACTGACTATGAACTAACTGAACTTAGCGCCAAATATTCAGGGATTCAGAGAGATTTTGGCTCAATTCGCTAGGGTTTATACCATCAAAGGGAGAGTAGCATACCGTAGCACGCCACTGGGGCTAGGGTTACAACCCGATTACAATAACATACCAAAATGAAAGGGAAATGAGGGCTTATAAAGCCATTACACCGAGGGAGCAGGTGAAAAGCAAACAGAAAAAGGAAGAGTCGTTGTCGGTCGTTGAACAGCGATGCACGGCAGGCTGAGAGGCGTCCGATTCTAGATCAACGGCTAAGAACGAATCCACATCAGGAACCGGTATCTTGACATCAGGGCCGTCCGATGAGAGATGAGCGTCAACCACGACCTTAGGAACCCAGCAACAGTGTAAGTGCCGATAATCTTCAGATAATTCAGACAAGATCATGACACACTCCCGCTCAGATACACAACCTTGACTCCCGTGGCCAAGTGGCACGTGCCAATGAACGCGTCTCCAATGGCAGGAGGGCACGCAGTCGATCAGATCCATGAGAGCACCTTGTTCCACCAGGGTCGGAAGAAGGGATAGTCCAGCAAGAGGTGTCCCATGGAAACTAGGGCCCTCTCCAGAGAAACCCATGTAGAATCTTGTCAACACGTTTTTGCACCTTCTTGTAGAGTCCGAGCACCATAAGCTAGCAAAGTGCATAGCCATCAACGCCGATTTGACCAGGACCAGTCATCATGCTCGCTTTCCAGTATGGTAGGCTGCCGGCAATCTGATCGACCAGCTGCCTAGAAGGCTCGCTGGGTAATTTGCGAACTGTTACTGGGATCCCTAGGTCTTAGTCAGGAAGGTGGTAACCTGGCATCCCATTAGCCTTATTGTTTATTTTCATGCTGTCCTTCTCAGGCTAATCTGGGAAGAAATCTGTCCGTTTGAAAATAAAGACAAATTTCCTTCTTATTCTGTGTGCGTTAGTTCTACTTCTAGTCCAATTACTAATCAGTAATTTGATAAGGATCAATAAATAAAGTACATGATGATATTTTGTTGTTGACAAGTAAATGTGTCTGAACAACGTATGATGATCATATGGACACCTGCCAAGGGCATCATCTCGTATTGATTCTGAGAAAGATTAGCATCCTCTGCTGTACTAGTTTTAGAAAGCCTGCTTTACATAATTGATCACTATGAGAATGCTGGATCATATTTTCTGCAATTAATTGTAGTGAATCTATTTTATCTGTGGTGTCAATTATTAATTTTAAATATTCAGTGAGGTAAATCCTTTTTTTTTTTTTTTGCAAATGTTCATGTTCTCACACTGTCACAGGCTCACAACCTCTGCCAATGTATGTGTTCTTTTCGTTTCGTGCAACAGTTTTTTCATGCTTCCATTTTCTGCTGTCTTCGATGGAGCTATGAAAAGCTTCCACTTGTCAAATGATTTGTAGATCAATCATTAACAAATTTACGTTATTCACAGAACTTTGATGAATACACAGGCGATGGCTCAGTTGATTTCAGAGGTCACCCTATTTTAAAGCACAATACAGGCAACTGGAGAGCATGCTCATTGATTCTTGGTAATGATTCATCGAGAAATCTCCATTAAGGAACAATGTAACCTTCTTGTTTGTTAGGGACAAAACCATTAAGATCCAGTACCATCTTTAAGAAAATGTATTCTCACTTGACTTGCAAAGTTGCAATCTTGCAATTCATTGAATTGGAAATATTTTCATTAAAGTCTATGTAAGCATTTGTCAGCTTAAGAGACTATGTTTGACGATTTTTTTGTGAGAATTGAGTCTGTTTCATGATAATCTTTTATCCTTAAACATAAGAACTTGCATGATTATATGTAATGTTAAATTCACATGACATTTGTTTATTTATTACATGGCAGGGACTGAAGTGTGTGAACGCTTAGCCTACTATGGGATCTCCAAAAGTTTGGTCACTTACCTTTCAACAAGACTGCATGAAGGCAATGTGTCTGCAGCTAGAAACTTCACGACCTGGCAAGGAACTTGTTATCTTACACCACTTATTGGAGCAACCTTAGCAGATTCTTACTGGGGAAAGTATCGGACTATTGCTGTTTTCTCAACTATTTACTTTCTTGTGAGTTTCAACTAACCACATCCAAATGTACCTCAAAATTTCTTACTGGGGGAAAAGAACTCTCTTTCTCATTGGTTCAATTGAATGGCTGCGCATTAATGTTTAGTACTTCGCACATGTTAATGTATTTGGTGCCAAATAATCATGTCATGGTGCTATTTTCGTTGGTATATCTCGATGGATGAAAGGTTAGCCATAGACAGGGTGAATGTGGACATGTAGAGCTTATCTTTTCCTTGAACACCCATATATAGCTTATTTTTATCGAACACACGTATATAGCTTATTTCATGACAAAGATTACAAACACGTGCATAATAGTGAGTTCTGATATATTTCTTAACATGATAGTACATAACTAGCATGTTCCACATATATTTGCAAACCTACTTGTCTTAGGTGTGCATCTGATGTCCCAGTATGTGCTTATTTCTGCTGATATATTGTGCTAATGACTCCACAATGTGCATTTTGATTGAAGGGGATGTCAGCATTGACACTTTCAGCATCGGTTCCTTATCTCCAGCCCCCTCAATGTATTGGGTCTTTTTGTCCAAAACCAGCCTTACACCAGTATTTGATATACTTTGTTGGACTATACATGATTGCTTTAGGGGCTGGAGGTATCAAGCCATGTGTTTCGTCCTTCGGTGCAGACCAATTTGATGATACCGATCCAGTTGAGCGAACAAAGAAAGGCGCTTTCTTCAATTGGTTTTATTTCTCCATAAATATCGGTTCATTGATCTCTGGCACTGTTCTTATTTGGGTACAAGAAAAATATGGATATGGTATTGGATTTGCAATCCCTACGTTTTTCATTGCCCTAGCTATCGGAAGCTTTTTTCTAGGCTCAGAGGTATACAGATTTCAGATACCTGGAGGAAGCCCTCTTACAAGAGCATGCCAGGTAGTTGTTGCAGCCATTTACAAGCGAAATGTGGACTTGCCAGTTGATAGTTCTCTTCTCTATGAGTGTCATGGTAAGAGATCAGCTATCGAGGGGAGCCGCAAGCTGGAGCACAGCAGTGAATTCAGGTACATTTCTTGGTTATCATCAGGAATCATTTGCTGTGTAAGATGCTATTACCTTACCAAATTAATTAGTGGCAAAAACTGTTCAGATGGTGGAGTTCAGAATGCTGTTCTGGAAGAAATAAAAACATATTTGTTGAAGTTCAAGAATTAAAATAAAATAGTTTAGAATTTAACAAAGCAAAGTACGCTACTATATTGATCTGACATTCACGTGCTTGCAAGCTTGTGTCTTGGGACTTCCTGGACACAGCAACCCTTTTTCAGAACCATGACAGGTAAACCTTACACAAGATGTAAGTGGCATAAGATTCGCATACCCACTGACCCGATGCATATTTTCCCTCTACAGTTTCCTTGACAAATCTGCAGTCATTTTGCGGAATGAATGCGGCGATTTTCATAATCCTTGGAGGCTTTGCACTGTCACACAGATTGAAGAGCTCAAAATACTAATGAGGATGTTTCCAATCTGGGCAACAGGCATCGTGTTCTTCACTGTCTGCGCTCAGAATTCATCAATGTTCATAGAGCAAGGGATGGCACTCAACAACCAGGTGGGATCATTTAAGATCCCGCCGGCCACCCTGTCGTCCTTGGACGTAATCAGCATCGTTGTTTGGGTCCCTATCTACGAGAGGTTCATCGTGCCGATAGCCAGGAGATTGACTGGTAAGGAGAGGGGCTTCTCAGAGCTGCAGCGCATGGGGATCGGTCTCTTCGTGTCCACCATCGCAGTGGCAGTCGCAGCACTCGTCGAGATCAAGCGCCTGGAGAGCGCAAGATCCGAGGGCCTGGTCCATCAGAAGCTGCCAGTTTCCATGAGCATTCTCTGGCAAGCGCCTCAGTACCTGCTGATCGGTGTCGGTGAGGTGTTCACGTCCATCGGGCAGGCTGAGTTCTTCTACAACCAGTCTCCAGATTCCATGAGAAGCCTGTGCTCGGCTTTCGCCCTTGTCACCGTGTCGCTCGGAAGCTACCTTAGCTCGTTCATACTGACCCTGGTGTCGTATCTTACGACGCGGGGGGAGCAGATGGGGTGGATTCCTGACAACCTGAATGAAGGCCACCTTGACCGCTTCTTCTGGCTCATTGCTGGCCTCAGCTCCCTGAATTTTCTCGCTTTCGTTTATTTTGCACAGCAGTACAAGTGCAAGAAAGCTTCTGTACTTTGATGTGTTTATTTTGCACAGCAGTACAAGTGCAAGAAAGCTTCTGTACTTTGATGTTTTCGCCTTTGCCATGTATTGTACAGAAAGTTGTGTGCATATTCCTCTCATGAACAAGCTAACAATGTACAGCCTTCTGTAATGTACATTCTTGTATCCCTTGATAGTTGGGTACATTTGATTACTTGGACATTGGGAATATGTTTACTTTTCCCTCTTGTTAATGAAGCTTATAAAACCATGTAGCTTTAGCTAACACGCCTGCTGTGTCAATCATTTCAGTGATCTGCGTGATTTTTAGCGGCAGAATAACTGATCTGGAAAGTGAATGCAAACATGCAATGGTGGGTAGCACTACAGTGCACCCAGTTGTTTTGAGTTAATGCATTGCAAAGGGTTTGTAAGTTATAGTGTGTGCTCTGAGGGGCACATGCTCCCTTTATATTTTACAAAATTCAAAACCGAGTTAAAACTTTCCAAACGAATCCAAAAAAGGTATGGTGTGTAGGTATTAGAGTCATCCATCAGCAATTTTTTTTTGGAAAAATCCATTCATTTGTGGTCTATGTAAAAAGCAAAATTGGAAAGCTAGAATAGCAAATAATCCCTTGAAAAGGGTTTTTTGAGTTTTTTTCTTTTTGCGCGGGCAATTGAACCGAGCCTTTAACGAAACTTGAAATCCAAAAATGTTAAAAAAATGAAATCTAAGAAAAACTGATCCACTAATCACTAGCATGTGATTGTTGTTAGATCGTTAGATAAATATACAATCATTTATTTTTTTGAAAAGGGAGCACACTGGATGGTTTTCTCATGGAAAGCGACTACTTCAGTTGGTGATCTCGATCTTGGTGAAGTGCTGGTCTGTAGAGATCCTGTGTATTGTGGAATAGTGATTATAGTATTAGCGTGCTACTAGTGGACAGCCATTACAGCGGGTGGGGCAGCACTACGGTAGCTTTTGATAAGCTTTGGTCACAAGCAACTGCAACTTACTTACTCCCTCTGATAGTGTCAGAAAACGTCAGAGGTAGTACTCCCTCGGTCTCAAAATAAGTGTCTTAACTTTGTACTAACTTTAATACAAAGTTACACTAAGGTTGTGACACTTATTTGGGACGGAGAGAGTAGTACTTATCAGCTCCATGTTATACTTTCCAAAAGCCTAATCTCCATGTTAAACTTTCCAAAAGCCTAATCTTCCCGGCTCAAAACAAAAATTATTGGGCTGCTTGCTCACCAAAGCCACCATCCACGCCAACTTCAGTTTTTCACCATCTTGCCACCCACAGCAACGCGACAGCTCCGACTTCTCTAATTTCTATCACATGATGAACAAACTCAGAAGTCACATCGGCGAATCCATGCCGACCAGTCGGCACCGAAGCCCATCCTACCTTCCAACTTGGCTCATCATCATTGTCGTTGTCACAAGAGCCGGGTCAAAATCACTGTTTTGACCTTGTTAGAATTTTTTAGCACAAAATGACCTCTCCTGAAATTTTTAGTACGATTTGACATTTTTTTTACAATGCCATGGCTTGCGACGTTTCTGGCCCATGTAGACGCCAAACCACCGGGTGTTTCTAACCTGGTCCAGTAGCAGTTGAGTTCCTTTCTAGCATGGAAGATATACCATTGATTATGGCATTGCTAGAAACGCCATTACTTGTGGCATTGCTGCCCCAATGAGAAACACCACTGCTTCTGGCGTTTTCAGCAACGTCTGTCTGTGGCCACTTATCTATCTAGGTAAGAACGCCCAACGGTTTTGTCTAGATAGACCAGAAACGCCATAAGACATGGTGTTACCAAAAGATCATATCGTGCTAATTTTTTTTGAAAGGGTTCAGACCATGCTAAAATATCCTGACAAGGTCAAAATAGTGATTTTGGCACGAGAGCCGACGCGCTAACCGCTGCTGTCTCCTGCCCAGGAAGGCTTATCGTTAAATCCATGCACAGGAAAATTCAATGCGGAAGGAATCTCACAAATACACGGTGCATGTCCATGAGCATGATCTGCATTCTCGGCTGAAAATAATAAATGTGAGCGGCCTGCAACAGCAGGGAATAAAAACATGCGCGGTCGTGCATCCTTTTCGCTGAAGATGCACTCTCAGGCCAATGTCAGCTGGCAGACGTTTAATTACTCCCAAAGATCTACGGAAGCACTAGGTTTTGTTTTCAAAAAGCACATGCACGGTTTAGAGCATCTCCAGCCGCGCCCCCAACAGGCCCCCCCAAGCCTCTTTATTGTCGCCGGCGCCGAAAATTCGGCCCAGCCGCGCCCCTAGAAGTTCAATTTTCGCCGGCTCGGACCGATTTTGGCGCCGGCGTACCCAGGCCGAACCCAGCGCGCTGGGGGGCGCCGGGGAAACAGATTTTGGCGCGAAACGGGAATGGGCCCGCCGAGTCAGCGACTCGCCGCCTTCGTCGTCCTCATTGCCTCGGTTCCCGCGGGAATCAATGCCAAGGCTGCCGCGCCCGTCAGCCTTCCATTGATGCCTCACGGGCGGCGCAGTGAAGACGCCGTGACGCGCGTCCCGCCCGCTCCCGCCACGCGGCACCCGGCGGGCAACCTCTCACTGCCCATCTTCGGCTATAAAAGCCGACCTCCCCGCCGGTGAACGCCACAATCGTCACCACCGACGCCCCTCTTGCCCCTCTCGCCACCGAAGCCCCTCTCCCCCACTCTTCCCCCGCCGACGAGCAATGGCCGAGTGTTACCCAGGCGACGCCGCGGCGGCGAACGGCTTCGGCCGACGCCATCTGCGCGAGGACGAGGCGCGCCTCCTCTACAAGGCCGACTACCCGGCGCCCCCGGACATGCGGGTGCCGGGCTCGTGGAGGCTGAGCGCCGGTGGCGTTCCGGTGCCCCCGGTGCCAACCGGTGCAGAACAGCGCGCCGAGATAGCGCGCATCCGCTCGTCCCTGTCGGAGAAGAAGCGGAACGAGCCGAGGTACGCCGCCGACAGCCACACGCTGTGGACGATGTACTTCGACCGCCGCCACGCCGACCAGGTCGCCTCCACAAATGGCATCCTGCCCCGCGGCCGCCTCAACTCCGACGGGCGGCGCGAATGGTGGGGCGTGCCCGGCCGCACCCTCGAAGCCGTCCTCGACCACATCGAGGCCAGCAACACGCCGCGCTTGGAGTACCCGGCGCCCCCGTCCTTCTCTAGCCGCCGCGGTAGTTCCTGGACGCCGCGACGAATGGAGACGGCGACCTCCTCGTCGTCGGGCTCTGGCTATCTTTCCTTTGGTTCGCTGGCGCTCCGCCCCGTCAAGCCGGAGCCGCAGGAGACGCCGCTTTGGCGCCGCACCCGCAGCGGCGCCCTCGTCATCAATGAGGGCGGCCGCCCCTCCCCTCGTTCCTACCGCCTCGTCCGGCCAAAGACCGAGCCGGGGTTGCTCCCCGTGAAGAAGGAGCACGAGGACATGGCCACCGACGACGAGACCGCCCTCAAGTGGGCGAAGGCGGACTACGTTCGCGAGCAGGTGGAGCACCAGCGCCGGGCCTACGAAGAGATCAAAGCTCGGCGCCGCGGACGCGAGGAGGGCGGCATCGTCGTCCTCGACAGCGACGACGAGCACGAGCCCGGGCCGTCCAACCCCCCGCGCATCGGCGACCCTGGTCAGGGGTGCAGCAGGGACGGCGGCGGCGCCGGCGGGACGCAGGGTGGCGGCGACGACGACGACGGCAGCGGCGACTACACCCGGTTCTACAGGCTCCTCGGCATGTAGAAGGCGGGCGGCGGCAGCGGTGTAGTAGTGCTGGGCGTAGTTGTCGTTTTTATGTAGTTTTAGATTTTTTTTTTGTTTTTTTGTACAAATTTGAATGAAATCGCCGAGTTTAGACGAATTGTGTGTCGTGTTTGGTTGATTTTGGGGACGACCTGGGGGCGGCGGCTGGGAACACGTTCGCCCCCACGCCGAAATTAATGCCGGTTCGGCTCCAGGCGGCGCTTTTTGGGCATCCTAGGGGGCCGAATGGCTGGAGACGCTCTTAGAATTATATATAGTCGACTGGGATCTGGGGGCTGCTAGTGGACAGAACGATTGGTCTGGACAGCCATTACAGCTATGCAGGTAACGGTGGAACAGCACTAGTGTCCAGTTACTTTCTCTGTTTGAATAACTTGTCATTTTTGACCAACTTTGGTTACAAGTGAGTGTAACATTTGTCGTCCTAAAGACCAAGGAGATCTAGGGTAAAAGGCCTCCAAGTTAAATTTTTTTTTTGAAAGACCCAGCAAGGTTGCTGGCATTTCATTGATTTAGGTAGAGGAGAGCAGGAAACATTTGGCGATCAAGTGATCAAAGGGGGTAAAAAAGAAGTGAGGGGGCTGCCGCGCTAGGGGATCGCGGCGATATTGCTACGTTACAATTTCCTGAACATCCCCGAAGGGGCTCTGCAGGTGTTTTGCTTCCACTTGTCTCCACAGCTCAAAATTTCTACGGATGGCGCTGATGATTTGCTCCCTAGATGCTGGCTGGCTTCTGAAGGTTGCTTCGTTGCGTGCTTGCCATAACTCCCAGGTTATTAGCATGATCAGAGATTTGATCCCACGCCGCGCCTCTTTTGCCGTTGCTTGAATGATCGTCTTCACCACTTCTGTAGTTGATCGGCTGGGAGTCCAGCGCGTTGGTCTGAGGGCAGAGCAGCCGATCCAGCTGCTACCCTCGGACCAGATTTCTCGCGACAGAGCACACTCCCAGAAGAGATGCGTGGACGATTCGAGGTTCCTGGAGCACAACCCGCAGAAATAGTTATTCGGCCAGCCCCTTCGCTGCAACCTATCATTGCACCATAATCTGTTTTGGTGGAGGAGCCAGGAGAACATCTTCAGCTTTGCCAGCGCCCAAGCTTTCCAGAACAGCTCCTTGTAACCTGGTCTGCTCGTCATATCGAACTGCGCCTTGTATGCCGACGCAGTGGAGTACTTCCCTGAGCTGTCGGCAGTCCAGCAGATCTCATCGGGGATTCCTGGCAGCAGTGCCGTTGACTCCGTGCATAGCATTCGCCAGAGGCCGAGGAAATCCATTACCAGCTCCATCGTGTTGCCATGATCAAGATCGTGCACCCAGCGATCGTTTTGCAGCGCGTCGGCCACTGTTCTGTTCTTTCTCCTTGCGTGGTTGAACAGCACTGGGAAACACCTGTACAGAGGTATTTGTCCGATCCAATTTGATCTCCAGAAGCTAGCCAGTTTGCCGTCATTGACCTGTACCTTAGTGCAGTCCTCGAAGAGCCGGCGGTCGAAGTTGTCGCAGGGGGGGTCAGTGCCCACCCACGGCCTATCGGGGTGCGCCAGGCCAGCCACAGCCAGCGCAGTCAAAGGGCCCTGCTGAACTTGTCCAAGTTTGGGATTCCTAGCCCCCCAAGCTCCATCGGTGAGCATACTTTCTGCCAATTTACCTTGCAAGCGCCCCCCTTGATCTCCTCTTCCTGCCTCCAAAGGAATTTTTGCTGTATTTTGTCCACTTCCAAGAAGAACTTCTTCGGGGCGCGCAGGGCCGTGATGGCGAGAACGTTGGCATTGCTGACAGCACACATTTAACCAAGACCCTGCGGCCAGCCATCGTGAGGAGCCTGCCCTTCCATCCTGGTAGCCTCGCACGGATTCTGTCAATGACGAACTGCAGCTGCACCATCCGCAGGCGTGCCAGTGTGATCGGAAGGCCCAGATACTTGAGCGGAAAAGCCGCTTGTGAGCCGCCAAAATTTTGCAAGATCTCCGCGAGGTTCAGTTGATCACACCGGATGGCAGCCACTGTGGATTTCTCGTGGTTTATTCTCAACCCCGTCGCTTCACCGAACATGTTCAAGAGCTGCAGCAACGTGTCCACCTCCTCTTTCACCGGGTTTGCAAAGATCACGGCATCGTCCACATAGAGACTGACCCATAGTGCCGCGAGCTGCCCTGGCAGAGGAGCGAGCGCTCTGTCTTCAGCAGCAGCCTTCATAAGCCTGTGCAACGGATCAATCGCCAATATGAACAGCAGTGGGGAGAGCGGATCACCCTGACGCAGGCCCCTTCTGTGGGAGAAATGCTCGCCAGCCGTTCCATTTAGCAGGCAAGTGATAACCCACAAGTATAGGAAATCGTTTGTAGCCTTCTTCGATAAATAAGAGTGTCGAACCCAACGAGGAGCTAAAGGCAGAACAAATATTCCCTCAAGTTCTATCGACCACCGATACAACTCTAAGCACACTTGACGTTTGCTTTACCTAAAACAAGTATGAAACTATTTTGCAAGAATAAAACTACGAGTACTTTGCGAGAATAAAACTACGAATAAATTGCAAGGTAATAAAAGTGAATAGCTTTTGTCAATAAGAAAGTCATTTGTCCCTAGGCAATTGATAACAAGTACCGGTAATCATTCTTGTAATTTTATACGAGGGAGAGACATGAGCTAACATACTTTCTCTACTTGGATTATATGCATTTATGATTGGACCCCTAGCAAGCATCCGCAACTACTAAAGATCGTTAAGGTTGTGAAACCCAACCATAGCATTAAGTATCAAGTCATCTTTACTCCCACACGCCATAACCCACTTATCCGCGTTTAGGCTGCTGTCACCCCCGCAACACCGACAATAAGCAAACCATGAACATATTGCAACACCCTACAGCGAGGATCCCTCATGTTTGCGTGAGACGGAGGGCACCATAGGACAGCACCATAAATAAAATATACAATCATACCAACCAAGATCATGATTAACCCACATGACAAAACGGATCTACTCAAACATCATAGGATAGCCAAATATCATTGGAAAATAATATATGGAGTTGAGCACCATGTTTAAGTAGAGATTACAGCGGGGAAGAGAGGTGTTACACCGCTGCATAGAGGGGGAGAGAGTTGGTGTTGACGGTAGTAAGATTGTTGATGTAGATCGCCGTCACGATCCTTGCCCCGGCGGCACTCTGGTGCCACCGGGAGAGAGGGGGAGAGAGCCCCCCTCCTTCTTCTTCTTCCTTGGCCTCCCCCCTAGATGGGAGGAGAGTTCCCCCTCTGGTCCATGGCCTCCATGGCGGCGGAGGGGCGGGAGCCCCTCCGAGATTGAATCTCCCTCTCTGTTCTCTTCTGTTTCGCGTTCTTCAGATCTGGTCGAAAACCGTTTCTTATATTCCCGGAGATCCGTAACTCCGATTGTGCTGAGATTTTAACATGATTTTTTTCCAGATATAAGCTTCCTTGCGCCCGAAGTAGAGCTCCAACCAACGTACGAGTTGAGCATAAGACACCTGAGCGCGCCTGGGGCCTGGGGCGCGCCCTGGTGTATCTTGGGGCATGTGGGCCCCCGTTTGAGTTGATTTCACCTCCCAAAATTCACAAATATTCCAAAATAATTCTTCGTAAAATTTTATTGCATTTGGACTTCGTTTGATATGGATATTCTACGAAACAAAAAACATGCAAAAAAAGGAACTGACACTGGGCACTGGATCAATAGGTTAGTCCAATAAATCATATAAAATATTGCAAAAAATATGTGAAAGTTGTATAATATTGGCATGAAACAATCAAAAATTATAGATACGACGGAGACGTATCAGCAGGCTGAGGAGGATGTTGATAGCAAAACTGTGACCCATTCACGCCATCGATAGCTGAACCCTAGCTTCTTCCTATGTAATGTTCTGACAGAGTTTTGCACGAACATAAAGCTGTCATGAATGCATTTAGAGTTTTGCACGAACATAAAGCTGTCATGAATGCATGTAGACTTCTGAAAGGCGCTTTGGGCTGGAGAGATTATGGAACCGATCACTGAGGACAGCCTGATCGATAGGACCTTTGCAATCAACTTTGCCATTGAGTGAATCAAGCTAATAGGCCGGAAATGTCGAAGTTCTGTCGCCCCATCCTTCTTGGGCAGCAGAGCAATGAGCGTTGCGTTGATCTCTCCAAAATTGGTGACAGATAAATTGTAGAAACGCTCAAAGACCGCCATGATATCCCCCTTTATTGTCTGCCAGCAAGCCCTAAAGAAACTTCCCGTGAAACCGTCCGGGCCTGGCGCCTTCTCCGCCGGTGAGGCTACAATCGCCGACCACACCTCTGCCTCTGAAAATGGAGTGTCCAGGCCCAGATGCTGCACCGATGGCATGTGCAACCTGTCCCAGTTGATGGTGCAGCGCCGTGTAGCCGTTGTTCCCAGTAGCGCAGAGAAATGGTCGTGGATCACCTTGGCCTTGTCCTCATGCTCGGTTGCCGTATGATCAGGTGCAGCCAGAGAGTGGATGAAATTTTGTCGCCGGCGCGAACATATCTTGGCATGGAAGAAACGTGTGCTGGCGTCTCCCGCCCTCAGCCATAGAACTCTTGAGGCCTGCCTCCTCCTAGCGCGCTCGATCGCTGCTAGCCCCAGGACGCGCAACTTGAGTTGTTTCCGGAGCTGAAACTCCGCAGGGGAAAGGGTCCTTTGCTCTTGGGCGACGTCCAACCGCAGAATCACCTCGTTTGCTAGATGGAATTTCATCTTGGCTTCTCCAAACAAATTCTTGCTCCATATCCGCAGGTCCTTTGCCACGCGTTGCATCTTCACTTTCAGACAGACAAAAGGGCAGCTATGATTTACCGGCCTCTCCCAAGCCCTTCTCACTGTGTCCTAAAACCGCGGAAACCTGGCCCAGAAATTTTCGAAGCGGAAGCGAGCTCGCCTGCACGGGGCCTTGGCGCTCGCCAGTAACAATGGGCAGTGGTCGGAGCAGGAGGTGGATGCTGCCATCAACATGTAGGAGGGGAACAGCGCCTCCCAGTCAATGTTGCAGAAAAACTTGTCGATGCTACAGAACGTCGGCTGCTCGCGCTCGCTACTCCATGTGAATCTCCTATTCTTGCACTTAATCTCTCGGAGCCCGGCGAAGTCAATTGCCTTCCTAAATCTACCCATCATCCGCCTATTTAAATTTGAGTTACTCTTGTCTCTAGCCTGGTAAATGATGTTGAAATCATCCACGGTCAGCCATGGCTGGCCCAACGAGGGAGCAGAGGAAGCGATTTCAGAGAAGAATGCATCCTTCCGCAAGTCGTCCGTTGGGCCGTACACGTTTGTCAACCAGAAGGTTGTAGCCATGGCGATAATACGAACGGAGACGGTGATTGAGAACTGGCCCAAAGCATGCGAATCTACTTGCACTAGATCTTTATCCCAGAAAATGGCCGCCCCTCCCCTAGTGCCTACTGCTGGTAGCACTACGCAGCCATCCAGTCGTCATCCTGCTACTTCTCTCGCTGCTTGGGGCGACCATTCTTCCAGTTTGGTCTCCTGCAGGTTTACGATGGCTAGCCTGTGTGCGTCCGCTACTTCCCTAACCACCTCCCGTTTAGCCGGCGAGTTCAGACCCCTGACATTCCAGCTCATGATCGAACAGTTTTTGTCATCCATGGGGACACTGGAAAATGCTCCGTCGACTAATCTTGCTACTGGCGGTGCTCAGAACGAGCTTACAACATGCATCCATTCACACCAGGGGGTGACGCCGGCCACCAATAAGCCCAAAACCCCAGCGTCGTCGAGCTCTATCCAACACTACAGAGGGAACTAACATGGAACAAAAACCTAACTCTAACCAGTCTACTACTGGCCGTCGACGAAGATAGCTACGATCAACTACACACATGAAGGCGCGACAGCCTCATCGGGAGCCCCGTCGGGGCCCGCCATGCCGACGGCGATCTTGAGTGCTTCCGGGTTGAGGTGGGTGATCTTGGCGATGCCTTCAATGTCACGATCCGTCAGTGGCTCACGGAAGCGCTTGATCAGTTCCTCTGGAGCTTGAGGAGTGAACTTGTCCTTCGGGCCAAGGCCCCCCAGCTCCTGGATCAGCCTCATGGTGCCCCTCTGCGAGACCGGCACGACAGAGTTAGCCGCCGCCTGCTGGGCACTCTGTCAAACCGGGGCGTGTGAGACACAAGACTTTGGCGGGGCCGAGGGCGCCTGGCCGGCGGGGCCGCCGGAGGGGCCGTCGAAGGGGAGGGGAGAATGGCTGGCGCAATCTTCTTGAACAGGCACTGCACAGGTCCCGCCTCCATGCCCCCTGATCGGAGAGCTGGAGGTGGCCAACCTGCTGCGTGACCGCACCGATGTGGTGCTTGGTGATGGGGGTCTGCGGGGCAACCTGGCAGTGCATCATCAGGTCTGGCCCCAATGCCCTCGCTGACGCCTCACCGAGCACCGGGCCCAGAACCTGGCCATCCAAGAACTCGAGCGGCTCAGCCAAGGCCTCGATCATGGCGTTCTCGAACTCGATCTGCATGCAGTCCGTCCTTGGAGGAGGGGAGACCGCCCTGCCCTTGTCGGAGAAGAACTCGGCAAGGATCAGGTCGACTTCAGGGGCGGGGCAGCGAAGCGGCGGGGTGGTGGATGCGTCTCGCAGGCGCAGAGGGAGTGGAGGCGTGGCGTGTGGCACGGAAAGAGGCGGGCTATCGTTGGTGGCTTGGCGCTGCGGCGAGCGCCCCCTGGACCCCTCCCCGCGCCTGCGGCTAGATGGCGTCCTGCTCCTCCGCCGTGGCGCCGCAGTGGAGCCCGTGTCCTTGCCCTTGTCCCTACCGTGCCGCCCCATCAGTGTGTCCTTCCAAGAGCGGCGGCCCGGGTTGCTTCCGCCGCCTCCATCCTCGCCGTCCTTGTCGCGACGATCACCCCGGGGCGCGCCATGGCAGCCCGAGGCACCGGCCGGCGGGCCTGCCCATCCTCCAGGCCCTCCTCTCACGTCCCAGTCTCCGAGCGCGGCATGGGACGGTTGTCGTCGGACTCCGAAGAGGGCAGCCCGCTCTACGCAGAGTGCGAGGAGCGGGGGGAGAGCGGCGTCCAATCCTCCACCCGGTCAACGTGCACCAGGAGGTCGTAGCGGTGGACGTCCGGTGGGAGCGGCGTGGCGAGGTCCAGCGGAGCGAAGCCAAGGATCTCGACACGCCTCGCGCCGTGCTTGAGCACCCAAAGGGCCCGCTTCATCGGAATGTGGGTGATGTCCCACACCCAAGCCTAGAAGGAGAACAGCTTCGTGTTGTCGCGGGTGATGGTGCGGCTGCCGAGGCGGTCGACGCGGCAGAAATCTCCGAAGGCTTCCTCCGCCCCTTCCAGCGTCCAGAGCTGCATGGGGAGGTGCTCAACCACCACCCGGACATGCAAAGTGAGCTTGAGGATGGCGGTGTGGTCGTCGGCGTTCCAGGCACGCACCAGGTACTTTCCCCCCTCAACCTTGATGATGCCGCGCCGCACCGCGTTGTCCCGATGCGTCGGCAAGTCAAAGAGGACGAGGAAGTCCTCCGGACAGTGTGCCATCATCCGCAGCTGGTGGGGCGGGGTGCGCAGCTGCTCCTCGATGGCAAGCCCCACCGCCATGGGGTTGGTGATGAACTTCCGGTCCGCCGCGGTGAGCGTGACGGTGTGTTGGCGCAGGATGTGCTCCTCATACTCCACGGCCGGCGAGGCGACGATGAACTTGTGGCTGGACCATGGCCGGCGAGCAGGGTCGGCGTGGAGGAAGCGCTCCATGGGTGGCGGCGGGGGCGGCGGCGAGACAGGGGGTGGGGGCGGCGGCGGGGGAGGGAAGAGCAGCCGGTCTCGCACCGCCTGCCGCGGCTGGACGGGGCTAAGCCTGGCCCGAGCAGGGCCGCGAGCCTCTTGTCGACGCGGGTTCTGCGGGCACTCCTTCCCGTAGTGGCCTTAACGCTTGCAGATTATGTTGCGGACTGGATCTCTACAGCTTTTCCGGCGGTGCTCCGAGCTGAGGCATCGGAAGCAGAGGCCATCGAAGCGGCTTAAAAAGGTCAGGCATCCCGGGTCAGAATTGAATGCTTGGCGCCGACCCGGACCCCGCTGCGGTGAGCACGCACTATTGCCCGGCGTACCTCCGCCCGCCCGCTTGTTCTTCTTGGAGAGGACCTCCGTCCACCCACCGCCTGCCCACCGCCCACCCCTAAAGAGTAAAGGTTGACCGAGGGGGGAGGAGCTACCACTATGGATTGAAGGTGAGGGGGGCCTCAAACTGGGGGGGGGGAGGCGAGCACCCGCCGGATCTTGGGCCGCCACGACGATTGAATGCAGGCGTGGGCGCGAAGGCACCTCCAGATCCAGAGGGCCGGACTCATCCACGGCATGGGAGCACTCCCCTCGGAGCAGGATTCACGACGGGAGGGCGGGATCTGGCGATGGGGGAGGCGGAGAAGAGACCAGCACTCCCTTCCGACCGCAAGGCCCTGCGGAGCGCGACTTCGAGCCACCCCCGCCGCGCGAGCGGGAGCCGGAGGCCCGCCTGCGCGCCATCAATGCCCGCGCAGAGCAGGGAAGGCCAGGATTTTTGGTGGCCGCCGCGGCCGGAGTGGCCCGCGGCGCAGAGAGGGCAAGGCCTTCAATCACAGTTGTGTATTGAGCAAATAGATATATATGATACTTACCGAGGACGAAGTTTGAGAAGAATTACTTAGGACCTTCATTAAAAAATTCTCTCTGAGGTTGAGGCAAAATCAACTTACTCGCCCTTGTGAAAATGACTCATGGGGTTACAAGATGATATCGGAGTGGCTTCGTTGGTTCGAACTTTTTCATGGAGTGCGTTCAGTTCGTGTTGTCGTCGCCATGTTGGTTAAGGTGGCCTGTGCCTCGGACGTAGAACAACTAAGTTTCACAAAACCTTACTATGGGTGAGATGTAAAATCTGTCAACCATCCTAGATAAGCAGATTTTTTAGAACTGTGTACATGTCAACCCTAAAAGGGTATTTGATAAAGAAGACATTATTTTAAGTTTCAAAAAAAATACAAAGCATGCATGTAGAGAATGAATGCAAGTATGCATGTGTAAGATTTGAAACTTAAACATGACCTTCTGCGTTCTATGCAAAAAGTCACAAAATTATCAAGGAACAATATAAGTTAAGAGTTACTTGCTGTGAAAATTAGCCAATTAGTTATATTTAAGTTTCAAAGTTTATGTGCACATATTGTATCCATTTTCTACAAGCATGTTTCTTTTTGTAAAAACAACTTGAAAAGTGCTTTAAAAAAACTTTCCTATAAGATGTTATTTGCATAGACTTGTTTGCAAGTTAGGTGATCACGTGTTCCCCATCCCGGTGTTGTGTCTAGCATCATCAGTGGGCGTGTGGAGGTGTGTCTCCAGCGGATTTGCTAGGATTTGGTCGTCGTTCGTCTACTTTTATGTGTCTTATGGTTGGATCCTTCCGATCTACGCTACTCTTGATCGGTGATGGTTGTTGTTCTGGTGCGATGGTCCATGGGGCCTTACCATGACGACTTCTCGACTGTCTACTACAACAAGTTTTGCCCAGCTTCGGCGAGGGAGGGGCGATAACAGTGGCACGCTGATGACCCACAAGTATAGGGGATCAATTGTAGTCCTTTCGATAAGTAAGAGTGTCAAACCCAACGAGGAGCAGAAGAAAATGACAAGTGGTTTTCAGCAAGGTATTCTCTACAAGCACTGAAATTATCGGTAACAGATAGTTTCGTAGCAAGGTAATTCGTAACAAGTAACAAGTATCAATAGTAGCAATGGTGCAACAAGGTAGCCCAATCCATTTTATAGCAAACGACAGGCCGGAACGTTCTCCTATAGTAAGCAAAGCATTCTCGAGGACACATAGGAATTTCATCTAGTCAATTCCATCATGTTTATTTGATTCACGTTTGCTACTTTGATAATTTGATATATGGGTGTACCGGTGCTTGGGTGATGTTCTTACTTGAACAAGCCTCCCACTTATGATTACCCCCTCTCACAAGCATCTGCAACTATGAAAGAAGAATTAAGATAAATCTAACCATAGCATGAAACATATGGATCCAAATCATCCCCTTATGGAATAGCGCATAAACTAGGGTTTACGCTTCTGTCACTCTAACAACTCATCATCTAATTACTACTCCACAATGCCTTTCCTTAGGCCCAAGTATGGTGAAGTGTCATGTAGTCAACGTTCACATGACACCACTAAAGGAAGGAACAACATACATATCATCAAAATATTGAACGAATAACAAATTTACATGATTACTTAGAAAAAAGACTTCTCCCATGTCCTCAAGAACAAAAGTAACTACTCACAAATCATATTCATGTTTAAGATCAGAGGGGTACTGAATATCATCAAGGATCTGAACATATATTCTTCCACCAAATAAACCAACTAGCATCAACTACGAGATGTAATCAACACTACTAGCAACCCATAGGTACCAATATGAGGTTTTGAGACAAAGATTGCATACAAGAGATGAACTAGGGTTCGAGATGAGATGGAGCTAGTGAAGATGTTGATGAAGATTGGTCCTCCCATGATGAGAGGATCATTGGTGATGTCGATGGAATCGCTCCGTCGGAGAGCAAAAGTTCTCCTGCCCAGGTTCCGCCTCGAGACGGTGGCGCTTTGTCCCGAAAGTCCTCTCCTTATTTTTTCTAGGTCAAAACCCCTCATATAGCAGAAGATGGGGACCAGAGGCCTGCCAGTGGTCCCACAAGGCACTAGGGCGCGCCCAGGGGTGGCCGCGCCCTGCTGCCTTGTGACCAGCTGGTGGGTTGATACGTATCCAACGTATCTATAATTTTTGATTGTTCCATGCTATTATATTATCTGTTTTGTATGTTTTATATGCATTAATATGTTATTTTATATTATTTTTGGGACTAACCTATTAACCTAGAGCCCAGTGCCAGTTTCTGTTTTTTTTCTTGTTTTCGAGTTTTACAGAAAAGGAATACCAAACAGAGTCCAAACAGAATAAAACTTTCGCGATGGTTTTCTTGGACCAGAAGACACTTAGATGACTTGGAGAGGGGGCTGGAGGAGTCCCAAGGAGCCCACAAGCCCTCAGGGCGCGCCCTAGGGGGGGCGCCTCTGGCTTGTGGACCCCTCAGGAGTCCCCCAACCCTAATCTTTGCACTATAAATTCCCAAATATTCCCCCAACACCAGAAGCGTCCACCAAAATACTTTTCCGCCGCCGCAAGCTTCTGTTCCCGTGAGATCCCATCTTGGGGCCTTTTCCGGTGATCTGCCGGAGGGGGATTCGATCACGGAGGGCCTCTACATCAACCTTGCTGTCCTTCCAATGATGTGTGAGTAGTTTACCATAGACCTACGCGTCCATAGCTAGTAGCTAGATGGCTTCTTCTCTCTCTTTGATCTTCAATACAATGTTCTCTGATGTTCTTGGAGATCTATTCGATGTAATACTTTTTTGCGGTGTGTTTGTTGAGATCCGATGAATTGTGGATTTATGATCAGATTATCTATGAATATTATTTGAGTCTTCTCTGAACTCTTTTATGCATGATTAAGATATCTTTGTATTTCTCTTCAAACTATCGGTTTGGTTTGGCCAACTAGATTGGTTTTTCTTGCAATGGGAGAGGTGCTTAGTTTTGGGTTCAATCTTGCGGTGTCCTCACCCAGTGACAGAAGGGATAGCGAGGCACGTATTTTATTGTTGCCATCAAGGATAAAAAGATGGGGTTTATATCATATTGCTTGAGTTTATCCCTCTACATCATGTCATCTTACTTAAAGCGTTACTCCGTTCTTATGAACTTAATACTCTAGATGCATGCTGGATAGCGGACGATGTGTGGAGTAATAGTAGTAGATGCAGAATCATTTCGGTCTACTTGTCACGGACGTGATGCCTATATTCATGATCATTGCCTTAGATATCGTCATAACTTTGCGCTTTTTTATCAATTGCTCAACAGTAATTTGTTTACCCACCGTATGCTTTCTTCAAGTGAGAATCCTCTAGTGAAACCTATGCCCCCCGGGTCTATTTTCCATCATATATTTTCAGATCTATAAACCAAAAAACCCAAAAATACCTTGCTGCAATTTATTTATATTTACTTTAGTTTGCGTTTTTATTTATCTTTTATACCTATCTCTATTAGATCTCACTCTTGTTCGAGACCGTGAAGGGATTGATAACCCCTTTTTCACGTTGGAGAGACGAGTTCCTATGCATGGTGGTAGCTACGCACGCATGGTGGTAGCTGCACACCCTTTCGCATAAGTGCCCTTTTAAATATATGAGGTGCCGGGTTTCTTATGGCATTGGCACAAGTGCATTTTTGTTGTATAGAAATGATTTTTTTTCACTTCTCTTTGTCTTTTCTATTACCTTTTTGACACAAGTGCCTTTATGTTGTGTAGAAAGGGCCTTTTCTCACTTCTCTCGGTCTTTTTGCTTGCCTTTTTGGTATAATTGCCTATTTGCTTGCATGGCTCGTCCAAAGTCACGATATTTTCGTTATAGAGTTATTTCTCATAGTCCAAAATAATTAGGGATAAAAATTGGGGCCATGCGTAGCTACCACCATGGGTAGCAAATTATTTCCGTTTCACGTTGAGTGCAAGTGTTTGTTAGTTTGTGCAGGTGCATAGATTGGAGACTTGCTTGTGCCTCCTACTGGATTGATACCTTGGTTCTTAACTGAGGGAAATACTTATCTCTACTTTGCTGCATCACCCTTTCCTCTTCGAGAGAAAAATCAACGCAAACTCAAGAAGTAGCATGGGTCCCCTCTAGTACTTCTTTGCTCCAGTATTTTTCATATATTCCATAAAAATTCTCCATAAAATTTCAGCTCATTTGGAGTTTTGCAGAATAGGTATCTCTGATGTAGCTTTTCCAGGTCCAGAATTCCAGCTGCCGGTAATCTCCCTCTTCATGTAAATCTTGTAAATTAAGAGAGAAAAGGCATTAGAATTGCATCTCAAAGTATTATATTGGTAAAAAAACATTGTTGTAAATATCAGTAGGAAAACATGATGCAAAATGGACATATAAACTCCCCGAGCTTAGACCTTGCTTGTCTTCAAACGAAAGCCGAAATTGATAATCATGACCACATGTTTAGAGAGAGGTGTCGATAAAAATAAAATACGGACATAGTAGCATCATGATCATTATCATAGCAGTAATATATCATCATAAAACTTCTCATGAGCATGTAACAATTCATCACAATATCGAAGTATAAAGCATAAACTTTCTTGAAAACTAAGAAACATTTTTCTTAGTCAATGAAGCAAGCACAATTCATCATATTCTCAGGAAGAATCTTATGTAAGAGCCTTTTTTAGCAAGTCCACATACTCAACTCTCATTTAGTATTTTATTATTGATGACACTCACGACATATATATGGAGCAAAAGCTTTAGTCAGACACATAAAAAGATAGGGGCTTATAGTTTTGCCTCCCAACTCATTTACCTCAAGGGTAATGTCAACAATAATAATTCATGATCACTCATATCCAACTGGATATATGTGCATAGATCTTTCCCCACCACATGATGCTTGCAAAGAGAAAAACGAAAAAGGAATAGAGAAGAACACTATCGACTCTTGCATAAAAAGTAAATACTGAAAAGTAAAAGATAGGCCCTTCGCGGAGGGAAGCAGAGGTTGGCATGCACATTTTTTTGGATGTGCAAGCTCTTAATGTAAATGAACGTCACTTTATATTGCCCCTTGTGATAGCAACCTTTATTATGCAGTCCATCGCTATTATTTCTTCACCATCACAAGATCATACAAAGCTTATTTTCCCTTACTATAAAAGATCATACATATTTACAAGAAAATTTTATTGCCTTTTGCATCGATGACAACTTACTTGAAGGATCTTATTCAATCCATAGGTAGATATAGTGGACTCTCATGACATGAAACTGGTTTCAGGGTTTTTGGATGCACAAGTAGTATCTCTAATTGTGGATTTTTGGCTAGCAAAAGATATTGAGCAAGCAGCACATGTTGGAGGATCCATGACAATATAACTTCTATGTAATATAAGCAAACATAACTCATTATGTTGTCTTCCTTGTCCAACGTTAACTAGTTGACATAAAATATTTAATGGGGGCTCACAATCATAAAAGATGTCCAAGATAGTATATTTATATGTGAATCCTCTCTTCCTTTACTAATCTTTCATGAATTGCATCATTGACCAAAACTATGTTTGCTAACTCCCAACAAATTTTATCAAGTATACTTTTCTTTTATGTAAAGTCATTACTTTCCATGGGATTACCATATGATCTTTTCATTATTTTCATTGCTAAGGTTGAAACATAAAAGTAAAGAAGCAAAACTCAAACTACTCTTTATTATATAACTCTTGAACTCGATTACATAGATAACTAGATCACGAAACAAGCACTCGAAACTAGACCACACTAAACTTTTATTCTTCTAAATCACAAAATAACTAAGGATCAAACTAGGATAGATAAAGATGGAAAAAGTGATGGTGATACGATACCGGGGCACCTCCCCCAAGCTTGGCACAAGCCAAGGGTGGTGCCATACCTGTGTACTCAAGTTTCTTTCTTCGGTGATGGTGGTGATGTAGATATGGTGGGCTTGTTCTCTAGGATGTTCATGAGGATCTCCCTCAAACTCTGAATCTCCCGGAGCACGTGATGTTGGGAACGGAGCATGCAATTTCAAAAATTTCCTATGCTCACGCAAGATCTATCTAGGAGTGCATAGCAACGAGAGGGGGAGAGTGTGTCCACGTACCCTCATAGACCGAAAGCGGAAGCGGAAGCTTAACGCGGTTGATGTAGTCGAACGTCTTCGTGATCCAACCGATCAAGCACCGAACGTACGGCACCTCCGAGTTCAGCACACGTTTAGCTCGATGATGTCCCTCGAACTCTTGATCCAGCAGAAGGTCGAGGGAGAGTTTCATCAGCACGACGGCGTGGTGACGGTGATGGTGATCTGATCCGCGCAGGGCTTGGCCTAAGCACTATGATGCTATGACCGGAAGAGTAAACTGTGTAGGGGGGCACCGCACACGGCTAAGAGAATAACTGTTGTACTTTGGGGTGCCCCCTGCCCCCGTATATAAAGGAGGAGGGGAGGAGGCCGCTGGCCCTAGGGGGTGCGCCATGGGGGGAAACCGAATAGGACTCCAAGTCCTATTCGGCCCCCCTTCCTTTCTTACGGAAGGGGAAAGGGGAAGGGAGAGGGAAGAGGAGAAGGAAAGGGGGGCGCGCCCCCTCCCCTAGTCCAATTCGGACTCCCCATGGGAGGGGGGCGCAGCCACCCCTTGTGGGCTGCCTCCTCTCTCCCCTATGGCCCATGTAGGCCCAATACTTCCCCGGGGGGTTCCGGTAACCCCTCGGTACTCCGAAAAATACCCGAACCACTCCGGAACCATTCTGGAACCACTTCTTCAAAACTTTATCAAGGTATGTGCTTTGTGAAAGTCCTATTAAGCGTCTTGATCTATCCCTATAGATCTTGATGCCCAATATATAAGCAGCTTCACCGAGGTCTTTCATTGAAAAATTCTTATTCAAGTATCCTTTTATGCTATCCAGAAATTCTATATCATTTCCAATCAACAATATGTCATCCACATATAATATTAGAAATGCTACAGAGCTCCCACTCACTTTCTTGTAAATACAGGCTTCTCCAAAAGTCTGTATAAAACCATATGCTTTGATCACACTATCAAAGCGTATATTCCAACTCCGAGAGGCTTGCACCAGTCCATAAATGGATCACTGGAGCTTGCACACTTTGTTAGCACCTTTAGGATCGACAAAACCTTCTGGTTGCATCATATACAACTCTTCTTTGAGAAATCCATTAAGGAACGCAGTTTTGACGTCCATTTGCCAGATTTCATAATCATAAAATGCGGCAATTGCTAACATGATTCGGACAGACTTAAGCATCGCTACGGGTGAGAAGGTCTCATCATAGTCAACCCCTTGAACTTGTCGAAAACCTTTCGCAACAAGTCGAGCTTTGTAGACAGTAACATTACCGTCAGCGTCAGTCTTTTTCTTGAAGATCCATTTATTCTCTATGGCTTGCCGATCATCGGGCAAGTCAACCAAAGTCCACATTTTGTTCTCATACATGGATCCCATCTCAGATTTCATGGCCTCAAGCCATTTCGCGGAATCTGGGTTCATCATTGCTTCCTCATAGTTCGTAGGTTCGTCATGGTCTAGTAACATGACTTCCAGAACAGGATTACCATACCACTCTGGTGCGGAACATACTCTGGTTGACCTACGAGGTTCGGTAGTAACTTGATCTGAAGTTTCATGATCATCATCATTAGCTTCCTCACTAATTGGTGTAGGCATCACGAGAACTGTTTTCTGTGATGAGCTATTCTCCAATTCGAGAGAAGGTACAATTACCTCATCAAGTTCTACTTTCCTCCCACTCACTTCTTTCGAGAGAAACTCCTTCTCTAGAAAGGATCCATTCTTAGCAACAAAAATCTTGCCTTCGGATCTGTGATAGCAGGTGTACCCAACAGCTTCTTTTGGGTATCCTATGAAGATGCACTTCTCCGATTTGGGTTCGAGCTTATCAGGCTGAAGCTTTTTCACATAAGCATCGCAACCCCAAACTTTAAGAAACGACAGCTTAGGTTTCTTCCCAAACCACAGTTCATACGGTGTCGTCTCAACGGATTTAGATGGTGCCCTATTTAACGTGAATGCAACTGTCTCTAATGCATAACCCCAAAACTATAGTGGTAAATCGGTAAGAGACATCATAGATCGCACCATATCTAATAAAGTATGGTTACGACGTTCGGACACACCATTACGCTGTGGTGTTCCAGGTGGCGTGAGTTATGAAACTATTCCACATTGTTTTAAATGAAGACCAAACTCGTAACTCAAATATTCGCCTCCGCGATCAGATCGTAGAAACTTTATTTTCTTGTTACGATGATTTTCCACTTCACTCTGAAATTCTTTGAACTTTTCAAATGTTTCAGACTTATGTTTCATTAAGTAGATATACCCATATCTGCTCAAATCATCTGTGAAGGTCAGAAAATAATGATACCCGCCGCGAGCTTCAACACTCATCGGACCGCATACATCAGTATGTATTATTTCCAATAAGTCAGTAGCCCGCTCCATTGTTCCGGAGAACGGAGTCTTAGTCATCTTGCCCATGAGGCATGGTTCGCAAGCATCAAATGATTCATAATCAAGTGATTCCAAAAGTCCATCTGCATGGAGTTTCTTCATGCGCTTTACACCAATATGACCTAAACGGCAATGCCACAAATATGTTGCACTATCATTATCAACTTTGCATCTTTTGGCATCAATATTATGAATATGTGTATCACCACGATCGAGATTCAACAAAAATAGACCACTCTTCAAGGGTGCATGACCATAAAAGATATTACTCATATAAATAGAACAACCATTATTCTCTGATTTAAATGAATAACCGTCTCGCATCAAACAAGATCCAGATATAATGTTCATGCTCAACGCTGGCACCAAATAACAATTATTCAGGTCTAATACTAATCCCGAAGGTAGATGTAGAGGTAGCGTGCCGACGGCGATCACATCGACCTTGGAACCATTCCCGACGCGCATTGTCAGCTCGTCCTTAGCCAATCTTCATTTAATCCCTAGGCCCTGTTTCGAGTTGCAAATATGAGCAACAGAACCAGTATCAAATACCCAGGTGCTACTACGAGCATTAGTAAGGTACACATCAATAACATGTATATCAAATATACCTTTGTTCACTTTGCCATCCTTCTTATCCGCCAAATACTTGGAGCAGTTCCGCTTCTAGTGTCCAGTCCCTTTGCAGTAGAAGCACTCAGTTTCAGGCTTAGGTCCAGACTTGGGCTTCTTCCCAGGAGTGAAAACTTGCTTGCCATTCTTCTTGAAGTTCCCCTTCTTTCCTTTGCCCTTTTTCTTGAAACTAGTGGTCTTGTTAACCATCAACACTTGATGCTCCTTCATGATTTCTACCTCCACTGCTTTGAGCATAGCGAAGAGCTCGGGAATAGTCTTCTCCATCCCTTGCATATTATAGTTCATCACGAAGCCTTTATAGCTTGGTGGCAGTGATTGAAGAACTCTGTCAATAACACTATCATCCGGAAGATTAACTCCCAGCTGAGTCAAGTGGTTATGGTACCCAGACATTCTGAGTATGTGTTCACTAACAGAACTGTTCTCTTCCATCTTGCAGCTATAGAACTTGTTGGAGACTTCATATCTCTTAACTCGGGCATTTGCTTGAAATATTAACTTCAATTCCTGGAACATCTCATATGCTCCATGACGTTCAAAACGTCTTTGAAGTCCCGATTCTAAGCCGTAAAGCATGGCACACTGAACTATCGAGTAGTCATCAGATCGAGCTTGCCATACATTCATAACATCAGCATCTGCTCCTGCAGCAGGCCTTTCACCTAGCGGTGCATCAAGGATATAATTCTTCTGTGCAGCAATGAGGATAATCCTCAAGTTACGGACCCAGTCCGTGTAGTTGCTACCATCATCTTTCAACTTAGCTTTCTCTAGGAACGCATTAAAATTCAAGGGAACGGTAGCACGGGCCATTGATCTACAACATAGATATGCAAAAACTATCAGGACTAAGTTCATGATAAATTAAAGTTCAATTAATCATATTACTTAAGAACTCCCACTTAGATAGACATCCCTCTAGTCATCTAAATGATCACGTGATCCATATCAACTAAACCATGTCCGATCATCACGTGAGATGGAGTAGTTTTCAATGGTAAACATCTCTATGTTGATCATATCTACTATATGATTCACGTTCGACCTTTCGGTTTCAGTGTTCCGAGGCCATATCTGCATATGCTAGGCTCGTCAAGTTTAACCCGAGTATTCCGCACGTGCAAAACTGTCTTGCACCCGTTGTATGTGAACGTAGAGCTTATCACACCCGATCATCACATGGTGTCTCGGCACGACAAACTGTCGCAATGGTGCATACTCAGAGAGAACACTTATACCTTGAAATTTAGTGAGGGATCATCTTATAATGCTATCGTCGTACTAAGCAAAATAAGATGCATAAAAGATAAACATCACATGCAATCAAAATATGTGATATGATATGGCCATCATCATCTTGTGCCTTTGATCTCCATCTCCAAAGCACCATCATGATCTCCATCGTCACCGGCTTGACACCTTGATCTCCATCGTAGCGTCGTTGTCGTCTCGCCAACTATTGCTTCTACAACTATCGCTAACGCATAGTCATAAAGTAAAGCAATTACATGGCGATTGCATTTCATACAATAAAGCGACAACCATAAGGCTCCTGCCAGTTGCCGATAACTTTTACAAAACATGATCATCTCATACAATAATGTATATCACATCATGTCTTGACCATATCACATCACAACATGCCCTGCAAAAACAAGTTAGACGTCCTCTACTTTGTTGTTCCAAGTTTTACGTGGCTGCTACGGGCTTCTAGCAAGAACCGTTCTTACCTACGCATCAAAACCACAACGATGTTTCGTCAGGTTTGTTGTTTTAACCTTCAACAAGGACCGGCCGTAGTCAAATTCGATTCAACTAAAGTTGGAGAAACAGACACCCGCCAGCCACCTTTATGCAACAAGTTGCATGGCTGTCGGTGGAACCGGTCTCATGAACGCAGTCATGTAAGGTTGGTCCGGGCCGCTTCATCCAACAATACCGCCGAATCAAAATAAGACGTTGGTGGTAAGCAGTATGACTATCATCGCCCACAACTCTTTGTGTTCTACTCGTGCATATCATCTACGCATAGACCTGGCTCGGATGCCACTGTTGGGAACGGAGCATGCAATTTCAAAGATTTCCTACACTCACGCAAGATCTATCTAGGAGATGCATAACAACGAGAGGGGGGAGAGTGTGTCCACGTACCCTCGTAGATCGAAAGCGGAAGCATTAGCTTAACGTGGTTGATGTAGTCGAACGTCTTCGCGATTCAACCGATCAAGCACCGAACGTACGGCACCTCCGAGTTCAGCACACGTTCAGCTCGATGATGTCCCTCGAACTCTTGATCCAGCAGAAGGTCGAGGGAGAGTTCCGTCAGCACGACGGCGTGGTGACGGTGATGGTGATGTGATCCGCGCAGGGCTTCGCCTAAGCACTATGACGCTATGACCGGAGGAGTAAACTGTGGAGGGGGGCACCGCACACGGCTAAGAGAATAACTATTGTACTTTGGGGTGCCCCCTGCCCCCGTATATAAAGGAGGAGGGGAGGAAGCCGCCGGCCCTAGGGGGTGCGCCATGGGGGGAAACCGAATAGGACTCCAAGTCCTATTCGTCCCCCCTTCCTTTCTTACGGAGGGGGAAAGGGGAAGGGAGAGGGAAGAGGAGAAGGAAAGGGGGGCGCGCCCCCTCCCCTAGTCCAATTCGGACTCCCCATGGGAGGGGGCGCAGCCACCCCTTGTGGGATGCCTCCCCTCTCCCCTATGGCCCATGTAGGCCCAATACTTCCCCGGGGGGTTCCGGTAACCCCTCGGTACTCCGAAAAATACCCGAACCACTCCGGTGTCCAAATATAACCTTCCAATATATCAATCTTTACCTCTCGACCATTTCGAGACTCCTCGTCATGTTCGTGATCTCATCCAGGACTCCGAACAATCTTCGATCACCAAAACACATAACTCATAATACAAATCGTCATCGAATGTTAAGCGTGCGGACCCTACGGGTTCGAGAACTATGTGGACATGACCGAGACACATCTCCGGTCAATAACCAATAGTGGAACCTGGATGCTCATATTGGTTCCTACATATTCTACGGAGATCTTTATCGGTCAAACCGCACGACAACATACGTCATTCCCTTTGTCATCGGTATGTTACTTGCCCGAGATTCGATCGTCGGTATCTTCATACCTGGTTCAATCTCATTACCGGCAAGTCTCTTTACTCGTTCCGTAATGCATCATCCCGTTACTAACTCATTAGTCACATTGCTTGCAAGGCTTATAGTGATGTGCATTACCGAGAGGGCCCAGAGATACCTCTCCGATACTCGGAGTGACAAATCCTAATCTTGATCTATGCCAACCCAACAAACACCTTCGGAGACACCTGTAGAGCATCTTTATAATCACCCAGTTACGTTGTGACGTTTGATAGCACACAAGGTGTTCCTCCGGTATTCGGGAGTTGCATAAGCTCATAGTCATAGGAATATGTATAAGTCATTAAGAAAGCAATAGCAATAAAACTTAACGATCATTGTGCTAAGCTAACGGATGGGTCTTGTCCATCACATCATTCTCTAATGATGTGATCCCATTCATCAAATGACAACACATGTATATGGTCCTGAAACTTTAACCATCTTTGATGAATGAGCTAGTCAAGTAGAGGCATACTAGGGACACTCTGTTTTGTCTATGTATTCACACATGTACTAAGTTTCCGGTTAATACAATTCTAGCATGAATAATAAACATTTATCATGATATAAAAAAATATAAATAGCAACTTTATTATTGCCTCTAGGGCATATTTCCTTCACGTGACGGATTGCCTCAGCATTCTTTTGCATCCTCGGCCATAATATGCTTATTCTCCGGACCCCAAGAGTTCGTTCCTGCATCACTTTCTCTTGGACAAGATATGTCCCAATTGGAAGGTATGTACATACGAGGAGTGTTTTCAACCCCATAATTGTGAGACAAATTGTGAAAGTTGCTTTGATGTAACCTGTGTAAGGGCCTCCTAGGGGGAAGCCCTCCTTGTACCCTTGGTTCCCTTGGTTGTTCGTTGTCCTCATGGCTTGATGGGGGTTTGGAGTAGTGGAGATGCCAGCCAGAGTGCCCCTCTCCGAGGCCGGAGGGTGGACCTCAAGCGAGTCTCCTTCATCCTCTTCCATGGTGACCTCCTCGGTTCCATCTCTCCTTAGTTCCATCTATAGCAACCAATCATCGTCCTCCACGTTGTTGGAGGAAGAAGAAGACGTGATGCCTTGCCTTGGAAATCTGACAGAAAACAGCTTGAAATAAGAACAGGGGAGAATCTCGCGATACAGTGGTCAAAACATCCGGGAGTATATATAAAGAATTTTTATGTTGCGAAACAAGTATTCCGGAAGAAAACAGAGTCGGGAAGGCACATGAGGGGCCCACAAGGCACTAGGGCGCGCCCAGGGGTGGTCGCGCCCTACTGCCTTGTGACCTCCTTGTGGGTCCTCTCGGATATATCTTATTTTTTATTTTTTATAATATTCTAAAACGGACAGAAATAATTTTTATGGAATTTTTAGAGTCGGTTTACTTACCGTATCACATACCTACTCTTTTTTAGGTTTTTGGAGTACTCCAGAAGGTCTCCCTTATGTGTTCCTCCGGTGTCATAGTTTGAACAATGTTAGTTTCAACATTAATAGGTGTACCTGAGATATAGTGCTTAATTCTTTGTTCATTGACCACTCTCGGATTAGTGCCCTCGGCATTATTGATCTTGATAGCTCCAGAGCGGTAAACTTCTTCGATGATATACGGTCCTTCCCATTTAGAGAGAAGTTTTCTTGCAAAGAATCTGAAACGAGAGTTGTATAATAGAACATGCTCACCTACCCTGAATTCCCGTTTTGAATTCTTTTATCATGCCATCTTTTAACTTTTTCTTTAAACAACTTGCCATTTTCATAGGCTTGGGTTCTCCATTCATCTAGAGAGCTAATATCAAATAACCTCTTTTCACCGGCAAGTTTGAAATCATAATTAAGTTCTTTAATTGCTCAATATGCTTTATGTTCTAACTCAAGAGATAAATGACATGCTTTTCCATAAAACATTTTATACGGATACATACCCATAGGATTCTTATAAGAAGTTCTATCGGCCCACGGTGCATCATCAAGTTTCTTAGACCAATTCTTTCTAGATCTATTAACGGTATTTTACAAAATTAATTTGATTTCTCTATTACTCAATTCAACTTGGCCACTAGACTAAGGATGATAAGGAGATGCAATTCTATGATTGACATCATATTTAGCAAGAAGTTTACAGAAAGCACCATGAATAAAATGTGAACCACCATCAGTCATTAAATATCTAGGGACTCCAAACCTCGGGAAAATAACTTCTTTAAGTATTTTAATAGATGTGTTATGATCAGCACTACTAGTTGGAATAGCTTCTACCCACTTAGTAACGTAATCAACAACAACTAGAATATGTGTGTACCCATTAGAGGAAGGAAAAGGTCCCATATAATCAAATCCCCAAACATCAAATGGTTCAATAACAAGTGAATAATTTATAGGCATTTCCTGACGTCTACCAATATTACCAATTCTTTGACATTCATCACAAGAGAGGACAAACTTATGTGCATCCTTGAAAAGGGTAGGCCAATAAAAACCAGACTATAGTACCTTATGTGCAGTTCTATCTCCAGCATGGTGTCCTCCATATGCCTCGGAGTGACACTTCCGTAGGATTTCTTCCTATTCATGCTCAGGTACACAGCGTCTAATAACACCATTTACCCCTTCTTTATATAGATGTGGGCCATCCCAAAAGTAGTGTCTTAAATCAAAGAAGAACTTTTTCGTTTGTTGGTATGTGAAACTAGGTGGTATATATTTAGCAACAATGTAATTAGCATAGTCTGCATACCAAGGAGTATTACGAGAAGCATTTATAACAGCTAATTGTTCATCAGGAAAACTATCATTAATAGGCAGTGGGTCATCAAGAACATTTTCCATTCTAGACAAATTATCAGCTACGGGATTCTCAACTCCCTTTCTATCAATAATATGCATAGCAAATTCTTGTAGTAAAAGGACCCATCTAATAAACATGATCTAGCTTTGTACAAAGTTCTGACAATCGACCGGCTCTGGCTGTCGATGATGTGCTAACCTTTTCTGGGCTTCATCATAGTCAAGAATAGTGAACCGTAGCATACATAAGAGGGCGATGAAGATGAACGATCTTCTAGGGGGTCATGCTATTCAAAGAATTTTAGTGTGGGGATAGAGATTTTTAATTAAGTCTCTTCCCTCACACACCACGAAAGTTAATCTAACAAGAAGAATCATCGTCTTGATTGTGCACGTAGATAGTTAGTGTTATCTGGACCCTAGCAGCCACGTAATTAAAATTTGCCAAACCGATTAGAGGACGTCTAACTTGGTTTTGTAGGGTTGCATATGATGTGGTATAGCCTTTGTCATGATAATAAGTTTATGTATAAGATGGTTATATGTTGTAACGGTAAGTGACCTGCGTGTCACAACATGATGGTTGGAGCCACGAGATTGCCACTTTAATGTAGAAGTTGTAGAGATAGCCTATAGGTTATAGGTGATGGTGACAAGTGTACACAAAGGACCCTGGCATGGAGAAAGTGTGCAAGGTGCGGGAGGAGGTGCTGAAATTTTTGTGCCACTGCAGCGTTTTCTGAAAGTGGTGCCACGGTAGCGTTTTCTGAAAGTGGTGCCACGGCAATGTTTTTGAAACGGTTGCCATGACAACATTTTCTGAAATTGCCGCCATGGTAGTGTTTTTGAAATGGCTGTCACCAAGGTTGTCAAAATCGTGATTTTGAATCGGATCGGAGCTTCGATGGTAGGATCGCAAATCGTGGAATCTTCACTATTAGGATCATAGAAACATAGATTCTAAGAACTAAAATCGTAGAATCAAAGGGGTTAGTTTGGATCGTAAAGTCGTAAAATCGTATAACAGAATCGCGATTCTGACAACCTTGGCTGTCACGGCAACGATTTTTCTACCGCCACGACGATGTTTCAACTGAAGATTCAAGAAGACCGTGAAGACTTCTCTGCGCCTAGGCCTATACCATATCATGCTATTACGAATTGCCTGAGATGTTTATCTCTTTGTTGTTTACACCCTTTGATTGCGCATTATTAAATTATCACTAGTAGAAAACAGGGCTTTAGTCCAGGCCAGATAAGGGCATTAATCCCGGTTCTCTTACGAACCGGGACCAATGGGTGCATCAGTCCCGGTTCATGAGGCCAGGGCGTCGGCCGGGCCTCGGGGGCCATAGGTCCCGGTTCGTCTGACCCCTTTGGTCCCGGTTCCGGCCATGAATCGAGACCAAAGGGCCTCGCTCCTGGCGCAGCCCCTTTAGTCCCGGTTGGTGGCTGGAACCAGGACTAAAGAGCAGGCTTCTGTCCCGGTTTTAGCCACCAACCGGGACTAAAGAGATGCCTATATATACCCTCGCCCCTGCCCACCCTCTCCTCTATTTTTTGGCCGTGTGGGAGGTGTGTGCATGCGCTGCTCTATTCTCCCTTCTATACATGCACATGAGGTGTTCGATGAAATGCCCGAGCCACATTTAAGCTTTCTCCTCTCCAAGCTCGACCTGCAAGCTCCATTTTCCCCAAGATTTGTCTAGGTTTGGCGGTCTGTCCTGTCCTCACCGTCGTCGATAGCCCGCACCGATCTCGTCGCCGACACCACAGTGGTGAGCCTCTTGTTCTTATCTTCTTTTTAAAAGAAAAAATTCTGACTTGTATGATTTAGATAGATATACTTGTATAAATTTCTTACTTTTATTATTGTTTGTTATTATATAGTGCCATGGTTTTGGTATCCGCCCCCGTCGGCCCTCGTCCGGTCTATGATTCGGATGTGGTATATTATCATTTATAACTATTTGTTTCATTTAGTGTTTATGACAATTATGCCTACCAACGTGACATAGATGTTTTCATCTAGGAGGTATGTGAACCAGAAATTCCAACCGACCCTCTTGTCGAGAGGTTAAATTTAGTTGAACAAGAAAACGAGTATTTGAAAGAAAAATTGAAAATAATTGAGGAGGAGAAGATGAAATTGGAGTTGCATGTTACCGATGTCGTCGATGATCACAAGATCAAGATGGATGCAATGCGCTTGAAGATTAGAAAGATAAAAAAATATGCCATTGATAATGAGGCTTGGTATCATTATGCTGTTGGATCAATTGTTACCTTAGTTGCGATTATGATCGCATTTGTTGTTGCATTTAAATGTTTTACAAAGTTGTATGTTAGTTTCAATGTATGTTTTAATTAGATGCTCTAGAGAGCTATATGTTGTTCTATGAGAACTATGTATGAACTTTATGTATTTATTTTTTCAGTAATAACATTTGATCACTACTGTACTTTGGTAATGTGATGATGAACTTGTATTAATTTGGTCACTTCTCTATTCATGATGTTTTGTAATGGTTTTTGATACACTTAATTATATAATGCATGCAGATGAACCGGCAATGGATGTACGGTGACCGACGCACCTCCGAGTACATTGAGGGCCTGCATAAATTTCTTGAAGCGGCTGAGGCAAACAAGCAGAATGGTTTTATGTATTGTCCATGCCCTGTCTGTGAGAATACGAAGGATTACTCTAACTTGAAAACCCTTCACGTTCACCTGCTTGAGAAGGGTTTCATGCCACACTATAATGTTTGGACCAAGCACGGAGAAAGAGGGGTTATGATGGAAGACAACGAAGAAGAAGAGGATGATGACAACTATCCCCCTGAATACGGTGATACTACAACGGGGGAAGCTGAAGATCAAGATGAACCAGATGATGTGCCCGATGATGATCTTCACCGGGTCATTGTTGATGCAAAGAGACAATGCCAAAGTGAAAGGGAGAAGTTGAAGTTCGATCGCATGTTAGAGGATCACAAAAAAGGGTTGTACCCAAATTGCAAAGATGACAACACAAAGCTCGGTACCACACTGGAATTGCTGCAATGGAAGGCAGACAATGGTGTATCTGACAACGGATTTGGGAAGCTACTGAAAATAATGAAGAAGAAGCTTCCAAAGGATAACAAATTGCCCGACAGTATGTATGAAGCAAAGAAGGTTCTATGCCCTCTAGGATTGGAGGTACAGAAGATGCATGCATGCCCTAATGACTGCATCCTCTACCGCGGTGAGTACGAGGATTTGAACGCATGCCCGGTATGCGGTGCATGGCGGTATAAGATCAGACAAGATGACCCTGGTGATGTTGAGGGCGAGCGCCCCAGGAAGAGGGTTCCTGCCAAGGTGATGTGGTATGCTCCTATAATACCACGGTTGAAACGTCTGTTCAGAAACAAAGAGCATGCCAAGTTGATGCGATGGCACAAAGAAGACCGTAAGAAAGATGGGAAGTTGAGAGCACCCGCTGACGGGTCGCAGTGGAGAAAAATCGATAGAAGGTGGGGGACTTTGCAGGTGACGCAAGGAATGTATGGTTTGGTTTAAGTGCAGATGGCATTAATCCTTTTGGGGAGCAGAGCAGCAATCATATCACCTGGCCCGTGACTCTATGTATCTATAACCTTCCTCCTTGGTTGTGCATGAAGCAGAAGTTCATTATGATGCCAGTGCTCATCCAAGGCCCTAAGCAACCCGGCAACAACATTGATGTGTACCTAAGGCCATTAGTTGAAGAACTTTTACAGCTGTGGAATGGAAAAGGTGTACGTGTGTGGGATGAGCACAAACAGGAGGAATTTGACCTACATGCGTTGCTGTTTGTAACCATCAATGATTGGCCTGCTCTCAGTAACCTTTCAGGACAGACAAACAAGGGATACCACGCATGCACGCACTGTTTAGATGACACCGAAAGTATATATTTGGACAAATGCAGGAAGAATGTGTACCTGAGACATCGTCGATTTCTTCCGACCAACCATCAATGTCGAAAGAAAGGCAAGCATTTCAAAGGTGAGGCAGATCACCGGAAGAAGCCCGCCCTCCGTACTGGTGATCGCATACTTGATATGGTCAATGATTTACAAGTAATCTTTGGAAAGGGTCCTGGCAGACTATCTGTTCCGAATGACGCTGAGGGACGCGCACCCATGTGGAAGAAGAAATCTATATTTTGGGACCTACCCTATTGGAAAGACCTAGAGGTCCACTCTGCAATCGACGTGATGCACGTGATGAAGAATCTTTGCGTGAACCTGCTAGGCTTCTTGGGCGTGTATGGGAATACAAAAGATACACCGGAGGCACAGGAGGACCAGCAACGTGTGCACGAAAAAGACGGCATGCATCCAAAGCAGTATCAAGGTCCTGCCAGCTACGCTCTTACCAAAGAAGATAAGGAAATCTCCTTTGAATGCCTGCTTAGTATGAAGGTCCTGTCTAGCTTCTCGTCGAATATAAAGGGAATAATAAATATGGCAGAGAAAAAGTTCCAGAACCTAAAGTCTCATGACTGCCACGTGATTATGACGCAACTGCTTCCGGTTGCATTGAGGGGGCTTCTACCAGAAAACATTCGATTAGCCATTGTGAAGCTATGTGCATTCCTCAATGCAATCTCTCATAAGGTAATCGATCCAAAAATCCTACCAAGGTTAAAGCATGATTTGGTGCAATGTCTTGTCAGTTTCGAGCTGGTGTTCCCACCATCCTTCTTCAATATCATGACGCACGTCCTAGTTCATCTAGTCGACGAGATTGCCATTCTGGGCCCTGTATTTCTACACAATATATTCCCCTTTGAGAGGTTCATGGGAGTCTTAAAGAAATATGTTTGTAACCATGCTAGGCCAGAAGGAAGCATCTCCACGGGCCATCAAACAGAGGAGGTCATTGGGTTTTGTGTTGACTTCATTGCTGACCTTAAGCCGATTGGTCTCCCTCAATCGCGGTATGAGGGGAGACTGGCTGGAAAAGGAACGCTAGGAGCGGACTCAATAATATGTAGGGACGGGCATTCTTGGGCTCAAGCACACTACACAGTTCTACAGAATTCTACCTTGGTGACCCCGTATGTCATTGAACACAAGAATATTATGCGCTCCAAACACCCGGAGCAGTGTGACGACTGGATTACATGTGAACACATCAGGACTTTTGGCAGTTGGTTGCAAACACATCTCATGGGTAACACCACTGTTGTAGATGAGCTGTACTCGTTGGCCAGGACACCATCTTCGACTGTATTGACTTACAAAGGGTACGAGATAAATGGGAATACATTTTACACGATCGCCCAAGATCAAAAGAGCACCAACCAAAACAGTGGTGTCCACTTTGATGCAGCAACCAAGAGGGGAAAGGACACATATTATGGTTACATAGTGGACATATGGGAACTTGACTATGGACATGATTTTAATGTCCCTTTGTTTTGGTGCAAATGGGTCAATCTGTCAGGAGGCGGGGTACAGGTAGACCCACAGTACGGAATGATAATAGTGGATCTGAACAATCTTGGGTACACAGAAGAACCATTCATCCTAGCCAATGATGTGGCGCAGGTTTGCTATGTGAAGGACATGTCTACCAAACCGAGAAAAACAAAAGATAAGGAAGCGAATACCTCATACGATGAGCCAAAGCGCCACATAGCTCTTTCAGGGAAAAGGGACATCATGGGAGTGGACGGCAAGACAGACATGTCTGAAGATTATGAAAAATTTCATGAAATTCCTCCCTTCAAAGTGAAGGCTGACCCAAGCACCCTGTTAACGATGAAGATTATCCATGGTTATGGCGCAATTAGCAATGGACACACGCGAAGAAAAAGTGAAGACTTTCTCTCCACAACTATTCTGATGATGGCTCTAATGATGGCTTTGATTACGCGAAGAAAAAATGAAATCCCTTTGTAGTAGATGAGTTTTCGTCCGAAACCCTGATACTTCGAAAGAGATTGTCCATTTTGTACACGAAGTGCATCCAATTTTTGCCGTAACCCTCTCAACTTTTTAGCACATGCTATGTGGGTGAAATGATGATACCATGCCAACTTTCAACCTTTTCAGAGTTCATTTGTAGTGCTTTTCAATTTCAGGGTCATTTAGCTAAAAAAATCAGTAAATGCATGAAAAAAATACCAAATGAAGTCAGAAAGGGTTGAAAATTGATGATGTGGCTTTGAATGGTGCATGTTGAACGCACAAAAAGTCTGGAGTTGAAATAAGTTCAAAAAAATGAAATCCCTTTGTAGTAGATGAGTTTCGTCCGAAACCCTGATATTCGAAAGAGATTATCATTTGTACACGAAGTGCATCAGTTTTTGCCGTAACCCTCTCAAATTTTTAGCACTGCTATGTGGGTGAAATGATGATACCATGCCAACTTTCAACCTTTTCAGAGTTCATTTGTAGTGCTTTTCAATTTCAGGGTCATTAGCTCAAGAAATGAACTAAAGCAAAAAGAATGAACTAAAAAGCTTTTATAAAACTCAATAGCAATAAGAATGAACTAAAAAGAATCAATTAAATATAATATTCTTCAAAGCAAAAGAATCAACTAAAAGAATCAAAAAAATATTAACTAAAATTATCAAAGTATTTATTTGTTAAAAAGAATGAACTAAAAAAGAATCAACTAAACATTAACTAAAAAGAATGAACTAAAAAGAAACAACTAAAAGAATCAAAATAATATTAACTAAAATTATCAAAGTATTTATTTGTTAAAAAGAATGAACTAAAAAGAATCAACTAAAATATTAACTAAAAAGATCAACTAAAACATTAACTAAAAGAATGAACTAAAAAGAATCAATTAAAATATTTTGTTATGATCAACTAAACAAAACTATAATATTCTTCAATAGCAAAAAGAATCAACTAAAAAACTTTTATAAACCTCTAGTTATTCTCAAAATAATATTAACTTAAAATTATATAAAATTTATGCAACTAAAACTATCAAAGTCTTTTTTGTTAAAAACTTTAATAGCAAAAAGAATTTTCATAAAGTTTTTTTGTTAAAATCTTTAATAGCAAACTAAAATAACAGAAAAAAATTGCCCACCTACTAGGCCACAACGGCCTGCATACGACTAGAAACCCAACTACTAGCTGGGCCAGGATGCAGCCCCGCTGGTCAAGTAGGCCCCACAGGGCAGTAAGAGGTTCATTAGGCCCACACAGGCCTGCTTAAGAGAGGAGCTCGAAATGGTAGCCGCGGCGGGGCTTATAAACAGGTGCGAGCGCCTCTCAACTAGCGAGGTGGGACTAAACATTTAGACATCGATGTGCCAGGCTATTGGTCCCGGTTGGTGGCTCGAACCAGGAAGAAAGGGGGCCTTTCGTCCCGGTTCGTGCCACCAACCGGGACCAATGGCCTGGGCTTCCCGCCCTTTCGCCTGGCGAAATACACCTTTGGTCCCGGTTGGTGGCTCGAACCGGGACGAAAGGCCCCCCTTTAGTCCCGGTTGGTGCCACCAACCGGGACCAATGCTCTGGGTATATAAGCAGCACTTAGAAATTTTCCATTCAGTTTCTTCGATCTCCTCTCCCCCGACGGCGCCGACGACCACCTCGACGCCGCCAAGCTGCCGGATTGCGCCGTCGCCTCCCCGAGCCCTGCCCCGACGTCCTCGCCGACCCCTTGCCCCGACGCCCTCACCAACGCGCCGGACCTCCTCGCGCACCCTCCTCCCCGTCGCTGCCGCGTGCCCCAACGCCCTCCTCCCCGTCGCCGCCGCGTGTCCTCGTCGCCAGCCTCTCCAGCTCCATCGCCGCGCCCCCCCAGTGAGCTCCCCCTTTCCCAAATGGTCCCCTGCTCCCCGTCGCCGCGTGCCCCCGAGCCCCTTGCTGCCACAGCTGCTCCATGGTCACCGCCGACCATTGCTAAAAATGTGTTTTTTAGATGAATTGATAGATAGATGTTCATGTGGAGATGATATGATGTATGAAATGTGCTCTGTTTTTTCAGATGAGATAAAATGAGATGAGATGTTTTGTGAAGATGAGATGAGATGTTGTGTGGATTTTTTTGTTCATAGAAATTAGTGTGAATTTTTTGTTCATGATGATCTTGCTAAAACTCATATTAAGTTTGTTCGATGAATCTTCTCTGTTAAAGCTAGCATAGCGAACCTAGAACCGTCCCCCTCCAGTTCATCTGTCCAAAAATGCAGACTTAGGGAAAACATTCCCGGATGTTATCCCCCTTCACCTAGCTATATCGTGTAGTGCCGCGTTAGAACACCCCTAACTCTCTCAGGAATTCAACATATCCCCGATAACTTCGACATGAGGGGGGGTCCGCAAGTATCTGCTACTTCTTGAGCTTATGTTGGTTTTTCCCTTGAAGAGGAAAGGGTGATGCAGCACAGTAGAGATAAGTATTTCCCTCAGTTAAGAACCAAGGTATCAATCCAGTAGGAGAAGAACGCACAAATCACCAACATCTGCACAAACAATCAAACACTTGCACCCAACGCGATAAAGGGGTTGTCAATCCCTTCACGGTCAATTGCAAATGTGAGATCTGATAGAGATAGATAAACAAAAGATAAAATATTTTTGGTTTTTTTAGTATATAGATCTGAAAATAAAAGATTGCAAAATAGTAGATCGGAAAGTAATATGATGGAAAATAGACCCGGGGGCCATAGGTTTCTCTAGAGGCTTCTCTCATGAAGGCAAATAATACAGTGGGTGAACAAATTACTATCGAGCAATTGATAGAAAAGCGCAAAGTTATGACGATATCCAAGGTAATGATTATGCAATATAGGCATCACGTCCGTGTCAAGTAGACCGACTCCTGCCTGCATCTACTACTATTACTCCACACATCGACCGCTATCCAGCATGCATCTAGAGTATTAAGTTCATAAAGAACGGAGTAACGCTTTAAGTAAGATGACATGATGTAGAGGAATAAACTCAAGCAATATGATGTAAACCCCATCTTTTTATCCTCGATGGCAACAATACAATACGTGCCTCGCTACCCCTACTTTGTCACTGGGTGAGGACACTGCAAGATTGAACCCAAAGCCAAGCACTTCTCCCATTACAAGAAAAACCAATCTAGTTGGCCAAACCAAACCGATAATTCGAAGAGAAATACAAAGATATCAAATCATGCATATAAGAATTCAGAGAAGATTCAAGTAATATTCATAGATAAGCTGATCATAAATCCACAATTCATCGGATCTCAACAAACACACCGCAAAAGACGATTACATCGGATAGATCTCCAAGAACATCGAGGAGAACATGGTATTGGGAATCAAAGAGAGAGAAGAAGCCATCTAGCTACTAGCTATGGACCCGTAGGTCTGAGGTAAACTACTCACGCTTCATCGGAAGGGCAATGATGTTGATGTAGATGCCCTCCGTGATCGAATCCCCCTCCGGCAGGATGCCAGAAAAGGCCCCAAGCTGGGATCTCACGGGAACAGAAGGTTACGGCGGTGGAAAAGTGTTTTCGTGGATGCCTCTGGTGGTTCTGGAATATATGTGAATATATAGGAGGAAGACCTAGGTCAGGAGGTCACCGAGGGGCCCACAAGGCAGGGGGGCGCCCCCCCCCTAGGGCGCGCCCTCCACCCTTGTCGCCGCCTCATGGCTCTTCTGACTTGGACTCCAAGTCCCCTGGGTGTCTTCTGGTCCAAGAAAAATCATCGTGAAGTTTTATTCCGTTTGGACTCCGTTTGGTATTCCTTTTCTGCGAGGCTCAAAAACAAGGAAAAAACAGAAACTGGCACTGGGCTCTAGATTAATAAGTTAGTCCCAAAAATAATATAAAATAGCATATTAATGCATATAAAACATCCAAAACAGATAATATAATAGCATGGAACAATCAAAAATTATAGATACGTTGGAGACGTATCAAGCATCCCCAAGCTTAATTCCTGCTCGTCCTCGAGTAGGTAAATGATAAAAACAGAATTTTTGATGTGGAATGCTACCTAACATATTTATCCATGTAATTTTCTTTATTGTGGCATGAATGTTCAGATCCATAAGATTCAAAACAAAAGTTTAATATTGACATAAAAACGATAATACTTCATGCATACTAATAAAGCAATCATGTCTTCTCAAAATAACATGGCCAAAGAAAGCTATCCCTACAAAATCATATAGTCTGGCTATGCTCCATCTTCATCACATAAAATATTCAAATCATGCACAACCCCGATGACAAGCCAAGCAATTGTTTCATACTTTTGATGTTCTCAAATCTTTTCAACTTTCACGCAATACATGAGCGTGAGCCATGGACATAGCACTATAGGTGGAATAGAACATGGTGGTTGTGGAGAAGACAAAAAAAGAAGGAGATAGTCTCACATCAACTAGGTGTATCAACGGGATATGGAGATGCCCATCAATAGATATCGATGTGAGTGAGTAGGGATTGCCATGCAACGGATGCACTAGAGCTATAAGTTTATGAAAGCTCAAAAAGAAACTAAGTGGGTGTGCATCCAACTTGCTTGCTCACGAAGACCTAGGGCAATTTGAGGAAGCCCATCATTAGAATATACAAGCCAAGTGAAAAATTCCCACTAGTATATGAAAGTGACAACATAGGAGACTCTCTATCATGAAGATCATGGTGCTACTTTGAAGCACAAGTGTGGAAAAAGGATAGTAACATTGCCCCTTCTCTCTTTTTCTCTCATTTTTTTTATTTGGGCTCTCCTTTTTTTAGCCTCTTTTTTTCTTTTTTTTTCTTCTTTCTTTTTCGTTCGGAATCTCATCCCGACTTGTGGGGGAATCGTAGCCTCCATCATCCTTTCCTCACATGGGACAATGCTCTAAAAATGAAGATCATCACACTTTTATTTACTTACAACTCAAGAATTACAACTTGATACTTAGAACAAAATATGACTTTATATGAATGCCTCCGGCGGTGTACCGGGATGTGCAACGATTCAAGAGTGACATGTATAAAAATTATGAACGGTGGCTTTGCCACAAATACTATGTCAACTACATGATCATGAAAAGCAATATGACAATGATGGAGCGTGTCATAATAAACGGAACGGTGGAAAGTTGCATGGCAATATATCTCGGAATGGCTATGGAAATGACATAGTAGGTAGGTATGGTGGTTGTTTTGAGGAAGGTATATGGTGGGTGTATGGCACCGGCGAAATTTGCTCGGTACTAGAGAGGCTAGCAAAGGTGGAAGGGTGAGAGTGCGTATAATCCATGGACTCAACATTAGTCATAAAGAACTCACATACTTATTGCAAAAATCTATTAGTCATCAAAACAAAGTATTAGACGCATGCTCCTAGGGGGATATATTGGTAGGAAAAGACCATCGCTCGTCCCCGACCGCCACTCATAAGGAACACAATCAATAAATAAATCATGCTCCGACTTCATCACATAACGGTTCACCATACGTGCATGCTACGGGAATCACAAACTTTAACACAAGTATTTCTACAATCCACAATTACTCACTAGCATGACTCTAATATCACCATCTTCATATCTCAAAACAATCATAAGGAATCAAACTTCTCATAGTATTCAATGCACTTTATATGAAAGTTTTTATTATATCCCTCTTGGATGCCCATCATATTAGGACTAAATTTATAACCAAAGCAAATTACCATGCTGTTTAGAAAGACTCTCAAAATAATATAAGTGAAGCATGAGAGTTCAACAATTTCTATAAAATAAAACCACCGCCGTGCTCTAAAAAGATATAAGTGAAGCACTAGAGCAAAATTGCCTAGCTCAAAAGATATAAGTGAAGCACATAGGGTATTCTAATAAATCACGATTCATGCGTGTCCCTCTCAAAAGGTTTGTACAGCAAGGATGATTGTGGCAAACTAAAAATCAAAGACTCATATCATACAAGACGCTCCAAGCAAAACACATATCATGTGGTGAATAAAAATATAGCCTCAAGTAAATTTACCGATAGACGAAGATGAAAGAGGGGATGCCTTCCGGGGCATCCCCAAGCTTAGGCTATTGGTTGTCCTTGAATATTACCTTGGGGTGCCTTGGGAATCCCCAAGCTTAGGCTCTTGCCACTCCTTATTCCATAGTCCATCAAATCTTTACCCAAAACTTGAAAACTTCACAGCACAAAACTCAACAGAAAACTCGTGAGATCCGTTAGTACAAGAAAATAAAATCACAACTTTTGGTAATGTTGTGAACTCATTATTTATTTATATTGGTGTAATATCTACTGTATTCCAACTTCTCCATGGTTCATACCCCCCGATACTACCCATAGATTCATCAAAATAAGCAAACAACACAAAGAAAACAGAATCAGTCAAAAACAGAACATTCTGCGAAGATCTGAATTGTTCTAATACTTCTATAACTCCAAAAATTCTGAAAAATTATTACAACATAGGAAATTTGTGTATCAATCCTGTGTAAAAAATTCAGAGTTTTTCAACGCTCCAGTGAATTATTAAAGTTCTGTGACTGGACACAAAATTTTCTGTTTTTCAGCAAGATCAAATCAACTATCACCGTAAGCCATCCCAAAGGTCTTACTTGGCACAAACACTAATTAAAACACCAAAACACATCTAAACAGAGGCTAGATGAAAAATTTATTGAAAAAGAGAACCAAAAAAGCAAGAACAAAAATAAAATTGGGTTGCCTCCCAACAAGCGCTATTCTTTAAAGCCTTTTAGCTAGGCATTGATAATTTTAATGATGCTCACATGAAAGATAGCAATTGAAACACAAAGAGAGCATCATAAAACATGTGACAAACAAGTTTAAGTCTAACATGCTTCCTATGCATAGGGATTTTATAAGCAAACAAATTATCAAGACAAGCAAAAACTACCATATGCAAGGAAGTAGAAAGAAACAATAGCAATCTCAACATAACGAGAGGTAATTTTGTAACATGGAAATTTCTACAACCATATTTTCCTCTCTCATAATAATTACATGTGGGATCATATTCAAATTCAACAATATAACTATCACATAAAATATTCTCTTCATGATCCACATGCATACAAAGTTGAAACTCTTCCAAGATAGTGGGATTAACATTAACTAAAGTCATGACCTATCCAAACCCACTTTTATCAAAAATTTCATAAGATTGATCATACTCCAAAGTAGTGGGATCATTATTACCTAGAGTTGACACTCTTCCAAACCCACTTTCAATATTATTGCAAACATATTCATCATGAGCCTTAAATAAATTTTCAAGATCATAAGAAAAATCACCCCAATCATGATCATTGCAACAAGTAGTGGACATAGCAAAATTAGCATCCCCAAGCTTAGGGTTTTGCATATTAATAGCATAATTGACATTAATAGAATTTATAATAACATCATTGCAATCATGCTTTTCATCCAAGGAGCTATCGCGAATCACTTCATAGATTTCTTCTTTTAACACTTCATCACAATTTTCAGATTCACGAATTTCAAGCAAAACTTCATAAAGATAATCTAGTGCACTCAAATCACTAGAAATTGGTTCATCATAATTGGATCTCTTAAAAATATTAGCAAGTGGATGATGATCCATAAACTTTTAGCAAGGTAAGATGCAAGCAAAAAGAAGGCACATGGTAACACAAGCAAACAAAAGATCGAACGGAAAAAAGGCAAATATTTCCGAAAATCATTTTAGAAGTGGGGAGAGGAAAACGAGAGGCAAATGGCAAATAATGTAATGCAAGAGATGAGAGTTTATGATGGGTACTTGGTATGTCTTGACTTGGCGTAGATCTCCCCGGCAACGGCGCCAGAAATTCTTCCTGCTACTTCTTGAGCTTGTGTTAGTTTTTCCCTTAAAGAGGAAAGGGTGATGCAGCACAGTAGAGATAAGTATTTCCCTCAGTTAAGAACCAAGGTATCAATCCAGTAGGAGAAGAATGCACAAATCACCAACACCTGCACAAACAATCAAACACTTGCACCCAACACGATAAAGGGGTTGTCAATCCCTTCACGGTCAATTGCAAAAGTGAGATCTGATAGAGATAGATAAACAAAAGATAAAATATTTTTGGTTTTTTTGGTATATAGATCTGAAAATAAAAGATTGCAAAACAGTAGATCGGAAAGTAATATGATGGAAAATAGACCCGGGGGCCATAGGTTTCACTAGAGGCTTCTCTCATGAAGGCAAATAATATGGTGGGTGAACAAATTACTGTCGAGCAATTGATAGAAAAGCGCGAAGTTATGACGATATCCAAGGCAATGATTATGCAATATAGGCATCACGTCCGTGTCAAGTAGACCGACTCCTGCCTGCATATACTACTATTACTCCACACATCGACCGCTATCTAGCATGCATCTAGAGTATTAAGTTCATAAAGAACGGAGTAACGCTTTAAGTAAGATGACATGATGTAGAGGAATAAACTCAAGCAATATGATGTAAACCCCATCTTTTTATCCTCGATGGCAACAATACAATACGTGCCTCGCTACCCCTACTTTGTCACTGGGTGAGGATACCGCAAGATTGAACCCAAAGCCAAGCACTTCTCCCATTGCAAGAAAAACCAATCTAGTTGGAGGAGCCATGAGGCGGCCACAAGGGTGGAGGGCGCGCCCCCCGGCCTTGTGGGCCCCCCGTGACTTCCCTGACCTAATTCTTTCGCCTATATATTCACATATATTCCCAAACCACCAGAAGCATCCACGAAAAGAATTTTCCACCCCCGCAACCTTCTGTACCCGTGAGATCCCATCTAGGGACCTTTTCCGGCACCCTGCCGGAGGGGGATTCGATCATGGAGGGCTTCTACATTAACTCTATTGCCCTTCCGATGAAGCGTGAGTAGTTTACCTCAGACCTACGGGTCCATAGCTAGTAGCTAGATGGCTTCTTCTCTCTCTTTGATTCTCAATACCATGTTCTCCTCGTTGTTCTTGGAGATCTATCCGATGTAATATTCTTTTGCGGTGTGTTTGTCGAGATCTGATGAATTGTGGATTTATGATCAGCTTATCTACGAATATTATTTGAATCTTCTCTGAATTCTTATATGCATGATTTGATATCTTTGTAATTCTCTTCGAATTATCGGTTTGGTTTGGCCAACTAGATTGGTTTTTCTTGCAATGGGAGAAGTGCTTAGCTTTGGGTTCAATCTTGCGGTGTCCTTTCCCAGTGACAGTAGGGGCAGCAAGGCACGTATTGTATTGTTGCCATCGAGGATAAAAAGATGGGGTTTACATCATATTGCTTGAGTTTATTCCTCTACACCATGTCATCTTACTTAATGCGTTACTCTGTTCTTCATGAACTTAATACTCTAGATGTAGGCAGGAGTCGATCGATGTGTGGAGTAATAGTAGTAGATGAAGAATCGTTTTGGTCTACTTGACACAAACGTGATGCCTATATTTCATAATCATTGCCATGGATATCGTCATAACTTTGCGCTTTTCTATCAATTGCTCGACAGTAATTTTTTCACCCACCATATTATTTGCTATCTTGAGAGAAGCCTCTAGTGAAACCTATGGCCCCCGGGTCTATTTTCCATCATATTACTTTCCGATCTACTATTTTGCAATCTTTTATTTTCAGATCTATAAACCAAAAATACCAAAAATATTTACTTTATCTTTTGTTTAGTTTTACCTATCTCTATCAGATCTCACTTTTGCAAGTAACCGTGAAGGGATTGACAACCCCTTTATCAAGTTGGGTGCAAGTTGTTTGATTGTTTGTGCAGGTGCTAGGTGATTTATGCGTTGTCTCCTACTGGATTGATACCTTGGTTCTCTAACTGAGGGAAATACTTATCTCTACTTTGCTGCATCACCCTTTCCTCTTCAAGGAAAAAACCAATGCAAGCTCAAGAAGTAGCAGGAAGAATTTCTGGCGCCGTTGCCGGGGAGATCTACGCCAAGTCAAGACATACTAAGTGTAGGAGATATGCCCTAGAGGCAATAATAAATGTTATTATTTATCTCCATGCTCATTATTATGTTTATGTTCCATGCTATAACTGCTGTGGTTCCCGAGCCCGTATATCCATAAAGGCTCTGGGGAAAACCCATGTGCACGTGTGGAATAATAAACGGTAAAATGTATTCCTAGTCATGCCTCTAAGACTAGCTCAAGTGTTGCATGATGATTATGTTTTCCCAATCATGGGCATGTCTATGCCAGCAACTTTGAGGGCACAATGTTAGAAGAACATTTGTGTTGAATCGACCCGATTGATGTTATGCTATGAGATTCATTCGTCACAAGTTAATGGTTAATAACACAGAGATGGTTAACGTTTGCATAATTCCTCAGACCATGAGAGTATCGAGTTTCTTCATGCTTGATTCATGAACTTTGGGGTTTGTTAAACGTCATCCGTAACTGGATGGCTATTACGGCGGCTTACGGGTTCATGGGAAAGTATGTCAAGTAACTTGATAGCTCAAGATTGGGATTTGCTCCTCCAACGATGGAGAGATATCTCTGGGCCCTCTCGGTGTTACGGTATCCATCATCGTCTGGCCAGACACTTTGTGATTTGATCACGGGGATGCCGGAACACGGTAACGAGAAAAGAGAACAATACCGGTAACGAGGTAACTAGCATAGTGGACAAGTTGTTGATCCACAGGAATGCCAACATGTCTCACCTCGGGTATTTGTAACATATCGCGAAGCAACAGGAATAGCACACGGCAACTGGAGGTTCACTCGAATATTCATTCGTGTGGGTATAGGGGTCAATATGGGTGTCCACGGCTCCGATGCTGATCATTGATCGGAAAGTGTTCCGGTCATGTCTATACTTCACCGAACCTATAGGGTCACACGCTTAAGGGTCATCTATCTGTTGAACGCTAGACAGGGAGTCTGAGAGAAAGTCACCGAAAATGTTTCGGAGACAACGGAAGAGTTCCAAGAGAGAGAACACCGAAAGAGTTTCGGTAAAACCGAAAAGTTGTTTCGGAATATATTATTTGGTCAAAAAGGGTTTCGGCACCGCCTGGAAATTTTCAGAGGATGCCAGAATTGGTCTGGGAACTTCTGGGAATTTTCGGAGAGAAAAACCGGAAATGTTCCGAAACTGCCGTAACCGCTGTTAATGCTTTCCGCTGATGAAAACCACCGCACCGAAAATGTTTCGGATCATGCCCAGAATAATTTTAGAGGGTGCCGGAAATGTTCTGGGACCTTCTGGAATTTTTCAGAAAAAGTTTCGCGGAAAACATCTTGTCTCAGCGCGAGGGGACAAGATCCCACGAATCGGGGGTTGCATGTTTGGTGGCTTTTTGTCTAGGGAGCATGCATGTTTCATGGAGACATGTTGGTGGCTTGTTGGGGGGCCCCCCCCATGGGGAGACAAGGTGTGGGCCGGCCCAAGGGCTGCCATGGTAGTGTCCCCTTGGTGCCCCCCTTGTGTTACCATTATGCCCTTTCATGTGTGACATGAAGCTTGGGTATTTTGGTATTTCAACATCCCACCCCACCCCTTGCCTTGGCCTATAAAAGGAGGAGAAGGGGCTGCCATTCTCCCCATCCCTTGCTCTCATACACATGCCAAGATGTTATCTGGCTTCTCTCTCCCTCCCACGAAAAGAGTTTCGTAGAGCCGAAAGGCTGTCTGGGTTCCGGCAGGAACTAGTTCTGGACGGCGAAGCCCTGCCGGATAGGTGACACCGTATGTGTGCAACTCTGTAGAGAGGTCGTAGTTTCGATCTTAGTGCCCGAGGGGCTGTTCGAGAGTGCCTCCCGAAGGGCTGTCCAAGTGACGGTCCGAGTTCTGTGAGTCCTCCCGAAGGGCTGTCCGAGTGACCGTTCGAGTTTCGAAGGTCCTCCTGAAGGGCTGTCCGCGACATCGTCCGGGGGACTGTTCGACCGCCTCCCGGAGGGCTGTCCGAAGGGAAGACGAGGGTATACATCCTCGCGGTTGGGAGGTTGTAAATCCTAGCTACGGGGATCTGCACCGCCGATCGTCATCGACTCTACTTCCGCTGCGCTACGAGTCGGTAACGAAAATGATCAAACCTTGTTTGCAGTCTCCATAGTGGTCCTGGGCTGGTGCGTTGGGCGGAAAATTTTTGTTTTCTGCTGCGTTACCCTACAGTGGCATCATGAGCCGTGCTATGCGTAGATGCAGGTTGCGATCTAGAATACATAGAGATGTATGGGTGTTGCACAATATAATTAGGTAGTAGATGGGATCTATTGCTGAAAATTATTTGTGCGGGTAGCAGATGAAATCTGTTACCCGATGTTCTTGTTGCTTCCCTTGAATTTGTGTAGTCCTGATCTTGACAGCATTGTGGAATCTCACAAAGTTCTGGCAATCCGCGATCCTTTCATGCTGCTCCTGAGTATGCTGATTGACAGATCAACGAAGTGCTAACAGTTCTTTGGGTTCCACTTTAGTTAAAGAAAGATGGATGTTTCGCAGACAAAAGGGCAATGCAGATATGATCTGCACGGGGGTCATGCGTATGATGAAGTTCAGTATGGGGCTCGAGATTTTATTATCTCGTGTTTCATACACCCCGCATTGTTAATCTAGCGACTTGGATTATCATACTTGATGATGGACGTTGGTAGCTTCGGTTTGTTTCGAAACCTTAGAAGCCACGTAAAACAAGTTTTTGCATGAACCAATTAGAGGCGTCTAACTTGGTTTTGCAGGAGGGTTTGCATGTGCATATGATGTGGTATAGCAGTGGTCATAATAATTTGATTATGTATGATATGACTATATAATGTAAATTTATTAACATGACCTGCGTGTCATGATTCGGCATGATGGCTGGAGCCATATGATTGCACTTTAATGACCTGCGAGTCAACCTTGTTGTAAAGCATTATTTTATTAGCTATAAAGATAGCAATATTATCTGGTGCATCGACAAGGTGGTGGCAATCTTCGCGAAGGTGAACACCGACGCGAATGCCGAAGACGAAGAAATACAAGACTTCTCCGTCAGAAAGGGCTATACCATATCATGCTATTATGAATTGCCTGAGATGTTTATCCCTTATGATGCACCCTTTTTGATTGCGCGGTAGTCGCTTTTATTAGGGTGATCTCTCACAAAAATATCAAGTAGTTAGTGTTCTCCCAAGTGTAGCACCGTCACGGCACCTAACTTTTCGGGGCATCACATGGACACATGGGTGCGAACGATTAGGGAAGTGTGAGGCGGGTGAGTTGAGACCTCGCAGCAAGATCACTTGGTTGTCTTGACGTTCTGGAGGAGCGTCCTGAGCTCGGAACACGCCCATCGAAAGATGAACAAGAGTCACATAGAGATGTGATTGGCAAGTTGGCCTACCGATTGCAATTTTCGTCACTTGAGATGGACACATCCTTGGCGTTGAATTGTAATATGGATCTTGAATCGCTCACAATCAATTATGAGAGATATTGATTTGAGTGGGAGAGCACTGTTGAATTAACCAGTTTAATTCTCGGTGCAATTAATTTTGAACAGTGTCTAAAGTGTGATTTGCATAATAGTTGTAGAATAATGGCTCGCGTTTCCACCTTCCCTATTAAAATTGAATAGCTGTTAAATATCTGGTTAAAACTTTACGGTTGGTAACGTAATGTGAGGATTGTCCTCAAGAGTGCCAAGAAGGACTTTGTCCTATCGCATACTTTGGTATTCTCTCGCTTATGCTATGGATCATGTGACTCTCGTCCTTCGATCCAAAAGCTAGAATTCCGTTTCAGTCAAGTGCAATACATTTGCTTCCATAGACCTGAACTTCGAAAGTTTGGATAGTTATGTGATATTCATGGAATCTGAAAATCATTTTCAGAGACAGACAAAGGCTAAAAGATATGAGATATCCAAAGCAATGTTTGTTTGCAAACTATTAGTAAAGGAGTTTACTATGCATTAGACTGATAAGAGAGGGATCCAGTAGAACGTCTGTCATATGATGAAAGGTGAATAAAACAACAACTTAAAGATAATGGAAGTGTCCGAAGGGTGTTAGTGAAACTTTCACGCCTAGGAAGTCCAGGGCTAATGCCACTCTTAAGTTGGGTGCTTCTGAGAGTAGGAGAAATACTAAAAGTTAAACTGTTAGAAGTATAAAGGCAAAAAGAGAGAAGACTGGAATATCCAGCTCAAGTATGAATGTCATACAAGTTTTTGATGTATAGAAGGCTGGTCAAAGATATAGTTCTTGGGAATTATGATTAAATTGTTAATCACTAATTCTTGGGTATTGTGAGTTAATCACAAATATACCCGCTCGATTGCATTCTGTTGCAACTCGATGTAAGAACTACTATGGCCTGAAAGACTAGCCAAGAATGAGGTTTTGGTATACACAGGGAACATAGTAAATGTTACTATACCTTCCATCGGTGTATTACCATCTGTATTTATTTTCATAATTCATTTAGAGTTTCACAAACTCTAGCCCATTGCATAAGGTATCTTGCAAGAAGGTTGTTCATAAGAGAATTTTTGATGTTCGAAGTTATGAATAACATAAGGGCCATACTTTCATTGAGAATGAGATGTATGTTATGAATAATGATATTAATATATTACCTCTGGATTTACTTTCATAATTCATTTTAGAGTTTCATACACTCTAGCCCATTGCAAAATGTTTGTTGCAAAAGGGTTGTTCATAAAAGAACAATTGTTGTTCAGTATTATGAATAACATGAAGGGCCATGCTTCCATCCAGATGGGACGTATGTTATGAATATTGATGGTAATATGATACATCCATAACACTGACGCTAAATGTCGCAAGACTAAAAGAATACCACACAAGTGTGGCATGCATTTGGTCACATTGGAGAAACCCGCATGGAAAATTCCATTATGATGGATTTTGAAGTCATTTGATTTTGAATCATCTGACACTTGCAACTTTTCTCTCCAAAAGTGAAGTGACAAATACCGTTCACAGGCCATAATCGAACGAACAAAGAACTTATTTTGGTTGTAGTCATTGCATCATGATGTATGTAGTCCAATAAATGTTGTTGCAAGTAGTGGATTTATCTATCTTCAGAAATGACTCAAGTAGATATATGGATATTTACTTGATGAGACGTAAGTCTAGATCTTTTGAATTCAGTCAAAAGGTTTTCGACAATGAAGTAGAAGTTATTGTAACAAGAAAATTATGTTTCTACAATTGGATTGCAGAAAGGAATATTTGAGTTACAAGTTTAGCGAATGTCTGATGAGTTGTGAAAGGGGTTTCATAACTTGCACCTCCCGGAACACCACTGCAAGTGGAAAGTCCGTGAAGATGTAATCGAACCATTTATGACATGGTAAGATCAAATATGACATAAATAAATTTGCCATTATCCCTTTTAAAGTGATGCTTTAGAGACTGCGGCTTTTACACTGAAAAGAGCTCCATCAGGTCTGTTGAAATGACGCCATGGTATGGTACGCCCAACCATGTTGTATCTTTTCTTAACATTTGGAATACGGGGCTTGTGTAAAAGGTTACAAACCTATTTCAAATCAGACAAGTGCTACTTTGTAGGTTATCCCAAGTAATTGGGTATTCCTCCCTCACTATACCGAGGCAAATAGGTTTGCCACAAAGAACGGTATGCTTTTTGAAGAAAATGGTTCTTTCAAAAGGTGAGTGGGAGAATAGTGCAACTCGACGAGATAAACAGTATCTTCGTCATCAGGTCAAAGGAAAGAGACCTTGGAAGTAATTCCAGAGTTTCCTACTGCGACTGATACGAAAGTCTCTACAATAAAATGTATGGACTTCGATCGAACTTGCAGCTGAACCACGTGGGCAAGGCTCGTGCAAACCTCTCAGGTGCGCAAACGAGATATTGTTGTTAGACAACAGTATACCTACGATACACAAGGAAGCGTTGATGGGCCCTGACTCCGGAATTGGCTAAATGCCAATACAATCCGAGATAGTTTCCATATAAGTGATTCAAGATTAAAACCTTGATACACCTTTCAGAAGACTTAGAGTCTGACGAATATTTATGGAACTATAACTGATACGAATAAAAATGTTTTATCCATAAAGCTCGACTTGTTGCAATATACAAGTTCAAGGAGTTGACTACGATGAGGTTGCTTCACCGTAGCGATGCTTAAAGTCGGTTCGGGTTGAACTAGCAATTAATACATATTTCATATCATGAGATATAAAACAATGGAAGACAAAAGGATTTCCATCTGATGGAAATGAAACCAAGGACTTGCATGTGTTACAGTCCAAGGTATTTTGTCAATCCAGAGGATGCTAGTAAGGGTGCAAACTTCAGAGTTCCAGCGATGGACAGAAGAGAGCAAAGTGGAGTTGGAATCTTCATGTTTTGATGAAATGGTCAAAGGAGTTTTGACTTCATCAATGGATAACGAAGATGCTTATAATTCAAGAAAGTAAGTGGGAGCATAATAATATTTCTAAAAACCTTGTGTGCTTGACACATTGGTAATTGGAATTAAATTTCTTGGAATTAGGACTTCATTTGGAAATAGTTTTTCAATGAAGTGCTTCGGCTAAATAGCCTTTATATTAGGCATGATGATCTATGGAGATAGATTTACCTAATAGGGCTGAGCAAAGATACATATTGACAAGATGCTAAAACCTTTTAGCATTAAAAATGTCAAGGAGTGATTCTTGCCGAAGTCACATGGAAAGAGTTTTTGCAAGACTCGGTGTCCCAAAACACTGATGAGCAAAATACATGATGGAGATTCCATACACTCTTGTGTTTGGATTAATCATGTATTCCATGGTATGTAAAAACAACCAGATATGTCCAATACTCCCAAAGTTGTTGCGAGTATAGATACCAAAGTGATCAAAAGTACTGATCATGGGACAACAGTGAAAAAGGGTCATTGAGTACTATAGTAGCACTGATGACATGTTTTCTCGCAAGCGGAGATCATGAAGAGTTCGTTGTAAAAGGTTACATCGATACAGTCTTCAGCCATGCTCGAAGCGATTTTCGATTTAAGTTAAGGGTTTTGTGTAACACACAATGTGGTGGCACAGTTAGTTGGAAAAGGTTTCCAAACAAATTACTGTGACGAATTCTATAATAGAGGCTAAGTATGTTACCGCTTTCGAAGCGACAAAGAAAATGTTGAATCATATAGTTCATTCATGAACTTGGTATGGTTCCAAGATGGCTTTTGTCAATGGGACACTACTGCAGGTAGTTGCTCCATAACTCAGTCTGAGGAATCCAGGTTCGACCTGTGATTCACATACATACAAAGCCAAGTCCACACAAAATATGAATTTTGTGAAAGCGTAAAAACGCGAGGATACGCAAAGATACACACGGAGCTGAAGTCGTCAGATCCGTTGGACATCAGGCTATACCACATGTGAAGCATATTTACACCGGTGTGCCACAGGTGTAAAGTGCATTAGCATTAACTAGATTATTGACTCTAGTGCAAGTGGGAGTCTGTAGGAGATATGCCCTAGAGGCAATAATAAATGTTATTATTTATCTCCATGCTCATTATTATGTTTATGTTCCATGCTATAACTGCTGTGGTTCCCAAGCCCGTATATCCATAAAGGCTCTGGGGAAAACCCATGTGCACGTGTGGAATAATAAACGGTAAAATGTATTCCTAGTCATGCCTCTAAGACTAGCTCAAGTGTTGCATGATGATTATGTTTTCCCAATCATGGGCATGTCTATGCCAGCAACTTTGAGGGCACAATGCTAGAAGAACATTTGTGTTGAATCGACCCGATTGATGTTATGCTATGAGATTCATTCGTCACAAGTTAATGATTAATAACACAGAGATGGTTAACGTTTGCATAATTCCTCAGACCATGAGAGTATCGAGTTTCTTCATGCTTGATTCATGAACTTTGGGGTTTGTTAAACGTCATCCGTAACTGGATGGCTATTACGGCGGCTTACGGGTTCATGGGAAAGTATGTCAAGTAACTTGATAGCTCAAGATTGGGATTTGCTCCTCCAACGATGGAGAGATATCTCTGGGCCCTCTCGGTGTTACGATATCCATCATCGTCTGGCCAGACACTTTGTGATTTGATCACGGGGATGCCGGAACACGGTAACGAGAAAAGAGAACAATACCGGTAACGAGGTAACTAGCATAGTGGACAAGTTGTTGATCCACGGGAATGCCAACATGTCTCACCTCGGGTATTTGTAACATATCGCGAAGCAACAGGAATAGCACACGGCAACTGGAGGTTCACTCGAATATTCATTCGTGTGGGTATAGGGGTCAATATGGGTGTCCACGGCTCCGATGTTGATCATTGATCGGAAGGGGTTCCGTGTCATGTCTATACTTCACCGAACCTATAGGGTCACACGCTTAAGGGTCATCTATCTGTTGAACGCTAGACAGGGAGTCTGAGAGAAAGTCACCGAAAATGTTTCGGACACAACGGAAGAGTTCCGAGAGAGAGAACACCGAAAGAGTTTCGGTAAAACCGAAAATTTGTTTCGGAATATATTATTTGGTCAAAAAGGGTTTCGGCACCGCCTGGAAATTTTCAGAGGATGCCAGAATTGGTCTGGGAACTTCTGGGAATTTTCGGAGAGAAAAACCGGAAATGTTCCGAAACTGCCGTAACCGCTGTTAATGCTTTCCGCTGATGAAAACCACCGCACCGAAAATGTTTCGGATCATGCCCAGAATAATTTTAGAGGGTGCCGGAAATGTTCTGGGACCTTCTGGAATTTTTCAGAAAAAGTTTCGCGGAAAACATCTTGTCTCAGCGCGAGGGGACAAGATCCCACGAATCGGGGGTTGCATGTTTGGTGGCTTTTTGTCTAGGGAGCATGCATGTTTCATGGAGACATGTTGGTGGCTTGTTGGGGCCCCCCCCCCCATGGGGAGACAAGGTGTGGGCCGGCCCAAGGGCTGCCATGGTGGTGTCCCCTTGGTGCCCCCCTTGTGTTACCATTATGCCCTTTCATGTGTGACATGAAGCTTGGGTATTTTGGTATTTCAACATCCCACCCCACCCCTTGCCTTGGCCTATAAAAGGAGGAGAAGGGGCTGCCATTCTCCCCATCCCTTGCTCTCATACACATGCCAAGATGTTATCTGGCTTCTCTCTCTCTCCCACGAAAAGAGTTTCGTAGAGCCGAAAGGCTGTCTGGGTTCCGGCAGGAACTAGTTCTGGACGGCGAAGCCCTGCCGGATAGGTGACACCGTATGTGTGCAACTCTGTAGAGAGGTCGTAGTTTCGATCTTAGTGCCCGAGGGGCTGTTCGAGAGTGCCTCCCGAAGGGCTGTCCAAGTGACGGTCCGAGTTCTGTGAGTCCTCCCGAAGGGCTGTCCGAGTGACCGTTCGGGTTTCGAAGGTCCTCCCGAAGGGCTGTCCGCGACATCGTCCGGTGGACTGTTCGACCGCCTCCCGGAGGGCTGTCCGAAGGGAAGACGAGGGTATACATCCTCGCGGTTGGGAGGTTGTAAATCCTAGCTGCGGGGATCTGCACCGCCGATCGTCATCGACTCTACTTCCGCTGCGCTACGAGTCGGTAACGAAAATGATCAAACCTTGTATGCAGTCTCCATAGTGGTCCTGGGCTGGTGCGTAGGGCGGAAAATTTTTGTTTTCTGCTGCGTTACCCTACACTAAGTACCCATCATAAACTCTCATCTCTTGCATTACATTATTCGCCATTTGCCTCTCGTTTTCCTCCCCCCCACTTCTAAAACGATTTTCGAAAAGATTTGCCTTTTTATTCGCCCTTTTTCTCATTCGATCTTATGTTTGCTTGTATTTCCATGTGCCTTCTATTTTGCTTGCATCTTTGCTTGTTAAAAATCTATTGATATGGATCCACTCAAAGTTTTCTACTTCGATCATCTTCGATCCATATGTGCTCGTGCTGAAACCCCAACTAGTTTGGTTGAGGGAAAATCTTTAGATGAGCATGCTCATTTTGTGCGTCACCGTTTGTCTGAAAAAGGGAGACTCTTATGGAATCAAATAAATTGTTTGCTATGTTATGCTTGGAATCTTTGTGAACATTGTGATTTTACTTGTTGCTCTAAGAACCCTAAAAAACACCTTCCCTACCTATGTGAGTTTAATGATAATGAAATCTTATCTTCTTATGAAAAGGGTGTTTACAGTTACTATGATATCGAACAAATTGAAGAATTTGTTGCTTTTAAGGGTGCTTATGAAGTTGCTTCTTTGATTGAAAAGTATGATATTACTTTCTACAAATCTGAAAATTTTGACATACTTAAATATTGCTATGAAAACTATGCTCATAATGTCTATGTCAAAGAATTTATTGAGAGAATGACCGTTGCTTTGGAAGAAAATAATGATATGCATGAATCTATAGATAATTATGATTCCGATGATTTGATTGAAATATCCCTTGATGAACATGATACTTGCTATTCTTATGGCCATGATGCCAATATTTATGGATATGAATTTGCTATAGTTCCTTATGTTAAACATGAGATTGTTGCTATTGCACCCATACTTGATAGTTCCTTGAATCAAAAGCATGATTGCAATGATGTTGTTATAAATTCTATTAATGTCAATTGTGCTAATGATATGCAAAACCCCAAGCTTGGGGATGCTAGTTTTGCTATGTCCGCTACTTATTGCAATGATCATGATTGGGGTGATAGTGCTTCTTATGATCTCGAAAATTTATTTAAGCCTCATGATGAATATGTTTGCTATAATATTGAAAGTGGGTTTAGAAGAGTGTCAACTTTAGGAAATAATGATCCCACTACTTTGGAGATTGATAAGTCTTATGAAATTTTTGATAAAAGTGGGTTTGGAGAGGTCATGACTTTATTTGATGATAGTCCCACTATTTTGGAAGAGTGTCAACTTTGCATGCATGTGGATCATGTTGAGAATATTTTATGTGGTAGCTATATTGTTGAATTTGATTATGATCATACATGTAATTATTATGAGAGAGGAAAATATGGTTGTAGAAATTTTCATGTTACTAAATTACCTCTCTTCATGTTGAGATTGCTATCGTCTCTTTCTTCTTCCTTGCATATGCTAGTTTTTGCTTGCCTTGATAATTTGTTTGCTTATAAAATTCCTATGCATAGGAAGTATGCTAGACTTAGATGTGTTTGTCACGTATTTTATGATGCTCTCTTTGTGCTTCAATTCTTCTCTTTTATGTGAGCATCATTGAATTTATCAATGCCCAGCTAAAAGGCTTTAAACAATAGCGCTTGTTGGGAGGCAACCCAATTTTATTTTTGTTTTTGCTTTTTGTCCCTGTTTTGCTTTGAATAATTCATCTAGCCTCTGGTTAGATGTGGTTTTGTATTTTAATTAGTGTTTGTGCCAAGTAAAACCTTTGGGATGGTTTACGGTGATAGTTGATTTGATCTTGCTGAAAAACTGAAACTTTCATGTCCAGTCACAGAATTTTAATAATTCACTGGAGCGTTGAAAAACCCTAAATGTTTTACAAGATATTGATATACAAATTTACTCTGTTTTCCTAATTTCTCAGAATTTTTGGAGTTACATAAGTATTAGAAAAATTAGGATCTTCGCAGACTATTCTGTTTTTGACAGATTCTGTTTTCTTTGTGTTGTTTCTTATTTTGATGAATCTATGGGTAGTATCGGGGGGTATGAACCATGGAGAAGTTGGAATACAGTAGATATTACACCAATATAAATAAATAATGAGTTCACAACAGTACCAAAAGTGGTGATTTATTTTCTTATACTAACGGAGCTTATGAGATTTTCTGTTGAGTTTTGTGTTGTGAAGTTTTCAAGTTTTGAGTAAGGATTTGATGGACTATGGAATAAGGAGTGGCAAGAGCCTAAGCTTGGGGATTCGCAAGGCACCCCAAGGTAATATTCAAGGACAACCAAGAGCCTAAGCTTGGGGATGCCCCGGAAGGCATCCCCTCTTTCGTCTTCGTCTATCGGTAACTTTACTTGAGGCTATATTTTTATTCACCACATGATATGTGTTTTGCTTGGAGCGTCTTGTGTGATTTGAGTCTTTGCTTTTTAGTTTGCCACAATCATCCTTGCTGTACACACCTTGTGATAGGGACACGCATGAATCATGATTTATTAGAATACTCTATGTGCTTCACTTATATCTTTTGAGCTAGGCAATTTTGCTCTAGTGCTTCACTTATATCTTTTTAGAGCATGGCGGTGGCTTTATTTTATAGAAATTTTTGAACTCTCATGATTCACTTATATTATTTTGAGAGTCTCTAAACAGCATGGTAACTTGCTTTGGTTATGAATTTAGTCCTAATATGATAGACATCCAAGAGGGATATAATAAAAACTTTCATATAAAGTGCATTGAATACTATGAGAAGTTTGATTCCTCATGATTGTTTTGAGATATAAAGATGGTGATATTAGAGTCATGCTAGTGAGTAATTGTGAATTGGAGAAATACTTGTGTTAGGGTTTGTGAGTCCCATAGCATGCACGTATGGTGAACCGTTATGTAACGAAGTTGGAGCATGAGATATTTTTTGATTGTCTTCCTTATGAGTGGCGGTCGGGGACGAGCGATGGTCTTTTCCTACCAATCTATCCCCCTAGGAGCATGCGCGTAGTACTTTGTTTTGATGACTAATAGATTTTTGCAATAAGTATGTGAGTTCTTTATGACTAATGTTGAGTCCATGGATTATACGCACTCTCACCCTTTCACCTTTGCTAGCCTCTCTAGTGCCGCGCAACTTTCGCCGGTACCATACACCCACCATATACCTTCCTCAAAACAGCCACCATACCTATCTATTATGGCATTTCCATAGCCATTCCGAGATATATTGCCATGCAACTTTCCACCATTCCGTTTTATTATGACACGCTTCATCATTGTCATATTGCTTTGCATGATCATGTAGTTGACATCGTATTTGTGGCAAAGCCACCTTTCATAATTCTTTCATACATGTCACTCTTGATTCATTGCACATCCCGGTACACCGCCGGAGGCATTCATATAGAGTCATATTTTGTTCTAAGTATCGAGTTGTAATTCTTGAGTTGTAAGTAAATAAAAGTGTGATGATCTTCATTATTAGAGCATTGTCCCATGTGAGGGGAAAAAAAGAGGCCGAAGAAGCCAAGCCAAAAAAAAGGAAACAAGAAAAGAAAAAAGAAAAGAAAAAAGAAAAAAGAAAAAAAAAGAGAAAAAGAGAGAAGGGGCAATGCTACTATCCTTTTTCCACACTTGTGCTTCAAAGTAGCACCATGATCTTCATAATAGAGTCTCCTATTTTGTCATTTTTATATGCTAGTGGGAATTTTTCGTTATAGAACTTGGCTTGTATATTCCTACGATGGGCTTCCTCAAATTGCCCTAGGTCTTCATGAGCAAGCAAGTTGGACGCACACCCACTTAGTTTTCTTTTGAGCTTTCATACACTTATAGCTCTAGTGCATCCGTTGCATGGCAATCCCTACTCACTCACATTGATATCTATTGATGGGCATCTCCATAGCCCGTTAATATGCCTAGTTGATGTGAGACTATCTCCTTCTTTTTTGTCTTCTCCACAACCACCATATTCTATTCCACCTATAGTGCTATGTCCATGGCTCACGCTCATGTATTGTGTGAAAGTTGAAAAGGTTTGAGAACACTAAAAGTATGGAACAATTGCTTGGCTTGTCATCGGGGTTGTGCATGATTTGAATATTTTGTGTGATGAAGATGGAGCATAGCCAGACTATATGATTTTGTAGAGATAAGCTTTCTTTGGCCATGTTATTCTGAGAAGACATAATTGCCTTGTTAGTATGCTTGAAATATTATTGTTTTCATGTCAATATTAAACTTTTGTTTTGAATCTTATGGATCTGAACATTCATGCCACAATAAAGAAGAATTACATGGATAAATATGTTAGGTAGCATTCCACATCAAAAATTCTGTTTTTATCATTTACCTACTCGAGGACGAGCAGGAATTAAGCTTGGGGATGCTTGATACGTCTCCAACGTATCTATAATTTTTTATTGTTCCATGCTATTATATTATCAGTTTTGGATGTTTTATATGCATTAATATGCTATTTTATATTATTTTTGGGACTAACCTATTAACCTAGAGCCCAGTGCCAGTTTCTGTTTTTTCCTTGTTTTTGAGTTTCGCAGAAAAGGAATACCAAACGGAGTCCAAACGGAATAAAACCTTCGCGATGATTTTTCTTGGACCAGAAGACACCCAGGAGACTTGGAGATGAAGTCGGAGGAGCCACGAGGCGGCCACAAGGGGGGTAGGGCGTGCCCCCTGCCTTGTGCCCCCCCCCCCCCTTCGTGACTCCCCTGACCTAATTCTTTCGCCTATATATTCACATATGTTCCCAAACCACCAGAAGCATCTACGAAAAGACTTTTCCACCGCCGCAACCTTCTGTACCCGTGAGATCCCATCTAGGGACCTTTTCCGGCACCCTGCCAAAGGGGGATTCGATCATGGAGGGCTTCTACATCAACTCTATTACCCTTCCGATGAAGCGTGAGTAGTTTACCTCAGACCTACGGGTCCATAGCTAGTAGCTAGATGGCTTCTTCTCTCTCTTTGATTCTCAATACCATGTTCTCCTCGTTGTTCTTGGAGATCTATCCGATGTAATATTCTTTTGCGGTGTGTTTGTCGAGATCTGATGAATTGTGGATTTATGATCAGGTTATCTACGAATATTATTTGAATCTTCTCTGAATTCTTATATGCATGATTTGATATCTTTGTAATTCTCTTCGAATTATCGGTTTGGTTTGGCCAACTAGATTGGTTTTTCTTGCAATGGGAGAAGTGCTTAGCTTTGGGTTCAATCTTGCGGTGTCCTTTCCCAGTGACAGTAGGGGCAACAAGGCATGTACTGTATTGTTGCCATCGAGGATAAAAAGATGGGGTTTACATCATATTGCTTGGGTTTATTCCTCTACATCATGTCATCTTACTTAATGCGTTACTCTGTTCTTCATGAACTTAATACTCTAGATGCAGGCAGGAGTCGGTCGATGTGTGGAGTAATAGTAGTAGATGCAGAATCGTTTCGGTCTACTTGACACGGACGTGATGCCTATATTTCATAATCATTGCCTTGGATATCGTCATAACTTTGTGCTTTTCTATCAATTGCTCGACAGTAATTTGTTCACCCACCGTATTATTTGCTATCTTGAGAGAAGCCTCTAGTGAAACCTATGGCCCCCGGGTCTATTTTCCATCATATTACTTTCCGATCTACTATTTTGCAATCTTTTATTTTCAGATCTATAAACCAAAAATACTAGAAATATTTACTTTATCATTTGTTTAGTTTTACCTATCTCTATCAGATCTCACTTTTGCAAGTAACCGTGAAGGGATTGACAACCCCTTTATCGCATTGGGTGCAAGTTGTTTGATTGTTTGTGCAGATGCTAGGTGATTTGTGCGTTGTCTCCTACTAGATTGATACCTTGGTTTTCTAACTGAGGGAAATACTTATCTCTACTTTGCTGCATCACCCTTTCCTCTTCAAGGGAAAAACCAACGCAAGCTCAAGAAGTAGCAATTCCTTGTTGTGACTAGGTCTATGTTTGCCACTAATCCATCTCTCATGGTTGTATATTGCCATGTTGTAATGTTTGCAGAAACTATGGACAGAGACTTAGAAAAAGAAGAGTTGTTGGGGGATATAATCCGCGACGGAGGTGATATCACCTTGTCGTTTCTCAACGACCCCGATGGTGAGGAAGGAGATCATGACGGCTTCGGTGACCGAACGGAGGAGGGAGCCTTAACTGTTGCAAAGTCCGGTGAGGTATATATATATATATATTAATTAAGCCTCTACTGACTTGATGCATTAATTGTTTTGTATGTACATATATTAATGCTTCTTTCTTCTTTTAGCCCTCTGGATCAAGCCAAACTTCCGTAAGGAGACGAGGCCCGAAGAAAAGGTTGCGCCAGGATGAAAGGTTCACGATCACAGAAGTCGCTCGAGATGGCCAACCGATTGCTCCCAAGCGGAGCAAGGACACATTTGTACATCAGTGCGGAGTTGTTGTTAGGGACAGCGTCCCGATCAGCATCCAAGAATGGAATAAGAAGAAGGACCCTGAAGTTTCTTATGTCCAGGATAGAATGAAAGATGATCTTTGGATCTCGCTGATGACAAATTTCAGCCTACCTCCAGAGGAGGATCCGAATAACCCAGTTATAGAGCGAAAGGTCAAGGCGTTTGCTCTTAAGAAGATGGCAGAACTATTCAAGAACTGGAAGAAAGATTTGAACAAAAAGATTGTCGAGAAAGACGAGACTCCAGAATTCATCGGTCAATATGAGAAGATAAGAGATCATTGGCCCGCATTTGTGGCCTACAAGAAATCGGAGAAGGGTAAGCAAAGGTCACTTACAAACAAGCAAAATGCTGCAAAGAAGAAGTATCACCATACTACGGGGTCAGGTGGCTACAGCAAAGCCCGACCTACGTGGGACAAAGCTGAGCAAGACCTGCTTGCTAATTGGGTCCAACCAGTGACATTGCACTGGCCAGATCGGGCAAGGACTTGGTTCTTCGGGGTTGGGGGAACTTTGGACCCAGAAACAGGGAAGTGTGTTTGGACAAACGATCAACTTGCAATACCCGTCACGAAGCTTGAGAAAGCAATCAACGCAGCGCACGAAGGGGCGTTCATTCCCGACAGAGAGAAGGACTAGCTGACAGAGGCCCTCGGGAATCCTGAACACCCTGGACGAACACGAGGCACATCAGGCTCCGTTCCGTGGGTGCTTGGGTTTCTCGATAGCGGTGGTTATAGAAGCCGAGAGAGAAACAAGAAAGAGGAAGCAAGCAAAATGCAGAAGATCAGTGCAAGATTAGCGAAACTAGAGAAACTTGAGAGCCAGCAAGCTACCGGCCAACCATCTCAGCGGCACGAAGATCCTTCCTTTGACACTGCCCCCGAAGCTACCCCACCATCTCAGCGAAGAAGCAGCATGGCTTCCATGGAGCTCGTTCAGCCTGATTTGACGGCTCCTCGCTACCCCGTGGATAGTATCACGGAGACTGAACATTGTGTGCTAATGAAGAAATGCCACAACCTGACCTTGAAGGCGGCGGTCGGCTCTGTTTTACCTCCTCGAACTGAGGGAACTTTCCATTGCCGTCCGATTCCACATGGCTATGCTATTGTCATGGTGGATGAAATAATGGAGGGATTTGAGGGGCTGGAGCTTGACTACCCTACAGGTGAAGGGGATATTCTTCTGGAAAATGCTTTAAGGAGTACCTGTCTATGGAGAAAGGAGAACATCAAGCTTCTAAATTGGATACCGCCTCAGCAGACTCAGCCGGATGAGGCCCCTCAGCAGACTCCTCACAGTCCAGCTCAGTCGTCTCAGCTGCCTGAGTCGTCTCCGGCGCGTGAGCTGTCTCCGGCGCATTAGCAGACTCCGCCTCCTCCGGCGCGTCAGCTAACTCCGCCGCCTCAGCAACGGCGGAAGAGAGCCGCCGCCGCTCCGGCGGCTAGCAGTACAAAAGGCGGGAAGAAATTCAAATTTGGTCCAAGCCTCAAGCCTCTTCCAAAGTTACCATATGAGAGGACTGACGAGGAAAACGCGGACATCGTGGAAGCCGAAGTGCAAGCCCATTTTGAACGGAAACGTCCACCTCCGAAGGAAACAATAGATCCGGTGAAAGCGAAGCGCACTATGGATGCCCTTAAGCGACCACCACCGCCTCCGCCGCAATCCAACTATGACTGCTGTATTGAAAGGACATATGATGAAGCGTGGCGGTCGGGAAGTACTACCAGTGCTGCAAGACGAAGAAGTGGGAAAACAATTCCCCAGCTCGCCGAACAGGAGAAGCAATCATGCCCCCCGCTCAAGGTGTCTAGCGATATCGCTAATCATCCGGGGCTACTGCCCGGTACCACTCTTGCTGATTACATGGGCGATGATGTACAGTTTGAAACAGCTGAGGTAGTAGAGATCTTTAGATACGAGCACGGGAAGCCTCTCGTCAAACCTGATCATCCTCCTCTAACAACGATGATGCGAAGATTGCATGACTGGTACTTGAAAAGCTGCAGGAAGAATGGGACCGATAGTTTGATGGTGAGAATTAAAGATGAGCACAACCTCATTGGAGTCGACCTGATGCCTGTTGAATTTGTGGAATTATTTCAGTTATTCAATCAAGACACCCTCGACAAACAACTCATGACTTGCTACTGTCTGTAAGTATTACTTCTGTAATTAAGTCTCTAGCTCAGCTCGTTCATTGCATGTATATATAATTATCCTCACTATATTATGCAGATTGAAGATCGTCGAATGCAAAAGAGGACAAATCTATGACATTGGGTTCATTAGCCCAAATACCGTAAATGAATGGATGGTAGAAAATAGAGTTGAAGATACAGAGGAAAACTTGCTAAAAGCGTTCCTTCGACATCAAAACAAAAGGGAAATACTCTTTCCTTACAACTTCAAGTGAGTGTTAATGTCTTGTGCATATTCGGTTTCGCTTACTCGAGGTTAAGTAATGTAATTGATGAGTTATGCGTGCGCAGGTTCCACTTTATTCTGCTATCCATTAAGCTTGACGGGGGAGTAGTAACTGTTTTAGACTCGAGACGTAAAGATCCCAAGGATTATGCGGACATGACTGCAATGCTCCAGAAGTAAGTTCAATCATTATCGCACCATATCGGCAACTTTCATTCATTTCCTGATATCAAGTAATCATTTTCTTTGCCTGGCAGGGTTTGGAAAAAGTTCACCGGAATGGTTCCGGGTCTGAAGAACGAGCTGCGATTTACACACCCCAAAGTAAGTAGTACTAGCTAGTTCCGCGCATCTCTCATTGATTCTAGTTTCATCAATACCATTATCATGCTTAATTATCAGTTTGATTGAACTCTATTCTCGTAAAGTGCTTGTTGCAGCCACCCGGGACTAATTTATGTGGATACTACGTTTGCGAGTTCATGCGCCACTCGACCTCTGAGCGGGGCATCTCTGACCAACAATTTGAAGTACGTAAATAATATTCATAATTTTATTTTATTACCATCAATTGTGTTGAGTTTCATTCATATATATGTATTGACCCCCTTCTTTAAATTAGATGCGGGAGATGCGGGAGATGCGGGATAAACTCCTACCACATGATCGCATACGAGCAATTCAAGAGGAATTGGTGGGATTCTTTCTTGACCACGTCATACATGAAAAGGGAGAATACCATACGGAAATTCAATGGGAGTTTGGCGCTTGATGATGTCAGGGATGTTATATTGTATATATGTAGTAGCGTCGGATAGATATACGAAAACTTTTTGTTCGACCAAGCACGGAGAAAGAGAGGTCACTTCTCTCTATATATGTTCATGACGATGTTGTGTAATTAATGGTTCCTTCATTTGCTTACTAGCTAGCGTCGAGTTCTCTCTATATGTAGTAGCTACCGTCGACCAAGCACGGAGAAAGAGAGGTCACTTCTCTCTATATGTAGTAGCTAGCTAACACAATATGAAACCCCTAACCCCCTCCCCCCCCCCCCCCCCCTAAAAAAAACCGTTGCGCTCGGGAGCTGCTGACGCGTGGCTGCCTTTTAGTCCCGGTTGGTGTTACCAACCGGGACTAAAGGTCCTCCTGCCTGGGCGGCCCACAGCGGCCACGTGGAGCTCCTTTAGTCCCGGTTCGTAAGCCAACCGGGACTAAAAGGTTGTGGGCATTAGTCCCGACCGTTTTGTCCCGGTTCCAGAACCGGGACTAAAGGCCCTCTGTAACCGGAACTAGTGCCCTGTTTTCTACTAGTGTATTAGGGTGATCTCTCACAGTAAATATCAAGTTAAAAGGTGCTCTTACCATTGTTGCAACCGTCTATAACATTTAGCATCCTGGACTGCATCATGTCCACATGAGTACAAACGGGTTGTGAGGTGTAAGGCGGGGATGGTCAGACCATGTATGCAGATAGCACTCGGTTGTGTTGAAGTTGTGGCAGAACCGTTCTGAGCTCGAAGCATGAAGCATCGAAAGATGAACAAGACTCATATGGAGATATGATCGGCAAAAGTTTGCCTACCGGTCGAAATTCTCGTCAGCAGTGATGTTCAAATCAATGGCTGAGAATAAGACCAGAATCTTGAATCACTCACTATCAATTATGAGAGATATTGATTTGAGTGGGAGTGCACTTTATATTGAAATTTGTTTAAATACTAGTGCAAATTAATTACGAAAAAGTGTCTAAAGTGAATCTTATGTTTATTGTTGTAGACCAATGGCTCGCAATAATTTTAATTTAGCTTCTCTGTTTGAGAAAGAAAAGTTAGCTGAAATGGTAGTAATTATGATGATTGGATCACACTCTGAGATGTATTCTCGTAAGTGCTAAGAAACAATACGTGCTGGATCAACTATTTGATGACTACTCGGCGCCTGGACCTATGCAAACAAAGCCGGGCAACTAAGTACATCACAGCCCCACATGTCAACGCCAGGCATGCAACACGCCGCGTGAGCCCAGGTGCGCGAGTCGATGCATCAAAGCGAAGCGAAGGAACAGGGCCCGGATTCATGCAAGATAAAGGCCGCTAAGAAGGAGGTCGTGTCCAAGTGTGACCAGTACGAACAAACAATTACTATGATTCAGGGATAGTTATCCCTATTTGTTAGCCTGTTGCTTCTTGGTGTTCATTATCATATGTATTTTTGTTCATGCTAATGCCCTTTGAGCACAATGTATAAAACGAACATCTATTAAATATGCTGCCTACATCTTGCTGAACTTCCTAGCTGCAGTTGATCTTTATCACAATGACGCAACAAGCCATCTACTAGTAAAATAGGAAGCACATCGGATATTGTCTTTGGAGGCCGAGCTCCATGGAGCTCGGTTTTGAAAATTTTGAATTTTATCGAATTTCATATTTTCTATATTTCAAAAAATTCTGAAAAAAAACACACATATACATGAAGGCATAACACACACATGTGTGTAAATTTTCAGGGCAAAATAAGTTGAAATGAGGGTTGTGCAAAAAAGACAAATCTGAGGCTTTTTAACACATGATACTATTCATCCTCTCAGGCCATGAATTTCTCTTTTTTGTACAAGTCACATTTCAACGTTTTTCATTCTGAAATTTTACACACATAGACATAACATACTTGTTTACTTGCACAATTTTTTTCAGATTTTTTTGAAACCAAAAAGTTTGAATTTTGATTTGTTTTCAAAAAAAATGCCTCCATGGCTCCCGGGAGCCAAACGTCCGCTCTCGAAGCACATGGGCAATTTCATCAATGGCTTAATTTCCTATTCTCAGGTTCTAAGGGCTTGCTATTCAATTCCGATCACTGGGATTCCATGGATACCATGCAACACGTAAAATATTTGGTCATATCTCCTTGAAATGATGATCAGCCTCCGTAGAAGAAACATCAATCTTCAGTAACGTGCTCTGCTCTGTGCTCTCTGCCAGTCATACTGCGCGACGGGCCACCAGCCATTAATTCCCTGTGCAAAGCGCGTGTGTGCCGTGGAGATCCTGTATTGACTGATTCTCCATCGAGGTGCCAACGTCCGCACGCGCCGTGTCAGTGTCCAAAATCTTAAAACACATACTAACGCATGAGTACTTGCGAACCACCCTATGATTGGATAGTTAGAGGGACAGTGGTATCCCTGTCCCGTCAAGATTTAAGTCCTGATGCTCGCATTATTTCTGGATTTATTTCAAAATTGTTAGAAGGGATAGAGAGGGATTTGATGGAATCGATGGATGTATTGCTTGAGTCTCGTGGGCATATATATAGGAGTACAATGACCAACTTGTAGTACAAGAGAAGGCAGGACCAAATCCTAATCTATCATATACTTCCTAATAGTCATATACTCAACATCCCCCACAGTCACAATGGTAGCGACGCAGATGGTGAGACTGGAGAAGAATCCGAAGGCAGGACGACGGACACCCCCCCCCCCCACCCCCCACCCCCCCAGTCTTAACGGTCGATGCATCGCGGAAGTCATGGCTAGAGTGGAAACCGACAAGGTTTCTCAAGCAAGGCGGTAGCTCTTTGTGCCGTTTGTCGAAGTAGCCGAGAGCGTAGGGTGGTGTAGCCGTGGTCGAGGTAGCCGTGCGAAGAATGTCGTGGTCGATGTCGAGTCGGGGTAGCCGGTGTTGAGGAAGTCACCGTGGAGCTGCGTGTAACACCCCTGTGTAATAGCCACTGTGACACTCTGCTAAGTATGCCAAGTCATCTCAATTTGCAGTGCATAATCACCTTGGTTAAGAATTCAATCCAAATTATATTCTGAAAATCAACTCAAATTCAAAAGTGCAAAATAAATTTGCTCAAACACTATGGGAAAAATGTTCACTAAATAGCAAATATTCCAGAAGCACTTATAAAAATATAAACAAAGATAATTGAGTTAGCTGAGTGACTCAAACTACATGAAATAGCACCAAAACAGAATTATTTAAATCATTTATAATTAAATCAAATTCAAATAAAATCCTACTTTGCCCAAACAAGTTTTTGATGAAAGGAAATATTGCATTGTAATGTTTGGGCCAAGTCCCACATTTTACAAAATAGCAAAAGTGGCCTAAACAATTACTTAACAGAAATAAATAAAGAAAAAGCAAAACAGAAAATAAGAAAAATAAAACGAGGCACTGTGCACTGGGCCTAAGTGCACAGTGCCCCGAAAACCAGCCCACCTGGCCCAAATCCCTCTCTCTCCTTCGTCGTGTCGGCCGCTCCCTGGCCGAGCGCGCGCGCGCCGGCGAAACGTCGACAGCGCGACGCCACCGACGCCCGCGAGAATAAGGACGAGCCGGTGCTCTCCCCCTGGACCTCCCCACCCATTTCCCCCTCCTCTCTCCCACGCTCGCGCGCTCCTCCCTCTCCTCTGCTCGCGCAACCGAGCGCCATCGCAGCCGCGCGCAGCCACTGCCGCGGCGACCGACGTCCTCGTTTCACTCCGACGCGCCAGGAGGCTCCGCCGGTCTCGACCACGCTCCAGCACCACCACTTCGAGCTCGGGGAGCCCCACATCGCGCGGATCAAACAGCGCCCGTCTTCGGCATCTCCGGTGATCTCCGACGAGCCCCGCCGTTCTGCTGCTACTAACCTGTCAAGGGCCACCTTGCGTGCCGCACGGTGAGCCGCTCCTTCTCTCCCCTAGCTCTTCTGCCCTTCCGCGTCCCCGTAGCCGCCGCTCCGCGTGAGCCCGAGCCGTCACCGCGGAGCTCGTCGCCGACAAGGCTCTGATGGCCAATTGATCACGGGCGTGTGTCCGCTAGTTTCGCCGCACTGCGTAGAGCACACTTAGCTACTCCGTTCGAGCTACTGCACCCCGCAACGCCGATTCCATCGAACTCCCGTATGCGCCGCCGCCTTTGCTCGTCGTCGGCGACGATTCCGGCCAGTTCCGGCGGAACCGCCACCACCACTCGACGCGCGAGATCTCCAGCGTTCGAACGCACCTGGCCTCGGCTCGAGCGGTGCTCCGCAGAGCATTTCCGGCCAAGTCCGGCGACGCGCCGCCGCGTTTTTGGTCGCCGGCGCAACTCCGGCGCCGGCAGCTGACGTGGCAAGGTGGGACCCACCCCCTGGGTCACTGACTGTGGGCCCGAGGGGCCCGGTTGACTGAGTTGACTCAGTCAACTTTGCTGACTGGGCTCTCTGTGTCTATGACATGTGGGCCCCCTCGGCTAATTAGACTAATTAAGCGATTTAATAAATAAAAATAATTAGTTTAATCTAAACACTCACTGACAGGCTGGGCCCACACCTCTAATTACCCTGTTAGGTTAGTTTAATACTCTGTTAAACTAACAGAGGCTGACATGTGGGTCCCACTGGACCCACATGTCAGGTTTGACTCTGGTCAGCCGGTTTGACTCGCTGACATCACAGCTGACGTCATATATCAATTTCTGTTAAATAGATAAATTCCAGAAAATCATTTAAATCTTTGGAAATTCATAACTTTTAATCCGTAGTTCCGATCGAAAAACTTTGTACATGAAAGTTGCTCAGAACGATGAGACGAATCTGATCGTGTCATCTGTTTTGATGCCAGAACCCCCTACGTAGGAGAACTCGTAACTTTTAGCCTGATTCCGGTAGATGAATAGTGCATACTTACCGATTAATAAATCCCACGTTAATTCTTTAATAACCAAATTGGCTTAGATGCATCTTTAGGCAACCCTGCACTGCATACTAGGCATAGCATGCCCTGTGTTGCATTTATTTTGATGTGTATTTATTTGTTTTCTCCCCCTCTTCTCTCCAGATAGACCCGACATTGACATAGCTCCTGAGACCGATGCAGCTCCGGAGTACGACTACGTCCCTAACGATCTTGCCCTTGCCGCCGAGCACACAGGCAAGCACCCCCCTTTTGAGCATTTCGATATCGCCTACTCTTCTCTCTCTTGTGCTTGCATTAGAAGTTACTGCTGCTGTTATCCTATATCTGCTGCATAGCCTGTTTAATTGTAACCTGCTGTTGATACCTACCTGTTATCCTAAACTGTTTAGTATAGGCCGGGTAGAGACCTATCAGAGACCCCACTTTACCTCGACCGCCCCACTGGACTAACAGAAGACCCGAGCAACGGGATCGAAGACCAGGCCTCGACACCGCACGTCACTTCCCCTTAGTTGCTCGACACTACTGGGTTACTATCGAGTGCCGAGGGTGATGCCTCGTCAGCACTTCTGATGATAACCTTGTAGGTTAGTTAATCGGGCGTGGTCAGCGAGGGTGATTCCTCCTACACCTCCCCCGATAACGACAACGTCGCGCAACTCCTCAAGCGTGGACCTCGAGGGTGATTCCTCCTTCGTTCACCTTGACGATAACATCAAGTGGGACTCCATCGAGGGTGATTCCTCCGGGTTCCCCTTGGTGTCAGACACACGGATACTTTGGTTACTATGACTGAACACTGAACCATGATACTAAAGACGGGTCGTCCCTGAGGGGTACCCGCGCAAGCTTAATTGCGAGTGATGTGGAGTCGGGTTGACCTGGAGGGTGCCCGCGAGATAAATACGAGGCGTGGCCAGGCATTCTTAGCCCTTGCCGCAAGTCCTCGAGACGGAGCGACGGGGTAACATCGATCATGAGTCTCTGCTTGTTACCTCGCGCTCCTAATCCACTAACGGTTTGTATATTTGATCCGAGGGGCCTCTGGCCTGATAGCACTAACCATCACGTGGGCATAGTATGGGTGTTCTGTGTCGTATACTTCAGCCGGAGCTTAATTGACGTCAGCAAGGAGCGGCACACGCTGGGTTGGACTGGGAACGCAACCGCGCTTGTATTAAGGGGTTGCTAGGTCTGCTCACCGGCGGTGCACGTAACGCGCAGGAGTCCCCGGGGCGATGGCCCAAGACCCCTAGGCGCATAGGTTAGTCCGGCGTGCTGACCTCTCTGTTAAGTATTCGGTCGGGTTGCGGCGTATCGTTTGGCCGAGGCCGGGCATGACCCAGAAAAGTGTGTCCGGCCGGAGTTAATCGAGCATGGTGGGTAAGTTGGTGCACCCCTGCAGGGAAGAAAACATCTATTGATAGCATGTCCTACGGTAACGGACACTCGGAGTTGTATCCCGATCGGTACAACTAGAACTTGAGATGATAACTGGATAGTATCGCTCTGGGATTGCTTTCTCGCAGGGAGTCGAGGATGAATCTCTGGGTGAGGTTGATAACATTACTACTACTTTACATTATGTTAATCTGCACTCTTCTAATGCTGCAAGATCGATGAAGATGTTTGAAGATGCTAGTCTTCGATAGGACTAGGCTTTCCCCCTCTATTCTGGCATTTCTGCAGCCCAGTCCACATATACAGCCACCCTTTGATAATGTTGCATATGTAGTGTAGATCCTTCCTTGCTGAGTACTTCGGATGAGTACTCACGTTTGCTTTATTTTCTTTTTCTCCCCATATCCAATTGACGCCGCCAGATGATGGAGCCCCTGAGATAGCAGCCCCCGTCGACGACTACGGCTACTACTACTACCCTCCCGGCGAGTACTACTACGAGGAGCCGACAGACGACCAGGAGTAGGATTCGGAGGATCCTAGGCAGGAGGCCTACGCCTTTCGATCATAGAGTTTTTTATTTTGCCCCGCCTTCTTAAAGGCCTATCTCTGTTTCTGTAATATATCTCTACTCAGATATCTGATGCTTCCGCTGACGCTTGTATGCCATCGAGCTATGTATTCGAGCCCTCGAAGCCCTGGCTTGTAATATAAAGCTTGTACGACTTTATTTATGTTTTAGAGTTGTGTTGTGATATCTTCAAGTGAGTCCTTAGGCTTGATCGTGTGCATTTGCATGTATGGTTAGTGCACGATTAAGCCGGGGTCATCACAGGTTGGTATCAGAGCTGACTGCCTGTAGGAACCCCCCCCCCCTTTTTTCCAACTCCTTGGCCGAAGTTGAGTCTAGTAACCAAAAACTGTTTTACTAACTTGGCTGTGTGGCTTACGGGCCCACGTCGCCAACTGGGTGGTATTAGGATCTTTTATTCCTCGTCTTTACTCTAGGACTCTGATCTCTCATCTATTCGGGTTTAATAAATTTACTAACACCGACACTTAGGATCTCGTAAATTCCGTCCACCCGGAGAGCTAGATTTCTGTGCGATTTCCCTGTCATTGATCTGATTAGTCTGATAATCATTTCCTTTCCATTGTTTTGTTTAACCTTTCTCTTCGAGATCTGTTATGCTTCTCCTTGTCAAATGACAATCCTGAATTTCATTTATTTCAGATGGATCGTCTGTTTCCACTGCGCCCTACGACGCAGCTTGTGCTTCGCACTTGGGCTCGCGATGCCCCTGGGTTTCCATCTGTTCTCATCGCTCTCTTGACTAGACTGGGTTACCGCTGGTACCCTGAGTACATGGTCTACGAGGTATACCGCGAGTTGAACCAGGAGCAGTACTATGCTGATGTTCGCATCTATGATCATCAGGATGACTCAGACACCGAGCTATACCTTTTCCATGGTATCGGCGTGACGATTGAGATGGCAGTCCATGATGCCGCCTACTCTGCTGTCGCACGTCTCCGAGGAGAGCACAGTGCTAGCTTGGATGACTCTGAGTTCCGATACATTCCGTATGCCCCTGCTGGAGATGCTACTGGATACTACACAGCTACCTGTGCCCCGTACGAGCCTCGTCGCTACGATCCGCGAGTTCTGATTCAGTGTACTCAGGCTCTGGACCGCACTGTTCGGGCTCTGGCCGTCGAGTTTTTGCCACTCGAGTACGACTCTACGAGGCTATGACGCAGTTGCTACCAGCTGTTCGTACAGGGATACATTCGGAGCAGATCCTTTACCCGCGCAGGACCGAGATGCCACCAGGGATTGATTGGCCTGCTGTGGGAGGTCACACACCTGCATGTGGACCTCTTCTTTCAGCTCGAGACCGGGTTCTGCATCAGAGTGCACATGGAGCGCAGGATCCTTCTGTGATGAACGTCCGTCGTCCGCACTTGCAGCTACCCCGTTTCAGTGGTTTTCTCCGACATTGATGTAGCCTTTGCTATGTCTCGTTGTGTACTTCCTTACCGCGTGCCTGCGCGCCGCCTAGTATGTCTAGCTTTTGAATTTGCGTCATTATGCTGCCCGAATGTAACCGACTCTATATGGATCTGTATGACTTAATGACTGCTAATAAGCGAGCTCAATCGGCAGTTTATGACTGGGATTATGAATCAGTTTCCCCGACCCAATGCCAACTAGCAGCCAGCTTCAATAACGCTGCCAGAGTTTGTCCGCCTCAACCCAGTGACATTCCGCAACGCAGTTAATCCGCTGGACGCCGATGACTGGTTGCGTGACATCTTCTATGAGATGGAGTCAGCTGATGTCCTTCCTCTCAACTATGTCACCTTTGCGACCTACTTCCTGAAGGGACCCGCCGCACAATGGTGGGCCACCCACAGACAGACCCTACCTCCTGGAACTGTCATTACCTGGGTGGAGTTCAAGACGGCTTTTCGCGCCCGCTATATTCCTCAAGCAGTTATAGCACGCAAGAAGGCTGAGTTCCGCAACCTTGTTCAAGGCAACAAGACTGTAGAAGTCTATCAGCGCGAGTTTCTTGACTTGTCTCGCTATGCTGAAGAAGACATCCCAACTGATGCTCGTAGGCAGGAGAAGTTCCGTGAAGGGCTACATCATGAAATTCAGCTAGCCCTGCTTGTCCAAGATTTTCCTGACTTCGCCACCTTGGTGAACAAGGCCATCATGGTCGAGACTGGTCTGAAGAAGCACAAGGAAGTGACCAGACGCACTCATGAAGCGGGCTCATCTTCGGGCTCGTCTTCCCAGAAGCGCCGCATCTGGATTCCACAAAGCATGTACCGTCCAACAGCTCCAATGTACAGGCCTGCATATGCTGCACCTCGTCTGCCTCCTCCACCACCAAGGCAGCCCCTTCGAGCTCCACCACCTCGAGCTCCTGCACCACATCCAGACAGTGGACTCTGCTTCAAGTGTGGCCAGCCAGGTCACCGTGCCAGAGACTGTACTCAGAATCAGAATCAGTTAGCACTTCCTTCTGCTGGCCGTGGTAATGGCCGTGGAATTCCTCAGCAGCGTAATGACAATGTCAGGCCTTCTTATGGTCGTGGACAGAACTATCACGTCAACATGGCTGAAGCTCAGGATCAACCTAAAACCGTGATGGGTACACTTCTTGTTAATTCAGTACCAGCATCTGTTTTATTTGATTCAGGAGCATCGCATTCATTCATGTTAGATAAATTCGCACTCATGCATGAAGTTAGATGTGATACACTACCACATAAATTACGAGTGAACACTCCCGCGGGTCATTGCCACACTTCGCTGTTCAGTCCCGATGTCGTAATTAATATTGAAAGATTGGAATTCCGAGCGTCTCCCATTATTCTCAACTCTTCTGAAGTTGATCTTATTCTGGGAATGGATTGGTTGAAGGCCCACTATGCCTCAATCAATTGTGCCACTAAAGTTGTACACCTCCTGCATCCATCAGGTCAGATAGTGAATTACCGAGCTCATATCACTCAGAACGCCGAGGCTCAGATTTATGCCTTGAATGCGTTGAACGCTTCTCCGCTTGAGGGGATCGAGAACGTTCCAGTTGTCTGTGAATTCCAGGATGTTTTTCCAGAAGAACTTCCAGGAATACCCCCTGCTAGAGCTGTCGAGTTTGTTATCGACTTGAAGCCTGGCACCACTCCTATTGCGAAGCGTCCTTACAAGATGCCCCCGCACCACCTTCTCGAGCTTAAGGAAGAAATCGACAAGTCACTTAAAAAGGGCTTCATCCATCCCAGTTCCTCTGCCTGGGGAGCACCGTCTCTCTTTGTCAAGAAGAAAGATGGTACGAATAGGCTGGTCCAAGATTATCGTCCTATTAACCAGGCAACCATTCAGAATAAATATCTGCTTCCTCGGATCAATGATTTATATGATCAACTTGCTGGATCATCGGTGTTCTCCAAACTCGATTTGAGGTTGGGTTATCACCAGATCCGTGTCCGTGAAGAGGATATTCCGAAGACCGCCTTCGTTACTCGTTATGGCTCCTATGAATATACCGTCATGTCATTTGGCCTAACGAATGCTCCAGCTATGTTCTCCCGTCTGATGAAATATATCTTCATGGATTACCTCGACAAGTTCGTCGTGGTTTATCTGGATGATATTCTGGTGTATTCGAAGAATAAGGAAGAACATGCCGAACATCTTCGCCTTGTTCTGGAGAGGCTTTGAGAGCACAAGTTGTATGCCAAGTACTCCAATTGTGAATTCTGGCTATCTGAAGTGACCTACCTTGGACATGTGATTTCCAAGGACGGTATTGCCGTTAACCCGGAGCGTGTTCAGGCTATTCTTGACTGGACTCCTCCGAAGAATGCCAAGCAAGTCCGAAGTTTTCTCGGTCTAGCAAGTTATTGTCGATGATTCGTCGAAAACTTTTCCAAGATTGCCAAGCCCCTGACTAACCTCCTCCACAAAGGCGTTAAGTTTGAGTGTACAGACAAATGTCAAGAAAGTTTCCAGACCCTCAAGGACAAGCTTACTTCTGCTCCAGTGCTTGCTCCTCCCGATTCTCGCAAGGACTTTGTGATATATTGCGACGCCTCTCGTCAGGGATTAGGCTGTGTCCTATTGCAAGAGCGAAAGGTAATTGCATATGCCTCGCGACAATTGCGTCCGCATGAAGAAAACTATCCAGTGCATGATCTCGAACTCGCTGCTGTGATCTATGCTTTGAAGCAGTGGCGACATTACCTTCTTGGTAACCGGTGTGAGATTTATACCGATCATCAGAGTCTGAAATATTTATTCACTCAACCGGATCTTAATCTCCGTTAACAACGATGGTTGGAAACAATCGCGGACTATGACTGTGGTATTTCTTATACCCCTGGCAAGGCTAATGTGATGGCTGATGCCTTGAGCCGCAAGTCCTATTGCAACAACCTCATGGTTAAGCAAGCTCAACCCCAGCTATATGAAGAACTGTGCAAGTTGAACCTCTGTATCATTCCGCAGGGTTCTCTTAATAACCTTGTGGTACAGCCAGATCTTGAGAAAGCTGTAAAGATTGCGCAAGCCAAAGATGTCGAAGTAGATCTAATGAAGAAAGAGCTTCACCTCGAGAAGTACAGGGATTTCTCGATTGCTGAAGATGGAACCTTATATTTCAGAGACCGCATTGTGGTACCCCGCTTCGAATTTATGACTGACAAAGTCATGAAGGAGGCTCATGATACACCGTTGTCTATCCATCCGGGTACCACCAAGATGTATTGTGATCTTCGTCAAAGGTACTGGTGGTCCAGAATGAAGCAGGACATTGCTCGATACGTTGCTGAATGTGACGTATGTCGTCGCGTGAAAGCAGAACATCAAAAGCCTGCTGGAATTCTTCAACCACTCCCTATTCCTTTGTGGAAGTGGGATAAAGTGCAGGTGAATTTCATTACTGGTCTTCCCAAGTCTCAGAAAGGTCACGATGCTATTCTTGTCGTCGTCGATCAACTTTCCAAGGTTGCACATTTTCTGCCTGTCAAGGAGACTATCACTGCTAGCCAGCTAGCAGAATTGTATATCTCCAGAATCGTTTCACTCCACGGTATTCCGAAGGAGATCAGTTCGGACCGTGGAGGTCTTTTCACATCCAAGTTCTGGGAAAGTTTTCAAGAAGCTATGGGAACTCACATTACCTAGAGTTTAGCTTATCGTCCTCAATCCCAAGGCCAAGTCGAGCGAGTAAATCAAGTGCTTGAAGATATGCTTCGGGCTTGTGTTATATCATTCGGTAAGAAGTGGGAAGAATCTCTCTTGTTTGCCGAATTCTCTTATAATAACAGCTATCAAGCCAGCTTGAAAATGGCCCCCTTCGAAGTGCTATATGGACGTAAGTGTCGAACCCCTCTGAATTGGTCAGAAACTGGGGAACGACCACTCGTTGGACCGGACATTATCCAACACGCCGAAGAGCAAGTCCGAATTGTCCGAGAAAATCTCAAGGCGGCTCAGGACCGCCAGAAGAGCAACTATGATCACAAACGATGGGGTCTGACTTATCAACCAGGTGATCAAGCTTATCTTCGTGTCACTCCTATGAAGGGCACCCGTCGTTTCGGAATCAAGGGCAAGCTAGCTCCTCGCTATATTGGTCCTTTTCGCATTGTTGCTAGACGTGGACATGTGGCATATAAATTGGAGTTGCCGCCGCAATTCTCTCATATCCACGACGTCTTTCATGTATCGCAGCTTCGTAAATGCTTCAAGGAATCTCTACACAGAGCAGTGGATCACGAGATGCTCGAACTACAAGATGATCTTTCTTATAAGGAGCATCCCATCCGCATTCTCGATGAAGCTGAACGTCGCACTCGTCAGAAGACGAGCAAGTTCCTGAAAGTGCAGTGGTCGAATCACACTGAAGATGAAGCCACTTGGGAACGCGAGGATCATCTTCGGGAAGAATATCCCGACCTCTTTCCTTCTACCTCCTAAATTCTCGGGACGAGAATTTCTTTTAGAGGAGGAGAATTTGTAACACCCCTCTGTAATAGCCACCGTGACACTCTGCTAAGTATGCCAAGTCATCTCAATTTGCAGTGCATAATCACCTTGGTTAAGAATTCTATTCAAATTCTATTCTGAAAATCAACTCAAATTCAAAAGTGCAAAATAAATTTGATCAAACACTATGGGAAAAATGTTCACTAAATAGCAAATATTCCAGAAGCACTTATAAAAATATAAACAAAGACAATTGAGTTAGCTGAGTGACTCAAACTGCATGAAAAAGCACCAAAACAGAATTATTTAAATCATTTATAATTAAATCAAATTCAAATAAAATCCTACTTTGCCCAAACAAGTTTTTGATGAAAGGAAATATTGCATTGTAATATTTCGGCCAAGTCCCACATTTTACAAAATAGCAAAAGTGGCCTAAACAATTACTTAACAGAAATAAATAAAGAAAAAGCAAAACAGAAAATAAGAAAAATAAAACGAGGCACTATGCACTGGGCCTAAGTGCACTGGGCCCCGAAAACCAGCCCACCTGGCCCAAATCCCTCTCTCTCCTTCGTCGTGTCGGCCGCTCCCTGGCCGAGCGCGCGCGCCGGCGAAACATCGACAGCGCGACGCCACCGACGCCCGCGAGGATAAGGACGAGCCGGTGCTCTCCCTCTGGACCTCCCCACTCATTTCCCCCTCCTCTCTCCCACGCTCGTGTGCTCCTCCCTCTCCTCTGCTCGCGCAACCGAGCGCCATCGCCGCCGCGCGCAGCCACCGCCGCGGCGACCGACGTCCTCGTTTCACTCCGACGCGCCAGGAGGCTCCGCCGGGCTCGACCACGCCTCCAGCACCACCACTTCGAGCTCGGGGAGCCCCACATCGCGCGGATCGAACATCGCCCGTCTTCGGCATCTCCGGCGATCTCCGACGAGCCCCGCCGTTCTGCTGCTACTAACCTGTCAAGGGCCACCTTGCGTGCCGCATGGTAAGCCGCTCCTTCTCTCCCCTAGCTCTTCTGCCCTTCCGCGTCCCCGTAGCCGCCGCTCCGCGTGAGCCCGATCCGTCGCCGCGGAGCTCGTCGCCGACGAGGCTCCGATGACCAATTGGTCACGGGCGTGTGTCCGCTAGTTTCGCCGCACCACGTTGAGCACACTTAGCTACTCCGTTCGAGCTACTGCACCCCGCAACGCCGATTCCATCGAACTCCCGTACGCGCCGCCGCCTTTGCTCGTCGTCGGCGACGATTCCGGCCAGTTTCGGCGGAACCGCCACCACCACTCGACGCGCGAGATCTCCAGCGTTCGAACGCACCTGGCCTCGGCTCGAGATAAATATGAGGCGTGGTCGGGCATTCTTAGCCCTTGCCGCAAGTCCTCGAGACAGAGCGACGGGGTAACATCGATCATGAGTCTCTGCTCGTTACCGCGCGCTCCTAATCCACTAACGGTTTGGATATTTGATCCGAGGGGCCTCTGGCCTGATAGCACTAACCATCACATGGGCATAGTATGGGCGTTCTGCGTCGTATACTTCAGCCGGAGCTTAATTGACGTCAGCAAGGAGCGGCACACGTTGGGTTGGACTGGGAACGCAACCGCGCTTGTATTAAGGGGTTGCTAGGTCTGCTCACCGGCGGTGCACGTAACGCGCAGGAGTCCCCGGGGCGATGGCCCAAGACCCCTGGGCGCATAGGTTAGTCCGGCGTGCTGACCTCTCTGTTAAGTATTCGGTCGGGTTGCGGCGTATCGTTTGGCCGAGGCCGGGCATGACCCAGAAAAGTGTGTCCGGCCGGAGTTAATCGAGCGTGGTGGGTAAGTTGGTGCACCCCTGCAGGGAAGAAAACATCTATTGATAGCCTGCCCTATGGTAACGGACACTCGGAGTTGTATCCCGATCGGTACAACTAGAACTTGAGATGATAACTGGATAGTATGGCTCTAGGATTGCTTTCTCGCAGGGAGTCGAGGAAGAATCTCTGGGCGAGGTTGATAACATTACTACTACTTTACATTATGTTAATCTGCACTCTTCTAATGCTGCAAGATCGATGAAGATGTTTGAAGATGCTAGTTTTCGATAGGACTAGGCTTTCCCCCTCTATTCTGGCATTTCTGCAGCCCAGTCCACATATACAGCCACCCTTTGATAATGTTGCATATGTAGTGTAGATCCTTGCTTGCTGAGTACTTCGGATGAGTACTCATGTTTGCTTTATTTTCTTTTTCTTCCCATATCCAATTGACGCCGCCAGATGACGGAGCCCCTGAGATAGCAGCCCCCGTCGATGACTACGGCTGCTACTACTACCCTCCCGGCGAGTACTACTACGAGGAGCCGACAGACGACCAGGAGTAGGATTTGGAGGATCCTAGGCAGGAGGCCTACGCCTTTCGATCATAGAGTTTTTTATTTTGTCCTGCCTTCTTAAAGGCCTATCTCTGTTTCTGTAATATATCTGTACTCAGATATCTGATGCTTCCGCTGACGCTTGTATGCCATCGAGCTATGTATTCGAGCCCTCGAGGCCCTGGCTTGTAATATAAAGCTTGTATGACTTTATTTATGTTTTAGAGTTGTGTTGTGATATCTTCAAGTGAGTCCTTAGGCTTGATCGTGTGCATTTGCGTGTATGGTTAGTGCACGATTAAGCCGGCGTCGTCACACTGCGGGCGCAAGGAGGCGCCGAGTTAGTCATGGGCGCAGTGGTGTCGAAGTAGTGGTGCGCCGGGAAGACGATGTTGACGAGGCGTCGCGCCTGGTTTGCCAAACCCGGTAATACGTCATAGACGAAGGCACGCGTCGGTGTTGCCAGCACCGGTCATGCGTAGACGGACGAAGCGTCGCGTCGGGCTTGCCAGGCCCGGGGACACATCATGGACGAAGGCACGCATCGGTGTTGCCAGCACCGGGCATGCGTAGACGAGGGACCTGCACGAGCTATACGCCATGTCGCGGAGTCTGAGGGGCCAGCAGAGGAGGAACTCGATGACGGTTGTGGCGCTAATTGGCGCGGGGCCGATGTCGCCGACGGTGGTCGGAGTAGACGAAGTGGTCGGGGAAGATGACGGCAATGCTGGTGACAAGCTGGTGCTGGACGAAGACGAAGGGGGTGGACGGGCGGCGGCGGTGGCTACGGGTGTAGCAGCGGTAGCGGTCGAAGAAGAGCGGCGGTGGCGGCCTGACGGCGGCGGCGGCGGCTAAGTTAGGAGCGCGGCGGCGCTGCTCGAAGAAAGCGAGAAACCCGACAATGTGACGAAGACCGGCGCCGACGGTGGCGTTCCCGCACCAAGGGAGGCGGCGCGACGCATACCACGGGAAGTCGACATGCGGGGACGGCGGTGCACCGCGGGCCATGGTGCCACGGCCTGAAGGGGCGACGCGGCGGCAGCAGGCGTGTCGGGGCGACGATGGGAAGACCTCGGGTCGGCGGCGGTGATCGCGGGCCGCGGCGCGACGGCCCGTAGGGGCGGCACAACGGAACCCGGGTCGGTGCAACCGCGGGAATGGCTCGGGATGACGGCGTCGACCGCGTGCCACGCTCGCTATGGCCTGACGGGGCGACGCAGCGGTAGTGCGAGGGTCGGTGCAGCCACGGGGATGGCCTGAAGCGGACGGCCTCGGGGCGGCGATGGACCGCGGGCCGCGACACTACGGCCTGAAGGGGCGACGCAGCGGTGATGCGGGTCGGTGTAGCCAGGAGAAGAACCACGGGGCGGCAGCGTTGCGGCCCAACGGGGCGACCCAGCGGCAGCCTGTTGCTCGATCGGTGGAGGAGCGCGCTGAACTCGGGGACGCTCTTCACGGGACCTGCGTAGGCGTGCGCAACCGACGGGCCAGGTCGGTCGCACGGCGTAGATGAGGCGGATCGCGGCGGCGGGAGGGTGATCAATCCGATCGCGCGCGAGGTCGGGGACGCCGCTCGGTGGAGGCGGGGTGGTGGCGGAGTCCAAGCTGAAGCCAGAGGTGACGTCCGGTGCGGAGCAGGGTGAAAACGGCCAGCGTAGATCGACGGGCGGGCCGGTGCGCGAACGGCGGCTGTGATGGGCCGCCGCATCGCGCGAGGCCGCTGGGTCGGGGCGATGCAGGAGTCCGGTCGGAGCAGGGCGGCGTCGGCCGGCGCAGGGCGACGGGCGGGCAAACGCTCGGACGGCGGCCGTGAGGGGCCGCCTGTCGTGTGAGGCCGCCGGGTCGGTGATGGAGCCGGCCGATCGCGCCAGTGTCGGAGTAGAGGCGCGCGGGGGTGGACGGCGGCGGCGGGCGACGCAACTCGATCTTAGATCGGAAAACCAAAAAGTAGACGCCGATCAAAGTGACCAGTGAGAGAGAGAAAAACCCGGAGCAAGGGCTCGGTAAGAAGACTCTCTAGGACAGCCGGTTAACACGACCGGCGGACGAACTCTAGGTACGGGCGGCGCGGCCCCTGGCGGTGGTCATGGAGGCCGACCGCCCTGGGGGCGGCGCGCGGGGCGGAAGCGGCGGACAGCGGCTAGGGTTGGATCGGTTAGGATGATACCATGTTAGAAGGGAGAGGGGGATTTGGTGGAATTGTTGATGTACTACTTGAGCCTTGTGGTCATATATATAGGAGTACAATGATCAACTTGGAGTACAAGACAAGGCAGGACCAAATCCTAGTCTATCCTATACTTCCTTATAATCATATACTCAACATGTTAGAAGGGAGAGAGGGATTTGGTGGAATTGTTGATGTATTGCTTGAGCCTTGTGGGCATATATATAGGAGTACAATGACCAACTTGGAGTACAAGACAAGGCAGGACCAAATCCTAGTCTATCCTATACTTCCTAATAATCATATACTCAACATTCCCCCGCAGTCACAACGGTAGCGACGCAGACGATGAGACTGGAGAAGAATTCGAAGGCAAACCGACGGACACCCCCCACAGTCGTAACGGTTGATGCATCGCGGAAGTCGTGGCTGGAGTGGAAACCGGTGAGGTTGCTCAAGTAAGGCGGTAGCCCTTTGTGCCGTTTGTCGATGGAGCCGAGAGCGTAGGATGGTGTAGCCGTGGTCGAGGTAGCCGTGGGAAGAATTATGTGGTCGATGTCGATTCGGGGTGGCGGGTGTCGAGGAAGTCGCGGGCGCAAGGAGGCGCCAAGTTAGTCATGGGCGCAGTGGTGTCGAAGAAGTGGTGCGTCGGGAATAAGACGTTGTTGACGGCGCGTCGCGGCGGGTTTGCCAAGGCCGGGGACACATCGTAGACGAAGGCACGCATTGGTGTTGCCAGCACCGGGCATGCGTAGACTGACGAAGACGAAGTTGACGAAGCGCCGCACCAGGCTTGCCAGGTCCGGGGACACGTCGTGGACGAAGGCACGCATCGGTGTTGCCAGCATCGAGCATGCGTAGACTGGGACCTGCACGAGTTGTACACCATGTCCGAGAAGTCGGAAGGTCAGCAGAGAAGGACTCGACGACGGTTGCGGTGCCAATCGGCATGGGGCCGATGTTGCCCGCGGTTGTCGGAGTAGATGAAGTGGTCGGGGTAGATGACGGCGACGCTGGCGACGAGCTGGTGCTGGACGAAGACGAAGGGGGTGGATGGGCGGCGGCGGCGGCTACGGGGGTAGCGGCGGCTGCCTGACAGCGGCGGTTGCCTGACAGCGGCGGCTAGGTTAGAGGATGCGCTTTCAGTGGGAGGAGATGTTCCCGTCGACGACGAGACGCCTACGGTGCTCACAGGGGTAGGATATGCGTGTGTGCGTTCATAGGGGTGAGTGTATGCGCGTACGTATGAGCGCTTGCGTCTATACCGTGTTAAAAAAAAAGGAGTACTTAGCAAACAAAGTTATTAATTTTCCAGTAAAGTGTTATCATTTTTCAATTTCAGGTATGAATAATGTATTACTGCATGAAGGCAATACAATAGTACTCACAATCGGCATCTGATTTTCTCAATTGATTCCAAGCGATCTTATGTGTTGTCCAAATTTTCTGAAGTATTTGTGCCGCCTATTTTATTTTCTCAAATATTCTGATGTTTATTCCTAAAATCCTTTTTGAGATGTCGTAACGTGAGGCATTTGAAACAGCCTTTTCAGAGCAAGTATCCATCAACCATTCTAGAAACCCATACTCGTGCAGACCCAAATTTGAACCAGCCACAAGTCCATTAGACCTAAGAAAGAAAAAAAATCAACACACTTTCTTGCAATTCAATTGGGATTCTCTCTTCAATTACTTTTTTCTTTTTTGAGAATAAGCAGTTATTCCTCAAATGATCTCCCTTCAACTACTTTGTAAAACAATAGACAAGCACAAGTTGCAAGAAATTACAATACCGCTTCAAAGCACTGCAAACCAATTTTATACACTCACTTCATATCCCTAATAATTATAGAGCCAAAGTAGACGGGACGCATCAAGGCGCGCCTTCAACGATCTAGTATGTGTAAACATGATCAATGAAAATTACACTTGATGAACTACTGCTGTTCACTCAAACAAGGTTAAAGAACAAAGCTGTATATGCACGCACAAGATATAAGCCGCCGTTGTTTTGGAAAGTCGGTGATATTGTTATATTGTTTCATACTAGTAACGTTGTTTCTTGACCTCAAATAACCTCTTTATTCATTAGAAAATAATGTTACAACGTTCATCATAAGAGGTACAATAGAGGAGGGAGGATCATCAAGCCAGACCCTACAGACTTGGAACTTTGCCAACTGGGCCAGTTCATGAGCTACAAAATTTGTTTCCCTAATGGCATGCTCGTATTTAACCCTAACAAATTCATGCTCCATGGAAAAACAATTATGGAAGATCGCTGCAGCAATACCCGTAGATGGCCTCTCATTCTTCATAACTTCTATTAATTCTAGATTGTCTGAGCTCACAACAACTCTATTACAACCTATTGATTCCGCTAAGAGCAATCCATTCTTGTGAGCCAAAGCTTCAGCAGAAAGAACATCTTGAACCAGATCCAACTATACATTACTCACAGCGATAAACTTTCCTTTTTATCTCGAATGACAGCGCCAGTAGTTCCCCTCAAATAATCTGGATCAAATGAAGCATCCACGTTTATCTTAACGCAATCACCTGTTGGTGGAGTCCAAATCTCCTTTCTCACTCTTGCATTAGGAACCGCAGCAGACCTAAAATTTGAACACAACACTCGGATTGCCATTGCGGATTTCTCAGGGGACTGCACCTGAATATCACGAGTAATTTGCCTCCTATCCCACCATAAATAGCAACAGGCCACCGCAACAAGCTCTGGTGATAAAGTTTGTCCCAAAATTGATTGATCAGTGATAGAGTACAACAACTCCTCCAAAATTGTCTGTCCATGACGATGTACCAGACATGCATGCTTTCTCAATTAGATGGTGAATACCCAGAGCTTTTCAAACATGCTTTCATCGGGTACACTTGAATAGGAGGTGCTTAATGTCTTCCGCTCCAATCCCACACACTGGACATTGTCCACTCACTTTGATATGGCGGTTCGCCAGGGTCCGACAAGGAATAGTATTATGCATAGCTCTCCAAAGAAATTTTTTAACCCTTGCCGGCACATTAAGTCCCCAAATCATACCAGTAACGTTGTTGTATGATGACGCACAGTGGAATGTGGAATCAAAGTGGGTCACCCCTCTAGAGATAGAGATCCATGGAATTTAATGTCCACCTTTCGATCGTGAGCGCTCATACTTTCAAAGTGCGCCATGTATGCTGGTATTAAACTAATGCTTTTTTAGTTTACTGTAGAAATTTGACCTTGCGCAGATTTCTAGTACGTGAGATCTTATATATATTGAGGTGCCGTACCGCTGTGTTCAGCTTGTACCACCATGGCATCTCTCAAGGAAAACTTGCAGCTGGAAGAACCACTTCTTGAGGTCAGTTTCTCTGCTACTTCCTCCACATTCATCTCTGGCAGTAGCTTGATTTGGAGAGAGTTAGCTCGTTTTGCTGCCCAGGGAGTACCATATGCAGGGTAGCATATGGATGTCATATCGATCCTTGGACACTGAAATACTGGAAACAAAATGGACCTCTTTTCTTTTTACCGTTGCAGATCAGCGCATTATGACCTGCATATTGTTGTGGTGAGATCTGCAGAATGCTGGCTGTTACATGCCTGATGCAATACTGATTTTTCTCGTAATATTGTCCCTGAGAAAGGATGGTCTGCTTGGCAACATCAGTGAACAACAAAATTATTAGCAATTAACTTGGCGACAGTTTCTGTCTCTATTCATATTCTTATCCCAGCCTCTGTTTTTCTATATATCATGTACTCCATATACAGTTACTTGATGCTTTTGCAGAAAGATACACACTAGTACTTCTACTAAAGAGAATCAGGCTTGCCTTATACAGGATTCTGCGGTACACAGAGGGGACCGAGTTGTTGACATCAAAGGAACTCCAACTCCTATAACCAAGCACCGTACCGGCAGTTGGAAAGCATGCAAGTTCATCTTAGGTAAGCGGGAACTGTCAAGTTTTCATGCAGATCTGGTACAGAAAACATCAAGGAGTTCATTTCAGTTCAGTTTGTCCAATTTTAGTGCTCAGAGTGCACAGATGCATCACTTTTTCCATGAACATCGCTGCTGCTTCTCTGTGCTGCCCATTAATTACTTTGGAGTTTGCTTGAGAAATACTACTAACTAAAGTAGATCTGAGTTCCGGCTTGCACTACTGCAGTGACAGTTTTTTTTTTTTTTTTTTTTGTAATAACAGTGACTGAATGCTTCGAGGAGCTAGCATACTACGGGATCCAGTTCAACCTGGTAACTTTCCTCAAGACGATATTGCAGGAGAGCAATGTGTCCGCGGCGAGGAACTACACCAACTGGCAGGGCACTTGCTACATCGCCCCCCTCGTCGGAGCGATCGTCGCCGACTCCTATCTGGGAAGATACCTGACCACGCTGGCCTTCTTCGCAATTTACCTAATTGTAAGCACAAACAAGCTATGATCCGTTCGATGCCATGCATGCCTCAAATGGAGCTAGTCTCTTGACAATTCAAGGTTTTTTTTCTGGCGCGACACAAGGGAATGGCTGCGATGTCAGTTTCGGCATCGTTCCCGGCGGCGTGCACCGGGCTCGACTGCCTGCAGGACGTTGGCTCGTCGCCCTCGTCCCAGTCCGCCGTATTCTTCCTCGGGCTGTACATGATGGCCATCGGGGCCGGCGGCATCAAGCCCTGCGTCTCCTCCTTCGGCGCCGACCAGTTCGACGACAGCGTCCCGGCGGAGAGGCTGAAGAAGAACTCCTTCTTCAACTGGTTCTTCTTCTCCATCTACATCGGCAGCTTCGTCTCCGGCGCCGTCGTCGTGTGGGTGCAGGACCACTGCGGGTGGGTCGTAGGCCTCTGGATCCCCACCCTGTTCATCGCGCTGGCCATCGCGAGCTTCTTGCTGGGCTCCGGCTCGTACAGGGTGCAGAAGCCTCTGGGAAGCCCGCTGGCAAGAGTTTCCCAGGTCGTCGTCGCTGCCGTGCGGAAGAGGAATGTAGGTTTGCCGCGTGATGCTTCTCTCCTCTACGAGCTATCGGAGGTTGAATCAATGGCGGCGTCGGACGGTGCCAAGAAATTGCAGCATACACCAGTGCTCGGGTAATTACTAGCTTTCTTAATAATTTCCACAGGCTGAATCTAAAAAGTAAAAACTGATTGAGAGTGTTTCTTGCCCAGTTTCCTGGACAAGGCTGCAGTGATCTCTTCGGCCGAGGAGCTTTACTCTGATCCATGGAGGCTTTGCACCGTCACGCAAGTCGAGGAGCTCAAGATCGTGATCGGCATGCTCCCGATCTGGGCCACCGGCATCGTGTACTTTTCCGTCCTCGCGCAGTTCTCCTCAACGTTCCTGGAGCAAGGGAGGATGATGGACACGGCGGTCGGCACCTTCGCGATCCCTCCGGCGTCCCTGGCTTCCTTCGACGCCGTCAGCGTCATCCTCTTCGTGCCCGTCTACGACAGGGTGCTCATCCCGGCGGCGAGGAGGTTCACCGGCAACGAGCGGGGTTTCTCGGAGCTCCAGCGGTTCGGCATCGGCCTGTTCCTCTCCGTCCTGGTCATGGCGGCCGCGGCGGTGGTGGAGACGCGGCGGCTGGCGCTGGACCGGGTGGCGGCGGCGCCGATGTGCATCCTGTGGCAGGTGCCGCAGTACCTCCTGGTCGGCGCCAGCGTGGTGTTCGCGTGCGTCGGGCAGTCGGAGTTCTTCTACAACGAGGCGCCGGAGTCCATGCGGAGCCTCTGCTCCGCGCTGGGGCTCCTCACGGTGTCGCTCGGGAGCTACCTGAGCTCGCTCGTGGTGACCATCGTGTCCGGCGTCACGACGAGGGGCGGCGGGCCCGGGTGGATACCTGATGACCTCAACGAGGGCCACCTCGACCGGTTCTTCTGGCTCATCGCTGCGCTTAGCACGCTCAATCTCGCGGTTTTCGTCTGGTGTGCCAAGAGATACAAGTGCAAGAATGTCTCTTGATCGTAGAAATGCTCTAGATTTTATTTTTTTGGTGTCCTGCAATCTGCAGACGCATGTAAATTCCTAAATGTGGGATGATTGATTTTTCGTTAATTCCAAGACTGGATTGTTTCTTCCGTTTCCATTGATTGAATCATACCGGCATAAGGGCATCTCTAACCGATCCCCTGGAAACAACGCACCTAGCCAAAGTCTCAAATCGGTTAGAGAGTAAAAGATGAGGTAAATACACTAGCAGTCTTTGAACTTGCGTGCGACGGTTAATTTGATGCATAAACTTGTAAAACTAGTAAGTGTGTACGTGCAACGCACGTCTAGACTAATATGACAATTATATGTGAAAATTCGTATGTAAAAGGATAACCTGATAGCAGCAAGAAATATTTAAAATGAATTGTTATATACAAAAAGTTGATTTTCCACCAAAGAAAAGGCATTGCATTCATGTTTCAAACCATTAGTACCCTTTTTATTCTATAAATCTTGAATAACATGTTCAAGTACTCGGTTACATTCACTATTTAATGTTTCTATCTACTCAAGATCTACATCTATTGTTAGTAATATGATTATTCTCTTACAAGTCCAACTTCTCATAATCATCTTTCTATTTTGCCGTCGTCATCGTCTCAACCAACGCCGCCGAGTATCACATCTCTATGGAGTAGGGGAACAACCACTCTGACCTGTGGTGTACATGGCGAGCTTCTTCAAATAGAAGGCCAACAAGAATGTCACTCCCAGCATAAGTTTGGTTGCTTAGCGGACATCCTAGAAATTAGAAATAGATTCCTAACTCACCTACAAGTCAGGCTAGAGTTCCAAGGAATACTGCAATGTGACCATTAAATTAAATAATTAAATAAATACTGCAATATGAAGATTAAAAGTGAACTATGAAGAAAAAAATTAGTTAATGCTTGCTGAGCTTGGGTAGGTAGTTGCATTTTCAATACCAGCTATCATATGGATAACCGCATACCAGCAAGAGAAAGAGGAAGTGACTCAACAACAATAATTGGCCTTAAATAACAACAATCTCTTCCCGCACAACTTCCGTCCTTTTAGCCCGCCAAAAAGAAATTTTCAACTTACAAATATCGATTTTGACTAAATTTCAGTAGATGACTACAATGGCAAGTGGATGGGTAGTAGTAGTAGAGCTATGGTTCCTAAACATGCCATGTGATCCGAGTATATAGTCTTCGATGTCGATATCTTTTCACCAACAACATGGCAAAACCTTGCATCACAACTCGACACCTCTCTGTGAAAAGAGTACAGGCTAAGCCAACAAATAACATGTCAGAGGTGGTTAGACAGGTATTGAAGAAGAGAATCATTTTTATTTGATAGTATGGTAAGGTAACATAAAGCCCAGCCCAGAGAATCATAATATTCCCCTCAATTGTTACCACAGTATTGAAGAAGCATGTACTGACTATGAAGTATTGGTCGATACTAAAAGATGAAGTTGTATAGTAGAGGAACAACAGTCAAACCTGTTAAACACAAGATAAGTACAGAAGAACCTATAGACAGAACGTCTTGCAAACTGGACAATGTATTGTTACATAAATAGCCAAAATGACTGCATGACCATATGTAAAAACTGCACAATGGAAGTTCCATAATTCAGTCACAAGAAAACTTCGGCAAACCAACATTTAGTTATTTAAATCAAAGTTCAGCTTATTTACTACAGAAGATGCGCTTGGATTAAGCATTTTAAAAACATGCATGAAAGGCTGCCAATACCAATCGGCAGGCCAACATATAAGAACAAATTATGCTTCTTGTATTGCAGATATTCATAGAAGCATGTACTGAATTTTCTCTGCAAAAAATGATTTGCCGTAGATTGTCAAAGAGATTCTGTATAGTCCTTACATTCAAATAGTCTAAAAACTAACATAAAAATGCAGTAATCTATTGACATAATGCACTCCATAAAATCATACTGTACATTTTAGGACCGAGCTAAAAAAAGGAGAAACCATAAAATCATACTGTACAAGATGCTGATCCTCAGTCAATAACAGATCAAATGATGTACAAATCCTTTTTAGGAAATAAAAAATAATACTTACGTGCAGAAAAACAATGGATCGACACTCGATATTGAACTCAGTATATTCTCATCTTCAAATGAATGCAGAAATAAATACTGTGTAGGTTTTGAATTACAATGATGCTTAAATCAGCTTTTTTTTTCTTGCAAAAAAGAAGCAGCTTTCGAAGATATATTCTTGATTCATCAGCAAGCTTCGAAACAAAATTCAAGTTATTCCCATTGAAAGCTGGATGCAAAATGTGTGATTTTCCATCTCTGCATATGAGGGCATAACCTAAAACAATGCACCTAGGAACATAAGAAAGATCAACGATGAAACATTTATTCTTTTTCTTTCTGAAGGCCAAAGGCACTCCATGAACTCAGACTCTGCATGCAGTTCCAGCGGAAGGGAAAAGCACGAAAGCTGCCTCTAAAAGACTACCGCTTGAAGGGTCAATAAGAAAGGATTTCCTCCTGCAGTATAATAGAGAACCTGATGGGTGGATGCAGAACCTGAATGGTTTTTGTTCATCTGCATAACACATACACTGCAGTTTATGAGAAACCCCAAAAAATTTATATCACCCAAGAGAGGCATAAGCTAGCGCACATTTGCGACCGAAAATAATAGATGCGCCGACCCAGATCACGAGTCAAAGCACATGAACCGGTCTATAATAAAGAACGAAGAATTCGACTTGTATATCTGTGAATGGGGCAGCCAGGGGCGGCCAAACATAGGCACACTTCGATTGTCGCATGTGCAAATCGAACAGCTGGAGAGAACAATCCTGTGACCGAACGCAAATAAGAATCATTAGAATGAACCAGTAGAACAGGAAGAACATCATGCTGGATCACACAATTTTTGTTGACGTGTTTTGGAAATTTAGATTTGCATCAAAGAAGTTTACCACAGCATCCTATCCCCTTGATTTGTAAGGATACGTACGCTCATCGATGAACCACCACCTCCGCGTACATCGTTGCCCCGCTGGCCCGGCCGTGATGCGCTCGCGATGCGCTCGACTTATGCGCTCTGCCGAGCCCTACTCGCGCTCAGCAGCCTGCCTGTTAGAGCCGCTCCATATGCCGCACGACCGCCATCGCCGCAGCCCTGTAGCCCATCGCCGCTCATGTCGAGCCGCCGCTGTTTGCGGGCTGCTGCATACGCGTGGTGCGCTACCGTGCGAGCCGTGTCGTGGCCACGCAGCTGCAGCCGGACTCCCGCATCCCACACATCGGGCAGCGTCGATCCAGCGGAGGGCGAGCGTCGGGCGTTGGCGGTCGAGGCGATGTAGTGGAGGGGGAGGCTGGTGGCGACTGAGGTGAGGTGCGAGTTGCAGCGACCAGGGGAGGTGTGATGTCCCTAGCAGCAGCCAGAGAATCACAGGAGAACTCACGAGCGAGTACGGGGTTGACCGAAGGAGGACGAAGGGACTGAGCTCAGTTCATCTCTTTTCTATTCGATGGATTAGTACTGACCAGAGGGTTTGAAAGAAAGCAACCCCCCCCCCCCCCCCCCCACACACACGCACGCGCACACGCACACGCACACTACTCAGTCCACATGGCAACAGGGTGGACCTCACCTGTCATACACCACCCTGTATTAGGTGGGGGTGTGACAATTGCCCCTCCTCCTTGAGCGGCAGGCTAGCCCCAAAATACTTGCATCACTACAACGAGCTGGAAGACAAGGTGAACTTCAGCAACATTTGACCCTGCTCCCACCAAAATTGATGCTCTATCAGGCCATGGCATGAGCTCAACCAGCTGGTGTTGGTTCATCCAGCAACTCCAAAGCATGAACTGTATCCTCAGAGAGAATTTCGCCACAGTCACCCACTTGTATGGTCAATAGTTGGGCAGGTGGTTTGCACTTGTGCTCGCGGCTATACTTGCCTCCACACCGGAAACAAAGGCCATTAGCTTGTCTGAAGTCTCGCAAGGCACGCTCCCGAGCAAAGTCATCATTGTCTCGATGAGGTTCCACTGGCCCTTGAGGTGTATGGGTCATATGGTGTTTGATTGCTGCAGCAGGGCCTGCTCGTGGACGGTGGCAATTGTCATTTTCTTCCTCCTGAATTTGTGCTAGATGAGCTGCCTTAGTCACACTAGCTGGATGCTGCAATCTGACTGCTGCTCTAAATTCATCATGCAAGCCATGGATGAAATGAGAAACAAACCATTTGGAGTTCAGAGCAGCATCAACAGATAAGAGGTGGTACATGCAGGACTCGAATTTGTGCTTGTATTCGGCCACTGCTCCAGTCTGCTTGAGCTGCAACAGACTTGACACCTGGTCGTCGTAGTCATCGCTACCAAACTCCGCAACCAAGGCCGTGATCGAGGCATCCCAATTCATCTGCCGGTGAGTACGCTTGTATGCTTGCAGCCATAGAGCAGCGTGATCTTCGAAGTACAAGGTGGCAGTGCTAACCCAATGGCGATCCGACACATTGTACATTTCAAAATAATTGTAGCAATCGTCGATCCAGAGTAATGGAAACTGCCCTTTGAAGACCGGAAAGGAATGCTTGGGTGGCTTGAGGTGAAAGCTGTCGCGGCGGTCGTAGCAGCCGGCGTCGTCGCGGCGGACGGGGCGCTCGTGGTAGGCGTCGTCGTCGTGGGGATGGACTAGATGGTGCGGCAACCAGTAGCCGCGACGCGGGTACGCCAGGTCGAAGTTGTCGCCGTGGGCACGGCGGTCGCGGTAGTGGTCACCGTTACGACGGAAGCGGCGCTCGTGGGCGCCCTCGAGGTCGCGGTGGATCTCGTGGTGTCCGCGCGGGACCCCGTTGCCTCGAGGGGCGAACTGCAGGTCGAGCTCCTTCACATCGCCACGGACGCGGCGGCGCTCGTAGTAGTCGCCGGCGTCGCGGCAGTCCTCGCGTCGCCCGCGTGGGAGCTCCTCACCGCGAGGTACGTACTGCTGGTTGCACGCCTCGTCGGCGTGACCCTGGAGGTGATCCTCGGGGTCGTCTGCGTCGGGTAGCGACGCGTGCAGATGGGGGGCGTCGTTGCCTGCGCCGCCGATTTGATTTTGTGCGGGGTCGCGCGGACGAGCAGCCGGAGAGCGCGCTCGCTTGACCTCTTCCAGATCGGCACGCAACTCGCGGAGCTCGGCCGTCACCAGAGCAAGCTTCTCGTCGAGCGCTTTGGTGAAGAATTCCTGCAGGGATTTCTGCATCTCGTCCATCTCGAGCAGGATGAATCGGGTCTGGGTGTTTGGGGTTGGTGGTGGACGCGGCGCCGTTGTGGGTAGCAGAACGAACAGAGTCTGATACCAATTGTGATGTCCCTAGCAGCAGCTAGAGAATCACAGGAGAACTCGCGAGCGAGTACGGGGTTGACCGAAGGAGGGCGAAGGAGCTGAGCTCAGTTCATCTCTTTTCTATTCGATGGATTAGTACAGACCAGAGGGTTGGGAAGATAAGCACCCCCCCCCCCCCACACACACACGCACACGCACACGCACACACCTACTACTCAGTCCACATGGCAACAGGGTGGACCTGACCTGTCATACACCACCCTGTATTAGGTGGGGGTGTGACAGGAGGGCAGCGAGTCGTGACTGTGGGAGAGATCGTAGACGCGGCGGCGGTGGCGGCGCTCGATGGGGAGAGGAAGAACGGGAGGTTTGGGGAAGGTTGGACGAAGGGCACGGGCGTGATTGCGGACCGTTCCGGTTTGTCACGAGTTTTTTTTTCTTGTACCGGTGCGTACGTGGGATTAGGATGGCAGAGTTTTCGTCCGCCAGAAAATATGTTTCCTTGTTTAATAGTAATAAATATAAATATAAATATATAGAAGTATATAGATATATAGATATAGTAGTATACTAGATACATGATTACAGTCATCAAACTTGCGTGGACGTGCAAATACGGTCCTAGTTTCCGTACACAGGCCAGTCGCCTAGGAATCGATTGTTGTAATAACTTTGGCAAATTATATATATCTTTAATAATACTCACTCAGGTCAACAATAAAAGAGTAAATGAAAACAAAAAAATCTGTTGTGCGCTCACACATGACGCATAATATGTAAGAAATAAGTTTATTTCTGAAGTCGGAACATCCATTTTATCTAGAATTTTGAACCAAAAGTATCTTGAATTTATGTGCTGCAAAAACCATTACTTTTAATCCTAATAGTTGTACAGTCTTAAATTTTTTATAACTTCATAACAATCCGAGCTAGTGTTGATTAATTCCTTGATTGGAATTAAAGGCTACTAGCTAGCTGCGGACATCTGATGGGCGTACATGTGCTCAACAAGCAAAACTGCTGGTTGATTTGTCTGAAAAATTATGCACATTCATTGTCAGCTATATTTTCTTTTATCTAGATTTTAAAATATAAACTATTGGAATTCAATACATAATTTGTTGATTTGTCCGAAAGAATTTACATACACTCATTCTAAAATCTATTTTCTTTTAGCGAGATTTTTCAACTCAATGTTATTTGAATTCAAACAAAATTATGTTGATTTTTTTAAAATAAGTTACATACACTCGTTATGAACTATATATTCTTATGTAGATTTATAAATTTAAAATTATTGAAATTCAAAAAAAAATCGTTGACTTGTCCAAAAAAATACGTATACTCATTCTGAACTATATTTCCTTTTATCTAGTTTTTAAAATTGAAATTATTCCAACTCAAACAAATATTTCGTTGATTTGTCTGAAAGAATTTACGTGCATCCATTCTGAACTCTATTTTCTTTTATAATGATTTTGAAATTTTAAATTATTTGAATTCAAACAAGTACTTTTGTTGATTTGTCCAAAAAAAAGTGTATATTCATTCTGAACTTCATTTCTTTTATCTTGATTTTTAAATTTAAAATTATTCGAATTCAAACACATATTTTTTTGATTTATCCGAAAGAATTTACGTACATTCATTCTGTAATATATATTTTTTTATCGAGATTCTAAATTTTAAAATTGTTCAAATTCAAATAAAGGTGATTTGTCTGAAAATGTTGCATTTTTTTGACCATTTCAAGGCTGCAGGGTCGAATCATCACAACACATGTTATTTTAATTCCCACAATGTTTATGCGGCCCATCTGTCCAAACCGCGCGAGGCGCTTTTTTTGCGTAAATAAAAAAATTCGAGGTGCTATCTGCAAATCTATCATATGCCCGCCTCGCACGAAGGTTTGCAGTGGCTGACAGAGGGGCCAGGCCATGCTGGTGTGCCATGTAGGCAACCTATACGCATGCATACGTGAATTGCGACCGTATTTGCACACTCGCGCAAGTTTGAGAGCTGGAATCATGCTTTTTACAAGTCTATGCACCAAACTGACCGTCACGCGCAAGTTGTAAGACTTCCGGTGTATTTATCTCGTAAAAGATTTACTCCTCCGCGGAAAACTTGACCCACAGCACCAGAATATACTCATCCCCACCCGGCGAAGTGGGTTAAAAACACCCCCCCCCCCCCCCCACACACACACACACCTCTTTCCCCCTCTCGCGCCGCGCCATAGCTAGTTCCTGCCACCGCCTCCCCACGCACCACCATCGGCGCCGATGACCACAACTCCGGCCGGAATTATTCCCAAGATGCTTCCGCCAACCCCCAGCCACCGTCGCCGACGTGTCGCCGCCGCAAACCACCCATGCGTCGCCGCCCGCACCGAAGAAGAGGTTGGGATAAAAAAAGATCCCGTCCGGTCCACCATACTAGCTGCCACCGCCGGTAGCAAAATCGGTCGGGTGGCCACTGCCTCTCCAGCGATGGCCAGCCGCCCTCTCGCTACTCTCATGGGTGCCAAACGTGCTAGGAAGCCGACGACGGTTGCGTCGACCCTCGCTGAAGCGGCGGCGATGATGAAGAAGAAGAAAGCCACTCCACCCCCTCGCCCCTGTCCGGCGGCTCGTGCTGCATCTCCGGCCACCCCCACGGCCACTGCTCCGGCTCGTTTGGCCGCCACAACCATCAACAAGGGTCACGGCCGCCAAGTGCTTGATGAAATTCCTAGTAGGTAAAAAACTTTTTTTCCATTTCTTCATATGCATTTTGCGGTGATTGTTGGCGGCCGATTGATGATGGAGTTTATTGATGTGCTACAAAGTGCTATGTGCCAATGAGAAGTGGATTCGGAGACTTGCAGAGACCACTCCAAAGATATCAAGATTCAGCACTACCGTTGAGGAGGAGGATGATGAGGATGAAAAGGCTAACAAGAGACCGGACGGCAAAAGAATTGCAAAAGAGAGAAAGAGGAGAGGTGCATTTAGTGGCACATACAAAAACGAACTTGTGGCCATGATTGAGGCCAAGAAAGTGTTGGTGGCCGAACGCAAAGAAGAGAAGACGACGAGATGGAACAAGCTCAAGATGTTGGTGAAGGAAATATGCCCTAGAGGCAATAATAAAGTTATTATTTATTTCCTTATTTCATGATAAATGTTTATTATTCATGCTAGAATTGTATTAACCGGAAATTTAGTACATGTGTGAATACATAGACAAACAGAGTGTCCCTAGTATGCCTCTACTTGACTAGCTCGTTAATCAAAGATGGTTAAGTTTCCTAGCCATGGACATGTGTTGTCATTTGATGAACGGGATCACATCATTAGGAGAATGATGTGATGGACAAGACCCATCCGTTAGCTTAGCATAATGATCGTTAAGTTTATTGCTATTGCTTTCTTCATGACTTATACATGTTCCTATGACTATGAGACTATGCAACTCCCGAATATCGGAGGAACACTTAGTGTGCTATCAAACGTCACAACGTAACTGGGTGATTATAAAGATGCTCTACAGGTGTCTCCGATGGTGTTTGTTGAGTTGGCATAGATCGAGATTAGGATTTGTCACTCCGATTGTCGGAGAGGTATCTCTGGGCCCTCTCGGTAATGCACATCATACGAAGCCTTGCAAGCAATGTGACTAATGAGTTAGTTACGGGATGATGCATTATGGAACGAGTAAAGAGACTTGCCAGTAACGAGATTGAACTAGGTATGATGATACCGACGATCGAATCTCGGGCAAGTAACATACCGATGACAAAGGGAACAACGTATGTTGTTATGCGGTTTGACCGATAAAGATCTTCATAGAATATGTAGGAGCCAATATGAGCATCCAGGTTCCGCTATTGGTTATTGACCGGAGATGTGTCTCGGTCATGTCTACATAGTTCTCGAACCCGTAGGGTCCGCACGCTTAACGTTCGATGACGATTTGTATTATGAGTTATGTGATTTGATGACCGAAGTTTGTTCGGAGTCTCGGATGAGATCACGGACATGACGAGAAGTCTCGAAATGGTCGAGAGGTAAAGATTCATATATTGGAAGGCTATATTCGGACATCGGAAAGGTTCCGAGTGATTTGGGTATTTTTCGGAGTACCAGGGAGTTACGGGAATTCACCGGGAGAAGTAATGGGCCTTATTGGGCCATACGGGAAATAGGAGGCAGCAGCCAGGAGGTGGCGCCCCCCCCCCCCCCCCAAGCCTGGTCTGAATTGGACAAGGGGTTTGGGGCGCGGCCCCCCTCTCCCTTCCTTCCCCCTTCTCCTTTAGGTGGAAACCTACTAGGACTTGGAGTCCTAGTAGGATTCCTCTCCTCCTGGCGCGCCCTACAGGGCCGGCCAGCCTCCTCCCTCTCTCCTTTATATACGGGGGAGGGGGGCACCCCATAGACACACAAGTTGATTGTTTAGCCATGTGTGATGCCCCCCTCCACAGATTTCCACCTCGGTCGTATTGTCGTAGTGCTTAGGCGAAGCCCTGCGTCGGTAACTTCATCATCACCGTCACCACGCCGTCGTGCTGACGAAACTCTCCCTCGACCTCAGCTGGATCTAGAGTTTGAGGGACGTCACCGAGCTGAATGTGTGCAGATCTCGGAGGTGCCGTGCGTTCGGTACTTGATCGGTTGGATCGCGAAGACGTTCGACTACATCAACCGCGTTACTAAACGCTTCCGCTTTCGGTCTACGAGGGTACGTGGACACACTCTCCCGCTTGTTGCTATGCATCACATAGATAGATCTTGCGTGATCGTAGGTAAATTTTTTGAAATTCTACGTTCCCCAACAGTGGCATCCGAGCCAGGTCTATGCGTAGATGTTACATGCATGAGTAGAACACAAAGAGTTGTGGGCGATAATAGTCATACTGCTTACCAGCATGTCATACTTTGATTCGGCGGTATTGTTGGATGAAGCGGCTCAGACCGACATTACGCGTATGCTTACGCGAGACTGGTTCTACCGACGTGCTTCGCACACAGGTGGCTAGTGTGTGTCAGTTTCTCCAACTTTAGTTGAATCGAGTGTGACTACGCCCGGTCCTTGTTGAAGGTTAAAACATCACACTTGACAAAAAATCGTTGTGGTTTTGATGCGTAGGTAAGAACGGTTCTTGCTCAGCCCGTAGTAGCCACGTAAAACTTGCAACAACAAAGTAGAGGACGTCTAACTTGTTTTTGCAGGGCTTGCTTTGATGTGATATGGTCAAGACATGATGTGATATAATTTATTGTATGAGATGATCATGTTTTGTAACAGAGTTATCGGCAACCGGCAGGAGCCATATGGTTGTCACTTTATTGTATGCAATGCAATCGCCATGTAATTGCTTTACTTTATCACTAAGCGGTAGCGATAGTCGTAGAAGCAATAAGTTGGCGAGACGACAACGATGCTTCGATGGAGATCATGCTGGGGTGCCGGTGACGATGGAGATCAAGCTGGGGCGCCGGTGACGATGAAGATCATGACGGTGCTTCGATGACGGAGATCAAGAGCACAAGATGATGATGGCCATATCATGTCACATATTGAATTGCATGTGATGTTAATCCTTTTATGCATCTTATTTTGCTTAGTACGGCGGTAGCATTATAAGATGATCTCTCACTAAATTTCAAGGTACAAGTGTTCTCCCTAAGTATGCACCGTTGCGAAAGTTCTTCGTGCTGAGACACCACGTGATGATCGGGTGTGATAGGCTCTACGTTCAAATACAACGGGTGCAAGATAGTTTTGCACATGCGGAATACTCGGGTTAAACTTGACGAGCCTAGCATATGCAGATATGGCCTCGGAACACTGAGACCGAAAGGTCGAACGTGAATCATATAGTAGATATGATCAACATAGTGATGTTCACCATTGAAAACTACTCCATCTCACGTGATGATCGGGCATGGTTTAGTTGATTTGGATCACGTGATCACTTAGATGATTAGAGGGATGTCTATCTAAGTGGGAGTTCTTAAGTAATATGATTAATTGAACTTTAATTTATCATGAACTTAGTCCTGGTAGTATTTGCAAATTATGTTGTAGATCAATAGCTCGCGTATAGCTCCCCTGTTTTATTTTTGATATGTTCCTAGAGAAAACTAAGTTGAAAGATGATAGTAGCAATGATGCGGACTGGTTCCGTGATCTGAGATTTATCCTCATTGCTGCACAGAAGAATTATGTCCTTGATGCACCGCTAGGTGACAGAACTATTGCAGGAGCAGATGCAGACGTTATGAACGTTTGACAAGCTCGGTATGATGACTACTTGATAGTTTAGTGCACCATGCTTTACGGCTTAGAACCGGGACTTCAAAAACGTTTTGAACGACATGGAGCATATGAGATGTTCCAAGAGCTGAAATCGGTATTTCAGACTCATGCCCGTGTCAAGAGGTATGAGGCCTCTGCTCGTCTTCGTCGCAAGCGTTTCTGGACTGCAAGCCAGATGAACTTCTACTCCTCATTGTTGGTTGATAAGGATAAGATCTTTGAACATGAGCAAATTCCTCATGTAGATATGGAATCGCTACCCTGCTTCACCCCAGTCCTCAGTGTTCTTCATGACGATGGGTTATCAATTTCTGCACCGACATCTGCGATTGGAATGAAGAACTCATTCTTCAATTCTTCGCCACGCTGCACATTACTGGAAATGTTGATGATGTCAATTCATGGGTATTGGACTGGATGACCGATAATACTCATTTCAAAGCACCGGCCTCTGAATTGCTTCATGCCGTCCCAGTCAGTCCTCCCACTGAAGGTGCAAGGCTTCTCTATGTTGAACCTCAACTGTCTGATCATCTGATGCAAGTGCTGATGAAGCCTTTGAAGCTAGGCCAAGCTCCAAGGACCAAATTCCTCGTCAAGGAATTGCTCTATGTGCCAAGGACAGTCTATCGCATATTGACCAAAACCCTCAGTCCAATCACGGGCCACAACTCTGATGATGAAGAAGTTGTTGGCATTATGAAGAATCTGTTGTTCAATATCATTCACGGTATTCCTATCAACTACCATGATTTCTTCATGAGGACTTTGGCCAATGCTGCTATGTCGCCTTTTGAGTTGAAGCCTTATGCTCCCTGGATCATGAGATTCATCAGATCAAGGTCTTCAATTCATTATAAGGCTGACTTTCAAAATCATCTCAGCTATTTGCCCCCTATTGAAGTCCTCAAACGGACTATTTCCTCAGCTGACGAGAAGGGCAAGGCTGCTGTTATTGATGAAGGTACTCGTCCATTGGATGGACAGTTTCGCAAAGCTACTTCCTATTCCACCAATGATGACTCTGCAACTCAAGATTCTGCCGCCAAAGCTTCAGAACATCATCCTCAAGCCACAGCTCCGCGTGTGATGACTGATCGTGAACTTCTCCTTAGTCTTCATCAGAAAGTTGATCGAAATCACAAGTGGGTCAAGCGTCAGTTTGGTGCAATTCTTCAGAACATGATAGTCACTCAAAATACTGTGAAGAAGAATCACTACTACTTGCATGAAGTCTTTGACCGCACTTGGGCGATTCTGTCTAATCTTCATAGTGCTGAAGAACTCAAGGAGATGGGCTTCCAACAGGACTTTGACTGGTCCCAGCCACCTTCGAAGAAATTCAAGAAAGTCAAAGTTCCTCAGCTTGTTGCCAGTTCATATTCTTCATCGCGCGAGACGGATGAAGCTGAAGACTTGAACGACACTGCGGCAAGCCCTACCTCAACAGACGACCCCAACAATGCTGGCGCTCCTCCATCGACATCATGATGATATTCTTCAGGGGCGTTAGTCCTCATTTTTCGTCCCTTTTGGTCATTCGATGACAAAGGGGGAGAAATTTGAGTTAGTCTTCAAGCGGGTCTTATATATGGGCTATATTTCTGTTAAGTTACAACTCTTGCTTTTCTGAGGTGTTTGCTCTGATGAGTTGTAAACTTAAGTCCTATGGTGGTCTGATACTTTTGCTCTGTTTTTCTGCATGCTATTTCCTCAATACCATAATGCACGCATGCTGAATTTCGTCATACACCATATTTCATCATGCATTTCAAATTCTTCATATCATATGATAAATGCGTGTATGAATTTCAAGATATAGGAGGAGATCTCCATGATATTATTCAACAATGTGCATTTGCTATTTCAAAGCAAATCCCTCAATTATGCACATCTTCAGGGGGAGTTCTTCTATATCTTGCAATCAAATTCCTCAATATCAGTATTTACACTTCATATGTTTATCCCCGTTGAAAACTTAACCTATATTGTCATCAATCACCAAAAAGGGGGAGATTGTAAGTGCATCTAGTGCCCCTTAGTGATTTTGGTGTATTGAAGACTTATAGGTTAAGGGACTAATGTGTTTGTGAGTGTACACAGGTCTATAAGTCTATGAGGAGTTTGTTATTTACGATGAATGTCGACCCCTAAAAATGAATGTCTTCAACTGAAGACTTTGGTTTTCTTGAAGACTTTGAAAGTGAAGAAATTGGTGTGACCCTGAAGACTTGATATTCATGCGAGGATTATGAAGCGTGAAGACTTTTGTTTTCGTAGTTTCTTTTTCTTCTTCTTGAGTCATAGGAATCACCGTACTGTTAAAGGGGGTCGAGGTAAAACTAAGGAAAAGTTTCCAAGTGATGCTCAACTCAAAATCCTACACCTACCCAATCCTTTCGAGTGAAGCCATTGGAAATCTCATACAGTTTAGTCAAGTTCTTCAGTGACAGAGACGAAGTTCTTCTGTTCTCTGAGGAATTTGTTCTGACTGAGGAGTTAGGAATTCGCCAGTGCGGATTGCCTACAAGTGAGGAACATGATAGCCCTGAGGAATTTGATACTCAAATATCCGACCGTTGCTGTGCTGCACGCCAGCTGTCCAAATATCCTACCCACCTAACGGTCATATCATTGAAGGGCATTTATGTCTTATCATGTCGGGCTGCTCCCTAGGCTATAAATAGCCGCCCCCTTCAACCACTAGCTGGTTGGCTGCTCCGAGAGATAGATTGACACTTGTCATTTAGAGCATCCCATCCTCCGAGGACTTTGAGCGAAAATCATCAAGTGAGGAAAAACCCAAACACCTACAAACCCAAAGTGATTGAGCATCACTGAAGAGATTGTTCCTGTGTGGAACCGACGCTTGTTACCTTTGAGGACTGTGCATCCTCCAGACGGTTAGGCATCATGGTCTAGAGCATCCAAGAGGAAATTGTGGATTGCCGAGTGACCGAGTATGTGAAGGTTTGGAAGTCACCTGAAGACTTACCACGAGTGATTGGGCGAGGTCTGTGTGACCTTAGCTCAAGGAGAATACGGTGAGGACTGTGTGTCCGGGACTGTGTGTCCTCAGGTTTAAATACCTAGCCGCTCTAACCAGACGTACAACTGTCACAGCAGTTGGAACTGGTCTACCAAATCATTGTCTTCACCGAGCTACTGGTTCTATTTCCTCAACCCTTTCATTTCCTCGCATACTTGCTATGTATTTGATCATTACTGTTTGAAGACTTTGTCTGGAGACTTTCTCAATTTCCTCAGTTCAATTTCTTCAGTCAGTTTGTCTTCAGCCTGCTTATCCTGTGTTTACGCTACTCGTACTCTGTGCTTGTTTTCATTTCATCATGATGACTGTGCTACTGCTCTGTTATGCTTGCATCTGAGCACTTATTCCGCTGCTAAGTAGTTCGTCGCTTAGGAATTTCCTCACCTTGAAATTCCTCAGTGACGAATTTGTAAAAATCGCCTATTCACCCCCCCTCTAGTCGATATAACGCACTTTCAATTGGTATCAGAGCGAGGTACTCCCTTGTTCTGTGTGATTTTGGTTTAACCACCTGGAGTTTTAGTTATGTCGACTGCATGCATGATCAAGGTCTCAGCTGGGTGTCCTACCTTCGATGGGACGGACTACCCCTACTGGAAGAACAAGATGCGCATGCATCTTGAGGCAATTGACAACGATCTCTGGTATGTTGTGGAAAAGGGTGTTCCCTCTGTCACTCCTTCCGTAAACGCTGCTGATGTGAAGAGATTCAAGCAACTCGACTCTCAAGCGAAGAATATCATATGCGGCCATCTGAGCAAAGGGCAGTATGGCAGAGTGAGTGCTTTGGAGACAGCTAAGCTTATCTGGGATAGGCTGTCCAAGGTCAACGAAGGAGTCTCAACTCAACGTGACTCTCGAGTTGACGTTCTTCGCAATCTCTTCAACCGCTTCAAAAGACTCGACAACGAAAATGTTCAGCAAACCTTTGATCGCCTCACTGACATTTCAAACGAGCTTCAAGCACTGGGTGCCACTGACATCACCGACCATGAGGTGGTGAAGAAATTGCTGAGGTCACTCGATTCTTCATTCGATACACTGGCACTGATGATTCAAGAACGTGGAGACTACAAGTCACTTGATCCTGCTGATATCCTCGAGAGGCTAAATACTCATGAATTCCAACTAGCTGAGAAGAGAGATCTCTACGGACCGAGCTGTGGTAGATCTCGTGCACTGAAAGCCAAGGCAGTCTCTGAATCTGAAGATGAAGATTCTGGTAGCAGCCTTGGTGATCCTGAAGAACTGAGTCAGGAGCTAGCAATGCTCGTGAGGAAATTCCAGAAGTTCTCTAGACGTGCCCGATTTGGAAAATCCTCAAAAGGTGATGACATGAAATCAGATTCCTCATCCCGTGATTACAAGAAGAGAACTTGCCATAAATGCAAGAAACCTGGTCACTACATTACTGATTGTCCTCAGTGGGAGAAGGAATCGAAGAAGAAGAAATCTTCAAAGTCCTCATCGTCAAGATCTTCAAAGTCTTCATCTCACAAGAAGAGCAGCTCCAAGAAAGCTCGGGCATTCATTGGCAAGGAAATGGACTCTGAAGCTGAATCTGAGGAACATGAGGAAGAGGAGGCATCTGAGGAGTCAGACTCTGGTGTGGCAAGCCTAGCCCTCTCTACTGCTTATATTAGCAAGTCCATCTTCAACACTGAGGAAAATGGCTTCCCCAACACTGCTGATGACGGCAACGATGACTATGCTCCCACCTATTGCTTCATGGCAAAAGGTGCCAAGGTATTCAAATATCCCTCCTCTGAATCAAGTGAGGATGAATCTGATGAAAACCTCAAACCCAGCTATTCCAAACTTGCTAATATTGCTGTTAAACAACAAAAGGCTTTGGAAAAGGTTCAAAATATGCTAGACAAAAGTGATGATCTGTTAGGTGAGGAAATGGATCGAACTCAAACACTGACTGATAATCTTCAGCAACTACAGTCTAAGTTTGACAACCTTCAAGGTCGTCATGAAACTCTCCTAGCCGATCATGAGAAGCTTTCTTATGAATTTCTTCAAAGAAAGCAAGATCTTGAGAAGCTAAGGGTGAGTCATGAAGATCTTCAGAAGGAAAATGATTCTTTGCTTGCTCAACAGATCAGTTCCGCTCAGGAAGAATTTATTCCACCAGGCTTGAAATGCATTGAACGTGAAACTGCTAATTCTTCACCTGAATGTTCAAATGCTTCTATTGCTGCAAATTCTTCAACTATCTCTGTGGTCACAAATTCCTCATCTGAGGATACCACTAGTATCACTGACGAAAATGCAGGGTTGAAGGAATTGTATGTGACAGGCATGTACAAAAGCCTCAAAGGGCATCAGACTCTTTGTGATGTGCTCAAAAAGCAGATCTTGAACAGGAACCCTAGGAAAGAGGGTATTGCCTTTGAGAGGAAACTCAATGCTGATGGAACCTACTGGAAACCTGAGCAGTATCCCAAAACCTCATGGGTTGCTGCGAAGGGACCTCCCGTGGATCCATCCACTTTATCTGGCTTTACTTGTGAATCCTCATATTCATCTGATGAGTCATTTGACTCCAACTATAAACTGTTCAAAAATCAGAATGGTGAGGTATTTGCTAGATATGTTGGATCTAACTGCAGGAATGGTCCCCCTATGAAGAAAATCTGGGTTCCCAAAAGGTGCCTTGAAAGTCTTCAGGTGAATGTCCTCATGACACCACCTGTGAAGAATAAGAACCCCAGATCAAATTCTTCATATGAACCAAAGTCTTCATATGGATCCAAGTCCTCTTATGGATCAAATTCCTCACATGGATCCAAGTCCTCACATGAACATCATCGTGCTAACACTTCTGTTTCGCAGGGAAAGCCTAAGGGCTATGAATATGTGCATTATTCTTCAAATCATTATGTTCATAAGTCCTCGAAGAATTTCTCTGCTTATTCATATGCTTACCCTAACCCCTCTTATGTGAAACGAAGTGGTATGGCGTCTATGCCACCTTTCTCTTATGGAGCTCGCAGAATGATGAACTCTTTGCCACCCCTCCAGATGTGGGTGGTGAAAAAAAAGAACTAATCTCTTATGCAGGGTCAGGTCTCCAGACGAACTAAATCATCTGAAGAATTTGCTGGAGACCTGAAATGCTTGAAAGGACGCAAGCTAATCATGAAGAAATGATTTATTCATTTCTCACATCCTCACATTGCTATATATATATACATATGTTGCTTTAATTGATGAAATATGTCTGATGAATTTGATGTCATATTCTTCACTCTGAAGTATATGAGTTCATAAGATGCACTAATTCATCTGCAGGATGATTTACCCAAAGCTACTGAGTGGGTCCTCGATAGTGGATGTACAAATCACATGACCGGTGACAAGAGCTTACTGTTGAACACTCCTTTATCTCCATCACATTTGAAGCATATCACCTACGCTGACAAAGGCAAAAGCAAGGTATTGGGTCTAGGTAGGGTTGCAATCTCAAAGGATCGACACATGGATAAAGTCATGCTTGTCGAGTCCCTCGGATTCAACCTCATGTCTGTCTCAATGCTTTGTGATCTTGATATGGTTGTTGTCTTTGGCAAATATCGTTGCTTAGTGCTCATGGAATCTGACAATTCCAAAGTCTTCCAAGGCTTTAGGAGAGGAGACTTGTATATTGTTGATTTCTCTGCAGGACCACAGCCTGCCACTTGTCTACTTGCTAAAGCTTCAGAAGGCTGGCTATGGCATCGACGACTGGGTCATGCTGGCATGAGGAACTTACACACGCTCGTGAAGAAAAAGCACGTCATTGGCATCGAGGGTGTCAAATTCCTCAAAGATCATCTTTGTGGGGCTTGTGAGGCTGGAAAGATGACCAGAGCCAAGCACCCCTCGAAGACTATCATGACTACTTCTCGTCCTTTTGAATTGCTTCATATGGATCTCTTTGGCCCTACTCATTATGCCACACTAACAAATGCAGCATCTCTATATGGCTTTGTCATTGTTGATGACTATTCTCGTTACACATGGGTGCATGTCATTACTTACAAAACTGAAGTGCAGGAAGTCTTCAGACGATTTTCCTCAAGGGCTTCGACGAATTTCGGCGTGAAGATCAAGCATATACGTAGTGACAATGGGACTGAGTTCAAGAATACTGGTCTTGATGACTATCTCGATGAACTTGGTATTAGTCATGGGCTATCTGCCCCATACACTCCTCAGCAGAATGGCGTTGTGGAGCGCAAGAACAGGACTCTTGTTGAGATGGCTCGCACCATGCTTGATGAATACAAGACACCTCGTCACTTCTGGCCTGAGGCAATTGATACTGCATGCCACATCATCAACAGGGTATATCTTCACAAATTCTTCAAGAAGACCTCATATGAACTCCTCACTGACAAGAAACCCAATGTGAGTTATTTCAAAGTCTTCGGTGCTAAATGCTGGATTAGAGATCCACATCACAATTCTAAATTTGCACCGAAAGCACATGAAGGTTTTATGCTTGGTTACGGAAAGGACTCGCACACCTACAGGGTCTTCAATACCTATCACAACAAGGTTGTTGAAACTGTAGATGTGCGGTTCAATGAAACTAACGGCTCGCAAAGAGAGCACCTACCTCCTGTGCTAGATGAAAAGACGCCTGAGGAAACCATCAAGTTCAAAGCTACTGAGGATGTCATTCCTACTGAAGAATCTGCTGAAGAAATCATTCCAGAACATGAAGAACAGCATGCTGGCGCATCTGAAGAAAATGGCTCTGAAGAAAATGCTGAGCCAAATCAAAGTCGTCAACCTGCTCATCCCCGCGTTGCAAATGAAAGCCCACCAAAGTTGATGAGGCATTTCTGGAGCCTGAATGGATTCAAGCAATGCAAGAGGAATTACATCAATTCAAGCTGAACAATGTGTGGGAGCTTGTCAAGCGACCGGACCCATGCAAGCACAATATCATCGGTACCAAATGGATCTACCGCAACAAGCAAGATGAAAATGGCCTAGTGGTGAGGAACAAGGCTCGTCTTGTGGCTCAAGGCTACACACAGGTTGAAGGAATTGATTTCGATGAGACTTTTGCACCTGTTGCTAGACTTGAGGCTATTCGCATATTGCTTGCTTATGCTAACCATCATAATATCATCTTATATCAAATGGATGTGAAAAGTGCATTCCTCAATGGTAAGCTTGAGGAAGAAGTATATGTTGCTCAACCCCCAGGTTTTGAAGATCCTAAGCATCCTGACAAAGTCTTCAGACTCAATAAGGCCCTCTATGGCCTCAAGCAGGCCCCTCGGGCGTGGTATGATACTCTGAAGGAATTCCTCATGAAGAAAGGCTTCAAACCCGGTTCACTCGACCCAACTCTTTTCACCAAAACCTATGATGATGAATTATTTGTGTGCCAAATATATGTTGATGATATTATCTTTGGCTGTACTAACCAACATTACAGTGACGAATTTGCTTACATGATGAGTGAGGAATATCAAATGTCCATGATGGGAGAATTGAAATTCTTCTTAGGTCTTCAAATTCGTCAACAACGTAATGGCATCTTCATTTCTCAAGAGAAATACCTCAAGGACGTTCTGAGAAAATTCGGTATGCAAGAATGCAAAGGCGTCAAAATCCCTATGCCCACAAATGGCCATCTATGCACTGATGAAAATGGAATAGACTTCGATCAAAAGGTATACCGCTCCATGATTGGTTCTTTATTGTACCTATGTGCATCTAGGCCGGATATTATGCTTAGTGTTTGCATGTGTGCCCGTTTTCAAGCTACACCGAAGGAATCACACCATAAGGCTGTGAAACATATTCTTCGATATCTAGCTCACACTCCAACACTTGGATTATGGTATCCCAAGGGCTCGGCTTTTGATCTCATTGGATATTCTGACTCTGACTATGCTGGTGATCGTGTGGATCGCATGTCAACATCAGGCACATGCCATTTCCTCGGACGATCCTTAGTATGTTGGTCCTCGAAGAAGCAGAACTGCGTATCACTCTCTACTGCTGAAGCTGAGTATATTGCTGCTGGTTCTTGCTGTGCTCAATTGCTATGGATGAAGCAAACCCTCAAGGACTACGGCATCAATGTGAAGAATGTGCCACTCTACTGCGACAACGAGAGTGCCATCAAAATTGCTCATAACCCAGTTCAGCACTCGAAGACAAAGCACATCGAGATTCATCATCATTTTCTTCGAGATCATGTGTTGAAGGGTGACATCTCTATTGATCCCGTGAAGTCTGAAGAACAACTAGCGGATATCTTCACAAAGCCCTTGGATGAGAAGAGATTTAGCAAGTTGCGGTGTGAGCTAAATATCTTAGAATCTTCGAATGTCCTTTGAAAAGGACACACATCCTAACACTTATGCAAATTGATGACTTAGATGTGCAACACACGAAGAAACGTTTTTCTTCAATCAATGAAGACTAACCCTCTAAGTGTGAAGAAATTAATGAAGAATTTGATTCTCAGAGCCCTACGACAATTGTACGCGGTGTCTGAAATCATCATTCTTACACGGTGGGTCACGCCACCACAAAAAGTTGAAAATCTTCAAAATCTGAGTCTTTCATCATTGTGCAAATTCTTCAAATTTTCAAATTCTTCAACTTTGCAAAATCTTCACTCTTTCCGACTGTGTTCTTCATTGACTATATATATATATATTTGAGTTTTCTGTCCTCTACAGCATTCACTTATTGCTAATTCTTCAAGTTGTGTTTCTTCTAAGTGAATGTGATCGGACCCGTTCCCCCTCTATGCTAAACTCAATCCAGTCCGTTCACAAATTCTTCATGTGCGTTCTATTTGAAACCCGTTCAAAGTCTTCACTGTGTCCTTGACAGCTGAAGAATTTGCGAACGAAACATTAAAATATTCTTATCTGAATTTTCGGCTTTTGCCGCTCAAACCGTTCCATATCCCTCGATAAGATTTATCTATTCACCCACGATCTAACACGATCTCCACTTCACAGTACGTGGGTGACACATGTCACTAGGATGAGAAGGGTCAGGGGCAGGTTCGTCCATTTTCCTCGGACGAGCGGTTTTTTTTACCTCGGCTATAAATACCCAGCACCCTCCTCAGAGCTCATTTACCCCGCTCGATCTTACTCCCTCGCTCGAGCTCTCAGACCTAGCGCCGCCGCTACACTCCATCGTCGCCGGTGAGGAAGAGCTTCACTGCCTCGACCTCGTCACCGTCGTACTCACGCCGGCCGCGGAAATCTTCACTCCGCCGCCACCGTAGCTGTTTTCCATCGCCAAGTTAGGGCGTGGAAGATCTGAACGGACGAACATCTCCACTGCCACTCTCAGTTCGTCGTGTTCTTCGTCAAGGGTAAATAAAATTTATTTTTACTGCCCTTGTTGATTCTGATGATTTCCACAAAATCTTCAAAAGGTGTTTATTCTTCAACTTTCATGTTCTTAAACACCAACTTGCTTCTGTCCTTGATCAGTTTCTCTAAGCAACGTTTTTCTTCAAGATTCCTCAATTGTGTGGATTTTCAATCTACACAGCTCTGGAACCTAAGTCAAAATGCTTAGTGAAATTCCTCAAGACACCCCTGGTCATCTTCCTCAAACTTGATACTTTTGAAAATCTTCTGAGAACGCATATGACCTCTCCAAAACTCTTCGCACCTATATTCTGTTCACAGGTACACATGTCCGCTGCTGAATCTCTAGGTTCTCATCAACTCAACTCATTTGCAATGTTCCTTGAAGAAAAATTGCATACCTCATCAGAAAATTCGATTGTTCAAAACCCTCAAGTGAAGAAAATGGCTGATGGTAAAAGACCTCAGAAGGGAGGAAAGAGGCCAGAAACAAATACTGCTTTTGAGATCCCTGATGACATCTATGATGAATATTGTACTCCTGATGAAGCAACTCATGGCAAGGAGAACAAAAATCAACGCAAAGTGCGCATTCAGAAGATTGAGAGGAGATGGGCAAGAGAATGGAGGGAATATCGCTATGTCACTCCCAAGTACATGAAGAAATTTGCTGTTAACCCTCCATGTCCAAGACCTCCATTGGCTCCTGGCCAAGAAGCTGATCCCACTAGCATCAGAAGAGGTGAGGAATTTCCTCAGGAGTGGGCTAAGCGTCAAGCCAAGCTGGCCAAAGTGGCTAAAGAGGCAGTAAAGAAATTCAATGAAGATTCTGTTGCTGCCGCCGCTGAGGCCTCTGCTATCAAGCCTAAGAAGGCTATGCTGAAGAAATCAGCTGTCAAGACAAGTTCCTCAGCTGCAATGCCCTCACGGCCAAGCTCTTCAAAGCCCTCACGGCCTGTTCCTCAAGCAAATTCCTCAAAAGCAGCTCCAACTCCCTCGGTTGCAAAATCCTCAGCTGCTCCTGCAAAGTCCTCAGCACCTGTGCATCTTGCCACATGCCAAAGGACTACTGGAATCTCAATTGCTTCAGGAGTCTCTGCAAGTTCTTCAGCTCCACCTCAGTCTTCAACAACTTCGACCTTGCTGAAGAAAAAGGCCACTGCTGGACGAGGCACAAGGCCAAGTCCTCACAAGAAGCAAGTCGCCTTTCAGGTTCCGTCAAGCGAAGACGAAGCTGATGATGAAGAATTAGCTGAGATCATCAGAGATCGACAACAAAGGGCCGCTAGAGCCAAAGGCAGTGCTGTGCCCCTCATGCTGGATCCAAGGAAGATCCTTGATTTCATCGATCTATGGCACAAGGATCCAAATACACCTTTGCCTGAATTAAACCTCACTCCTGGTCAAAGTCACATGTTGACGGCCTTCATAAATGAAGAGAAATGGAAATTTGAAAAGGCCAGGCAGGTGAAGAAGGCTCAGTACAAGAAGGAGCGTTTTCTGAAGAACAATGTTGTGAAAATGTCTCCTGAAGAACTTGTGTCTATGCAGGCTGAGATCAAAGCACTCAGTGATGAATTTCATGTATTCCATGCAGATTGGCTAGGTGCCAAAGTCAGATTCGTCAGAATGGCAAAAGGATTTACTCCAAGTGTTGCAGCTTCATCGCAACCCAAATTTCCTCAGACTGGAACATCTGTTCAGTCTGCTGAAGAAAATGAAAGCGCCAGAGCTGATGAAGAAATTCCAGTCTCTGAAGAAAATGCCAGGGCAACCTCCAATATTGCGCCTGAAGAGCAATCCAGGCCAGTTGAAGCATCTGCTACTGTGCCTGAGGAATCTGAACAAGCCAGGGCAACTGCATCAGTTGTGCCTAAAGAAATTCAACCAATTTCCTCTGCTCCTCCTGCACCGATGACAAGCATCAACCTTCCTTCTGCAACAGAAGCGAAGAAAACCAAGGCTGCGGAGCGAGCAGCTGTGAAGAAAAGGAAAGCATCTGCATCTTCAGAGTCTTCAGCTCCCAAGAAATTGAAGACTTTGACGAGTTCATCTGAAAACCCAATTGATGCTATTCCAATATCAAGCATGCCATCAAAGGAGATCATTCCCTTTGGTGAGGAATATGAAATTCCAAGTAAATCTGATGAAGAAGATCCTTCTGCTACTTCGACAGAGCAGATGGATGAAGAAATTGAAGTGGATACTTTCCCTTCAACCCCACTGGTATCATCGCCCATGCCTCAGTTCACAGTTGAAGAGGCAGGCGTCGAAGGAACTGAAGAAGATGAGGATGTGGATATTGGGTCTACAACACCTATTCTGAATGATGACTTTTGGGAAAGTCATCACCCCAATTCACCTCTGACAACCCCTCTACATCATGTTCCTCAGTCCCCTGTGCCAACTGAAGAAATTCATACGGGCTCTGATGAACGTCAAGCTTCACTTCATTCTATTCCTGAAGAAGTTCCAGCCACTAGCGCTGATGTACATATGTCTGAAGAAATGGAGGCCAAGGCTGCTGCTGAAATTCCTCAGCCAATGGCTCCAGTGGCTATACCTCAAGAGGCTGTAAATTCTTCAACTGTTAATCTTCAGCCCAAGCCACAGAACCCTCACTCCAAGAAGCAGAAGTTTAATGCTAAGGATTTCTTCAACGAGCACATATTCTTCACTGACTACAATCCCTATGACTCTGCTCGTCTTCGTCGCAAGCGTTTCTGGACTGCAAGCCAGATGAACTTCTACTCCTCATTGTTGGTTGATAAGGATAAGATCTTTGAACATGAGCAAATTCCTCATGTAGATATGGAATCGCTACCCTGCTTCACCCCAGTCCTCAGTGTTCTTCATGACGCTGGGTTACTCAATTTCTGCACCGACATCTGCGATTGGAATGAAGAACTCATTCTTCAATTCTTCGCCACGCTGCACATTACTGGAAATGTTGATGATGTCAATTCATGGGTATTGGACTGGATGACCGATAATACTCATTTCAAAAGCAACCGGCCTCTGAATTGCTTCATGCCGTCCCAGTCATTCCTCCCACTAAGGTGCAAGGCTTCTCTATGTTGAACCTGAACTGTCTGATCATCTGATGCAAGTGCATGAAGCCTTTGAAGCCAGGCCAAGCTCCAAGGACCAAATTCCTCGTCAAGGAATTGCTCTATGTCCAAGGACAGTCTATCGCATATTGACCAAAACCCTCAGTCCAATCAAGCCACAACTCTGATGATGAAGAAGTTGTTGGCATTATGAAGAATCTGCTGTTCAATATCATTCACGGTATTCCTATCAACTACCATGATTCTTCATGAGGACTTTGGCCAATGCTGCACTGTCACCTTTTGAGTTGAAGCCTTATGCTCCCTGGATCATGAGATTCATCAGATCAAGGTCTTCAATTCATTACATGGCTGACTTTCAAAATCATCTCAGCTATTTGCCCCCTATTGAAGTCCTCAAACGGACTATTTCCTCAGCTGACGAGAAGGGCAAGGCTGCTGTTATTGATGAAGGTACTCGTCCATTGGATGGACAGTTTCGCAAAGCTACTTCCTATTCCACCAATGATGACTCTGCAACTCAAGATTCTGCCGCCAAAGCTTCAGAACATCATCCTCAAGCCACAGCTCCGCGTGTGATGACTGATCATGAACTTCTCCTTAGTCTTCATCAGAAAGTTGATCGAAATCACAAGTGGGTCAAGCGTCAGTTTGGTGCAATTCTTCAGAACATGACAGTCACTCAAAATACTATGAAGAAGAATCACTACTACTTGCATGAAGTCTTTGACCGCACTTGGGCGATTCTGTCTAATCTTCATAGTGCTGAAGAACTCAAGGAGATGGGCTTCCAACAGGACTTTGACTGGTCCCAGCCACCTTCGAAGAAATTCAAGAAAGTCAAAGTTCCTCAGCTTGTTGCCAGTTCATATTCTTCATCGCGCGAGACGGATGAAGCTGAAGACTTGAACGACACTGCGGCAGGCCCTACCTCAACAGTCGACCCCAACAATGCTGGCGCTCCTCCATCGACATGATGATGATATTCTACAGGGGCGTTAGTCCTCATTTTTCGTCCCTTTTGGTCATTCGATGACAAAGGGGGAGAAATTTGAGTTTAGTCTTCAAGCGGGTCTTATATATGGGCTATATTTCTGTTAAGTTTCAACTCTTGCTCTTCTGAGGTGTTTGCTCTGATGAGTTGTAAACTTAAGTCCTATGGTGGTCTGATACTTTTGAACTGCTTTCTGCATGCTTATTTCCTCAAGTACCTTAATGCACGCATGCTGAATTCCGTCAGACACCATATTTCATCATGCATTTCAAATTCTTCATATCATATGATAAATGCGTGTATGAATTTCAAGATATAGGAGGAGATCTCCATGATATTACTCAACAATGTGCATTTGCTATTTCAAAGCAAATTCTTCAAATATGCACATCTTCAGGGGGAGTTCCTCTATATCTTGCAATCAAATTCCTCAATATTAGTATTTACACTTCATATGTTTATCCCCGTTGAAAACTTAACCTATATTGTCATCAATCACCAAAAAGGGGGAGATTGTAAGTGCATCTAGTGCCCCTTAGTGATTTTGGTGTATTGAAGACTTATAGGTTAAGGGTCTAATGTGTTTGTGAGTGTACACAGGTCTATAAGTCTATGAGGAGTTATTACGATGAATGTCGACCCCTAAAAATGAATGTCTTCAACTGAAGACTTTGGTTTTCTTGAAGACTTTGAAAGTGAAGAAATTGGTGTGACCCTGAAGACTTGATATTCATGCGAGGATTATGAAGCGTGAAGACTTTTGTTTTCGTAGTTTCATTTTCTTCTTCTTGAGTCATAGGAAACACCGTACTGTTAAAGGGGGTCGAGGTAAAACTAAGGAAAAGTTTCCAAGTGATGCTCAACTCAAAATCCTACACCTACCCAATCCTTTCGAGTGAAGCCATTGGAAATCTCATACAGTTTAGTCAAGTTCTTCAGTGACAGAGACGAAGTTCTTCTGTTCTCTGAGGAATTTGTTCTGACTGAGGAGTTAGGAATTCGCCAGTGCGGATTGCCTACAAGTGAGGAACATGATAGCCCTGAGGAATTTGATACTAAAATTTCCGACCGTTGATGTGCTACGTGCCAGCTGTCCAAATATCCTACCCACCTAACGGTCATATCATTGAAGGGCATTTATGTCTTATCATGTCGGGCTGCTCCCTAGGCTATAAATAGCCGCCCCCTTCAACCACTAGCTGGTTGGCTGCTCCAAGAAATAGATTGACACTTGTCATTTAGAGCATCCCATCCTCCGAGGACTTTGAGCGAAAATCATCAAGTGAGGAAAAACCCAAAAACCCAAACACCTACAAACCCAAAGTGATTGAGCATCACTGAAGAGATTGTTCCTGTGTGGAACCGATGCTTGTTACCTTTGAGGACTGTGCATCCTCCAGACGGTTAGGCGTCATGGTCTAGAGCATCCAAGAGGAAATTGTGGATTGCCGAGTGACCGAGTATGTGAAGGTTTGGAAGTCACCTGAAGACTTACCACGAGTGATTGGGCGAGGTCTGTGTGACCTTAGCTCAAGGAGAATACGGTGAGGACTATGTGTCCGGGACTGTGTGTCCTCAGGTTTAAATACCTAGCCGCTCTAACCAGATGTACAACTGTCACAGCAGTTGGAACTGGTCTACCAAATCATTGTCTTCACCGAGCTACTGGTTCTATTTCCTCAACCCTTTCATTTCCTCGCATACTTGCTATGTATTTGATCATTCCTGTTTGAAGACTTTGTCTGAAGACTTTCTCAATTTCCTCAGTTCAATTTCTTCAGTCAGTTTGTCTTCAGCCTGCCTATCCTGTGTTTACGCTACTCGTACTCTGTGCTTGTTTTCATTTCATCATGATGACTGTGCTACTGCTCTGTTATGCTTGCATCTGAGCACTTATTCCACTGCTAAGTAGTTCGTCGCTTAGGAATTTCCTCACCTTGAAATTCCTCAGTGACGAATTTGTAAAAATCGCCTATTCACCCCCCTCTAGTCGATATAACGCACTTTCAACTATCACCAAGTTACTGGAACTTCGTGATGAACTATAATATGCAAGGGATGACAAAAATGATTCCCGAGCTCTTCGTGATGCTGAAATCAACAAAGGTAGAAATCAAGAAAGAGCATCAAGTGTTGATGGTTAACAAGACCACTAGTTTCAAGAAAAGGGCAAAGGGAAGAAGGGGAACTTCAAGAAGAATAGCAAGCAAGTTGCTACTCCCGGGAAGAAGCCCAAGTCTGGACTTAAGCCTGAAACTGAGTGCTTCTACTGCAAAGGGACTGGTCACTGGAAGCGGAACTGCCCCAAGTATTTGGCGGATAAGAAGGATGGCAAAGTGAACAAAAGTATATTTGATATACATGTTATTGATGTGTATTTTACTAGTGTTCATAGTAGCCCCTGGGTATTTGATACTGGTTCAGTTGCTAACATTAGTAACTCGAAACAGGAGTTGCAAAATGAACAGAGACTAGTTAATGACGAGGTGACGATGTGTGTTGGAAGTGATTCCAAGGTTGATAAGATCACCATCGCACACTCCCTCTACCTTCGGGATTAGTGTTGGACCTAAATAAATGTTATTTGATATTTGCGTTGAGCATGAATATGATTGGATCATGTTTATTGCGATACGGTTATTCATTTAAGTCAGAGAATAATTGTAGTTCTGTTTAAATGAATAAAACCTTCTATGGTCATACACTCAATATAAATGGTTTATTGAATCTCGATCGTAGTGATACACATATTCATAATATTAATGCCAAAAGATGCAAAGTTAATAATGATAATGCAACATATTTTGTGGCACTGCCGTTTAGGTCATATTGGTGTGAAGCGCATGAAGAAACTCCATTCGGATGGACTTTTGGAATCACTTGATTATGAATCATTTGATGCTTGCGAACCATGCCTCATGGGCAAGATGACTAAGACTCCGTTCTCCGGAACAATGGAGCGAGCTAATGACTTATTGGAAATAATACATATCGATGTATGCGGTTCGATGAGTGTTGAGGCTCACGGCGGGTATCGTTATTTTCTGACCTTCACAGATGATTTGAGCAGATATGGGTATATCTACTTGATGAAACATAAGTCTGAAACATTTGAAAAGTTCAAAAGAAATTCAGAGTGAAGTGGAAAATCATCGTAACAAGAAAATAAAATTTCCACGATCTGATCGTGGAGGTGAATATTTGAGTTATGAGTTTGGTCTTCATTTGAAACAATGTGGAATAGTTTCACAATTCACGCCACCTAGAACACCACAACGTAATGGTGTGTCCGAACATCGTAACCGTACTTTATTAGATATGGTGCGATCTATGATGTCTCTTACCGATTTACCACTATCGTTTTGGGGTTATTCATTAGAGACAACTGCATTCACGTTAAATAGGGCACCATCTAAATCCGTTTAGACGACACCATATGAACTGTGGTTTGGCAAGAAACCTAAGCTGTCGTTTCTTAAAGTTTGGTGTTGCAATGCTTATGTGAAAAAGTTTCAACCTGATAAGCTCGAACCCAAATCGGAGAAATGAGTCTTCATAGGATACCCAAAGGAGACTGTTGGGTACACCTTCTATCACAGATCCGAAGGCAAGATATTCGTTGCTAAGAATGGATCCTTTCTAGAGAAGGAGTTTCTCTCGAAAGAAGTGAGTGGGAGGAAAGTAGAACTTGATGAGGTAATTGTACCTTCTCCCGAATTGGAAAGTAGTTTATCACAGAAATCAGTTCGAGTGATTCCTACACCAATTAGTGAGGAAACTAATGATGATGATCATGAAACTTCAGATCAAGTTACTATAGAACCTCGTAGGTCAACCAGAGTACGTTCCGCACCAGAGTGGTACGGTAATCCTGATCTGGAAATCATGTTACTAGACCATGACGAACCTACGAACTATGAGGAAGCGATGATGAGCCCAGATTCCGATAAATGGCTTGAGGCCATGAAATCTGAGATAGGATCCATGTATGAGAACAAAGTATGGACTTTGACTGACTTGCCCGATGATCGGCGAGCCATCGAGAAAAAATGGATCTTCAAGAGGAAGATAGACGCTGATAGTAGTGTTACTATCTACAAAGCTCGAATTGTCGAAAAAGTATTTCGACAAGTTCAAGGTGTTGACTACGATGAGATTTTCTCACTCGTATCGATGCTTAAAGTCTGTCCGAATCATGTTAGCAATTGCCGCATTTTATGAAATCTGGCAAATGGATGTCAAAACTACATTCCTTAATGGAATTTTTAAAGAAGAAGTTGTATATGATGCAACCAGAAGGTTTTATCAATCCTAAAGGTGCTAACAAAATGTGCAAGCTCCAGCGATCCATCTATGGACTGGTGCAAGCATCTTGGAGTTGGAATATACGCTTTGATGAAGTGATCAAAGCATATGGTTTTATACAGAGTTACGGTGAAGCCTGTATTTACAAGAAAGTGAGTGGGAGCTCTATAGCATTTCTGATATTATATGTGGATGACATATTTTTGATTGGAAATGATATAGAATTTCTGGATAGCATAAAAGGATACTTGAATAAGAATTTTTCAATAAAAAGGACCTCGGTGAAGCTGCTTAAGTATTGAGCATCAAGATCTATAGGGATAGATCGAGACGCTTAATAGGACTTTCACAAATCACATACCTTGACAAGATTTTGAAGAAGTTCAAAATGGATCAGTCAAAGAAGGAGTTCTTGCCTGTGTTACAAGGTGTAAAATTGAGTAAGACTAAAAACCCGACCCCGGCAGAAGATAGAAAGAGAATGAAAGTCATTCCCTATGCCTCAGTCATAGGTTCTATAAAGTATGCTATGGCGACCCCGGCTTAATCGTGCACTAACCATACACGCAAATGCACACGATCAAGCCTAAGGACTCACTTGAAGATATCACAACACAACTCTAAAACATAAATAAAGTCATACAAGCTTAATATTACAAGCCAGGGCCTCAAGGGCTCGAATACATAGCTCGATGACATACAAGTGTCAGCAGAAGCGTCAGATATCTGGGTACAGATATATTACAGAACAGAGAGATAAGCCTTCACAGAGGCTGGGCAAAATAAAATACTACGATCGAAAAGGCGTGGGCCTCCTGCCCTGGACCCTCCGATCCTACTCCTGGTCGTCAGTCGGCTCCTCGTAGTAGTAGTACTCTCCGGGCTGGTAGTAGTAGTGGTCGTCGACGGGGACAACTGGCTCCGGGGCTCCGTCGTCTGGATGCGACAAAGGAATAAAGGGGGAAAAAAGGAAAATAAAGCAAACGTGAGTACTCATCCGAAGTACTCAGCAAGCAAGGATCTACACTACATATGCAACATTTTCAAAGGAGGGCTGTATATGTGGACTGAGCTGCAGAAATGCCAGAATAGAGGGGAAAGCCTAGTCCTATCGAAGACTAGCATCTTCAGCATCTTCAACAGCCTTGCAGCATAAGAAGAGAGTAGAATAACATAATGTAAAGTATAGTAGTAATGTCATCAACCTCGGCCAGAGATTCTTCCTCGACTCCCTGTGAGAAAGCAATCCCAGAGCCGTACTATCCAGTTCTCATCTCAAGTCATGTTCTAGTTGTACCGATCGGGATACAACTCCGAGTGTCCGTTACCGTAGGACAGGCTATCGATAGAAGTTTCTTCCCTGCAGGGGTGCACCAACTTACCCACCACGCTCGCTTAGCTCTGGCCGGACACACTTGTCTGGGTCATGCCCGGCCTCGGCTAAGCAACACGCCGCAACCCGACCAAATACTTAACAGAGAGGTCAGCACGCCGGACTAAACCTATGCCCTCAGGGGTCTTGGGCCTTCGCCCCGGGAACTCCTGCACGTTACGTTCACGGCCGAGAGTAGACCTAGCAACCCCTTAATACAAGTGCAGTTGCGTAACTAGTCCAACTCGGCGCGCACTGCTCAATCGCTGACGTCCATTAAGCTTCGGCTGAAGTATACGACGCAGAACGCCCATACTATGCCCACGTGATGGTTAGTGCTATCAAGCCAGAGGCCCCTCGGATCAAATATCCAAACCGTTAGTGGATTAGGAGCGCGCGGAAACGAGCAGAGACTCATGATCGATGTGACCCCGTCGCCCCGTCTCGAGGACTTGCGGCAAGGGCTAAGAATGCCCGGCCACGCCTCGTAGTTATCTCGCGGGCACCTCTCAGGTCAACCCGACTCCACAACACTTCGCATCCATGCTCGCGCGGGTACCCCTCAGGGCCGACCCGTCTTTAGTAACACGTTATCATGGTTCAGTGTTCAGTCATAGTAACCAAGTCTCCGTGTGTCTGACACCAAGGGGGAACCCTGAGGAATCACCCTCGATGGAATTCCCGCTCGATGCTATCGTCAAGGTGAACGAATGAGGAATCACCCTCGAGGTCCACACTTGCGAAGTTGCACGACGACGTCGTTATCGGGGGTGGTGTAGGAGGAATCACCCTCGCTTACCACGACCGAATAACTAACCTACAAGGTTATCATCAGAAGTGCTGACGAGGTATCACCCTCGGCACTCGATAGTAACCCAGTAGAGTCGAGCATCTTAGGGGAAGTGACGTGCGGTGCTAGGTTCTGATCTTCGATCCCATTGCTCGGGTCTTCTGAGAGTCCAGCGGGGCAGTCGGGACAAGTGGGTCTCTGATAAGGCTCTACCCATCCTATACTAAACAGTTTAGGAGAACAGGCAGGTATCAAAAGTAGGCTACAATAAAATAGGCTATGCAGTAGATATAGGACAACAGTAGCAGCAGTACTTCTAATGCAAGCATAAGAGAGAAGAGAGTGGGCGATATCGGAATGCTCAAAATGGGGGTGCTTGCCTGTCTGCTCGACGGCAAGGGCCTGATCGTTGGGGACGTAGTCATACTCCGGAGCGGCGTCTGCCTCAGGAGCTACGGCAACGTCGGGGTCTACCGAAAGAGAAGAGGGGGAAGAAACAAGTAAATATAATGCAAACAGATGCAACACAGTGCGTGCGATGCCATGATGCAGTGCAGGGTTGCCTAAATATGCCTCTAAGTCATTTTAGTAATTTTATAATTAATCTGGGGTTTATTAACCGGTGATTAGTCACTATTCATCTATCAGATACGGGTTCGGAGTTACGAGTTCTCCTACGTAAAGGGTTCCGACAAAGAAACAGACGATCAGACTCGTCTCGTCGTTCTGAGCAACTTTCATGTTTTAACTTTTTCGATCCGAGCTACGGTTTAAAAGTTATTAATTTTCAAAGTTTAAATGATTTTCTGGAATTTATTTATTTATCAGAAAAGGAATTATGACATCAGCCTGATGCACTGCTGACATCAGCAAGTCAACTGGTCAGACGACCAGGTCAAACCTGACATGTGGGTCCAGTGGGACCCACATGTCAGCCTCTGTTATTTAACAGTGATTTAATCTAATCTATCAGGGTTAATTAATCAGGTGGGGCCCTACTGTCAGGTCACTAACTGTTTAATTAATTAAGCTCAATTAGCAAAAGTGATTAATTAGACTAATAAAAGAGACGTGCCCACATGTCAGCGGCACAGGTGAACAGTGCCCCCGCGTTGACCGTGGTCAACCCGGTCAAACGCGGCTAGGGGGCCCACAGGTCAGTGAGTAAAAGCGGGCCCCACACCTTTCCACGTCAGACGCCGGCCGAAAACGCTCTGGCGAGGCCGTCCGCGGCGGCGCGACTCCGGCGAGCGTCGGATTTGCCCTACACCTCATCAAATCACGCGCGGTAACCTGCGTTCGAACGGCCGCAACGATCCGCGTCGACTAGCGGCGGCGCCGGACCGAATGGTCGTCGGAAAAGTGGCCGGTGACAAGCTTAGATGGCAGCGCGATCGGGACCTCGTCGGGGACTAAGGTAGGAGCCACGGGGAAGCGCGTGTGCGGGTGCGTTCGGCTCCTGGAAGCACCAGGAGCACGATGCCGTGCTCAGGCGGGCTAGACAGAGGCCATGGCCACGGCGGCGAGCGCACGGTCAGCGATGGCAGCTAGCTGCAGGCGACGACAGGCATCGCAAAGCGACGGAGAGGAACGAGGGGAGCTCACCGAGTGGTCACGAAAGACCGTTGACAGATTAGGAGCAGCAGGGCAGCTCGAGGTCGCCGGAGTTCGCTGGGGATCCGAGGAGGAAGACGAGGACGGTGTGCTCGACGCAGAAAGGCCCTGCTCCGCCCGGTGGCACTGATCGACGCAGCGTTCGTCGGCGGAGATGACAGGCACGGAGAGGCGGCGAGGCAGGGTTTGTGGCCGCGGCGAACGACGGAACGCGGCGGCGGTGGCGCTCTGCTTCGATGGATCTGAGGAGGAAGAAGAACGGAGCGAGCGATGGGAGAGGGGAGAAGTGACGGGGAGGACCAGGGGAAGAGGGAACGGCTCGCCCTTATCCCCTCCTCATCCCTGTAGCATCGGTGGGACGGCGACGTGTCGACGCCTCGCCGGCGCGCGGGCGCTCGGCCAGGGGCGTGGCGACACGCAGGAGGGAAAGAGGTAATGGGCCAAGTGGGCCGGCGGTCGGGGCACTGTGCACTAAGGCCCAGTGCACAGTGCCTCGTCTTATTTTTCTCATTGCTGCTTTGTTTTTATTTTGTTTATTTCCTGTTTCGAAATGGTTAGCACATTTTAGCACTTTTGTAAAATGTGAGGGTTGACCCAAATATTGATATGCAATATTAGCCTTTACCAAAAATTGGTTTGAGCAAATTTGGGTTTCATTTGAAATTGAAATGATTTTAATTGGAGTTAACATTGCTGTTTTGGTGCTGTTTCAAGTTGTTTGAGTCACTCATCTAACTCCAATTTAATTGATGATGGTTTTATAAATGTTCCTGGATTATTTGCCATCTAATGAACATTTTTCCAACAGTGTTTGATCAACTTCATATTTCACTTTGGGATTTGAGTTGATTTTCACAATTGAATTTGAATTGGATCCTTAACCCATGTGACTTGGCACTGCAAATGGTCATGACTTGGCAAGATTAGCAGTTGATCACAGTGGTAGTTACACAGGGGTGTTACAAGTTCTCCTCCTCTAAAGGAAATTCTCGTCCCGAGAATTTAGGAGGTAGAAGGAAAGAGGTCGGGATATTCTTCCCGAAGATGATCCTCGCGTTCCCAAGTGGCTTCATCTTCCGTGTGATTCGACCACTGCACTTTAAGGAACTTGGTCGTCTTCTGACGAGTTCAACGTTCAGCTTCATCAAGGATGCAGATCGGATGCTCCTTATAAGATAAGTCGTCTTGCAACTGAAGCATCTCGTGATCCACTGCGCGGTGCGGAGATTCCTTGAAGCATTTTCGAAGTTGCGACATGTGGAAGACATCATGAATATGAGAGAATTGTGGCGGCAACTCCAATTTATAAGCCACCTGTCCACATCTAGCCACGATGTGGAAAGGACCGATATAGCGAGGAGCTAGCTTGCCCTTGATTCCGAAACGACGGGTGCCCTTCATAGGAGTGACACGAAGATAAGCTTGATCACCCGGTTGATAAGTCAGACCCCATCGCTTGCGATCATAGTTGCTCTTCTGGCGGTCCTGAGCCGCCTTGAGATTTTCTCGGACAATTCTGACTTGTTCTTCGGCATGTTGAATAATGTCCGGTCCCACGAGAGGTCGTTCCCCAGTTTCTGACCAGTTCAGAGGGGTTCGACACTTACATCCATAAAGCACTTCGAAGGGGGCCATTTTCAAGCTGGCTTGATAACTGTTGTTATAAGAGAACTCGGCATACGGGAGAGATTCCTCCCATTTCTTACTGAAGGATATAACACAAGCGCGAAGCATATCTTCAAGTACTTGGTTAACTCGCTCGACTTGGCCTTGGGACTGAGGATGATAAGCTGAACTCCATGTAATGTGAGTGCCCATAGCTTCTTGGAAACTCTCCCAGAACTTCGACGTGAAAAGACCGCCACGGTCCGAACTGATCTCCTTCGGAATGCCGTGGAGTGAAACGATTCTGGAGATATACAACTCTGCTAGTTGGCTAGCAGTGATAGTCTCCTTGACAGGCAGAAAATGAGCAACCTTGGAGAGTTGGTCGACGATGACAAGAATAGCATCGTGACCTTTCTGAGACTTGGGAAGACCAGTAATGAAATCCATCTGCACTTTATCCCACTTCCATAGAGGAATAGGGAGTGGTTGAAGAATTCCAGCAGGCTTCTAATGTTCTGCTTTCACGCGACGGCATACGTCACATTCAGCAACGTATCGAGCAATGTCCTGCTTCATTCTAGACCACCAGTACCTCTGTCGGAGATCGCGATACATCTTGGTGCTACCCGGATGGATAGACAGCGGTGTATCATGAGCCTCCTTCATGACCTTGTCAGTCATAAGCTCGAAGCGCGGTACTACAATGCGGTCTCTGAAATATAATGTTCCATCTTTAGCAACTGAGAAATCCCGGTACTTATCAAGGTGAAGCTCCTTCTTCATCAAGTCAATTTCAGCATCTTTGGCTTGCGCTTCCTTAACAGCCTTCTGAAGGTCTGGCTGTACCACAAGGTTATTAAGAGAACCTTGGGGAACAATTCGCAGATTCAGCTGACTCAACTCCGCATAAAGACGAGGTTGAGCTCGCCTAACCATGAGGTTGTTGCAATATGACTTGCGGCTCAGGGCATCAGCCATCACGTTAGCCTTGCCAGGGGTATATGAAATATCGCAGCCATAGTCCGTAATTGTTTCTAACCATCGTTGCTGACGGAGATTAAGATCTGGTTGAGAGAACAAGTATTTCAGACTCTGATGATCGGTATAAATCTCACACCGATTACCAAGAAGGTAATGTCGCCATAACTTTAATGCATAGATCACTGCAGCAAGTTCAAGATCATGCACTGGATAATTTTCTTCATGCGGACGCAATTGGCATGAAGCATATGCAATCACTCTTCGTTCTTGCATTAGGACACAGCCTAATCCCTGACGAGAGGCGTCGCAGTATATGACAAAGTCCTTGCGAGAATCAGGAGGAGCAAGCACTGGAGCAGAAGTAAGCTTGTCCTTGAGGGTCTGGAAACTTTCCTGACATTTGTCTGTCCACTCAAACTTAACGCCTTTGTGGAGCAGATTAGTCAGGGGCTTGGCGATCTTGGAGAAGTTCTCGACGAATCGACGGCAATAACTGGCTAGACCGAGGAAGCTTCGGACTTGCTTGGCATTCTTCGGAGGAGTCCAGTCAAGAATAGCCTGAACACGCTCCGGGTTAACGGCAATACCGTCCTTGGAAATCACATGTCCAAGGTAGGTCACTTCGGAAAGCCAGAATTCACACTTGGAGTACTTGGCATATAACTTGTGCTCTCGAAGCCTCTCTAGAACAAGGCGAAGATGTTCCGCATGTTCTTCCTTATTCTTCGAGTATACTAGGATATCATCCAGGTACACCACGACAAACTTGTCGAGGTAGTCCATGAATATGTAATTCATTAAGCGGGAGAACGTAGCCGGAGCATTCGTTAGGCCAAATGACATGACGGTGTATTCATAGGAGCCATATCGAGTAACGAATTCAGTCTTTGGAATATCCTCTTCACGGACACGGATCTGGTGATAACCCAACCTCAAGTCGAGTTTAGAGAACACCGAAGATCCAGCAAGCTGATCATACAAGTCATTGATCCGGGGAAGCGGATATTTATTCTGAATGGTTGCTTGGTTGATAGGACGGTAATCTTGGACCAACCTATTTGTACCATCTTTCTTCTTGACAAAAAGAGACGGTGCTCCCCAGGCAAAGGAACTAGGGCGAATGAAACCTTTCCTTAAGGATTTATCAATCTCTTCCTTAAGCTCGATAAGCTGGTGCGGAGGCATCTTGTAGGGACGCTTCGCAATGGGAGTGGTGCCAGGCTTCAAGTCAATGACGAACTCGACAGCTCTAGCAGGGGGTATTCCTGGAAGTTCTTCTGGAAATACATCCGGGAAGTCACAGACAACTGGGATGTTCTCGATTCCCTCAAGTGGAGAAGCGTTCAATGCGTTCAAGGCATAAATCTGAGCCTCGGCGTTCTGGGTGAGGTGAGCTTGTTAATTCACTATCTCATTCGATGGGTGTAAGAGGTGAACAACTTTAGTGGCACAATTGATTGAGGCATAGTGAGCCTTCAACCAATCCATTCCCAAGATAAGATCAATCTTGGAAGAAGTCAGGATAATGGGAAATGCCTGGAACTTCAACCCCTCAATTTCAACAGTGACTTCGGGGCTGAACAGGGAGGTTTGACACTGACCCGCGAGAGTGTTTACCATTAAGGATTGGTGTAGTGTTTCACATTTGACGTCATGCAAGAGTGCAAAATGTTCTGACATGAATGAATGCGATGCTCCTGAATCAAATGAAACAGATGCAGGTACGGAAATAACAAGAAGTGTACCCATCACGGTTTCAGGTTGGTCTTGAGCTTCAGCCATATTGATGTGGTAGTTCTGCCCACGACCATAAGGAGGTCTGGCATTGCTGTAGCGAGGCTGAGAATTCCCACGGCCATTACCACGGCCGGCAGAAGGAAGAGCCAACTGATTCTGATTCTGAGAGCAATCTCTGGCACGGTGACCTGGCTGGCCACACTTGAAGCATAGTCCATTGTCAGGACGTGGTGCAGGAGCTCGAGGTGCTGGAGCTTGCAGAGGCTGCCTCGGTGGTGGAGGAGGCAGACGTGGTGCAGCATAGGAAGGCATGTTCACAGGAGCTGCTGGACGGTACATGCTCCGAGGTATCCAGATGCGGCGCTTCTGGGAAGACGAGCCCGAAGATGAGCCCGTCTCACGAGTGCGTCTGGTAGCTTCCTTGTGCTTCTTCAATCCAGTCTCGACCATGATAGCCTTATTCACCAAGGTGGCGAAATCAGGGTAGTCTTGAACAAGCAGGGCTAACTGAATGTCATGGTGCAGCCCTTCGCGAAATTTCTCCTGCCTTCGGTCATCAGTGGGAACGTCCTCTTCAGCGTAGCGAGACAAGTCAAGAAACTCGCGCTGATAAACTTCCACAGATTTATTGCCCTGAACGAGACTACGGAACTCGGCCTTCTTCCGTGCTATGACAGCTTGAGGAATATAGGAGGCACGGAAAGCAATCTTGAATTCTGCCCAGGTGACGACGGTACCAGGTGGTAGGGTCAGTCGGTGAGTAGCCCACCACTGTGATGCGGGACCCTTCAGAAGGTATGTCGCAAAGGTGACATAATTGGCCGGGGCGACATCAGCAGACTCCATCTCATGGAAGATGTCACGCAGCCAGTCATCAGCATCCAGCGGGTTAACGGTGTTGCGGAAGAACGACGGGTTGAGCCGCATAAATTCTGGCAAGGTGATGGAAGGTGGCGGCTGGTCGGCATTGGGACGGGGGAATTGTTGCATAATCCCCATCATGAACTGACGGTTGAGTTCAAACTGTTGCATCATAGCAGCCATATAGTCAGGCGGTGGCGGCGGAGGTGGATTGTTATCACCCATCCTGCTAAATCAACAGGGGTAGTTTAGCAGAAGCCAATGCGAGTGTTTAGCGACATGGATGATGTAACGCGACAGAATTTAAATAGTACAGCAGATGCTTAATAGTAGTCATTAAGTCATACAGATCCATACAGATTCGGTTACATTCGGGCAGCATAACGGCGCAAATTCAAAAGCTAGACATGCTAGGCGGCGCGCAGGCACGCTGTAAGGAAGTACACAATGAGACATAGCAAAGGCTACATCAACGTCGGAGAAAACCACTGAAACGGGGTAGCTGCAAGTGCGGACGATGGACGTTCGTCGCAGAAGGATCCTGCGCTCCATGTGCACTCTGATGCAGAGCCCGGTCTCGAACTGTAAGAAGAGGTCCACGTGCAGGCGTGTGACCTCCCACAGCAGGCCAATCGATCCCTGATGGCATCTCGGTCCTGCTCGGGTAAAGAATGTGCTCCGGATGTATCCCTGCATGAACAGCTGGTAGCAACTGCGTCATAGCCTCGTAGAGTCGTGCTCGAGTGGCGAACAACTCGACAGCAAGAGCGCGAACAGTGCGATCCAGAGCCTGAGTACAGTGAATCAGAACTCGCTGATCGTAGCGACGAGGCTCGTAAGGGGCACAGACAGCTGTGTAGTATCCAGTAGCATCTCCAGCAGGGGCATACGGAATATACCGATATTTAGAAGCATCCAAGCTGGCGCTGTGCTCTCCTCGGAGACGTGCGACAGCAGAGTAAGCGGCATCATGTACTGCCATCTCAATCGTCATGCCGATACCATGGAAAAGGTGTAACTCAGTGTCTGAGTCATCCTGCTGATCGTAGATGCGAACATCAGCATAATACTGCTCCTGGTTGAACTCACGATAAACCTCGTAGACCATGTACTCGGGGCACCAGTGGTATCCCAGCCTGATCAAGAGGGCGATCAGAACAGCTGGAAACCCAGGGACGTCTCGAGCACAGGTGCGAAGCACAAGCTGCGTCGTAGGCGAGGTGGAAACAGACGGTCCATCTGAAATAAGAAGATTCAGGATTATCATTGGACGACGAGAAACATAACAGATCCCGAATGGAAAGATTAAACAAAACAATGGAAAGGAAATGATTATCAGACTAATCAGATCAAAGACAGGGAAATTGCACTGAATCCAGCTCTCCGGATGGATAGAATTTACGAGATCCTAAATGTCGGTGTTAGTAATTTTATTAAACCCGAATAGAAGAGAGATCAAAGTCCCAGAGTAAAGACGAGGAATAAAAGATCCTAATACCACCCAGTTGGTGACGTGGGCCCGTAAGCCACACAGCCAAGTTAGTAAAACATTTTTCGACCACTAGACTCAACTTCGGCCAAGGAATTGGATAGGGGGACTCCTAGAGGCAGTCGGCTCTGATACCAACCTGTGGCGACCCCGGCTTAATCGTGCACTAACCATACACGCAAATGCACATGATCAAGCCTAAGGACTCACTTGAAGATATCACAACACAACTCTAAAACATAAATAAAGTCATACAAGCTTAATATTACAAGCCAGGGCCTCGAGGGCTCGAATACATAGCTCGATGACATACAAGTGTCAGCGGAAGCGTCAGATATCTGGGTACAGATATATTACAGAACAAAGAGATAAGCCTTCCCAGAGGCGGGGCAAAATAAAATACTACGATCGAAAAGGCGTGGGCCTCCTTCCCTGGACCCTCCGATCCTACTCCTGGTCGTCAGTCGGCTCCTCGTAGTAGTAGTACTCTCCGGGCTGGTAGTAGTAGTGGTCGTCGACGGGGACAACTGGCTCCGGGGCTCCGTCGTCTTGATGCGACAAAGGAATAAAGGGGGAAAAAGGAAAATAAAGCAAACATGAGTACTCATCCGAAGTACTCAGCAAGCAAGGATCTACACTACATATGCAACATTTTCAAAGGAGGGCTGTATATGTGGACTGGGCTGCAGAAATGCCAGAATAGAGGGGAAAGCCTAGTCCTATCGAAGACTAGCATCTTCAGCATCTTCAACAGCCTTGCAGCATAAGAAGAGAGTAGAATAACATAATGTAAAGTATAGTAGTAATGTCATCAACCTTGGCCAGAGATTCTTCCTCGACTCCCTGCGAGAAAGCAATCCCAGAGCTGTACTATCCAGTTCTCATCTCAAGTCATGTTCTAGTTGTACCGATCGGGATACAACTCCGAGTGTCCGTTACCGTAGGACAGGCTATCGATAGAAGTTTCTTCCCTGCTGGGGTGCACCAACTTACCCACCACGCTCGCTTAGCTCCGGCCGGACACACTTGCCTGGGTCATGCCCGGCCTCGGCTAAGCAACACGCCGCAACCCGACCAAATACTTAACAGAGAGGTCAGCACGCCGGACTAAACCTATGCCCCCAGGGGTCTTGGGCCTTCGCCCCGGGAACTCCTGCATGTTACGTTCATGGCCGAGAGCAGACCTAGCAACCCCTTAATACAAGCGCAGTTGCGTAACCAGTCCAACTCGGCGCGCGCCGCTCAATCGCTGACGTCCATTAAGCTTTGGCTGAAGTATACAACGCAGAACGCCCATACTATTCCCACGTGATGGTTAGTGCTATCAGGCCAGAGGCCCCTCGGATCAAATATCCAAACCGTTAGTGGATTAGGAGCGCGCGGAAACGAGCAGAGACTCACGATTGATGTGACCCCGTCGCCCCGTCTCGAGGACTTGCGGCAAGGGCTAAGAATGCCCGGCTGAAGGAAATATGCCCTAGAGGCAATAATAAAGTTATTATTTATTTCCTTATATCATGATAAATGTTTATTATTCATGCTAGAATTGTATTAACCGGAAACATGATACATGTGTGAATACATAGACAAACAGGGTGTCACTAGTAAGACTCTACTAGACTAGCTCGTTAATCAAAGATGGTTATGTTTCCTAACCATAGACATGAGTTGTCATTTGATTAACGGGATCACATCATTAGGAGAATGATGTGATTGACTTGACCCATTCCGTTAGCTTAGCACTTGATCGTTTAGTATGTTGCTATTGCTTTCTTCATGACTTATACATGTTCCTATGACTATGCGATTATGCAACTCCCATTTGCCGGAGGAACACTTTGTGTGCTACCAAACGTCACAACGTAACTGGGTGATTATAAAGGTGCTCTACAGGTGTCTCCGAAGGTACTTGTTGAGTTGGCGTATTTCGAGATTAGGATTTGTCACTCCGATTGTCGGAGAGGTATCTCAGGGCCCACTCGGTAATGCACATCACTATAAGCCTTGCAAGCATTGTAACTATGAGTTAGTTGCGAGATGATGTATTACAGAACGAGTAAAGAGACTTGCCGGTAACGAGATTGAACTAGGTATTGAGATACCGACGATCGAATCTCGGGCAAGTAACATACCGATGACAAAGGGAACAACGTATATTGTTATGCGGTTTGACCGATAAAGATCTTCGTAGAATATGTGGGAGCCAATATGAGCATCCAGGTTCCGCTATTAGTTATTGACCAGAGACGTGTCTCGGTCATGTCTACATAGTTCTCGAACCCGTAGGGTCCGCACGCTTAAAGTTCGGTGACGATCGGTATTATGAGTTTATGTGATTTGATGACCGAAGTTTGTTCGGAGTCCCGGATGAGATCGGGGACATGACGAGGAGTCTCGAAATGGTCGAGAGGTAAAGATCGATATATTGGAAGGCTATATTCGGACATCGGAAAGGTTCCGAGTGATTTGGATATTTTTCGGAGTACCGGAGAGTTACGGGAATTCGTATTGGGCCTTAATGGGCCATACGGGAAAGGAGAGAAAGGCCTCAAGGGTGTCTGCGCCCCTTCCCCATGGACTGGTCCGAATTGGACTAGGGAAAGGGGGCGCCCCCTTCCTTCCTTCTCCTTCTCCCTTCCCCTTTTCCTATTCCATGTGGGAGGTGGAATCCTACTAGGACTAGGGAGTCCTAGTAGGACTCCACACCTTGGGCGCGCCCTGTGAGGGCCGGCCTCCTCCTCCCTCCATCCTTTATATATGTGGCCAGGGGGCACCCCATAGACACAACAATTGATCATTGATCTCTTAGCCGTGTGCGGTGCCCCCCTCCACCATAATCCACCTCGATCATATCGTAGCGGTGCTTAGGCGAAGCCCTGCGTCGGTAGCATCATCATCACCGTCACCACACCGTCGTGCTGACGAAACTCTCGTATGAAGCTTTGCTGGATCGGAGCTCACGGGACATCATCGAGTTGAACGTGTGCTGAACTCGGAGGTGTCGTGCGTTCGGTACTTGGATCGGTCGGATCGTGAAGATGTACGACTACATCAACCGCGTTGTGCTTTCGCTTTCGGTCTACGAGGGTACGTGGACACACTCTCCCCTCTCGTTGCTATGCATCACCATGATCCTGTGTGTGCGTAGGATTTTTTTTGAAATTACTACGTTCCCCAACAGTGGCATCCGAGCCTGGTTTTATGCGTAGATGTTATATGCACGAGTAGAACACAAGTGAGTTGTGGGCGATACAAGTCATACTGCTTACCAGCATGTCACACTTTGGTTCGGCGGTATTGTTGGATGAAGCGGCCCGGACCGACATTACGCGTACGTTTACGCGAGACTGGTTTTACCGCCGTGCTTTGCACACAGGTGACTAGCGGGTGTCAGTTTCTCCAACTTTAGTTGAACTGAGTGTGGCTACGCCCGGTCCTTGTGAACGTTAAAACAACACTAACTTGACGAACTATCATTATGGTTTTAATGCGTAGGTAAGAACGGTTCTTGCTCAGCCCGTAGCAGCCACGTAAAACTTGCAACAACAAAGTAGAGGACGTCTAACTTGTTTTTGCAGGGCATGTTGTGATGTGATATGGTCAAGACATGATGCTATATTTTATTGTATGAGATGATCATGTTTTGTAACTAAGTTATCGGCAACTGGCAGGAGCCATATGGTTGTCGCTTTATTGTATGCAATGCAATCGCCCTGTAATTGCTTTACTTTATCACTAAGCGGTAGCGATAGTCGTAGAAGCAATAGTTGGCGAGACGACAATGATGCTACGATGGAGATCAAGGTGTCGTGCCAGTGACGATGGTGATCATGACGGTGCTTCGGAGATGGAGATCACAAGCACAAGATGATGATGGCCATATCATATCACTTATATTGATTGCATGTGATGTTTATCCTTTATGCATCTTATTTTGCTTTGTTTGATGGTAGCATTATAAGATGATCTCTCACTAAATTTCAAGGTAAAAGTGTTCTCCCTGAGTATGCACCATTGCCAAAGTTCGTCGTGCCGAGACACCACGTGATGATCGGGTGTGATAAGCTCAACGTTCATCTACAACGGGTGCAAGCCAGTTTTGCACACGCAGAATACTCGGGTTAAACTTGACGAGCCTAGCATATGCAGATATGGCCTCGGAACACTGAGACCGAAAGGTCGAGCGTGAATCATATAGTAGATATGATCAACATAGTGATGTTCACCATTGAAAACTACTCCATTTCACGTGATGATCGGTTATGGTTTAGTTGATTTGGATCACGTGATCACTTAGATGATTAGAGAGATGTCTATCTAAGTGGGAGTTCTTGAGTAATATGATTAATTGAACTTAAATTTATCATGAACTTAGTCCTGGTAGTATTTGCAAATTATGTTGTAGATCAATAGCTCGCGTATAGCTCCCTTGTTTTTTATTTTTGATATGTGCCTAGAGAAAACTAAGTTGAAAGATGATAGTAGCAATGATGCGGACTGGTTCCGTGATCTGAGGTTTATCCTCATTGCTGCACAGAAGAATTATGTCCTTGATGCACCACTAGGTGACAGAACTATTGCAGGAGCAGATGCAGACGTTATGAACGTTTGACAAGCTCTGTATGATGACTACTTGATAGTTTAGTGCACCATGCTTTACGGCTTAGAACCGGGACTTCAAAAATGTTTTGAAAGCCACGGAGCATATGAGATGTTCCAAGAGCTGAAATCAGTATTTCAGATTCATGCCCGTGTCGAGAAGTATGAGACCTCTGACAAATACTTTGCCTACAAGATGGAGGAGAATAGCTCAACCAGTGAGCATGTGCTCAGAATGTCTGAGTACTATAGTTGCTTGAATCACGTGGGAGTTAATCTTCCAGATAAGATAGTAATTGACAGAATTCTCTAGTCACTATCACCAAGTTACTGGAACTTTGTGATGAACTATAATATGCAAGGGATGACAAAAACGATTCCCAAGCTCTTCGTGATGCTGAAATCAACGAAGGTAGAAATCAAGAAAGAGCATCAAGTGTTGATGGTTAACAAGACCACTAGTTTCAAGAAAAAGGGCAAAGGGAAGAAGGGGAACTTCAAGAAGAATAGCAAGCAAGTTGCTACTCCCGGGAAGAAGCCCAAGTCTGGACCTAAGCCTGAAACTGAGTGCTTCTACTACAAAAGGACTGGTCACTGGAAGCGGAACTGCCCCAAGTATTTGGCGGATAAGAAGGATGGCAAAGAGAACAAAGGTATATTTGATATACATGTTATTGATGTGTATTTTACTAGTGTTCATAGTAGCCCATGGGTATTTGATACTGGTTCAGTTGCTAACATTAGTAACTCAAAACAGGAGTTGCAAAATGAATAGAGACTAGTTAATGACGAGGTGACGATGTGTGTTGGAAGTGATTCCAAGGTTGATAAGATCACCATCGCACACTCCCTCTACCTTCGGGATTAGTGTTAGACCTAAATAAATGTTATTTGGTATTTGCGTTGAGCATGAATATGATTGGATCATGTTTATTGCAATACGGTTATTCATTTAAGTCAGAGAATAATTGTTGTTCTGTTTAAATGAATAAAACCTTCTATGGTCATACACTCAATATAAATTGTTTATTGAATCTCGATCGTAGTGATACACATATTCATAATATTGATGCCAAAAGATGCAAAGTTGATAATGATAATGCAACATATTTTGTGGCACTGCCATTTATGTCATATTGGTGTAAAGCGCATGAAGAAACTCCATTCGGATGGACTTTTGGAATCACTTGATTATGAATCATTTGATGCTTGCGAACCATGCCTCATGGGCAAGATGACTAAGACTCCGTTCTCCAGAACAATGGAGCGAGCTAATGACTTATTGGAAATATACATATCGATGTATGCGGTCCGATGAGTGTTGAGGCTCACAACGGGTATCGTTATTTTCTAACCTTCACAGATGATTTGAGCAGATATGGGTATATCTACTTGATGAAACATAAGTCTGAAACATTTGAAAAGTTCAAAAGAATTTCAGAGTGAAGTAGAGAATCATCGTAACAAGAAAATAAAGTTTCTACGATCTGATCGCAGAGGCAAATATTTGAGTTACGAGTTTGGCCTTCAATTAAAACAATGTGGAATAGTTTCACAAAACTCATGCCACCTGGAACACCACAGCATAATGGTGTGTCCGAACGTCATAACCGTACTTTATTGGATATAGTGCAATCTATGATGTCTCTTACCGATTTACCATTATCGTTTTGGGGTTATGCATTAGAGACACCTGCATTCATGTTAAATAGGGCACCGTCTAAATCCGTTGAGACGACACTGTATGAACTGTGGTTTAGCAGGAAACCTAAGCTGTCGTTTCTTAAAGTTTGGGGTTGCGATGCTTATGTGAAAAAACTTCAGCCTGATAAGCTCGAACCCAAATCGGAGAAGTGCATCTTCATAGGATACCCAAAAGAAACTGTTGGGTACACCTTCTATCACAGATCTAAAGGCAAGATATTTGTTGCTGAGAATGGATCCTTTCCAGAGAAGGAGTTTCTCTCGAAAGAAGTGAGTGGGAGGAAAGTAGAACTTGATGAGGTAATTGTACCTGCTCCCGAATTGGAAAGAAGTTCATCACAGAAATCAGTTCTAGTGATGCCTACACCAATTAGTGAAGAAGTTAATGATGATGATCATGAAACTTCAGATCAAGTTACTACCGAACCTCGTAGGTCAGCCAGAGTAAGGTCCGCACCAGAGTGGTACGGTAATCCTGTTCTGGAGGTCATGTTACTTGACCATGACGAACCTACGAACTATGAGGAAGCGATGATGAGCCCAGATTCCGCGAAATGGCTTGAGGCCATGAAATCTGAGATGGGATCCATGTATGAGAACAAAGTGTGGACTTTGGTTGATTTGCCCGATGATCGGCAAGCCATATAAAATAAATGGATCTTCAAGAAGGAGATTGACGCCGACGGTAATGTTACTGTCTAGAAAGCTCGACTTGTTGCAAAAGGTTTTCGACAAGTTCAAGGAGTTGACTACGATGAGACCTTCTCACCCGTAGCGATGCTTAAGTCCGTCAGAATCATGTTAGCAATTGCCGCATTTTATGATTATGAAATTTGGCAAATGGATGTAAAAACTGCATTCCTGAATGGATTTCTGGAAGAAGAGTTGTATATGATGCAACCCGAAGATTTTATCGATCCAAAGGATGCTAACAAAGTGTGCAAGCTCCAGCGATCCATTTATGGACTGGTGCAAGCATCTCGGAGTTGGAATAAACGTTTTGATAGTGTGATCAAAACATATGGTTTTATACAGACTTTTGGAGAAGCCTGTATTTACAAGAAAGTGAGTGGGAGCTCTGTAGCATTTCTGATATTATATTGGAAATGATATAGAATTTCTGGATAGCATAAAAGGATACTTGAATAAGAATTTTTCAATAAAAAGGACCTCGGTGAAGCTGCTTAAGTATTGAGCATCAAGATCTATAGGGATAGATCGAGACGCTTAATAGGACTTTCACAAAGCACATACCTTGACAAGATTTTGAAGAAGTTCAAAATGGATTAGTCAAAGAAGGAGTTCTTGCCTGTGTTACAAGGTGTAAAATTGAGTAAGACTCAAAACCCGACCACGGCAGAAGATAGAAAGAGAATGAAAGTCATTCCCTATGCCTCAGTCATAGGTTCTATAAAGTATGCCATGCTATGTACCAGACCAGTTGTGTGCCTTGCTATGAGTTTAGCAAGGAGGTACGATAGTGATCCAGGGATAGATCACTGGATAGCGGTCAAAGTTATCCTTAGTTACCTAAAAGGACTAAGGAAATATTTCTCGGTTATGGAGGTGATAAAAGAGCTCGTCGTAAAAGGTTACATCGATGCAAGCTTTTACACCGATCCAGATGACTCAGAGTCTCAATCTGGATACATATTGAAAGTGGGAGCAATTAGCTAGAGTAGCTCCGTGCAGAGCATTGTAGACATAGAAATTTGCAAAATACATACGGATCTGAATGTGGCAGACTCGTTGACTAAACTTCTCTCACAAGCAAAACTTGATCACACCTTAGTACTCTTTGGGTGTTAATCACATGGAGATGTGAACTAGATTATTGACTCTAGTAAACCCTTTGAGTATTGGTCATATAGCGATGTGAACTATGAGTGTTAATCACATAAAGATGTGAACTATTGGTGTTAAAACACATGGCGATGTGAACTAGATTATTGACTCTAGTGCAAGTGGGAGACTGAAGGAAATATGCCCTAGAGGCAATAATAAAGTTATTATTTATTTCCTTATATCATGATAAATGTTTATTATTCATGCTAGAATTTTATTAACCGGAAACATGATACATGTGTGAATACATAGACAAACAGAGTGTCACTAGTAAGCCTCTACTAGACTAGCTCGTTAATCAAAGATGGTTATGTTTCCTAACCATAGACATGAGTTGTCATTTGATTAACGGGATCACATCATTAGGAGAATGATGTGATTGACTTGACCCATTCCGTTAGCTTAGCACTTAATCGTTTAGTATGTTGCTATTGCTTTCTTCATGACTTATACATGTTCCTATGACTATGAGATTATGCAACTCCCGTTTACCGTAGGAACACTTTGTGTGCTACCAAACGTCACAACGTAACTGGGTGATTATAAAGGTGCTCTACAGGTGTCTCTGAAGGTACTTGTTGAGTTGGCGTATTTCGATATTAGGATTTGTCACTCCGATTGTCGGAGAGGTATCTCAGGGCCCACTCGGTAATGCACATCACTATAAGCCTCGCAAGCATTGTAACTAATGATTTAGTTGCGGGATGATGTATTACGGAACGAGTAAAGAGACTTGCCGGTAACGAGATTGAACTAGGTATTGAGATACCGACGATCGAATCTCGGGCAAGTAACATACCGATGACAAAGGGAACAACGTATGTTGTTATGCGGTTTGACCGATAAAGATCTTCGTAGAATATGTGGGAGCCAATATGAGCATCCAGGTTCCGCTATTGGTTATTGACCGGAGACGTGTCTCGGTCATGTCTACATAGTTCTCGAACCCGTAGGGTCCGCACGCTTAAAGTTCGATGACGATCGGTATTATGAGTTTATGTGATTTGATGACCGAAGTTTGTTCGGAGTCCCGGATGAGATCGGGGACATGACGAGGAGTCTCGAAATGGTCGAGAGGTAAAGATCGATATATTGGAAGGCTATATTTGGACATCGGAAAGGTTCCGAGTGATTCGGGTATTTTTCGGAGTACCGGAGAGTTACGGGAATTCGTATTGGGCCTTAATGGGCCATACGGGAAAGGAGAGAAAGGCCTCAAGGGTGGCTGCGCCCCTTCCCGATGGACTGGTCCGAATTGGACTAGGGAAAGGGGGCGCCCCCTTCCTTCCTTCTCCTTCTCCCTTCCCCTTTTCCTATTCCATGTGGGAGGTGGAATCCTACTAGGACTAGGGAGTCCTAGTAGGACTCCACACCTTGGGCGCGCCCTGTGAGGGCCGGCCTTCTCCTTCCTCCATCCTTTATATATGTGGCCAGGGGGCACCCCATAGACACAACAATTGATCATTGATCTCTTAGCCGTGTGCGTTGCCCCCCTCCACCATAATCCACCTCGATCATATCGTAGCGGTGCTTAGGCGAAGCCCTGCGTCGGCAGCATCATCATCACCCTCACCATGCCGTCGTGCTGACGAAACTCTCCTGTGAAGCTTTGCTGGATCGGAGCTCACGGGACGTCATCGAGTTGAACGTGTGCTGAACTCGGAGGTGCCGTGCGTTCGGTACTTGGATCGGTCGGATCGTGAAGACGTACGACTACATCAACCGCGTTGTGCTTCCGCTTTCGGTCTACGAGGGTACGTGGACACACTCTCCCCTCTCTTTGCTATGCATCACCATGATCCTGTGTGTGCGTAGGAATTTTTTTGAAATTACTACGTTCCCCAACACCGGCCACGCCTCGTAGTTATCTCGCGGGCACCTCTCAGGTCAACCCGACTCCACAACACTTCGCATCCATGCTCGCGCGGGTACCCCTCAGGGCCGACCCGTCTTTAGTAACATGTTATCATGGTTCAGTGTTCAGTCATAGTAACCAAGTCTCCGTGTGTCTGACACCAAGGGGGAACCCTGAGGAATCACCCTCGATGGAATTCCCGCTCGATGCTATCGTCAAGGTGAACGAATGAGGAATCACCCTCGAGGTCCACACTTGAGAAGTTGCACGACGACGTCGTTATCGGGGGTGGTGTAGGAGGAATCACCCTCGCTTACCACGACCGAATAACTAACCTACAAGGTTATCATCAGAAGTGCTGACGAGGTATCACCCTCGGCACTCGATAGTAACCCAGTAGAGTCGAGCATCTTAGGGGAAGTGACGTGCGGTGCCAGGTTCTGATCTTTGATCCCGTTGCTCGGGTCTTCTGAGAGTCCAGCGGGGCAGTCGGGACAAGTGGGTCTCTGATAAGGTTCTACCCATCCTATACTAAACAGTTTAGGAGAACAGGCAGGTATCAAAAGTAGGCTACAATAAAACAGGCTATGCAGCAGATATAGGACAACAGTAGCAGCAGTACTTCTAATGCAAGCATAAGAGAGAAGAGAGTGGGCGATATCGGAATGCTCAAAATGGGGGTGCTTGCCTGTCTGCTCGACGGCAAGGGCCTGATCGTCGGGGACGTAGTCGTACTCCAGAGCGGCGTCTGCCTTAGGAGCTACGGCAACGTCGGGGTCTACCGAAAGAGAAGAGGGGGAAGAAACAAGTAAATATAATGCAAACAGATGCAACACAGTGCGTGCGATGCCATGATGCAGTGCAGGGTTGCCTAAATATGCCTCTAAGTCATTTTAGTTATTTTAGAATTAATCTGGGGTTTATTAACCGGTGATTAGTCACTATTCATCTATCAGATATGGGTTCAGAGTTACGAGTTCTCCTAAGTAGGGGGTTCCGACAAAGAAACAGACAGCACAATCAGACTCGTCTCGTCGTTCTGAGCAACTTTCATGTTTTAACTTTTTCAATCCGAGCTACGGTTTAAAAGTTATTAATTTTTGAAGTTTAAATGATTTTCGGGAATTTATTTATTTATCAGAAAAGGAATTATGACGTCAGCCTGATGCACTGCTGACATCAGCAAGTCAACTGGTCAGACGACCAGGTCAAACCTGACATGTGGGTCCAGTGGGACCCACATGTTAGCCTCTGTTATTTAACAGTGATTTAATCTAATCTATCAGGGTTAATTAATCAGGTGGGGCCCTACTGTCAGTGTCACTAACTGTTTAATTAATTAAGCTCAATTAGCAAAAATGATTAATTAGACTAATAAAAGAGACAGGCCCACACGTCAGCGGCACAGGTGAACAGTGCCCCCGCGTTGACCATGGTCAACCCGGTCAAACGCGGCTAGGGGGCCCACAGGTCAGTGAGTAAAAGTGGGCCCCACACCTTTCCACGTCGGACGCCGGCCGGAAACGCTCCGGCGAGGCCGTCCGCGGCGGCGCGACTCCGGCGAGCGTCGGATTTGCCCTACACCTCATCAAATCACGCGCGGTAACCTGCGTTCGAACGGCCGCAACGATCCGCGTCGACTAGCGGCGGCGCCGGACCAAATGATCGTCGGAAAAGTGGCCGGCGACAAGCTTAGATGGCAGCGTGATCGGGACCTCATCGGGGACTAAGGTAGGAGGCACGGGGAAGCGCGTGTGCGGGTGCGTTCGGCTCCTGGAAGCACCAGGAGCACGATGCCGTGCTCAGGCGGGCTAGACAGAGGCCATGGCCACGGCAACGAGCGCACGGTCAGCGATGGCAGCTAGCTGCAGGCGACGACAGGCATCGCAAAGCGACGGAGAGGAACGAGGGGAGCTCACCGAGTGGTCACGAAAGACCGTTGACAGATTAGGAGCAGCAGGGCAGCTCGAGGTCGCCGGAGTTCGCCGGGGATCCGAGGAGGAAGACGAGGACGGTGTGCTCAACGCAGAAAGGCCCTGCTCCGCCCGGTGGCACTGATTGACGCAGCGTTCGTCGGCGGAGATGACAGGCACGGAGAGTCGGCGAGGCAGGGTCTGTGGCCGCGGCGAATGACGAAACACGGCGGCGGTGGCGCTCTGCTTCGATGGACCTAAGGAGGAAGAAGAACGGAGCGAGCGATGGGAGAGGGGAGAAGTGACGGGGAGGACCAGGGGAAGAGGGAACGGCTCTCCCTTATCCCCTCCTCGTCCCTGTAGCGTCGGTGGGGCGGAGGCGTGTCGACGCCTCGCCGGCGCGCGGGCGCTCGGCCAGGGGCGTGGCGACACGCAGGAGGGAGAGAGGTAATGGGCCAAGTGGGTCGGCGGTCGGGGCACTGTGCACTAAGGCCCAGTGCACAGTGCCTCGTCTTATTTTTCTCGTTGCTGCTTTGTTTTTCTTTTGTTTATTTCCTGTTTCGAAATGGTTAGCACATCTTAGCACTTTTGTAAAATGTGAGGGTTGACCCAATTATTGATATGCAATATTAGCCTTTACCAAAAATTGGTTTGAGCAAATTTGGGTTTCATTTGAAATTGAAATAATTTTAATTGGAGTTAACATTGTTGTTTTGGTGCTGTTTCAAGTTGTTTGAGTCACTCATCTAACTCCAATTTAATTGATGATGGTTTTATAAATGTTCCTGGATTATTTGCCATCTAATGAACATTTTTCCAACAGTGTTTGATCAACTTCATATTTCACTTTGGGATTTGAGTTGATTTTCACAATTGAATTTGAATTGGATCCTTAACCCATGTGACTTGGCACTGCAAATGGTCATGACTTGGCAAGATTAGCAGTTGATCACAGTGGTAGTTACACAGGGGTGTTACATATGCCATGCTATGTACCAGACCAGTTGTGTGCCTTGCTATGAGTTTAGCAAGGAGGTACGATAGTGATCCAGGGATAGATCACTGGATAGCGGTCAAAGTTATCCTTAGTTACCTAAGAGGACTAAGGAAATATTTCTCGGTTATGGAGGTGATAAAAGAGTTTGTCATAAAAGGTAACGTCGATGCAAGCTTTTACACCGATCCAGATGACTCAAAGTCTCAATCTGGATACATATTGAAAGTGGGAGCAATTAGCTAGAGTAGCTCCGTGCAGAGCATTGTAGACATAGAAATTTGCAAAATACATACGGATCTGAATGTGGCAGACCCGTTGACTAAACTTCTCTCACAAGCAAAACTTGATCACACCTTAGTACTCTTTGGGTGTTAATCACATGGCGATGTGAACTAGATTATTGACTCTAGTAAACCTTTTGAGTGTTGGCCACATAAGCGATGTGAACTATGGGTGTTAATCACATGGTGATGTGAACTATTGGTGTTAAATCACATGGCGATGTGAACTAGATTATTGACTCTAGTGCAAGTGGGAGACTGAAGGAAATATGCCCTAGAGGCAATAATAAAGTTATTATTTATTTCCTTATTTCATGATAAATGTTTATTATTCATGCTAGAATTGTATTAACCGGAAACTTAGTACATGTGTGAATACATAAACAAACAGAGTGTCCCTAGTATGCCTCTACTTGACTAGCTCGTTAATCAAAGATGGTTAAGTTTCCTAGCCATGGACATGTGTTGTCATTTGATGAACGAGATCACATCATTAGGAGAATGATGTGATGGACAAGACCCATCCGTTAGCTTAGCATAATGATCGTTAAGTTTATTGCTATTGCTTTCTTCATGACTTATACATGTTCCTATGACTATGAGACTATGCAACTACCGAATATCGGAGGAACACTTAGTGTGCTATCAAACATCACAACGTAATTGGGTGATTATAAAGATGCTCTACAGGTGTCTCCGATGGTGTTTGTTGAGTTGGCATAGATCGAGATTAGGATTTGTCACTTCGATTGTCGGAGAGGTATCTCTGGGCCCTCTCGGTAATGCACATCATATGAAGCCTTGCAAGCAATGTGACTAATGAGTTAGTTACGGGATGATGCATTACGGAACGAGTAAAGAGACTTGCCAGTAACGAGATTGAACTAGGTATGATGATACCAACGATCGAATCTCGGGCAAGTAACATACCGATGACAAAGGGAACAACGTATGTTGTTATGCGGTTTGACCGATAAAGATCTTCGTAGAATATGTAGGAGCCAATATGAGCATCCAGGTTCCGCTATTGGTTATTGACCGGAGATGTGTCTCGGTCATGTCTACATAGTTCTCGAACCCGTAGGGTCCGCACGCTTAACGTTCGATGACGATTTGTATTATGAGTTATGTGATTTGATGACCGAAGTTTGTTCGGAGTCCCGGATGAGATCGCGGACATGACGAGGAGTCTCGAAATGGTCGAGAGGTAAAGATTCATATATTGGAAGGCTATATTCGGACATCGGAAAGGTTCCGAGTGATTCGGGTATTTTTCGGAGTACCGGGGAGTTACGGGAATTCACCGGGAGAAGTAATGGGCCTTATTGGGCCATACGGGAAATAGGAGGCAGCAGCCAGGAGGTGGCGCCCCCCCCCCCCCAAGCCCAGTCCGAATTGGACAAGGGGTTTGGGGCGCGGCCCCCCTCTCCCTTCCTTCCCCCTTCTCCTTTAGGTGGAAACCTACTAGGACTTGGAGTCCTAGTAGGATTCCTCTCCTCCTGGCGCGCCCTACAGGGCCGGCCAGCCTCCTCCCTCTCTCCTTTATATACGGGGGAGGGGGGCACCCCATAGACACACAAGTTGATTGTTTAGCCGTGTGCGGTGCCCCCCTCCACAGATTTCCACCTCGGTCGTATTGTCGTAGTGCTTAGGTGAAGCCCTGCGTCGGTAACTTCATCATCACCGTCACCACGCCGTCGTGCTGACGAAACTCTCCCTCGGCCTCAGCTGGATCTAGAGTTCGAGGGACGTCACCGAGCTGAACGTGTGCAGATCGCGGAGTTGTCGTGCGTTCGGTACTTGATCAGTTGGATCGCGAAGACGTTCGACTACATCAACCGCGTTACTAAACGCTTCCGCTTTCGGTCTACGAGGGTACGTGGACACACTCTCCCGCTCGTTGCTATGCATCACATAGATAGATCTTGCGTGATCGTAGGTAATTTTTTTGAAATTCTACGTTCCCCAACAGTTGGAAGACGAGAAATAGAAATCCAAGTTGGCGGCCGAAGAGAGGAAGTTGAAGACGAAGGAGCGTAGGCTTGCACCTGAGGAAGAGAGGCTTCGGGATGTCAAGAGAGCCGAGGATCGTGCTATCATGTTCATGAACCCAATCACAATGGATGATACTGTAAGAAAATATTGGTAGCTCACTCGTGGAGAGATCTTGACCCAACAGGGGTCTCTCTTCGGGAATGGTGATGGTAGTGGTGACGGTGATGGTAGTGGTGGTGGCCGAGAGGATGGTGGTGGTGGTGATGATGGCGGCCTTGTGTATGGTGGTGGCGGTTGTGATTTCTTGACAAATACGGTGTTTGAGTTCGTGCATACCATTTGTTGGCCTCGATCCACAACATAAAACATGTTATGTTGTGATGATTTTGGATCAAACTTGATCGGTGAAGTGATGCATTTTAGATGAACTATTCATGTTTTAATTCGATATAATCTTGATTTGTGAAATTATATGCTTATTAACGGTTTATACGTTATGCATGTTTATCTTCAAATATTTGAATTATTGTTATGCAATTGGTTGAAGTTCATACGGCTACGCTAAAAGAATAAAATTACTCCACTAAATCTAGGGGTTCGGCTAGGTCGGGCCACTGTTAGTGGTGGAGTGAAATTTTACTCCACTAACTTTACTGAGAGATTTACTCAAATTTTTAGGGGATTGGCTAGAGATGCCCTTAGGGTTTCTCTTCCTAGCGTGTGCGTGGCTAGCCAGGTCATTGCTCAAGCTATCAGGAAGTTTGCAGTCGCTGGCTTGTGGGCCTTAGCACTATTTTTTTAGGGTAAAGGAAGATTTCATTACTTAAGAAGGCCAGCCATACACAAGTTTACAATGTCGCCCAGGTCTGATCCCAACGACATTGCGGTGCGATGGGTGCTATGGTCGTAGGAAGCATGAGCATGGCTAATGGTATTTTGGGAACGACTAATATAGGTAATAATAGAAATCTCCTGGGATCATCAGCGATCAACCCAAGAATCTCCAACCCCAGTACATGGTGGTTCGAACGGTCTACATATGACGTATTAAGCATCGTCACCGCCTCTGCGCTATCCATCTCAACGACGATCAGGAGCTCTGTCCGATGAAGGGCAATGGCAAGCCGTTCTCTAAATGCAGCTAACTCCGCCTCCAGCCCATTAACGCATGTAAGTAGTTACCTACATGCGGCATAGATGGGATCTCCAGCTTCATTGCGCAACACCTTGCCTCCACTCATTGCGCCTGTAGCTGTGACGTGGCTCCCATCCGTATTTATGACGTGTTTGGTTCCGCGAATGTAACGTATTCAACTTAGCGTATTGGGAAGCGTTGCTTCGGCATATTTTTACGTAAAATATTCTTTATTTGGTTCACGCGGTGGAGTCCCGATTTCTAATACGGGCTAGTTTGGACGGTTTCAACTTTGTGAAGCACCGTATCTAAAAGCGCGGTTACGGAAAGCATTGGCACGAAAGGATGGACGATTTCGCGAAATAAACACGGAATACGGTTTTTGAAATCGTTGGTTTCGCCTAGCCAGCTGGCGGTGGCATCCAACGCTTCTCTTCTTCTTATGTTTTGCATAAAGGATGGACGGACTCTCCCTACACACCACCATTTTACCTTTAACCATATCATCTTCAAGATTTTGCTGGATATAAAGAAGGGAATTGATATACCCATGAAGAAATCTGTGAGAGGCCTTTGTCGGAGGAGCATTCTTCCCATGAGTTATCTCATTACGAACATGCCACACACAACATAGTCATCAGGACCACCATACGTGATGTATCTATGAGTGGCTCCAGTAGAAAGAACAACCATTCAGGGCCATTATTGCAGATGGAATCCACATTCAGAATTGGCCAATCCGACGTCATGGCTCGCTATAGATTCTTCGCGAGGGGGCATCTGCACATAGTGTGGAAAGTGTCCTCTAGTTCCGTAACACAAATGGGACATACATCTGTAAGTTCAAGATGTCAAGATAATTTATTAGCCCATGCTGCGAGTGGTAACAATCCTCCAGGCAAAAACGCGTACCTTTAGGGGAGTAGGGCATCCCCATATGGTCTTCCAGATGGTACCATTCGGTGCCCTGCTCGTGGCGGTCGTCAATGGATGCTCGCGCTCATCCATGGCGAGGCGGTAGGCGGAGTGCAACACGGGGACATCATACAGATGCTCTTAATGGTGTCCACGTCCGCAGGGAGGAAATGCCGCTGCAACACCTGCATTCTCCATCCGCCATTGGCATCCAGGAGGTCGGCCATTCGCCGCAACTTGTAGGTGCCATGTTCCGTTATATAAAAAAGCATTGCTTGAGTCGGTCGATGGATTATTTCTCCATTGAAATGGCATGGGTCGGGCCGGAAAGTCCTAGGATTTGGATTCATGCCGGTAAAGCAGGAGCACATATAGCAGGTGGAATTATGTATGGATTTAATCAGCAGTGAACTCAATCCAGTCCATTCATTTTTCTTAGCAAAGCAGTTCATTTGTTTAAGGATTGAAAACTCTGAAGTTTCATGTCTTTTGCACGAAACCACAATATCACCCCGCACACAAAAAAGATCATCATATTGTAATTTGTATGCCAACAATTTTCACTTTTTTTATAGTCATTTTTCAAGTCTTAGTATAACATTCAAGTATGTAATCATTGTCTTGCTTTGTGAGATAATTCTCTTTCTGAAAAATACTCTCCTATTGCTTGATATATAGCATATTGATCATCTCAAGTAAAATTGTGAGAACTCTTTTTGGTAATCGATTGTGTGTAATGCTTGACTATGAAGTGCATGGCCCCTTTTACTTTGGCCGCCATGCTTAATGGGAGCAATTGTTTTCCGACAGAAAGGCTTTCTCTTTTCAATGTCATACACTCTTTCGTAACATTAAGCTAGTTATGATAATTGTTTATAAGTAATAGATATATAGCATACTTTACATTTTCAACGGAGTGCTCCATGTAAATCTGAACGGAGCTTGCAGTTTTGAATTTTAAAAAAACCACTACTCATAATTTATTTTATACAAGCACAAAACTATAGGGGCAAGATTAAACTCCCACCCATCTTTAATCTCGAGGGAGTATCAAACCAACAGCGGCCTCTTTACCCTTTCAAATGGTGATAATGATGTCATCTTCATGGCCATCGTGTGAGACTTCAACATGCCACCCTCGTTGCTGACGAGCTTCTCATTTTTTTCGACTTTATTGTCGCCACGACGCCTACAAGCTAGAGCAGGATGACTAAGTCAATGCAACGGGTGTATTCAGTTCAATTCCACTACCACTGCAACAATCTTTGCCGAACTTGCCTTCTCTGGTCGCCTACCCCGTTTCGCCCATGCCGACCTTCTTCCCGCATGCCTTCACCTTTCTTCGCGTCACCCATGCGTTGTTCAAAATAAAAATATATTCACTTATACTATTTTCTAGGTGTGCTAGGAATAAATTTTAACTTTTCATATAAAATATATACACTTGTACTATTTTCTAGATGTACTAGTAGAAATAAAAATTACAGTTCAAAATCGTACAGTGAAGACTGAAAAGGACCAAAAGGGAGACACATAAATCGTGCAGTGAAGACTGAAAAAGAGACACATAAACCCCTAACCTCGCCGGAGTACCAAACCCCTCTGCCCCCCGATGGCGACGGCGGTGTCGGCGCCCGTCTCCACGGCCACGGTTCGAGTCTCCAATATCCCGCCTTCCGCTGTCGCTATGGAGCTTCTAGCCTTCTTCAATTCCGCCGTCGCCGCTGCCGGCGCCGCGTACGCCTGCGAGATCGCCGCCGCCCGACGCGGCTGGCTAAGTCGAGGCCATGGGATCGTCCAGTTCGATTCCACCGCCGCGGCAACCCTCGCCGCCGAGCTCGCCTCCTCCGGTCGCCTACCCCGCTTCCTGGGCTCCCTCCTCTCCGTCTCCCCCGCCCCCGCGGACCTTCTTCCCCGCGCGCCCGACCATTCTCTCCGCATCGCCGACGCGCGCCTCCTTGTCGGCAACCGCATCGCCGAGCGCGAATTCGAGGCGGCCGATTCTTGGGACAGCGTCCGCGTGGAGGTCATCCCGGGGAAGCGGCGCATAGACCTGTACCTGGATCACGATTCCCAGAGGTACAGGCTTGAGGTGCTCTTCGAGGACATCAGGAACTGCTACAAGTGCAGCGTCGATGGGGCCGGCGCCATCTTGCTGCAGGTGAGCTCCTCACTGTGTTGCTCTGATGCTTCTGTTTCTGCGTTATATTAGTCAGAGGTTGTGGTTACAGGGTGAGGTAGAAAGTTCCATTAGATGCATTTACATGTCACAGATGAGATTCGAGCAAGTGAAGTGAGATCTGATAATTTTTATTTGAAGAAAAAGATGACCTACAGACAGTAGGTTTGATATGCATGTTGTGCATACCTTGAATTAACTCCCGGTATGGTTCACGACTGGAATTCGTGAAATGTGAGTAATACAAGAGGTATGATGGACAGACGGCATTGGACCGTTGAATCTGGGGTAAACTGTGCTCTCTGTCAAAGCAGTGTTAGGGAGTCTAGGGAGCATCTCTTCTTTAACTGCAGGTTTGCACAGAGATGTTGGAGGAAAATTCAACAGCCAATGGGGTGTGGGCTCAGATATTATGACTCTCTTTAGGTCTGCAAGGGATGGCTTCAGCGGCCCTTGTTTCATGGAAATCGTTTCTTCGGCCCTATGGAACATTTGGAAACAGAGGAATGATTTGATCTTTGAAAAAAAGCCTGCTTCGCTGGTTGGTTGGCACCAAAGATTGGTCAATGACCTGAACCTCATTGCTTATAGGGTTAAATGAGTGGATGTTGAGCCACTGAAAGCTTGGCCTGCCTCTGTTTCTTAAACCTTTGGTTGACTACTGTTTATGTTTCTTTTAGTTTTGCTTCTCTCTTTTTCTTCTGTTTGTTGGGGGCCATCTCAACCCCTATGTAAATATGTAAACTCCTTTTGTTTCCTCCCTTATATTAATGAAAATTACACCGTAGGGGATTCCCCTACTGTTTGCCAGTAAAAAAAAAATACTTTTTTTTGTTTTGGTATATTTAGAACCTGAATATATAAAGCTTGTTTCACAAAATGCTATCCTAACTATCAAAATGGTTGCTTGTTTGTAGACATAATTAGATTTAGTTGAAGGGTTTCCAGAATCTTGATTCATATGAATAAGACTCTTGCTTTTGTTACAATAGTTTACGAAATTTTGTCCTGTTGGATTAATGAACTGGATCCGCCTTCTTTTTCTTTCCAATGCATGTGCTGGACTATTTTTGGGGGCCATTTAGTGTCAAAATAGATAATTTGCGCCAATGCTACCATTTTGTTAACTACTTATATACTGGCAAATGTTACAGCAAGATGTTATATGTATATCTAGTTGTATCCAGTATGTCAAATGTGGGAAGAACTTTGAAGCAGGAAGCTTTAGATGTACTTCCTCCCTCGATACTTACATGAGCTAAAAAATTGGCAAAATTCTTGAGACAGGAAACTAGAGTGAACTATCTCAGTCGTCTGGTTTGCAGTTATGCGATAGAGCCCATAGAGTAAGATGGATAGTTCTGCTATTTTTATTTCCACTCCTATAGATATCTCAGTTGGTGGTTACTGATTAGAGTGAAACTGACATGAAGCTTATCTAATGAATACACATCATAGGTACTTTTCTTAATTTACTGATTGCCATACTTAGGCTATTAGTTGGTCAGGCGCAACACTCTTTTAATACGTCTATAATTCTGAAGCTGTTAAAAGTATATATTATCTAATATTAATTTAATATTTGTTCCAGCTCATGTATGCACCAAGAATATGCACTACAATTTCGGGGCCTGCAGTTTATTCAAGGTTCTCAGATGACCGCTTTCATGCATGCAAGGAGGATGTGAAGTTTACCTGGGTCAGAGCACTAGATTTTACTCCTAACCACTCTTTCGGAAAGTGTTCAACTCTCGCCCTCGTACTTGATGAAGGTGCACCAGTGTCATTTATTCTCAACAGCTTACCTTTGTCAGGAAAATTAGGGGAATTGGTCATTTCTTTAATGGAATTGTTGGCCCGTCGTCCAAGGTGGTTCCCCTTGTTGACTGCCCGACTGGTTGTTCAGTGTCTTATGAAGTTCTTTTTCGTCTCAATTCTCTTGTTCACATGGGGAAGATAACTGCCAAACATGTTAATGCTGGTCTGTTTAAAGCTCTTGAAGAAATTCCAGTTCATATTTCAAGGAGGATTTTCGAGAAAATGAGTAAGTTAGAGTTTACATGCTATGAACCTTTGAAATTCATCCAGCAGGAGGCACATAGCAGGAAGAGGAGCCACGGTGCTCTGCTGTCCAGTAAGACTGAAGGTGAAGGAAAATTAATGATCTGCTACAGAATTCACATTACTCCATCCAGAATATACTGCTTGGGACCTGAGGAAGAAGTTACAAATTATGTGGTTAAGCATCATAAAAAGTATGCTTCTGACTTTGCTAGAGTTACTTTTGTTGACGAAGACTGGAGTAAACTTTTTCCAGATGCTATCTCAGCTAGAACTGGACGGGGGTTCTTTTCCCAACCCTTGAAAACTGGCCTATATTATCGCATTTTATCCATCCTGAAAGAAGGATTTTCCATTGGTCCAAAGAAGTATGAATTCTTGGCCTTCTCAGCAAGTCAACTTCGTGGAAGTTCTGTTTGGATGTTTGCTTCTAATGATTCCCTGAAGGCCGAGGATATAAGAAGGTGGATGGGCCACTTCGAAGAAATCCGTTCAGTATCTAAGTGTGCGGCTAGAATGGGCCAGCTGTTCAGCTCCTCCAGACAAACAGTTGAAATCCTACCTCGGGATGTGGAAGAGATTCCAGATATTGAAGTCACAACTGATGGCACTAAACACATATTTTCTGATGGTATCGGGAAGATTTCTGAGAAATTTGCCAAAGATGTGGCTTACGAAATTGGATTAGACCCTACAAACCCTCCTTCAGCTTTTCAAATAAGGTATGGTGGCTACAAAGGAGTTGTTGCTGTCGACCCTGATTCCTTTCGTCGTCTTTCTCTGCGACCTAGTATGAAGAAATTTGAATCAAAGAGCACAATGTTTAACATTACAAGTTGGAGCAAACCCCAGCCATGCTATATGAATCGTGAAATTATCTCTCTCCTTTCGACTTTGGGGATAAGAGATGAGATATTTGAGTTGATGCAACAAGATGATATGCGTGAATTAGATGAAATGCTGACCAACAGAGAAGCTGCTCTCTCTGTTCTGGGGAAAATTGGTAGTACCGAAACGAAGACAGCATCGAAAATGTTACTGCAAGGTTATGAACCAAGTTTAGAGCCTTACCTGTTGATGATTCTTAAGGCCCATCAGGATAATAGGCTGACTGACATAAGTACTAGATGTAAGATTCATGTTCCGAAAGGCCGTGTTCTTATTGGTTGTTTGGACGAAACAGGCGAATTAAAATATGGTCAAGTGTACATCAGAATTACAAAGAACAGCAAAGAGCAGAAGGATAATGGTCAACCATATTTTTCTAAAGATAATGGGAAAGACAAAACAGCAGTTGTTGGAAAAGTTGCAATATCAAAAAATCCTTGTCTCCATCCTGGTGACATCAGAGTACTTGAAGCTGTCTATGACCATGGATTGTATGCTAACAGCCTGGTTGATTGTGTTGTCTTCCCTCAAAGAGGAGAAAGGTAATGCTGTATGTTATACTGAAACTGAAAGACGACCTATGAGCTCTGTCAATGCCTTCAGAGGAGCTCAAATATCTATTGAAGTGTTTGTCAGCGTTAGTTTCCATGTTATACTGAAACTGAACTTTATAGTTTATATTGCTCTGTTATTGCCTTCAGATGAGCTCAAATATCTATTGAAGTGTTTGTCAGCGTTAGTTTCCATGTTAGATTGATATCCAATCATGTTACATACTTACATCTGTACCTATTGATGGATGTTGCCAATCTTTGCTTTCTCCTTAAATTAATCTTTGATGTTTAATAGGCATCGTCCATATAGACTTTAATCTTTGATGTTAATCAGGCCTCATCCAAATGAATGCTCCGGGGGCGATTTGGACGGTGACCTCTATTTTATCACTTGGGATGAGAAACTGATTCCAGAGAAGGTTGATTCACCTATGGACTACACTGCAGCAAGGCCACGCATAATGGATCATGTTGTCACACTCGAGGTGTATTCCTGACTGTTTATTCATTTTAATCTCTCTTCCTAGGTTGTTGCTGCTATTTTTTACCAAAGATTGTTTTATTGGACTAATACCAATTTTGTACTTGCAAATATAATCAAAATATCAGTAGTTTTACAAACTGTAGCATTTCAATAATATTTATTATCTCAAGGCACCTCACATCTTTCTAAAACATTTCTTTGCATGGCAAAAACTGGGAAAATGCCTAAGGACTTTCATATAACATGCGATAGAGCAACATGATCAGAGAAAACTGGCTATGAGTGTCAAACTCAACCAGGATGACATAACAACCAACACAAAATTTTGAATGCTTTGAACCAAATATATGCTCGCCATGCACAATTAATAACGTTCTTTAGAAATGTAGGTACTTATTTCAGGAAAAAAATAGACATTTTTTGCTGTCCTCTAATGAAAACAGCTGTGCATGATTTGAGTTTTAAAGTGGTCTTGGCTTTAAAATGTTCTTGAATGAATATCTCTAACCTTGTTAGGTTCGCAACTACTATTTACCGGTTAGCTCGAGTAAGCAGTTCAGAGTCGTCTTTTGGACAAGCAAACGTATTTTCCTCGCCTGACATGTTTATACCCGAAATCTTACAAACATATGTGATGAACTGCAAGAAATCCAGAAGTACTTTGTGGATTACATGATAAATGACTCGCTCGGTGCAATCTCAACTGCTCACTTGGTCCACGCAGACCGTCATCCAATGAAAGCTCGGAGCCCTGAGTGCCTCCAGCTAGCTGCTTTGCATTCAATGGCAGTCGACTTCGCCAAGTCAGGAGCTCCAGCTGAAATGCCGCGGTCACTGAGACCAAGGGAGTACCCTGACTTCATGGAACGCTGGGACAAACCAATGTACATCTCCAATGGAGCTCTCGGCAAGCTCTACCGAGCGGCTGCGAGTCGGAGGCAGAGCTCTCCTGCTCCCTCCTTTGCTCAGCCAAATACTGTGTTCGATCCTGACCTCGAGGTCCCTGGCTTTGAGGAGTTCCTGGAGTCCGCAGAGGAGTGCTACGACCTCTACATGGAGAAGCTGACTGCCCTGATGGGCCACTACGGCGCGGAGCACGAAGATGAGATCCTAACCGGCAACATCCAGAACAGGCTCCTGTACCTGAAGAAAGGCAACAAGCGGTACTTTGAGATGAAGGACCGCATCATCGACTCGGTCGAGGGCCTGCATAAGGAGGTGCGGGGCTGGTTCACGACCCGCCCGGTGGTGGAGGCGTCAAGGAGGGCCTCAGCGTGGTACCGTGTGACCTATCACCCGGATCACCAGCGGCTGGAGAAGAAGCGGTTCTGGAGCTTCCCGTGGATCATCTGCGACGAGCTGCTGAAGATCAAGGAGTCGTCGAATAAGATGGACTGCAGTGCCGCCTGACTCGTCCGGCCAAGTAAGTGGGCCTCGGCAAGAAGGCAGGCAGTCAGGCAGGGAAAGTGTCGGATGATTGCACTGCCGCTATTAAACCCATTAAGCATCGCCAGATTGGCGGCCAACCAGCTATGCCACGTGGCGCAAGTTGGTTGGCCGTGATGAGAAAGCTTTTGAAAAAAAAATTAGATGGATGTGAGGATTTTTTTTTTTTGAAATGTTTTTTAGATGGTGGTCAGAAACCCACATATTTTTTAAAATGGAGGGTTATGCAAAGTGGCGCTCGCCGGTAGGCTACGGTGGTAAAAAAAATTCATTTCTTTTTTAGATGGAGGTGAGGATTTTTTTTTTAGATGTTTTTTTAGATAGAGGCGAGGACCGCACATTTTTCTTAAATGAAAATGTGCACACAACTTTCTCTCAAGCGGCGCCACCCTGTGGCGCCCCAACCACTAGTGTACTATGAGTTGTACAACGATCACAATGCTGCTACTGCTTTGCATTAGTGGTAGACCTGTGCTTACTGTATAAATTGTAGATGAGCAAATGATGGATTGGAAGGCATTGACATGCCTCAGTTAGTAGGCACAAAGTAAAGAAACCCGGTTTCATCAATCAATCAAATAGATTAAAGCATATAATAACAGTAGGCTTTCAGCATTCATACATCAGATATACTACTACCTTGCTTCCACCCAATCTTATCACAATGCTACTGCTTTGCATTGCACAAACCCTTGGTTTTTTCTTCCAGTTAACACTTCAAAGTTTGAGACTGTACATATGTATCTATCTTACAGAACAGGACAGGACAGAATAGGACAGAGATGGAGCAGCGGAAGGGGATGGCGTACTGTAGCTGTACTACTACCTGACAGAGACATCCAGAGTTGTACGCCCACTACGGTGATATAAATAAATAAATACAAGGACCTGACAGTGAAAGACCACAAAAAGCACTCACTTCTCCACCTCCAGTCAACCCAGCACAATACTTGTTGATTAGCTGATTCGGTCTCCGCCACGGAGCCCCTCCATCTCCATGGACGCAGCACAAGAGACGAGGTTACTGGTCCAAGAGGATGGGGATCAGGTAAAATTTACTGCTTTTTTCTTCTTCTTATCTGAAATTCCCTTGCGGTGCACAGACTGTATAAAGTTCATCCTAGGTAGTTGTAGGCTTGTAGCCTGTAGAATTAACTTTTCTCCTATGTATCTGGTGGTCTCCTTCTTTTTTCTTGAGACAAGAGTGATAAATCCTTGGTCCTCTTGGGTCCAAACTGAAGCTGGAGACAGCAAGATGGGGATTGGATGCTATCTCCTCAGCTCTGCTTCAGTGATGCTGAAATTTTGACTGACGCACGACACTTTTTCGTATGCATAGTAGTAATATTTTACTCCTTAGTTGGAGTTAATGTTTCTGACAGGAATTTTGTACGAAATTACTATATAATAATCCTTTCTATTTGTCCATGTTAGGTAAATCAAGGGATGCAGCTTGGTGCCCCTTTTTCAGTATGTCCTTAATAAAGGTGGTTAAGGCTGAGTCTGAGTGCTGTTATTTCTTAGCAGGATGCAAGTCTTTACACGGGTGATGGATCCGTTGACATCAAAGGTCGTCCCGCAACAAGGCGCAACACAGGCAATTGGCGAGCATGCGTCTTCATCCTAGGTAATATATAGGGGTGTTCATACACGGTTCTGGCCGTTTGATCCAATTCAGCTAGCACTGACCATAGTTGCAGTTTTACAAAGTGTTGACGAAGAATCAAATTGAGTGCCAAATTGCTTCATTATGTCGGCCTTTTACATGCTTTGCCAAAATCCGGAATGATGTCTCCCACAAATTTTGGCGAAGTGTTTGTTCACTGAAGAAACTCCTTACTTTCTCATAGCAAATCATTATTGTACCCGCGGGCTATTTTCCTTAGTAAGCACTCTTGTCTATCCGGTGCTGCCTATAAGTTAGTATAATAGTATGCCGGCTTCTTGAAATTTGAATTATAGAAATGATAAGATCCTTTATCTTGAGATATATGGTACGAATCTGTTTTAGCTTGCCTTGCTCACTATTGGCCGTATATGGTACGAATTTGTAGATACAGCAATGAGGTCTGGCAATTTCCAATGATGCTAGTCTGGTGACAGGAAATGAGTGTTGTGAGCGTCTGGCCTACTATGGAATTGCAAAAAACCAAGTCACTTATCTGAAAATAAAGCTTCATCAGGGCAATCTTGAAGCTGCAAGAAATGTTACCACTTGGCAAGGGACATGCTATCTGTCTCCCCTCATTGGAGCAATCCTAGCAGATTCTTATTGGGGAAAGTATTGGACTATTGCTGTTTTCTCATCAATTTATTTCATCGTAAGTACAAGATAAAGTTAATAAAGCTTTTATCTACCTCCTTTGTTCCATAAGTCTCCATCCTGGCATAGAAAACCATGTTGCACATTTAACTTGGTAATTTCTGAGTATTTTTACATTTGAAGCCAAAATATTTTTACTTTTCAGTAAATATAATGAACATGTCGGTCTTGTTATATACAGTTTGATTTTAGTGAACCATCGATCTGTGTATCTCAATATCTTCAATTACCCATATTAATCATGTATCTTTTTTTCCCTGAAGGGCCTGGCTGTTTTAACGCTTTCAGCGTCACTTCCAGCACTTCAACCACCTTCATGTTTAGGAACTGTTTGTCCAGAAGCAAGCTTACTTCAGAATGGCACATTTTTCCTAGGTCTCTATATGATTGCCCTAGGGACTGGAGGTATTAAACCATGTGTGTCATCCTTTGGGGCTGATCAATTTTATGACAGTGATTCGACAGAGAGAGTAAAGCAGGGTTCCTTCTTCAACTGGTTCTATTTCTGCATAAATATCGGTGCATTCATATCAGGCACTGTTATTGTTTGGATACAAGATAACTCGGGTTGGGGAATAGGATTTGCCATTCCTACTGTATTTATGGCATTGGCTATTGCAAGCTTCTTTTCAGCTTCAAATATGTATAGATTTCAGAAACCTGGTGGGAGTCCACTTACAAGAGTGTGCCAGGTCACCGTTGCAGCGTTCCGTAAGTGGCATGTTGAATTGCCACATGACACTGCTCTTTTATATGAAGTTGATGGTCAAAGTTCAGCAATAGAGGGAAGCAGAAAGCTGGAGCACACAAGTGAACTTGAGTAACTATCTTCCTTATGCTCCATCATTCCCCTACTTTTATGTCAACTAGATGACCCGGTTGCGCCGATGGCGCAAGAAGCCAGTTAGAAGTGATGTTAGTAGTGAGTAAGTAGGAGATGTAGACGACAATGCAATGTGGATTGTATTACAGATAGTTGAATGACTTAGATCGGTTTTTAGATGGAAAAAATACAATGCTCAGAAGAGTAAGCTAATGTATGTGGTTATTGTATGGAACTGACATCCCTGCTCACAGGAATCTGTAGAATGAGAAAACAAATATTAGCTAACCACAAGTACCAAAGACCACAAGGCAAAGTTACAAAAATATGATGATATATAATGCTTCATGACCCTGTAACTTCATTCCTTTACATGTCTGGGGTATGCTGGTTTTCAGTATCGTGGAAAAGAATAGAACAACCTGCTAAAACAGGTCCATCGTTCTTGTGGGCCTTGAGAACTCAAATGTAATATGTGCCCTTTTCATTATGTTTTTTGTATCAACACCTATAGAGTTAACATGATAGTAAGATGGTTTAGTTTTGCCTGATCTGATTTGCCTTTTAATCAATTTAACACTGGAAGCTCGTTAAGTAGCATTCAAATTAACAGGAAGAGTATGTGGGCATTAAGAAGATGAGAACATATCCTCTCTATGTTATTCACTGATTCACTTATTTTCTTCAGCGGAGATATGTTTCTCAGCTTCTCCAAATACCATTGACATGAATGCATGACTAAATATCATGAGATCAAGGACAATGTAAATCTAGTGTTTAGTGACTTACCTGACTTAATGTTATCTACCTTCATCGCTAAGTCATTGAAAATTTATCAAAGACACGTACGATCTATATCATGTTCAATCACTTATTTGTCTAAATATCATGATATCAAGGACAATGTAGGACTTGCATGGCAACACTGGATATTATAAACACAGCTATCTATTTCACAAAGGGCTGAATGTTTACTAATCACGTATTTATTACCCAGCAAAGTGCAACAACCTAAATGTAACAATGCATACATACCATTTTCTGGAATTAAGCTCAGGCCCTATTTTTCCGTGATTAGAGTAGGATATATTTAAGCAAAAAAAAAAAGAAGAATAATCAAGCAATGGAGGATAAAGCGCATCTGACAATAAGCTATACGATCAGCTTCTCTACTCCCGATTCTATGCAGTTTGGACCATACCAGAAGAAAGTAATCTGGCATGCTAATTTGCACAAATGGATAACCACTGTTCTGACAATTTGTTAAATTAGATAGTTGCTAGTTTCTAGCATGCAAAGCTGCAAACCTCTTCCAGTACTTAGATACGGGATATTCACAGTGACCGTTGGATGAATACCATACTAAATAGTTTAAGCTCATACATTTGGACAAAGAAATAACATTTTGCCTAAGAACCACAGTTCTATTTTTCAGCTGAACATTTGCTTTAGAATTTAGGAAATCTGTAAATATATCTGACACATATTAATGAGGGGCAGGACTTAGTATTCATTCACACATCGGAATAAAAAGAAATTACCACCTTCAGAAACCGTATTGCTGGAAACAATGCTCCCAAGGGACAATACAACAAAAATCTGTCACAAGTTACAGTCCTACCGGCCTACCTTGTTATTTACATTCAGTAAAACAATAATGATATACCTAATCTTTGTGAAGCTGCAAAGAGATCGATATTGAGCATTGAGGACTGAACTCAGCACAATGTACGTTGTGGTAGTACCTGAAGCTAAATAAAATGTGTAAGTTTTAGTAATTTGTGGTAGAACCCAACTGAGAGCAGTGGAGACAACATCAAACTGTAGCTCACCATTACACAGAAGAAGTGGATAGTGTGTGCATTTTATTTAGCTTCAGATGCTGATTTTCAGTATTTTTCTGCTCTCCAAATAGTCAAATAAGATCTGAGCATCACAATGTTTCCCGCTAACTAAAATGGCATGTACATGATAAGAACAACTCACACCAATAAATTAGATGAAGCTCTGTGTTGTTTCATTTGCAACATACATACGACCGATTTCTGGAACAATAATTAGTTCGCAACACTAAAAGGAACACTTATTAATTATTATCAAGCAAATGACTGAATAAGAAGTGAAAGGAAATTACCAAAATCAAATGGTGCCTTAACTTTGGCTTTCCATCACTGTATTCATTCATCTTTTGCCGCTCGCCAAATCTGAATATATCAGATCAACAAAAGCAGACATGTCGTTAAATGGCAAGCTAAATGCACACTGATGCATTTTAAGTCATATAAAAGCTACCATCTAGAACAAAAGGCACTCAAACAGCAGCGCCTTTGTTGTAGTAGCATGCACATATAACATCTTCAATAGTTTCATAAACCAGGGAAATCAAGTTCAGTGTATATCATGTGGCACGGTAGCGGCGTAGGTAAGCTCCCATGGACTGATCAGTGATTCTGATGCCCAGAGATGAGATGTCCAGCTCCGGTTTGAGACTCGGTAGTATTTCAGTGTACACAAAATCAATTATAATGTACAACCAAGATAAAGTACTTCTGAGTTTTGGTAAGCAAAGAACCAAATAATGTAACTTCTGGCAAGATCATAAGGGTAGAAAATCAGAATGATAGGATGAGATGCCATCTGAATTAATAACTTAAGCGAGGAAAAGGAGTTCACTCTGATGTTTTCATTTCCGTACCTTTAGAGTCGCTGACATCAAGTTATCTTCTCTCGTTCTTTGTATGAGACTGCATATTCAAGTCAGATTCCTACATGAGCTTTTCTACGTACAAAAGTAAACAAAGAAAGCAAAGAGGAAATGGAAAACAGGATCATATATACCTGGCGGCGTGTCTAGAAGCAACAATCATAGCCATGCCCCAGGACACCTGGAGTAGATACTGCAATGCAACTTTCCCCTTCCCCTCTTATCCCCTCCTGAACAGTAGAAGAGGGCGACTCGGGGGCGATCTAGAAATCCCGCCAGCAGAACCGATGGTCTCCCTCGCTTCCGGCGGCCGGCTGGGCTGCTGGAAGGGTGGGGGACCCTGGTGTCTTGCGCGGTGGTGTATATAGTGGTGTGCTTTTCGGGCGTCGTCGTCGGGGCGGTGAAGACGGCGGTGGGTGGAATAATGGATGTCCCGGCTCCTTCCCGTCCGCTCGGTGTCGTTGTTGGCGCCGGCGAGGAGCCTGGGGGCTTTTGGGTGGCGGATCCGGCCGACCGGAGTCCGCGTTTGGGGTTTTCGCCGTCGGGTGCTGCGCCGGGTTCGGTGGCGGCGTCCGTGGAGGCGAAGGGTGCCTGGGTTGCGGGCCCTATTTTGGGCTGTGGTCTTGAGGCGGCTCGGTGTCCTTCGAGGCTCCGGCGTGCTGGAGCTACGGTGAAGGAGCTGGTGCCGTCGTTCTGGGCGGGTGGAGGGCCTGAGCTGCGGCTGATATGCGGAAAGGCTGCTGCTTCTTTCTCGTTTTCATCTCTGTTCGCGAGTTTTCTGCCTCTTCTTCTCCGTGCGGCGTTGCTGCTGAGGAGGCCTGCTGAGCCTGGGGTGGATCCCCGGCCGATGTACTGGAACCCGTCCTCTGTTCTCGTCCGTTCGGATGGGACACATATGCGGTCCTCAAAGCCCTTTGTGGCGATGGCGTTTGCAGGCTGCTTGGTGGCTTCTTTGCTGCTGCTCTTCAGTGGTGGTCGCTGCCGGAGGAAGACTGGATCTCGAGTGGCGGAGACGCGGCCGGGGTTGAAGCTGGCGACTGGCTGGGCTCTGTTGTCTCTTGTCGTTTTGCTGGGGTCTCTCTGCAAATGTTCAGCTGCTATGTATGTGCTGTTGTATGCGTATGGTGTGCTTGTATGTGCTGGGGCTTTGTACGATGCATGATGGTATGAATACAGGCATGCTTTCTCAAAAAAAAAAGAGCATGGAAATGGGAAACAGCCAAGGCGAGCCTTAGTCACAAATTGGCATGTGGTGACTCGGGTGTCCTCACCTGATTCCAGATTATTGTCGAACTTGACTTCCACATCCTTATCTAGCAGGATTTCTGCCAATGAAAACAAGAGAAAATACGCACAAATGGAAGAAAGAGAAGAAAAGAAGATTATTAGAAAAACTATGGGCTGAACAAAGAGGATCAGGACCAGAACATATTGAAACACGCATAGGTTCCTAACTTGTAGTGAAATGCATGTATAACATTTGGCTTATTTGTGTAAACCATGTAACTGAAGTTCAGGACGACAGTTTGAAATTGAGTGCCATTAACTAATTATTTGTTGGTTGCTCTGATCAAATTGGTCCATAACTATATGTCCACAAAAATAGCACCGCCGATCTATAGCCATACCATTGGATTAAAGTTAAAAACAAGTACTGATGCAATTATGTTTCAAGTAACACAATTACTTTATGAAATGCATATTTGCATTCATGGTGAAGAAATCAAAAGGATGAGGCATTCACCTGGGATTCTGGCCTCGGCAACGTGAAGCATGACAATGTGATGATAGAACCCACACATGCATAAATTAAAACTTCAAATTTTTGCCCACTTTTTTCATCCACAGTTTGATGTCGAACTACAAATGCAAATCTTATTCATGAACATGAACAATAGAACTTATCAACATTCACGACGAAGAAATCAAATAGAGGAGGTATTTACCTAGGGTTTGCGGCGGCGATTGGAGCAAAGTGTGTCTATGCCGAATGCCCGATCTAAGGTCAGCAGTGAAACTCAAGCACAACCTGTGATATGTACGACATGAAATTAACGATTATATGTAGCTAAATCTTATTTTAAATCCAACCAAGATGAACAGAAATAAATCTCACCTCACTTTTGGCAAAAAAAAAATACTCTTCTCTAATTGCTCATTCCGTGACATGGTGATCCGCTCAACATATCACAAGTCAATCTGGAACCACATAAGCAAAGTATCGGCATCAGACAAAAGGAGGAATGAAATGTTTGATCTTTCACATGGTAATGCAGATCCGTCTTTAATCAGCCTTCCAATGCAAGCATATTTGTATTAAACCATCAGCACCCTTTATGCTTGACACATCGAAATTTGACATGCATGACAACCTGATCGATGACTAAATTGACCAAACCAAATAAGGTCCAGATAATACAAGAAATAACCAATCACTTAACTCATTGCAGGCAATGCATAATACGAGCTCCTGAAATAGCGCGTACAGGCAGACTCCAAGATCTCTAATGCAATCACAAACCTGCACATAAAAAAAACTGACAATTGTTCTTATTCTTGTTCTGCCTCATACATCATACAACAGATCCGACCAACCTATTGCTTCGTGTGTAAAATTTTGAAGAGAAAATTTGGAGAATGATGGGGGAAGAAGGTTGCAGCTAGCCTGCAGAGGAACACCATGGCATCACCGAAAAAGAGAGGCTCTTTGTACATCAACGCAGCTCGGTGCGCTCGATGGGAAAGGTTGCGGAGGGAGGTGCAGCTGCTGGCCGATACAACCATAGATGTAGAAATCAACCCCCACCCAAGAGCTCAGGTCACCATAGAAAGATGAGAAAAGGAGGAAGAAAACGCGCACCTCTGCCGGTGTCTCCTCCACAAACTGGGAGCTTTCCTCAACCTTTCCTCCTCTGCAGCCGCCGGGGTGGGTGCTCAACCAGGATGGGTTCCTCCATTGTCACTGGTGTCCTCACTGCAACGCGCCATCGTCCCGTAGCCAGCCTAACCTGTGTGCGCCGTCTCCACCGTGCCTGAACGGGAGAGATTTGAGGAGGAGAAGTGAGGAAGAAAAAAGAACCAGGGAAAAGAGAAAAAGAGAAGGGCTCACCTATTCAAAGATCCAACAAGGCCGCCGGCAGCACCCAAAGGACGAGCAGCCGCGGGGGGGATGGGGCGCACGCGGAGGAGGATGTGGCCGTGGCCATGAGGAGGAGCCGCGCCGCCGCCGAGGACGGAGGAGCCACACCGCCGCTATCGCGCCTTGATTGCGGGGGAATAGACCCAGGGAAACGAGGCAGGAGGGCGGCCGACGATGAGGCGGGACACCGGGTGGAGAGACGGTGGCCGAGCGAGAGGAGCGTGCGGCGGAGGTAAGGAGCAGGGGAGGCGGGACAGAGGGGAAGGCCAGTGCGCGGGGCTCGAGGACGGAAGAGGATTGGTTCCTGGTGGGCTAGGTTTTCACCGTGCTTGACGTCCACTCTTTTCGTTTGGCCCGCTTACCCATCACGCTGCAAAGCGGGCCAAAGGGCAACCGGGACCACTGACACGGCTGTGTATCCATAGAGCGAGTAGGAAAAGGCACGCGCATGAAATCCATCCCCATCCCCACATTCTTATCTTTCCCCCAATCGCCACGCACGAGCGCCATCGGCCAGTCAACAAAATACGCCAATCGGCGACCCAGACGAGTCCGCAGGACGGCCACTGCACACTGCCCCCACGGCAGAGCGGACCCAGCAGTCATTCAGTGAAGCTACCAGCGCGCGGGTAAAGAAAAGTGGACGGCTGACCTGCCACAGAGGGGTAAAACCATGAGCAGTAAATTGATCGTGCGGCCAAAAATAAAAGCGCGAGCGCAGCGCCCTCGTATGGCCGGGTTGCCCAGACTCTTTTACTAGTTAGATGTTTTAATACAACAACAAAAGGTACTTGCAGTATTAATGAAGACACTGAATTGGGACACAACCTTCAGTAAGGCTAATTTTCGGAAAGGTCCTTCAGTAAGGTTTCAACTTGATGTTTGTGCAAACTAAATATATGCAACAAAAGTAGTATGAGTAGAGCGTGGGTATCAATAATGATATATCTCATGTGGCAGATTAAATATATTGCAACACTTGTTCATGAGTCCTTCTCGGACGTTTGACTTAGTACAAAATGTAAATGTAATATAACTATGATTTCAGGAGAGGGATGGACTGTCACTTCCTTTTATCCAGTGTATTGTTTCTGTGGGCAACTCTTATCTTTGTTGTATAATAACTATTACAACATTTCATCAATTTGTCTTGTACAGATTCCTTGACAAGGCTGCCATCATCTCATGTACTGATGCCAAGAGTGACCTCTTTACAAACCCATGGAGGCTATGCACAGTCACCCAGGTGGAAGAACTGAAGATCCTAGTAAGAATGTTCCCGGTCTGGGCGACTACCATCATA